>CM053583.1:106242427-106295281 GCA_028627135.1 Pseudochirops cupreus
ACTCGCATTGACAGATATGGCTGATGTTTCATTTTGTTTTGTTTAACTATGCTTAATTGTTTACAACGGAGGGGTGAATTGGAGTGAAGGAAGGAATTATTGAGAAGTGACAGTGATGTAAAAAGATCAATAAAGCTTCTTTTTAAAAGAAAAAAAAAGTACTGGGGAGCCAAAAGATGAAAAGTCCACATATCTATTCTCTACTCTTACTCCTACTTTCTGTCTTCTCATATCACATACTAACTAACCTGATGAAGATTACTTTCCTTATAATTGACATCACTGTATTTTTCTCTTCCACTCTCCCTCAGATTTGAGAGCAAAACCCCACATATTTCACATTTAATGTGTCAGATTTAAACTAATGAGTTTAGCCAATAAGTAAGGTTTGTTCCTTGTCCAGACATTCTGTTAGAAACTTAGATAGTTATAGCTTTGGTGTGTAGCAATATAGTAATTTGATATAATTCCTATGGCTGTGATTGACCAATAAAGTGTTTGTACAATTCAGTTTCTGCTAGAACACCAGAAAACACACATACACAAACCCTTCAACTTATCCCCACACAAAACTGATTAAATAGATTATAAAGAGAGGCCACAGGAGTGGCTTTCTGTGAACATCCTTTTAAATTCTAAAAGCAGGTATATAATCTTGATTATCTGACACTTTTAATATGAAAAGTATAGTTTCACTTTTTTCATTAAATCTTACAAAGAATATGAGTAAAATAGATGATTTGTGCTATTAAGAAAGTAACATTTATCCGACTAGTTTATATATAAGATGGGAGGGCTGGAGGAAGGGGCAAAAATTGAGAGAAATATCAGACAAGGACTCCTGATCCTTGACTTCTCAGGGACTGTAGGACATTGTTGCAGAATACTTCTCTTTCTTTTTTATTCTCTTTGGAAAAGAACAGAAAGTCAATTGACTGCTGAACCCTGGACTACATCCAAACCTCATCAATTTATCATATACATCTTCATTTCCTCGCTGTTCTCTCTCTCTCTCTCTCTCTCTCTCTCTTTCTCTCTCTCTCTCTGTCTCTCTGTCTCTCTCTGGAAGCGTAAAAGACATGCTAAATTTATATAACTAAATATTTTATGTGGAATATTAGACTACAAGGTTTGGGGGTAAAGTATCTGGATTTAAATACCGCCTTCTTCGCATAGCCCTGTGACTCTATTTAAGACTTTCTTGGCAGAGATACTAGAACATTTTGCCACTTATTTCTCATTTTACAGCTAAGGGAACTGAGGTAAGCAGGGTTTAATTGACTTGCCCAAGAAAACGTAACTATTAAATATCTAAGACCAGATTTGAATTCAGTTCTTCCTGATTCCAGGTCCATGCTCTGCTCTATCCACTGTGCCACCTCACTGCCCAAGTACATTGATACACAAAAAGAAATAGGTAGCTATCTTTCAATACAAGCAGTTTCCTTTGTAATCACCTGTAATAACAATTAAAAACCTTATTCTGAGAATATACTCATAGACTTTACCAGACTTTCAAAGAGTACAAACAACACACATTCATGCATGTGTGCATACATGTACACACACACACACAGTGAGCATGCACACATACATAATAGTAAAGAATGTTTTGTATTTTTTAGATGATTTTGGAAGATGTCCTTACGTGCAGAAGAAGGCAGTTGCATTTAACAACAAATAAAGACTGTCAATCTTTATCCTTTTTTCTTCTAAAATATAGACTGCTTGGACATTTTATCACCTTCTTTTTTATTTAACACTATTAGCCCAAATTATCAGGATTTAATTACTGGGGTTATTGCTAGGAATTATACCTATTTCATGGAATATAGAACAGGTTTTTTTTTCCTAATAAAGGGTATTTTGTTCCCAAATTGCCTCCTTCTAGTAGATATGAGGCAAGAGGAGCCTTGAGACTTTAAAACAAGAACATAAGTACCATCTTTTATAGTCTCTTTTTTTGCTTGTCCTTGTTCAACATCCTTCCATTGTTAAGATTATTTTCAGTGGTTTTGTTGATTTAACCTGTAGAAGGCAATTAATGAGAGTGAAAGCTCTGTAATATAAAGTGCTTTGAAAATTTGAATTACAGCCTAGATGATAAAGGATCAGTTTTTTTTCTAAACATTATATTAATATGACAAAAAGCAATTGCTCACACAAATATCCACCTCCAATGGATTCTTTATCTGTTTTCTCACATGTTTGAGAGTTGTTTGTTTTATGTGAAGAAAATTTATTCTTCACAAAATTGTTATGAGTAGTGAGTACAAAATTATAGAATCAATTAAAACCAAATAGAAACAACAGGAGGATAAGAAACAGTAAACACAGACTGAAAGTTATATATTTAGGAAATACTTTATTAAAAAGGATAGTATTGCTTTCTACTACCATGAACAGAGAGGATTTCATAGACGATACTTCTGTCCAGATTATACTCTCTCTTTCTGAAATTCTCTGTAGATTACATTTGTGAACTGTCACTAAAATGGACAGATAATATTTTTGGTTATAGGGGGAATCATAGGAAGACACTAAAATAAAATAAAATAAAATATTTTTGAGCATTATACTCTTAATATCTCTTAATCAAAATGGGGTTAGAAAGATGAATTATCTATTCATACCCAAAAGCTTAAAAAAATATACTTCCTCAATCTCAGATATTTTCTATTATATTATCTTTTTTCAAATAAATTTTATTTGTTTTTAGAATTGAAAACCTATTTTATCTCCCTCCTACCTCTCCTTACTCTCTGTAAAGAAAGAAAAACAAAAGGAATAAAGGAAAGACAGAAAGACTTTCTCCCTCTTATTTTGCCAGGGCAAACAAAGTCCAGGCAAGGCAATACAGATTTCCAGCAGATTGGGTGGAGCCTAAGTGAAGGGAAGACAGGCACAAGAATCATACATAATCAAGAGTCAGGCACAGATGAGCTGATATGTTTCACACTCACATCAAGGAGATGACAGATCAATTTGAATATACTGGTTCATAGCACATATGAGGCACTTAAAAATGCTGAATGAATGAATGAATTATGGAATTCAATAATCACTTATTAATATACCAATATTATGTTGGGGGGGAGTGCTATCAAATGAAGAAAGGGTAGATGGATGTGGGACTTTCTACAGGTGATATTAATTGAGTTTAACTTTGACAAAAGCTAGGTAGTATGAGGAGGAATTTCAGGGAGAAGCCTGTGCAAAAGTATGGAGACAAGTTATAGAATGCCTTGTATAAGGAATAGTAGATAGGTCAATTTAGTAGAATTCACAAAAGGAAATTAAAAGGTAATAAGCCTGCAAAGGTAGGCTTGCAATCAAATTGGAAAAAGGCATTAAAAACTAAACAAAAGAAGTTATCTTTTATTCTGGAGTCAAGAAAGGACCCTTGAAGCCTAGAAGAGGGGAGTAGGGAGTTAGAAGGTTTATCAATTTGGAAACAAAGAGAAAAATTAGTCAGAGTGAGGAGAGTCTGTAGGTAGAGAGACCTTGACAAAATTTTGGCTCTCAGTTTCACAGTACCCTGATCTATCACAATTATGTTGCAAGTAAGTAAAACATGTTTTGCTACTATTATACATTTGTGGACTTGTGTTTGGGACTCACACCTAAGGTGTTCATTTGGATCCTGTTATTTCAATGTAACATGAAATGAATACATATTCAATGTGAGAAATACAGATAAAACCTTTGCAAACTGTGTAATCATGGTGAAAAAAAATATCGTGGTTTGATTGTGTAATGCCAAGCAAAGGCAACTTCCAAGGTTCAGATTACCAGCATAGTAAACCCCATTTATTCAGCAAACATTCACAGAACAGAAAAAGTCAAAATACAGTGTAACTAGTTCCATTAGCAAGTTCTCAATTCAATCCAGGTACTACTCCACCCCTAGACAGTACATTCCTTTGGTCAGTTGAAAGTCTCTTCTCAAATGGAGATTACTCTCCAACCATAAACAAAGTACATTCATTTGGTCAATCACTCAAAAGCTTCCCACCCCTGAATCTCAAAAGGGGAAGGAGAGCGCAAAAGGCCATCCACCCTTAGGGTACAAGGTTAAGGTTAGCATTGAATACTCAAGGAAAGGGCCTTCTTTCATCTTCACTCCAGGCAAGCCCTCAGCAATCTCAGTTGCTGGGGAGACAAGTCTCAACAAAGCCATAACCAGTGTCCTCATCAAGTCACTCTCTGCCTGTAGAACAATCCCAGAACCCCTGACAACATCAGCAAGGCCGTCTTCCAGGATTTCTGTGCAGGTACCACAAGAAAATCCTCCTTCAAGGCTTCTGAACCAACATCCAGGTTCCAGGATTTCTACAACAGCAACCCTGTTCTTCACCATCATGTGAATCTGGCAAAACAGCATCAAAACAGAGAGACAAAATACTGGCATCACAGCCATGCCTCCACAATTCTTGGTAGTTCCAGATGGCAGTTCCAGGTGGCAGTTCCAACGGTCTCTTAGCAATCTTTCTCTCAGCAACCCAGGCTCCATGATACTGGATACTTCTCTCCCAAAGTCCTTCTGGCCTTCTCTAGGCGTGGGCCTTTCTCCCAATTCATGGCTCCTCCCAGTTCAGCCCTCTGTCTTCATGTCAACAAGTCCATCCCACAAGTAGGATTCACAAGCTCTGGGTTTTAACACTCAACCCAAAAACCAAGCCAATACAGGGGCATCTCCAAATTCCATTACCAATACAGATTGATACACAGGGGCAGAACTACGATGGTGAAGTGAAAACAGGGATTTACCTGAGCTAGCCCACAAACTCCTTCAAATACTGCTAAAAAGTGAATCTGAACAAATTCTAGAATGACAGAGTCCATAAAGAGACAGTGTGGCAGATTTCCAACCCAAGATGACTTAAGAAGGTCGACAGGAAGAATCTGTTGCACCAGGCTGAGAGAAGATTACAATCAAGCATTCAAGCTGTACCAGTGCAGACTCGACCATTGCAAAGCCAGAACAGACCCCAGTAGACTGAATTACCAGAGACAATGACAATATCCAGACATCTCAGCACAGGATGGGTGTCTGTAGGAACTGGGTGAGAGAGAATTGAAGTGTCATGCAGGGCCTATGGCAGGTGGCAGCAACTACTCCTAGGGCTATCAGTCTACAGACTAAATGTTTGAAAGTCACCTATTTAAACTTATGGAAGCCAAGATGTTGGAATAATAGCAAATATATCTCACCCTCCCTTTTTGACCTTGAAAAACCCAGAGAATATTGACCAAGGAAAAACCTTGGAACAGTGGAGCCAGCAGAAAGGGTACAGCAGTCTTTTAGCTCAGGAGGGTAAGGGGTATAATGGGAAAGTTCCCTCTTGCTGTGACTGAAAGGGACCAGTATAGAATAGGAGGTGTCCCAGGAAGCCAGCAGCAAGCACCACCTCAGTGGACCAGCAGGACATCCTGAGGCCCAGTGTGGTGGAGATGGCAAATGCCAACACCAGGACCACAGAGGTGACTTTTCACAGCCAGGGGAATAGGTAGATGTGAGCATGGATGGGCATCCAACAGCAGCTGAACCTGCCAGTGCTTTAGCACCTTCCTAGGATAAGAGGAGACTTCTAGTGGCCAGATCACCCTCCCCCACACCTCACACTGTCAACTTCAGTATAATTCCAGAGAAATGCAGAAAGACCTCACCTGGGCTCATCACTCTGAGCCAGCTCCAGCTCAGCATCAGGCAAGCTCCAGCATTATATAAATTATAACTGCTGGAATCAGAGACCCCAACACACAAAGCCAGTAACCAGGTAACTAGCCCCTAGTGCAAGAAGTGTGGGGCAAAGCCCCCAATGCCCCAGAAGAAGAGAGATACAGTAAAAGTCAGAAAAAAAGGCAATCACAAGAAGAAAAAAAAAGCAAATTAGAAAAGCAAAAACCATAGATTCTTACTATGGGGACAGGGAAGATCAAAATACAAATTCAGAAGAGGACTGCTATAAACTGACACTATACACACATCTGAAATCTTAAAAAAAAATATGAACTCATCTCAAGCCCAAAAACATTCTTTGAAGAGCTCAAGTAGGATTTTTAAAAGTCATATTAGAGTGGTAGAATATAAATTGATCAATTCTTTAAAACATACAATTGACAAAAATGAAAAAAAAAGTCACTAAAGAAAAGAACTCCTTAAAAAGTAAAAGTGCCCAAATGTAAAAGGAGGTACAAAAGCTAACTAAAGAAAACAATTCATTAAAAACTAGAATAGGGCAAGTAGAAGCTAATAACTCTATAAGTCATCAAGAGTCACTCAAACAAAATCAAAATAATAAAAAGTAATAGAAGAAAACATAAAATATCTCATTAAAAAAAAACCATGTAAAAATAGATCCAGGGGAGATAATTTAAGAGTTATTGGTCTACCTGAAAGCCATAATAAGACAAAGAGCCTGGATAATATATTGCAAGAAATCATCAAGGAAAACTGCCCTGAGGTCCTAGAAGTACCAGCCAAAAGAATCATCATAAGAATCCACCTACCACTCCAGAAAGAGATGCAAAATTGAAAATATCAAGGAATATTGTAGAAAATATCTAGAATTATCAGGTCAAGGAGAAAATACTGCAAGTATCTAGAAAGAAACAATTCAAATATCATGAAACTATTGTCAGAAACACACAGGACCTGACAGCTCGTATATTAAAAATTGGAGAGTTTGGAATATGACATTCTTTAAAGGAGCTTGGAAGACAACCAAGATTCAACTACACAGAAAAATTGATCATTATCTTTCAGACAAGGAGATGGACATCCAATGAAATAAGGGACTCACAGACCTCCCTCCTGAAAAGGTCAGGTTTCAATGGAAAATTTTGTCTTCAAATACAACTCTCAAGAGATGCATAAAAAAGTAAACAGGGAAAAACATGTTATTCAATAAGGGAAAACTATTTACATCCCTACATGGAAGAATGATACTTATAAATCTTGAGAATTGTAGATATATTATAACATTTAAAAGGGATATACAAAGACAGAAAGTCTGGGTATAAATTGATGGATGTGATGATAAAAAAACTAATTAAGGCATGTAAAGGAATTGTAATAGGAGAAGAAGAAAGGAGGAGGTGGAATAAGGTAAATTACATCACATGAAGCAGTACAAAAACATTTTCTAGCAGAGGGATAAAAGGGAAGGGGATGAGCATTGTTTGAACTTTATTGTCATTGAAAATTGGTTCAAGGAGCAAATAATATACTCAGCTAAGTATAGAAATCTAACTTGACCTACAGGCAGCAGGAAGGTAAAGCAGAAAGAAAAGTGAGTGTATAATGCCATGCACAAGCAGCTTCCCAAAAGAAAGCTACTGTGAACAGCTTTTAATGTTCTGATTACACAGTATAGTGAACACTCCATTTATTCTATAACAAATCAAGGCAAACATTCACAACAAATCACAATATAATATTCACAACATTATCTTGTCACAGAAAATCACAAAATAGCGTTCACAACAGCTTAACATTAGAATGGCCATATAGTTTTCACCAGTATTTAGAACAAAGAACAAAAGAATAATCTTCTGATATCCCTAAGGAGGTTTGCCTCCTAACTCAGTCATTCAGTCATCTCACAATATAATAGTCAATCTTCCACTCATGGGGCAATGAAAGGTTAACTTAATCAGTCACTTATCTAGCAATCAGTCACTAAGTATCATTAATCACTAAATACAATCATTAGAAAATTACACAAACCCCCCACCCCTCAGTCTCTAGTAAACTTCAATTTCATCACAGCATTCAATAACCAAGGAGAGGCCTTTTCTTCGTCTTGACTTGAGGTGGTCTCTCAGATTTTCTGGATTCCCTTCCATGGTCCTAGCTCCTACCTGAATACACCAAATAGTCACCCAGATTCAGAGACAGACAGCTCCCAGGTTCTTGTCCAGTCCTCCAGGCAGTTCTTGCTACATACTGAAGTTCACAGGCAGTTCCTGCTACACACTGAAGTTCACAGGGTCCAGCACATTTCAAAACCTTCACAACTTCTTTTACTGGGAACTCAAGGATGAACCAAGCCACAAACAAACAAAGTCTTATCCCAGTCATGCTTCTTCAGTCTTCCAGCAGTATGGCTGGCCCTAGGACCCAGGAGAAATCTCTACCTTCCAGGTGGCCTTCTAGGCAGCAACTTCAGCCTTCATCAGATTCTGGTCTCATAGAAAACTCCTACACAGTTCTCAATCCAGCAAGTAGCAACCCAGCTTCCAGATGTTGAGAAGATTCTGCTTCCTCTACCAGGAGCTACCAGAAGGAAAATTCTTGACTCTTACTGTCTGTCTCTCACTCTCTTCTTATACACACATACACACACACACACACACACACACACACACACACACACACACGCACATTGTCTTCCTGTCTCAGCCAACCCCTTCCTGTTATGTCAGCAACAGAAGATGGAGTTCACACTTTCTGTTTCTTTCACAGAGGTACTTAGCCCTTAGTTATTAAGGGCTAAGTACCTGCTTACTTGACATAATGAAAAAGGGGTCTTCAAATTAAAATTAATTACCATTACAGAGAGTTTGTTTAGAAGGGAGGGAAGAAGTAGTAAGGGCAATGGGAAGGAAAAGGGAGGGAGGATTAATAGAAGGGAGGGAAGACTGATGGAGGCAATGGTCAAAAACAAAACTCTTTTGAGAAGGTTAAGGCAGAAGCATGAAATGAAAGCATAAATGGGGGCTAATAGGATGGAGAGAAAGACACAGATAGTGATCTTCCATAAAATGGAGAATATTAAAAATGTCAAAAATGTTTATAAACCATTAAAACCAATATTAAAAAACCACAATCCTACAATATTCTGTTTATAAAAAACATATTTGAAACATAGGGATACACAGGGTAAAATTAAAGGACTGGAGTACAATATCTTATGCTTCAGCAGTAATCCTAATCTCAGACAAAGCAAAGGCAAAAAAAAATATAGATAGATAGATCGATAGATCCAATTAAAAGACATAAGGAAGGAAACTATATCCTGCTAAAAGCCACCATAGACAATGAAGTAATATATCATTACTAAACATATATATATATATATATATATATATATATATATATATATATACACCAAGTGGTATAGCATCCAGATTCATAGAAGAGAAGTTAAGTGAGTTACAGGAAGAAATAGACAGGAAAACTATGTTAATTGGGGACCTCACTCTCCCCATCTCTGAACATGATAAATCTAACCTCAAAATAAACAAGAAAGAACTTAAGGAGGTTGATATAATTTTAGAAAAGTTGGATGTGGTAGACCTCTGGAGAAAATAGAATGAGGATGCAATGGAATACACTTTTTCAGTGGTACATGACATATACACAAAAACTTTTCATGTACAAGGGCACAAAAACTTCACAATATAGTGCAGAAAGGCAGAAATATTAAAAGCATCCTTTTTCAGATCAGAATAAAATAAAAATTATATATAATAAAGGGCCTTGGAAACATAAACTAAAATTAATTGGAAAGTAAATAATCTAATCCTACAGAATGAGTGAGTCAAACAATGAATCATAGAAATAATCAACAACTCCATTCAAGATAATAACAATAAAGAGACAACATACCAAAACTTATGGGATGCCATGGAAATGATTCTTAGGGAGATTTTATATCTCTGAATACTTACATGAATAAAATAGAGATAGAGGAGGTAAATGAATTGAGTATGCAACTGAAAAAGCTAGAAAAAGAACAAATTAAAAATCCCCAATTAAATAACAAATTAGAAATACTGAAAACCAAAGGAGAGGTTAATAAAACTGAAATTAAGAAAACTATTGAACTAATAAATAAAAATGAAAGCTGATTTTATGGGGAAAAAATAATAAAATCAATAGACCTTTGGTTAATTTGATTTTTAAAAAAGAAAACCAAATTACCAGTATCAAAAATGAAAAGTGGTGAATTCACCATCAATTAAGAGGAAATTAAAACATTAATTAAGAATTATTTTGCCCAAGTGTATGCTCATAGATGTGATAATCTTAGGGAAATGGATGAATATTTACAAAAAATATAAATTTGTCAGAATAGCAGAAGAGGAAGTAGAATATTTAAAAAAACTCCATGTCAGAAAATGAAATTGAACAAGCCATCAATGAACTCCTTAGGAAAAAAAAAATCTACGGGGCCAGATGGATTTATAAGTGAATTCTATCAAACATTTAAAAAAAAAAAACAATTAATTCCAATACCCTATAAAGTATTTGGGAAAATAAGCAAAGTAGGAATCCTACCAAATTCTTTTTATGGTACAAATACCTAAACTGGGAAGAACTAAAACAGAGAAAGAAAATTATAGACCAATTTCCCTAATGATATAGACACAAAATTTTAAAATTCAATATTAGCAAGAGATTACAGCTAATTATCACCAGAATAATAACAATATACTTTGATCAGGTAGGATTTATTTCAGGAATGCAGGGCTGGTTCAATATTTGGAAAACTATCAGCATGATTGATCACATTAATAGCAAAACTAACAGAAACCATTAGATTATCTCAATAGATGCAGAAAAACTTTTGACAAAATACAACATCCATTTGTATTAAAAATACTAGAGAGCATAGGAATAAACAGAGCCTTCCTTAAAATGATAAGTAGAATCTACTTAAACCTTCAGCAAGCATTGTATACAATGGGGATAAACTAGATGCATTTCCAATAAGATCAGGGGTGAAACAAGTAGGTCCATTATCACCACTTTTACTCAATTTGGTACTAGAAATTTTAACTTTGGCACTGAGAAGAAAAAGAAATTGAAGAAATTTGAATATGCAAAAAAGAAACTAAATTAACACACTTAGCAGATGGTATGATGATACACTACAAAAATCCTAGAAAATAAAGTACAAGAAATATTTGAAATTAAAAAAAAAACAACTTTCAGAAAGTTGCAGGATATAAAAGAAACCCACATAAATCCTTAGCATTTCTATATATTACTGGCAAAGTCAAACAGTAAGAGATAGAAAGAGAAATTCCATTTAAAGTTACTGTAGACATTATGAAATATTTGGGATTCCATCTGCCAAAGAAAACAGGAATTATATGAACACAATTAAAAAACATTTTTCACACAAATAAAATTAGATGTAAATAACTGGGAAACATCAGTTGCACATGTGTAGGTCAAGCTAATATAATACAAATGAAAATTTTACCCAATTAATTTGCTTATTCAGTGCCACACCAATCAAATTACTAAAAAAAATAATTTATGGAGCTAGAAAAATAATATGAAAATTCATCTGGAAGAACAAAAGTTCCAGAATATCAAGGGAATTAATGAAAAGAAATGCCAGAAAACATGACCTACCCATACGAGATTTTAAGTTGTATTATAAAGCAGCAATTGTCAAAACTACTTGGTACTGGCTAAGAAGTAGAGAGGTAGATCAACGGAATAGGTTAGGGACACATGCCACATTAGTCAATGATTACAGCAATTTTCTGTTTGCCAACCCCAAGACCACAGTCACTATTTGACAAAAACTGCTGGGAAAACCAGAAAATAGCATGGCAGAAACTGGACACAGACCAATGTCTGACACTGTGTGACAAAATAAAGTCCAAATGGGCACACAATTTAGATATAAAGGCAGATGCTATAAACCAATTTGGGGATCTAATAATAATTTATCTGTCAGATTTATCGAGAATGGATTAATTTACAACCAAACAAGAGATAGAGAACATTATGAAATATAAAAATGAATAATTCTGACTACATTTAATTGAAATGTTTTTGTACAAACAAAGCCAGTACTACCAAGATTAGGGGGAAGTAGAAAATGGGAAAGAAATTTTACAGATAATGTCTCTAATAAAGGTCTCATTTCTAAAATATAAAGAGAACTAAGTCAAATTTACAAGAGTACAAGTCATTCCCCAATTGATAAGTGGTCAAAAGATATGAAGAGGCAGTTTTCAGAGGAAAAATTTAAATCTATCTATAGTCATATGAAAAAATGATCTAAATCACTATTGATTAGAGATATACAAGTCAAAACAACTCTGAGGTACCACATCACACCTGTCAGATTGCCTAACATGCCAAAAAGAGGAAACCAATAAATGCTGGAGAATATGTGTGAAAAGTTGTAACACTGATTCATTGTTGGTGGAATTGTGAGCTGATCTAACCATTCTAGAGAGCAATTTGGAACTATGCTGAAAGGATTATAAAAATCTACATACTCTTTGTATCTCAAAGAGATCATAAAAATGGGAAAGGACTGCCACGTAAAAAAAGTATTTATAGCAGTTCTTTTTGTGATGGCCAAGAACTGGAAATTGAGGCAATGCCCATCAATTGAGGAAATCTTGAACAATTTGTAGCATATGAATGTAATGGAATACTCTTGTGCTATAAGAAATGCTGAACTGGCAGATTCACAAAAAAACCTGGAAAGACTTATGTGAACTGATGCTAAGTGAAGTGAGCAGAACCAGGAGGGAATTGCACACAGTAACAGTCATAGTATGTGATGACTGATTTTAATAGCGTTAGCCTTTCTCAGCAATGCAAGGACTTAAAACAATTCCAAAGGACTCATGATGGAAAATGTCATCCACATACAGAGAAAGAACTATGGAGCTGGAATGCAGAGCAAAGCAGACTATTTTTTTTTCTTTCTCATGGTTTCCCTCCTATATTATAATTCTTCTATGCAACATGATGCATGTGAAAATGTGTTTAATAGCAATATATGTGTAGAGCCCATATAAGATTGCATGTTGTCTTGTGGAGGGAGGGAGGATGGAGGGAGAAAAATTTAAAACTCAAGCAAGTGAATGTTGAACACTAAAAATAAATAAATTAACTAATAAAAAAGTGTAAAAGCAAACAAAATAAAGATTTGTTTGATATTTTCTTCCTCTTATTTTTTTATTATATTGAATATTCTTGTATTTACTTTTTTGCTTAAATTATGTGCCCACTGTGTCTACCCTTAGAATGTGAGTTTCTTGAAAGTAGGTAAGACTTTTGTCTTTATATTCCCCCACATGTAGAATATAGAAAGCAGTTAATAAAGATTAAATTGAATTAAATGTATTGAAATTGCATTAAAATTGACATATATTTTATTGTTAGAATTGTTTTTAGCATCCTAGCTAAACTACCCTGCAGGTAGTATCCAGGCAAATCAATATTGTGTGTTCTCTTTTTTTGTCTCCATAAAAATTTCAGGGTAGACATGCCTATTTGCCAGTCCTCCAATATTCCCAGTTTAGATGTATAGATCTGGGATCAGAAAGTAAGCAACTTCTTGATCATTCTTTTGGGGTGGGAAGGTAGTCTCTAATTACACGTGCAACTTGATTGCTTTCTTAGATGCTTGCACATCAAGATATCAAGATTAGTTATTAACAGCAAATAAAAAACAGATAAATTATTGAGATTACAATACACCAAAACCCAGATATTCTTCTTGGTATGAATAAAACTCTTAGCTCAAACCAAGAGAAAAAATGATTGAACTCTCTAAGGAGAAGCCTCCTACCAGCAGTCTCTAGGAACATATAACAAGGAAGCCCAAGGACATGAATGGAATTTAGTTTCTCATTTGTCTTTTGCTTGGGAAATAAAATTCACCAATCAAAAGCCATATGTCACATTAGCTTGTCCAAATTTGTGTTCAATACATTACCTAAAAAAGCCAGGTTTGCATTTAACATTCTCTCAGTCAAATCCCAAAATGAATCTTTCACCATAGGGCTCTCTGTCAAGACAAGCTAGACCAGGCTTTCAAAAAAAAAAAAATAGGGTACATATGGTTGTTATATTTATTTACTTGTTGATAGCCATTATGAATAAAATTTTCCTGACTCCATTTGTTTCACTATATCAATTTTTATAAGTCTTTCTTTGCTAAATTTATTTAAATTAAAGGTTAATTGGATTTTCTAAAGGTATTATAACTTCATTATCAACTATCTACCAGCAGCACAAGTACCAATCATTTTAGAATGAAGTTATATATGCAAAAGGATAATTACTTTTGGTCCATATCTTGAATACATTCACTTACTAACATGCTATGTTTTAATTAGTTTAAAATAAAATTTCCAAACCAAGAAAATTCTAACGATACAATTCACCAAATATTTCCTAGTAATAACTACATACCGAGAGCTGGATGGAATTGTGACCTAATGCACAAGCTGTTAAGCCTGTATTCAAGAAGATATGAGTTCAAAATCCAGATTTAGATATTTAGTGGCTTTGTAACAGCAGCCAAGTCATTTAATCTCTCTAATCTTCAGACAATTTGCTAAAATCAATGTATTGAATTTTACTTGGGTTACATCTTTATTGGTGGAGACCATTGTTATGCCCGTGAAATCTCAGATCCTTGAAGAATTGACTTATATGGCAGAACCACATATCAGGTATTAAATAATAATGACTGTCCTCTTTCATTCCACTCTTTGAATGTGAGGTTCTTGAAAGCAAGTAAGACTTATATCTTTATGTTCCCCACATGTTGAATATAGAAAACTCTTAATAAAGGTTGAATTGAATTAAATGTGCTGGAATTTCTTTAATTTTTGCATTCATTTTATTACTGATATTGGTTTATTATCCTCTGCTAAATATTCTATGCCAGAACTTCAAAAAAAGAGTGTGGGTGAGTATACAAACACAAAACACAAAAATAAGCATATATTTGAATATCTGTATCTATATCTATCTATTTTTATATATATACACATGCATATATTTTATACACACATTTATCTATTTATATGGAGAGGGATGTATATGCAGTCAAGTAGTTTGATCGCTATTATGTATATGTGTGTATCTATGTATGCATGCAGGTGGAATATACACGCATGTACACACAAATAATACAACACGTGTGTACACACATGCATGTGCATATGTTTATGTGTGTCTATAAATATAGATGTGCATATACACACATATACATATGTATTCAATTTCCTAATTCAATCTGTGGTTTTGTGATTATGCAAATTAGCATCTCAAAGGGCCCAATGTTCCTAAATTTTCACTTCATGTTTTCACGGTGCTCATAGCTAGACCCAAGAAATTCCTACAAATAAGAATAAACTTCATCTTTCAACACATTTCCCCTACATAATAAGCAAGCTGTGCATATAATTTTATCCCAAGGAACAGTTAGCCCAGCTTCTAATTTCAGTTTGTTGTTCACCTGAATTTCAAGAAACCTTACTTTCACTATTTTCCTTAGTAAAATATCATCAACTAAATTGCCCTACTTAGGGCATTGCTTCAAACCACTTTTTTTTCTTTTTCTTTTTTTATCCATTATGTTAACTGACTTTCCATTTTGAATGCCAGTCATTAGCCATTTTTTCTGTCTATTTAAATCCTCTTGAAGTTTCTTCGCATCCTCTTTGGTATCAACAACACCTGCTATATTTGTACAATTAGCAAATCTTGAAATTGTAGCACTTCCTTTCTTCAGAGTCCTTTGCATTCACAATAAGTAAGGAAACCCTAAATGTGAACATTGAATAGCTCTGCTTGTTTCATTAATTTAAGGAGATGAAATTATATTTAAAGTGATATACCTAAGGATTCCATTATTTTGAATAGTCACATATTTAATATGTTTAATTCTTACACGTTTTGTCAGTTTTATTCTTCATTCTCCAACATGATTACTCATCATGCTTTGCTAAATTGTTCACAAGTTTAAATAATGGTAAAAACAACAAAACCTGAGAATATGCATTAGATAAAAGGCCATGTTTGCAATACAGTCCTATTTGTGGTGAAAGCATAAACGTGAGCTCTCAAAAGCTATTTTTCAGACCTGAGTCCTCTTTCCTATGTACTAAAATTTAGGAATATACTGGTATATGCTTAAAGACTAAATAACAACTAATCAATAAACAAATAACTGCATATATAAAAAGAAATAAAGAAATCCATTTTTGACACACTTTAATATGGATAGAAATCTTTAACATTTTCTCCATCACCTTATTAAATCAAGATGATCTATTAAACAATAAATAAAATCTGTTTGTAGCATTTGTCACTTTCCAGTGTTTAAATGCTCAAACTGAAATTTTAATGATAGACTACTCCAAGCTCCATAAAGCAGACCCAAGCATGCCCCTGCATATAAAAATTCCTTAGACTTATCCATTATTAAAGTTGCTTGCTTATCCATTTACCTACTCATAAAGTCTGAACTCTTCTTTGTGACATTCAAGACTATCCACAAACGTGCACTGTCCTAGATTTTTTAGCTTTATCTCAAATTACTTTTTTGCTCTACTCTCCAGTCTAACTGCCTGAATCTGTACCCCACTCCTTCCATACACACATCTCTGACTTCACTCATTTTCTCTTCTGTTTCAAATGCCCCTTCCCCTTTTCTTCTTATTTGTTGAATTTCTACAGCAATATTTTTCAGTTAGCCTTCCCTGACCACAGAGTTTGTGATAATCTTCTACCTCAGACCTTACAAACATTCTGTTTTTATCACTTTTTAAAAACAGCTTATAGGATATGATCTGTTACTAAAGTGCAAGTGAATCACATTTTATCTAAATTTAGTGTGTTCTGTATTATTAAGTACAATGCCCTACAGATGGTAGGTGTTTAATAAATATGCATTATGTATGTAGTAGAAAATGTAGCTAAAGACTAGGTGTTGAGAAATCATTTTTCCAAATAGCTCAGATGCATCATGTAATATATGGGAAAATCATGTTTCTACCTAAGTTCTATCCTTAATTATAAATAAAGTTATGTCTTCGAGGCCATTTAAGTAGTAATTCTTTTTTCTTTTCTTTTTTAAGTTATGATCAAGAGTAGGTTAACTTGGAAGTAAAGAAGATGGGCAGAACCAAGATGGTGAAGACAAGGCAGGAATTCACATGAGCTCTCCCAAATTCCCCTCCAAACAACTTTAATATAACATCTCAAAATGAACTCTGGATCAACAGAACAGACAAAAGAATGGGGGTGACACAATTTCCCAGTTGAAGACAACCTAGAAATGGTTATCACTCTAGTGTGAGAATGAAACTCATGCCAGCACAGGCAATGTCCCAGTAATACAAGCAACCTGTCTTAGTGGTGGTTGTGTCAGCAGAAGAAGATTCCAGAGCTCTCAATCCATAGATAGTAAAGTAGTTAGAAAGACAGTTCAGGGATTCCTTTGCTCACACTGAGTGGAGTACTCTATTTCATTGCCTATACCCAGGTCTAACTTACACTCCTGGATCACAAACATAGGGTGAGTTTGCAGGATCAGGGGAGTTAGGATGCTAATCATAGTTCTAGGGCAGAGAAGAGTGCTTTTCAGTAATTATAGACCAGAGCACTGGCCAGTAGAATAGTAAACACAACTCTCCTTAGATCGTACCACCATATAAGAAATGAAA
This sequence comes from Pseudochirops cupreus, assembly GCA_028627135.1. Taxonomy (NCBI): domain Eukaryota; kingdom Metazoa; phylum Chordata; class Mammalia; order Diprotodontia; family Pseudocheiridae; genus Pseudochirops; species Pseudochirops cupreus. The sequence goes on from CM053583.1 coordinate 106,259,882, forward strand.
AATTACAGGTCACCAGATATAGCTCTGAAAACAGCTACCCAAAACCTGAAACTTGGAACAATGCCCTCTTCTACCAAGGAGTGGAGATTAACTTTAACATAAAGTTAAAAATCAAGAAATAGGCTGAAAAAATGAGCAAACAACAAGAAGAAAGAGAACCTGATCATAACAACTTACTGTGGTGACAGCATAGATGAAAGCACAAACTCAGAAAAAGACTTCTATATCAAAAGCTTCAAAAAAAATGTAATTGGACTCAGGCCAAAAATGAAATCCTGAAAGAGCTCAAAAAAGTTTTTAAAAATCAAGTAAGAGATCAAGAAAGGGGAAGGCAATAGAATCATGGTAAATTACGTCATTAAAAGAGGCACAAAAGAGCTTTTACAGTGAAGGGGAAGATGAGGAAATAGGAGTGAGCACTTGAAACTTACTCTCATCAGACTTGGCTCAAAGAGTGAATAATATACACCCTCAGTTGGGTATAGAAATCTATCTTACCTTACAGGAAAGTAGGAGGGGGGAGGTTGATAGAAAGAAAGGTAGATTGGGCATGGCATGGTAGTCAGAAGCAAAACACTTTTGAAGATATACAACATTAAAAAAAGAGAAAGAGTGGTGGTAATATAAATGAGGGGTGTAGAAGAATGGAGGGAAATACTAATCTAGTAATTAAAACTATGAAAAAAATTTAGAAAAAGTTAATCTGATAAAGGCCCCATTTCTTAAATATAGAGAGAACTGAGTCAAATTTATAAGAATACAAACCATTCCCCAAATTTTAAATGGTCAAAGGACAGGTTTTTCGTTGTTTACTCATTTTTTCCAGCCTATTTCTTGAGTTTTAAACTTATTTTAAAGTTGGTCTCTGCTTCTGTGTGGAAGGGGACACTGTTCCAAGCTTCACTTTTTTTTTTTTGCCGCTGTTTTTAGAGATAGTTCTAGTGACCTGTAAGTGTTCAGTTCTTATAGGGTTGTATGATCTAAAAAAAATTGTGTTTACTACTCTCCTGGTCAGTGCTCTGGTCTATGACAGACAGTTTTCAGACATCCGTTAAAGCTATCTATAGTCATATTTTAAAAATGTTTTAAATCACTATTTGAATAGATAAATGCAATTTAAAACTCTGAGGTACAACTTCACACCTATCAGACTGGATAATGTGACAGAAAAAGAAAATGACAAATGTTGGAGGGGAAGTGAGAAAATTGAGACCCTAACACAATTTTGATGAAGTTGACAACTGATTCAACCATTCTGTAGAGCAATTTAGAAGTATTCTCAATGTTCTATAAATCCATATATACCCTTTGGCCAAGCAAGACCACTATTAGGTCTGTTTCCCAAATAGATAAAACACATAAAGGAAAAGGAATTGTTTGGACAAAAAATATTTATAGCAACTATTTTGTGATGGGAAAGTATTGGAAATTGGGGGAATGCTCATCAATTGAGGAGTGGCTGAACAAGTTGCAGTATATGACTATGATGAAATACTATTGTGCCATAAGAAAGGATGAGTAGGATGTTCTCATTACAACCTAGAAAAATTTACATGACCTGTTGCAAAATGAAATGAAAAGAATCATAACATTGTACTCAGTAACTGAATTACTGTGGACTATCAACTGCAAATGACTTACCTATTCTTAGCAATACAATGATGAAAGATAATTCTGAAAGACTTGAGAAAATTACTATCCACTTCCAGAGAAAGAAATGATGGAGTCTGAATGTAGAGCAAAGCATACTTTTTTTTTTCCTACAAAGTGACTAATATGGAAATAAACATGCTTTGCATGACTCTGTATGTGTAGCTTATATAAAATTGCTTGCCTTCTAATTGAAGAGGGAGGTGATGGGGGAAGGGAGAGATTTTCAAAATTTTAACAAATATCAAAACTTGTATTTACATGTAAATAGGAAAAATAAAACAGTAAATGTCAGAAAATAGTAGATTTATCTGCCTTGAAAGCAGAATTATTCTTGTCTCCATTCACAGAGCTCCCAAATTCATTTTTTGATTTTTTTTTTAAAAAGAACTTGTTGACTTTTTCCTCTAATGTGCATTCTTTGCCATTGTGATAGGTGCCATAAGACTCAAAGATATATTTTTAAGATATGATTCTGGTCATTTAGTAGATTATACTCAATTAGGTAAGTGAAAAACCTATAAACAAAATCCCTTAAGTCTACAAACAAATCTATAATGCATAATATTGACTGAAATGTGAAAATTCAAAGACATTTATAATTACTAAGGGAGCTATAAAGAGAAATGGAAAATTTTCAAATGGATGATTAGAGAAGGCTTTTTTAAAGGATCCCTTGAACAGAAGTTAGAATGGCTGACAAAATTTCAGTACATGCAGATGAAATGAGAAAGGACATAATAAGACACAAAATACATGACACTACTTTGATCATGTCACTCCTTCCTCAAAAATAACTTAGGAGTCTTTATTGCCTATAGCAGTATATACAAATTCCTGAACCTGACATATGAGGTCTTTTACAATTAAACTCCAATCTACATTTCACACTATATCCCCTACTTCCCTTTCCCAAGTTACTTGTGCTGTAAGAGATCTTGTGGGATATTTGTACAATGATACTTTCAACTCTGACACATTTCAGTTAAAACTCTCTCCATGCTTCACTGTTTCTTGATGTACAATTTTTTTTCCGAATACACTAATCCCTGATTTTCTACACTAGCTCTCACTTTCAGCATTCGTCATGAGCACATATACTGACTTGATTCAGTGTACTTGTGTGTCCCATCCTCCCACTCTCTCCTGTTGATCTTTTCCCCCTTTCTGCTGTCTTGATCTTTTGTGGCACATAGTTCTCAATGTGCTGACCTCTTTCTGATTCCCATTTCCTGGCATGTTCCTCATGGAGATTTTCCATTTTCTTTACCTTTCTTTTATATTATAGTTCCATCATTCTGCAAGTCACTGGGGGTCACATGAATGCCAAAAACTTCAGTGCAAGACTGTGTGTTAGAATATAGATTAGTATCCCTGTTTATTGCCAAGTCCCATACAGCCCTCTTTTTCCATGGTCAGTCTGGTGTACATATGAACATGCACCTCAAGGGGAGACAACTATAGGTAGAGTCTGAGTTCTGAAGATATTCATTATGCTAACTGTAACAGGAGTACACAAGCCCTGTAATATTTCAAGGCTTCATTGATTTTTGCTCTGGTCTATAATTGGAGAAATATATGCAATGCTACATTAAAGACCATAACAAATAGTAAACAGTAAATGAATTAATTTGAATAGAGATGATTAGAGCGTGCAAGAAAATACAAAGAATGAATGAGATCTTCAGATGGGAATAGCAAAGATCCCAACTCAGTCAAGACAGAAGTCCAATTTCGCCCAAGGGAAAAATTGCCTTGAAGGCTAGGGATGATGAAGCAAGCTGCAAATCAGAGACTAGCTGAAAGGCAGGCTTACCCTATGTATCTGGAGCTTTGAAAATTTGTCGCCTGCCTCTCTCCATGTGTTTTGAGTTGATACCCCAGAGAGTCTAGAAACATCGATCTCCTGTCTTGATTAAAACATGTCTCTTCAATTCAAAACTCTCATGCCATTCCCTGCCTGCTCCAGTTCTGTATTCCTCTTTTTTAATATAAGGGGAAGTGGTAGTGTAGCAGATAGAGGTCTGGAGTCAAGAGAACTTGAGTTCAAATCTGACATCAGAAACTTACTAGCTATGCAAATCACTTCACCACTCTTGGCCTCAATTTACTCAACTGTAAAATAGGAATATAAGTAGTGCCTATCTTCCAGAGGTGCTGTGAGGATAAAAAAATGAGATGATATTTGTAGAAAGCATTAACTACAGTTCCTGACATGTAGTAGATGCTATATAAATGTTTTTTCCTTTCCACCATCCCCTTTCCCTTTCCTACATTCAGCTTTCTGTCATCATTCTTTTTACCATTAAGAGGCTTGTGCAAAATATTTGAGATCATGACTATGATGATGATGATGATGATGATAATTAGCATTTATATACAAATTTAAGGTTGCAAATCACTATATGTGCATGTACATATGCATGCATGTAGGCATATATATATATATGTACACATTCACACATATGCATACATATATACATACATATGTGTGTATCTATCTATTTATCTATTCATATTCTCACAACAACCTTGTGAGCTAGATGCTATGGTTATATCCATTTTACACATCAGGAAATTGATGCTGGAAGAGGTTAAGTGACAAGGCCAGCACTCTTGTCTGCTGTACCATCCATCTTCATCCACAGATTTGACCGAAAACCTGAGTTATATGCACATTCCATTCATTTTATGTATTTATAATATATCTGCATATACTATTAGCTGAGAACAAACCCCCAAACCTTAAATAGTTTTAGAAATAGTTTTATTAGATCATTTGTGTGGAAAATGCCTTATTATATTGTTTAGTAAACATTAACTGTTTAAATTTCTCTTTATGTGACCACTAATTATTTGAACTTAGAATGTTGCCTTGACTTCAGTAAGTCTCCTGAAAAGACAGAGATGACTACAAGACATTTATCTTATGTGAAATAATATAAATAATATGATAGTGACTCAATTATTCTGATAATCTATATAGTGCCAACTATGCTCTAGGCGTTGTGCTACTTCTTTTTACAATCATAATGTTATTTGACTGATTATTATCTATATTTTACAGATGAGGAAATCGAGGCAAACGGAACCTAAGTGACTTGTCCAGGCTCATTAAAATAAATGAGTACATTTAAATGCATTCATATGTGGAAATGTGTGCCTTAATAGACATGCACACATACACATTTATAGGTCCATGCATCTTAATATTCTATAGCTAATTAGATAAGTCGAAGCATTTGGTGCAATTCTATTTGCAAATCAGAGGGGATACTGGATCGATCACCCCTTTCTATAATCATCATCTCAATCATTCCTAACTATTTTTTACCCTAATTTTCCACATTGTTTTGTATTTTCCTTATTTTATGATTCTGTTCTTGACAATGTACCCCCTATGTCTCTTTTCTATATTAACCACTTTCTGCTCATTACATTGTTCCTCTGTATTTCTAGTTTTCCATTTCTTTTCTCATTATATAATTCCTACTCCCCATACTTTGACAATATTATTTATTTTTATTTAATATTATCTCAATTTATCATATGAATGATTTGATATAAGATGATGAGAATAAAAAAAAGAAGATGCAATCAGATTGAAGAATAGAAATAAAATGCAGAGAAAAAAATGCCTTCAACTGCTCATGCAGTTTAATTAATTAATTAATATACATATGTATATACATATATATATATATATACATATATACCAACTGCCCTGCCCTCCCCCCTCCAAAAAGCAAATATGTATGTGTATATATATATATATATATGTATATATATATATATGTATGTGTATATATATATATATATGTATATATGTATATGCTTCTGTCTGACAAAGTAATATCAACACAGATAATGTTCAACACAGAGTGCCAAAATCACAGACATTTTCTTTCTTACCTCTGCTTGCTCCCAGCTCTGTGCAAGCTTTTCTCTGCTCTGTTCCTTCCTGTTCCACACTTCCTGTTCCATTATTTTGGCAAGTTCCTCCCACTGAGGGCTCTCAACACAAGGTATACTATTTCCAACAGAAACTCTTGATACAATCAAAGATGAGGTTCAAAGACATTTTAACAGCTGAAACAAGCAACAAAGTGCTCCTTTGCTTACCCTTACAATACCTTTCTCCCATTCTCTTTTCATTTTAACTTCTTTTTTACTGATTTTGTCATTGACTTACTTTCTAAATACTTTAATTATCATTTCTTTCTTTTTCAATTAATTATGTGCTTTTGTTTGCACTATTTCACTACCTTATTCGATTATCTTTTAGGTTTTATTTTTTCCCCATAACTACGTGTTACCATTATATTTCTCATTAGTCTGTATGAAGACACTGATAAGAAAGATTGCTGCATCATGGATTAACATTATTTTTAACATAGCAGTATTTCATCTACTATGTATTTTTGTGTTTCTATCTACCATTGATATTGATGATTTAGATGAAGACACAAGGAGAATGATTATCATGACAAAATGAGGAGGCATACTTTACAAACTGAGTGACAAAATTAGTAATGCAAAAGATCTCAATAAGTTAAAAAATAGCCTAGATCTAATAAGTAAATTTACTGCATGTGAATATAAATTGCTTAATTTTGTCATTAAAAAATAACTGTACAAGTGCTGGGTAGGGAAAAGCATGATTGATGCTTAAGTAAATCACACACTCAACAGCAGTAAAAATTGAAATATTGTTGCTTCAAAAACCATAGAATGTTCAGAACAAGAGAGGTGATAGTTTTACATCTGCTTTGTTCTGATGCTATCCAGAAAATTATCTTCCGGACATATTGTTTTGGAGAAAACAGCAAGACAAAAAAGAAATAATTCTGATAGGAAGAATGAAAAAGGAAACTTTTTTTTAAAATGAGAATAGGGCAAATACATGTTTAACTAAGAGTATTTTTTTTTAATTAAGGTATACAGAAGATTTAAGCAATCAAACTTACATTCCATATATAATAGCTGACTAAGGTAAAATTTAAAATCTATTTATTAAGCACCTTCTGTGTGCAAACCTGATGCTAGATTTGGGAAATGGAGTTAAAAATATAACAATCCTTGCCATTAAGAGGTTAACCTATTACTCAAAAGAATGCAATACCTAAAATAAGTAAAAGTAAAGCAATGCTATTTAAGAATATAAAAATTTAATAGCATAAGCAATAGATCAGACTCAATCATATTCAATTGTTGTATTCAAAAGTGTGACTGAGGTCTTATTGTCATTGCTGTTGTTGTGTGAAAGAAGCATTTAATTCAAAATGGGCAGTTTTTGGCAGTGGACCATGAAAAGGGAATTTTTAAATATGTATTTAAATAAATATAATTTGTATTATAAATTAAATAAATATAGTTTGTTATTATATTAATATATTATATTATATATGTTATATATATTAATATATTATATCATAAATTAAATAAATATAATTTATATTAAGAGAAAAGAAGGATTCAAAAGTACTGATGATCAAGAAAGTATGAAAAGTGATACAATGACAGAGAGAAGAAAAAATTTCTAATTTCTCTAACCGAAAGAATGAATTTTTTTGGTGAGAATGATACAGCAAAAATGGTTAATGTAATATCTCCTGACACTCTACTTTGTATATAATATACATTTAAAATACTGTATAAAAGATAATGTTATTATAATGCAAAGTATTTATGATCAGATATATAGATCAGATCATATGTCCTCTGAAATCTCTTAAAATTCTGACATTTTTAAAAGATTGAATTCTTCCAAAAGAAAGTAACTGAGATGGTAAGAGAAATGAGAATAATACTGTATTTGGATAAGGAATATGAAGTATGAAGAGCAGAAAACTTGAGAGGGAAGAGATTTACAAATTAAAATAACTGAAGCATAGTCATCAGGAAAATAGATAAACCTTGATTATTCTATCAAGAGTAAAGAACTAGTTACAAAAAGAAGTTACAAAAATGCAGGTTTATACTCAACACACACACACACACACACACACACACACACACACACACACACACAAAGAGAAGACAGAGAGAGACAGAGAGACAAAGACAGAGAGAGCTCCTAATACTTATATTCCTCAATAGAGTTTTCTACTGTTCCTATAGGAGTGTAGAGGCTGGTGACGGAGGGATGCTAAGAAAGTATATTAAACAGAATCCTTCAGTGTTTATACTTGTGTCCTATAGATTCAGATAAAATTTATTTCCCTATGGCACATAAGAATTTTGTTTTTTGTTTTTTGTTTGCTTCCCTTTTTGGGGGGCGGGGGAGTGAAGAGTTCAGGGGGAAAGCTGGCCCAGCCACATAATCTAGAAGCTCTACATTTTAATATATAATGTGAATTTCACAAAGCCCTTAAAAAAAAAAACATTTCATCCTTCAGGAAAATAATGCATAGACATTTATTCAATAGATTGAAACTTAAAAATACAAAAAAAAACCTTCTGAAACAAGTTAGTAGCAATGAATTACTGTTCAATATTTATTTCAAGCCATCTGTCTAAATCTCTATTATTATAATTCTGAGAGTTAATGTGACAGAGTATGGGCCTAGCCCAGGAGGATCCAGGTGCAGCCTTGCCTCTGATACATCCAAGGTGTCACTTATTCTCTCACTGCCCAGCAAACTGTCTAAGGCAATATGTTACAGAGTAGCTGACTTTGGTCAAGGGAGTCGCTTATGTGAGTAAAATCATGGATCTTGACCAAATGCAACAGGATATATTGGCCAGAGTGACAGATTCAGTCATGAAGACCTAGATTCAAATCCTACCTCTGATACATACCCACTCTGGGTCTCTGAATAAATCACCTAATCTCCCTTTGCCCTAGAGAACCATGTTTCTAAGGTTTTGGGTTGTGAAGAATATTGCATGCAGCAATAGTAGAGAGAGTTTTCTTATTTGTGAGTTCTATATCTTACTGAAATTACAGGTTCATTCTTCATCCAGGACAATGTATACGCCCCCACATTTGCAGCATTAATTTTAAAACCATCTTTTCCCACTGTGTTTCTTGCCATATGTCCAGTATTTATTTAGAATTTTCTTGATTAGTTCACCAATACAATGTTAGTTAAAAACTATGGTAGTAATTACAGTACAGTGAAATTTCATCTGTGATAACCCAGTGTTTTGCAGTACATGGAGACACACTCAGACAAAGATCATTGGCATTCTGAACAGATCTTTATTGTGAAAAAAATCAATATATTTAAATGTAAGAGCTAGAATTAAACAGAAAAAATACAAACTCCTTGTCTGATACAACAGTGAAACCTAGTGATAAAATTATTTTATGACCGTACAACTGAAATCTAATATCTCAATTTTTCATCGTTTAAGAAACTTATTTTTAGCTGGAGTTCAAACACTGAAGAAAATATTCCTTGGCAATCAATAATCTTCAGTCTTCATTTACTGCAATTGTTAAGAACACACACAGATGCTTCAGGGAAGGATGTATATTGACTATGTATTTTGAGTTCATATTTAGAGAACAGTCTATTATGCTTGTAAAAGGAACATCTAGTAGAAACATGCTTGGAATTTTCCCCTATGGTGAAATAACCAGCAGCAAGAAATTGCCATGAATTGAAAGACAAAGTTTCCAGTTTTGCCTGTGGTTGGTCCTTCTTTCTTTCACCACACTCACTGTTCCCGCAATTCAAATGCCATTTATTAAGATCTATTGTGTGCTTACTACTCCTACAAGATTCCAAATAATTTGAAATGACAACTTTAAGGCCTGCATGAACTACCCACCCATAGGCTCTAGCATCATCCCATTATATTTCAGATAACTCCAATTGTTAGCAAGATTTTCCTTGCAGAAACTTAAACATACCTTTTCTATAACTGAGTGGTTACTCCCAATTCTGCTTACTGTGTGTATGAATAAGCCTAATTGCTCTCCCAAATGATAACTCCTCAAATACTTGGAAACTAGCAAAATTTATGCTTTGTGACAAAAGGAACTTTTTTTTTTTATTGTTGTATTCCCAGGAACCAGTATCATGTCTGGTAAATGTAAAATGCTTAATAAATTATTATAGATTGTTTGATTGTATCCACGCCAAGTCTGATACTCTCCTAGCAATATACCCCTATTTCCTTCAACCTTAGTTTTAGGTTACTAATGATTCTCATCGGGAATTTTTCCTAATTTTCTGAAAATGTGACCACCCCAGAACTGAAATCAACATTTGAGATGGGGTCTGCCCAAATTAAAGTATAGTTGTACCATCTTTACTCTGATCAGAATCTATTGGTTTATACAGTTTTTTCAGGACTGAATTGATTCCCTATCCACTCAGCAGCATTCTGTGGCAAATAAATAAAACAATTAACTAATGAAGTGTCAGGTTTCCATATGAACAAGTTATTACTGGAGCCCACAATATCTCCAAGATCTGGTGGTCACAAAGACATTGCATTGGAATGAAAAGTCTCAAAGGATGATTTAATTTGAACATCAGTATGTCAGCCAAAATGGAAGTTCTTAGACAAAACATCTCTAAAATTCTACTGTTCTCTCTCCTCTCTTCTTACCATACTCTCCATCATCAGTTCTTAACATTATGTTCACCAATTTCAGGGGGTCCATAAACATCAATTTAAAAAAAATACCAGTTTCCATTTACTAACTGCTAAGTGAAACATGACATTCTTTAAATATTGAACTTAGAACATTAATCTGAGAGTGTTCATCAGTTTCTATAGATTACCAAAGGTATTTCTGACACCAAAAGGGTAAGTACTCATGGCCTTCGTGCTGCCTAGTTTACTCCTTATATTTCCTAGACCAGACCAGTTTGACGGCTATGATCACATGTCAAGCCATGATTTGTGCTGTCTCAGGTCAGAAATTTATAGCTAGAAGGTGTGTAGAACTTACTCACAAATTAATTTGAGTGAACCCATGATCACCTTTCCCCTTTCACAGTTGTATGTGCCAGTCTTCTCATCAAGGGTGGCCACAATATGTGTCAATCTAAGGTCGGGAAAGGTCAACTCCATGTACTTTGATCCCCTTTTAGAAATCTACATTTACCTGAATTGTAAATTCATCTGTGAGATATAACTGGCCCTTCTTCTTCATGAAACGTGTAGCTATTCAGACTACCTTGCTATTATTACAAAAAGATGTCCAGGAAAGCAGTTCCCAGTTTGAATCATGGGTTGCCCCACAGAGGTCAGCCCCCCAACATCTTTCTGCTCTGGTGTTTTAATAAACTCCTTTTTTAACTTTCTCTTCCTCAGTTTTGGTTCTTTAATCATTGTGAAGACCCAAACAGAATTTTTCTTTTAGCAAAGGGGTTTCATAGATCATTTAGTTCAACCTCTCCCTCTTCTTCTCCCTCTAACTCTCCCTCTCCCTTTTCTTTCTCTGTCTCTGTGTTTCTGTCTCTCTCAGTCTCTGTCTGTCTCTCTCTCTTTCTCTCTCTCCTCCCCCCATTAACAAAAGAAGAAATTGTAATCCAGACTTTAAAGAACTTTTCATTAATCATATATTGAAGTCAGGCTCCAATTTGCAATTTGTGTTTAGTTCATGTAAATCCAAATCCAGAGCCTTTTGCAGTAATCCAAATTGGTTTCCAGTAATTCCTTCCCAAAGTCTTCAGTTCCCAGAAGCATTCTTGGCTACCTTCTTATGTTGTTCATCCTTCATTTTTGAAGAGGATCAATGACATCAAGGGATGATGTCTTGATTCAGGAGTGAATTGGATTTAATTGAGGAAGAGTTGCACAAAATCATTAACCTCACTATCCCTTCCAGAGTCACTGAAGTGACAAGACTAAAGTTAGGAAGACTGGCCATGGACACAGCACCTGCTTCAGTCACCTTCATGACCATTGGAACAAATTGTTCTTAATAGGATATTCCCCCGGGGAAGTTTTACATTCTTGCTGTAGATTTTCCCCCTAAATCACCTATAAATTTGAGACCTGTTGGTTACTCTCAGTCTGGTTTAACCTATCTGTATAGACAGTTTTATGTGTAGCTACTGCACTTGCTACAGTTTCTTGGAGCCATAGGTGTGTGTTAGACATCAAAAGTGAATGAGCTGCCCTAAAAAGGGCTAGACAATCTCTCAAAACTAGTCCTCCCTGAAACCCCTTCCCATGTACCCCATACCTTCTTATATCAATTTTTAAGACTCAACAGTAGACCCATCCTTTGCTATAATGACATCCCTTTAATTTCACCCTAAGACTAGACAGCATCACTGGTCTCTTACTTCTGATGCAGAACTGTCTGAAAATTTCAAGAAAGTCTTTGAGAACTTAAGTTTCAAATATCGCCACAAGTTGTCCTAGTGTTCTTTCTCTCTCCAACTTTGGATAATTGAGTAATGTTTGAGATAGCCTACCTCATTGGGTAAAGAAATGATCAAACTTGCCAATTTATTATCAATCTGTTTTCTAAGCATTAAGACTTTCTCAAACAAATGAGGTGGGATTATTCCAATCGCCCTAAGGAGTGGGAGGAAGAAACTGTGCATTTTCTAAATCCTTTCCCATGCATTCCCTCAGGGGATAAGAATCTCACTGAGAAGGAAGAAAGGAGGAAGTTCCCTACACAAGCTGAAGATAGAATTAATTTTCTTTCTTAAAGGTACAGTCATAGTCTAATGTCTGTTCTTTTTTCCTCTACCCTTCTCTATCCCTTTTAAATTTAATGGGCTTAATTTGAGTTGTAATAGTCATCTTTTTTATAGAAACCTATAATCTTATGACTTTAAAAACTATTTCATAAAACCCTCTCATTTTTGAGATGAGGAAACTAAGTCATTTACTAAGGGCACACAGAAAGCTTTTGACAAAAATAGGAATCTGAAAAGAGATTTCCTGCCTCATAATCCATCAAAAAACCTCTTAGTTGTCCTAATACCAAATGCTATGCCAAAAAGCTCTATTTGAACCTACATAATTACACATACATAGTAGAAGATTAATAAATCTTAAAGACCACTGATTTTAGCTTTTTTTTACATTCTATTTTTCTGCCAGAAATTATACAAACATAATTAATCTCATACAAATTGGATTTTGACTTTAGATTTAGTTTAGTCATCATTATAAATGTGTAAAAAATTTAACCAGTATTAACTCCTAAGCAATATACTTGCTTTCAGATATTGTCTTTATTTCCTCTGATACCAGCTTCCCAAAGAGAATATTTTAGGTTGCTGAAAGCCTATGATATTTGCATGATTTCCTCTGTTACCCTTTAAAACTTTCAAACTGTACACAAGTTAAGAACATATGGGTTTTGTAGAAGCAATTTTTCTTAATTCTTCTAAGAAATTGCCAATTAAGATGTGATTATAGAATGGTTAAAAAGGAATTGCCACAAAGGAATTTCCAGATGGCCATGAGAAGTAACTAGTGATGGGTGAAGCTAAAAACAGGTTGATAATAATGTGCAATTGGCAAAGGTGAGCCTATGCATTATTGTTGAGGACTTTGGTCTAGTTTTTGCTTATTACATCTGCTGTGGAGTTTTTGTTTTATGTATGGATGAGGTCACAGCTTTATACTCCAAGCCCTTCCCATCCATATAAAGCCCAGATTTTCCAGCTAACGTGATAGATTAACTCTTGCTGCTGTGTTCACTGATCCTTATGAGATGTATTGATCTTTCACTACTTTTTGGAACCTTTATATTTTCATGTGGGCCTTTAGGAAACAATGATTTAACCTAGAGGAGTGACTCAAAGTATAAAAATTTCAGGAAATATTAAATGGCAGAAGATCCTTTAGATCATGTCCATTAGATTACACTCTATGAGTGACCACCTATTTTATTTATTTGTGAAATCAGTTTAACAGTGACTGAGTAGGAATTAGGATCATGTGATCATTGACATCATAGGCTCCATAACTGATTAAATATGCTAGAGCAGAAGTTCTCAACCTGTGGGTCACACCCCCTTTGGAGGGTCGAATGACCCTTTCACTTGGGTCACAGGGGTTGCCTTAGACCATGGGAAAACACATATTTCTGATGGTCTTAGGAACCAAGATACCACGTCTCTATCTGTCTCCAGGCAGGTCTGACCACATACAGATACACCTGCATATGAGTATTAAAGGGTCTCAGCATTAGGAAGGTTGAGAATCACTGTGCTAGAGCTTCTTTTTTTTTCACAGTGGAAGCAAAAATGGAATAGCATAACTAGCCAATAAGGAGGACTTCAGATGTCCAAGGCTGCTTGACATATCAACAATCCTTTGCAATGACTAAGAGTAAACCCTGCTGAACATGCAGAAAATCTGCCACTCTAAAACCAATTAAGCATGTACCAGCTGTGAAGCAGACCCTGAGCCATCTGGTGGTTTATGGACCTATAAGAGACATCCTTATCTTCAGAGATTCCCTAACCGTTGGTTATGGGACTCTCAGACATATCCTGTTTTATGTTTTTTAGAGAAATCCTCTTATCTTATTGTCTGCGCTCAAGCCTTCATCACAAAGAATATCTTCTGATATATCAAAAGGCCACAACTCCGGAATTGCTTATTCCCCTTTATTCCTGGATAGTCTCTCCTCTTGGGAATGGGGCTTTCTGCCTAGAATCTCCTCAGATTTCTGACTTTTCTCCTTCCTTTGTTTAAAAAAGAGTATTAATGATTCACTCTTTCTAACTCTTCTTTAAAGAAGTGGGAACACAGACATTGTCTCAGCTTGCTAGATTCTTCCTGTCAGGCAATAAACACTGTCTAATCTGTGATCAGACTCTGGTTTCTTCCAGGTAACTCTTGTTTAGACCTGAACTTTTTTCCGTTCAACAGTTCACAGAGGTTTTTCTTTAACAACTTAGAATTGGAAAGAATATTAGAGGATCAACTAGTCTTATTTTCTTATTTTGTAAATGAGGAAAATGTTACTTAGAAAGATAAGTGACTTGGCCAAAGTAGTAAAGATAGTAAAATTCAGAGTTAGTATTTGATATTATTCCCTCTGATTCTAAAGTTGGCATGTTCTACTCTATTTTAAAGAAATCAGAAACTATAGAAAAGTAAAATTTGATGTAATAGTGAGCCATACTGCCCTACAGGTAAGAATGTGGCATAAATGTTAAAGAAGAAAGAGTTTAGGGCTTCATATGTAGTCAATTGTTTAGCAGTGAAAGCAGAAGTTCTCAATACAATATTGGCAGGCATGTAATAAGAAAATAGGGCAGGTGGCTTGGTGCTGAATATTCTCATCTACACCCCCAATAAAATAAAGTTAAATGAGGCTTCTTTTTTGTTTTGCTTTTTTTTTCTTTTGCTTTTCAGAGAGCAGGGCAATTGGGGTTAAGTGACTTGTCCAAGGTCATACAGCTAGAAAATGTTGAGTGTCTGAGGACTGATTTGAACTCAGGTCCTCCTGACTCCACGGCCAGTACTCTATTCAATGTACTACCTAGCCACCTCCCAAATGAGTCTTCTTAAAAAAAAAAAAGGGCTGAGAGATGTCAAGTACCTTGTCTACAATTATATAACCACTAAGTGTCTGAGCTAGGATTCAAACTCAGGTCTTCTTACTTCAAATGTTACACTTATTTGAGGACACAGTAGTATTTGAATTTAATTTAATAATAAGTTCATTTCTAACAATACTATTTTCTTCCATCTTAATTTTTTGAATTTTAATTTGATTACTAAGGACTTGTTTACAAAGCATCTTAATAATTAATTTTTAATTTATGTTGTAGATTAAATCACCTTCTCTGAAAACAGCATAAAATTATCTTCACATTAAGCAATATGAATATTTCTTCTTATTTTAAATGACCATATTCTATTGTTTTCTATGAGTCATTTAAAGAGGTAATAACAGTATTTTAATTCATTTTGATAAGCATTAAGTACCTGATATGTGTAACATCGTGCATATGGTGTTCAGAATTGAAGAATGAGAAAACTAGTACTGCCTAAAATGAGAGTTCAATTCTTCTTTCAGTCCACAATTGTTATAAACTATTCAACTACACTTTGGACAATTCCTTAAAATATTTAAAGGTGATTATGAAAATAAGTACTCATGTATAGTCTGGAGCCTATTAGATTATCATGGAGAAGGAAGAAAAATTATCTTATTTTACTGCCCCATTGAGAATTTCATTATGGACACCAAGGACAAGAAACCATTGGTCATGGTGATAGATATAAAGTAGTAATGGGGTATGTGAGCCTTGAGTCACTTGGCAGGCCCACTTCTAGTGAACTTGAAAGAGAGACATAAATATATTTACTGTAATATGTGCCAACTAAGTCTATATTTCATATTTGTATTGGGACCTTTGGAAAATAACATGGAGATCTATGGAAACTAAGTTATAAATATATGCAACAAAATGTTCAGTTATATGTCCTCACCTTGCATTTGTTAACTGGATTTGCTGGACCAGTCTGTTATCAGGAGTCTAGTTTATGCACCTAATAAATGATCAGAATAGTCAAAAGAAAGTTTATTTTTTAGAGAGAAATACCTAAAAAAAAAACAACTGAATTCTTATTTCATTTTTACCAGCTGATCTGAAATTTGAGTTCCTTTTAAAATGTCTGTTGAGTTGAAATTATTTTTTTCAGCAGTTTTATAGGGGCAAACTAATACGAAGATATTTGATAGCTGTGAAACATCATATTCTATTGCTCTATTTGAAGTGATTCTAAAAGGTAATACTGGCATTTAAATTCATTTTTACAAATTTTAAGTGCCTAGTATCTGTAAGGATCTACATATTGTTCTAGTGGTAGTAGGATAAGAAATAAGGGAATTTCAAACAGTTTCTTCCTAGTATTATAACCAATTAGGGAAGAATTAAAGGAGTTAATATTAGATAATACAAATTTGCAGATAATGTAACTATTTGTTATGATTGTGACAATACTAAGTAATATATGTATAGGTATATAAGAAGCAAGTGGTGGGAGCAAGACAGGTCTGAGTTATGACAAGAGATGAGTGTCTTTAGGAAAAGAGAATGAGTGATTCAAGAATAGAAGAGATAAGAGACTCAGGCCTCACTTGCAGCCTTTTCTCTGTGATTACCACTGTTGGTACTGCTGCAATGGGCATCTTGGAGAAGATCTTGGAGATAAAGGAGATCACCTGCACCCAGAAGAACAAGGTGACTGATAAAATAGGTAGCAAACACTAGATATAGTAGACATGGATGAAATGTCTTTTTGATTGAAGGCAAATTTCCATGCATGCAAAAAATAAATAAATAAATTTGAAAAAAAATTAAAGAACTGTATGAGGAAAAGATCTAACTCATCTGCAAGTTTGTTAACAATAGAATAGGACCTACAGAGGAGTACAGGAAGCAGAGGGTTGAGGAGGGTGGAGATTTAGTAAATAATGAACATAGCTGAATAGAAATGAGAGTAGCTACAGGAATTAGAAGCAGGGGAAGGGAGTTTTCTTCTTAGGAACCCAAGTAATAATAATTATCACAAGTGTCAATCATAATGGAACCAGCCTCTAACCTGTGGGTAACTGGGGCTGAATAGATCAGGCTAGAGATGGGAAAATCAGGACACAGACCGAAGTTTAATTTCAAAGTGAGGAAATCCTTGCAAGAAGTCCTCCTGAGGAGGAGGGCTTAGCATGCTGGGTTAAAGGTAGTACTTTATATACATAAGTGGACTGGACTATGACATAATAATGCTTAGCCTTTCCCATAACAGGCTTATATATAGACAATGTAGGCATTCCTGGGTCCTATGGGAACAGTTTTTCCTATGGGAACAGAAACAAAATTAGCAAGGCAGAAATAGGAGTGCAGTGCCTGATTTGGTTCATTTAACTGAGACAAGATACAAGACTTGTAAGCATGTCACCAGGTTCATGATCGATCATCAGGTTCCCAGGAAAATAGGGGGAGCTTCAATTAAACAGTTATTGACTAATATGAAACATAAATCCCTCAGTGAACACCTGGTGCTAGTCAAAGCAAGGCACTTTACCAGAGGGTGAGATCATCCAGAGCGCAAAGGATTATTGTTATGCCAAGCACAGAATAGAGTCTGCTTGCTGGCTCTTACTCCTGGGAAACATAATGTCTCTAAATATGTTGGCATTTCCCCCTTTTGATCAAAGGAAGGTGATTTTGAAAGAACTCCTATCTTTATGGCCAATAAAGGAGATGCAGGTATGAGCCAAGATACCACAAGATGTCAGTTGGGCCAGGACAAGCATATTTTCCAGGTGGTTAGTTTGACTAGGGACCTAGTGGGGAAATGTGTTCCAGGTGTCAGTGCTAGCCATTGTTTACTAGCAGGCAGAAAAGAGGGAATAAGAATGTAGAAGGATAGTATACTCAGCCCTCATTCAGAATTTTGGGATAGCCTTCTCATCTGGATGTTGCTTGCTTCTGGGTGCATACTAGATGAACTTTGAGTTCCCTGGAGGGTTCTGCCATTCACTCAGGAGCAGGGGCTTTCTTCAGAGGATCCATGAGTCCAAACTCACAGGCTTGGCAGTTGTGGCAGTAGTCAAAAGGACCTGGGAGGTGTCCTTAGGAAAAAAAAAATCCTTGCATCAGTCTTTGAATCTGACCTCAGGATAACATAGGTCCTTAGTTAAAGGTCTTTAAACAATACATTCAGACGGTCCAGTTTCACAGCCACACAGGGCTAAGTTCAAACAATGCAACAAAGTTATTACCACAGTTCCCATAATTGCATAATTACATTAAGTCAGGTACAGAATAAACTACTTAAGAGGGCTCATGATGGACTAGTTCTGAGAAAGGAGATTTACATGTCACCAAGTAACCAAGAAAACATGAACATTAACATCAAGTCCCATCTAGGGGCTAGGCATGGGATAAACAGCATTCTCTTAGCTTGTGGGCACTGAGAGGGAGGAGAGAGCAAAGGGAAACAAAGTAGGTAAGAGTCTCCTGGCCTGTAGAAGCTGGAGTCAAACAGAGCAGGCAGGAACAAATGGTTAGGGGAACAGAGCATGTAGGAAGGAGAGTCCCAGATATTTTATGTAGTTATCTGGTCCCTAGATATCTTTTCTTGGAAAATAGGTTTTATTCACAGGACAGCTCTAAAAGAGGCTCTGCTTTTCTAGTTACAAAACTAAAAGCTCCTATGTAATTCTGGTTCTCTAATTTTGAATCTTCAGAGAATTTCATTTTATATATCATATGATGTCTCTATCCTTACCTAAATCTGATTTAGGAATCTTTTTTTTTTAATTTATGAAAATGAGCTGTTCGGCCTTTTAAAAATATCAGATAATTAAAAATGGGAAAATAATTTCACTTTCTTTAAAATTATCAATACAATTTATGTGTCCATGACAGGTAAATTTGGAAGCCAGTCATATACATATGGATATAATTCCTAGGGAAAACAATCTAGTCATGTTGCTTTTCTCAAAATTTACTATTTTATTTATTTAGAAAGCTTTCACATTGCATCTTTGTCATTACTCCATCTAATCATTTCCCCTTAAAAGTATGTCATCCCTATAATATAATTAACCACAAATACAAGTTAAAATTGTAAGATGTTCATATGCTGTGTGAGATAAGTGAAAACTTCTCAATTTGTAGTTGTTAACTTTCCCTTCTTCCCTCCTCCTCCATTGCTGCTGTCATTCACTTTTACCTTCCTTTGTCTGTTTTCCTGCCTTCATGGGACCCTCCCCCCTACTGTCCCAGTAGGGGAAGAATTTGGTGAAGTATGCCTCTCCACCAATGAGAGAGGAAACAGTTGGGGAGGGGTCTTGACTAAGTTCTAAATTCCTGCACTATCTTTTGTAACTTTCCTCTTCTCCATAAGGAGTCATGGGGAAGACTGCCCTCTTCTCCTGGGGAATAGAATAAACTCCTGTTCTTATCCTAAGAGATCTCTGTGTTTATTTTTTCACTAAAATAAGGATGAAGGGTATTTTTCATCCCAAACATGCATGAATCCTATTATAGTAACAGAGATGTTCCAGTATCAATTTATTATTTAAGAGATTTGGTACTATATTACAAAATATCTTGATTATAGAAATTTGCAACATCATCTATCATAATAGGAGGAAAAAATTCCCTTAGCTCTGTTTGATTCCAGGCACAAGTCATATCTGACAGCCAGGCATGTACTCACAGAGTGCTAAAGGAAAAGATTTAGGATTAACCAGGTGGTTAGGGAAAGAAATAGGAGCTGTCTAGGCATAGGACAGGGATACTATTTAACTTATTCTCTAGCACTTAGAGGCTTCTGGAATCACAGGGAATATTATGTCAATTTTCCCTCATGCACCAAGGAGAAAGGGAAATCTGTTTGCTTATTGGGTTTTAAATACTTGGTGAATGGTTTCCTTATAGCTTGACTGAAACTGGCATTCATCTCTTAATCCACAGTCAGCTATAATTCTCTTTTTTTCAACTTTGACTAAGTTGGTGAGTATTGTTGTATGGTTGGATGACTTTCTTCACATTGGCTAAGCTTTGGGTCTTACCAGAACCTGGGCTCCTAGATGAGTTTCTGATGGAAAGAGATATGATGTTGTAAGCTCTCACCCTGGGATGGCATAGCGGTGGTGAGGTGTTCTTGAGATGAGATACCTCATACCTGCAATTCAGCTGTAGCAGTGTTTGCCTGAACTAGCAGAAAGTATCAGTAGACATCAGGGCAGTGTGGATAGTTAAGACATTATGGGGTGGAGCTAGGACATCCATTGTCTCTGGTCTTTACTCTCTGGAACCTTGTTGGACTCCTACAGCCTTGGTGATATATAAAAACATAATTTCCTTTCGAAACACTTATCTCCAAAGATGTTTGTGTGTGTGTGTGTGTGTGTGTGTGTGTGTGTGTGTGTTCATTTCTTTCATAGCACTTAATCAGTCAGCAAAACACCAGATAAATTTGATTGGCACTGTAAGAATAGATTTTGTAATTATTTGATTCTGTGGCATTTTTTTAATTGGATTTTTTCAAAAGGATTAGAGCTGGGGGATACTTCTGAGGTCATAGAATCCAACCCTTTCATTTTATAGATTAGGAAATTTAGGGGACAAAAATATGTAGCAGAGACAGAATTTAAACCTAGGTCTTTTAAATCCAAATCTAGTATTCTTTTTACTATCCATTTAAACCTGTAAGTGTCACATTCCTTTACATTTTGCATAGATCTCTAAATATAGTCAGGCTTGGCAAACCTTAAATGACAATGGAGGAAGTGTGAAGACAACAATGTGCTTTCAGTCAATTTGGCCTAAAACTTGCTTATTTATGTAGCATGTCTTCCCTAACTGACTGATAGTGAGAAATCACAAGGATGCAGAAACATTTGGCTCTGAATTCTAGTAGGAAACACCTGAAGTTTCTCCCCACCCCAGACACTTTCTGATGCTACTTAATGGTACATTTTTCAGCACAATAAACTCTTTAATGAGGCCTTTTTAAGCTGCTGGTGGTAATAAAGGGTTTCTATCAGCCCATAAGCTGGGGTACAGAAATTCATCAGTGCTCCATTCAATAGAAAAAGTAGTCTCCTCTCAAATGTTCCTTTCCTAATGTTCATCCACTTTCTTTGACTACATTGCCTTTTGACTTTGCTGCAAATTTCTAAGTAAAAAAGATAAATAACACTTTTCTCTCAGAAGATCTTCACCCCACCTTTTAAAGTTTATTTATTTTTTGTGACTATTGGGGTGGGAGATGTGTTTATGGAAACAGAAAGAAAGAGAAGAGATTTTAAATACATTGAGTGCTTGTATGAAAACCTATTATAATCAAGTGTGGATTATGTGCTTACTGGAGTTTCCATCTGTAGCAATTCTGAATATCAATTTTTTTTCTTCCTTATGCCCAGGATATTTGAGCATATCTCTTCCCCGTTTTCAGTTTTGCAATGTTCAGAGTTTTCTAATTAGTTTTAACTCAGGCCAAACTCTTAACGATAATTATCTATCCAGGGACACCCTAAGGAAAACCACCTTGTGGCATCTACCTCAGTTACTGAGGTAAATGGAAGGCAATGGTTTCAGGAGTAATAAGGGAGAAAAATTGGCCTTCTCAGAAGTGACTGGCAGAGACTTCAGGCCTTAGAGGTTTCAGGATTCAGCATTGTTAACAGGCAGTAGGCTTGACTACTGACTATGACACGTAGTAGAGAAATTGAAAATGGAGTCAGAAAATGTGGATTCTAGTGAGTCTGCTTCTATCCTGTAACAACTGTGTAATTATGAATGTTACCTAATCTTGCACACTTTCCTTTTTAAATAGCTCTGTGCTTTAAAAGAAAATTAAAAAAAAACTTTTCAATATATTAATATATTTTTGCATACATTTATCCTCTATATCTAGTGATTATTCCCTTGAAAAAAAGTTTTAAAAATTTCAGGAAAACCACCAGCTGATTAACTGTATCTGACAATATTCATGATATTCTAAACAGGCAATCTCCCACCTTTCCAATGAAAAGAGGAAGTCAGATTTTCTCTTCTATGAGGCTAAGATTAGTGATTATATTTATGTAGCGCTCTGTGTTTTTTCATTTAAAAAATTATGTAGTAGTAGTTGTTCATATTACTTAGCCTCTTTTGCTTATTTCACTTTGCATCAGTTGATTTAAGTTTCTCTGAGCTGCTGATAATTTATTTTCTTATTCTACAATACTAATTCATTACATTCATGAACCACATTTATTTAGTCATTTGCCAATTATTTCATTTTTACTTCTCTGCTGTGAATATTTTTGAATACATATGACTTTTTTCTTCTGATGTCTTTGATTTCTCTTGAGACAATGCCTAATTTTATGTGTCAAGGGATATAGATATTTAAATCACTTTTTCTCATAAGTGATGAGGTTACCCATAAAGAGGGTTAGAGTTGCTCATGACCCCAGAATACCAGCATGCCGGGTCCTACCAAATGAATTCGACTCTGAAGTCTTCTCTCAGCCAAAAAAAAGTAAAGTTTATTAAAAGTTCACCATATTGTGTAGAGTCTTAAAAAACCTAGTTATCTGTGATACTTGCATTGGGCAAGTCGTCCAGAGCAAGTCTTACACAGAGTAAGTCTGTGCTAGGTCATTCTATGGTGCTCTCACACCACATGGAGGGAAGATGGGGTCTCATGCACAGAAGGATTGTGGGAATCTAGGGGTGGTCTAGAGGAGGAGTTTGGGGCAGGTCTTCAGAAGGAGTCAGATGAGGTCAGACTCCAGTAATGAGTGATTAAGGGTGGGAAGTTGCTGGAGGCTACCTACAACTGACAGACAATGGTGGGCCCAGCCAGTTCAAGTGGAACATTAGCATCAAAGGTGGGAAATTGCTGGAACAAAGGAGGCCTAAAGACTTGGGCAGAGCCACAACAGAAGGCCCATGGCCTCAGGCAAATGCCTTAGGTGGAAAGATTCCAGGAGAGTTCAAGAAGGCTTCCATAGGCTGCACCTCATCAATAATCATAATTTTTTTTCAGAACAATTGGACCAGTTAATTATTCTATCTAGAATATATCATTGTGCCTGTCTTTCTATTGCCCCTCTAAAACTATTTCCAGCTTTTATCATCTTTGTCAATTTTCTAGGCATATAGGGTTTTAAAATCTTAACGTAACTTTAACAAATCTCTTAATCTCTCTAACCCCCAACTTTCTAATCTAAATACGAGAGTAATATTACTACCACAAACACTATCATTTCAGATTTACATGAAATAATGTTTGTGAAAGTGCTTTGTGATAATAAAGTACTAGAATAGTAGTATGTCACAGGTTGCTGTCCCAGAGGTGACAAGAAGGGATTTGGATCAGCATGGTATATTACAACAGTGTTAGATGAATGGAATAAAAGTGAAAACTTCTCAGGTAACATTCCAGAAATACAAACAGAAATATAATAGATTATGAAAGACTCAGTATCCTGGGCTGGGAGCCTGGAACCTTCGCCTTACTTCCCTGGTCAGAAGTAGAAGTTTTTGCTAAGCTTAGCTAGTGGGTAGGAGGGGAAAGCACAGACCCTGCAAATTTGACCGCAGTCCTGAATGGTCCAGTCTTTTTTCCACTGACCACCATCTGACCTATACAAATATAAAGTTGGAAATTCTGTTGTGGAACTCAGGCAGGTCACCATGCCCTAAAAACACCATGATTCGTAAAATATTGTCTCCTTTCACATCTCAGTTGATATTGATGAATATTTTGTCAGTTTTCATGTCTGCTAGACATGTACCTTCTGCTTTTTGATATTATTGACATTTTACCTGCTACACCAGCAAATTTTTTTGATTACCTCAGTTCCTGATTAACGGGAACAGGATAGAACAAGAGAAGGGGGAAAAGGGTGGTCTTTTGGTTATATAACCAAGCTTTGCATTTTGTATTTTGCCTCTCCTACTAGACTGCCTCTAGGAGCAAGACTGCCCTTCTTGCAAGAAGAAATAATTAAATAAATCCTTTCTGTCTCTACTTGGAGATATCTCTGCTTATTTTTATTTTGTGCAAGGATTATCTTTGTCCCACACATAAATGATTAGAAATCCTACCTCTATAACATTCTAGATTTTTGACCTTCACTTTGGGCACTTATGATTTTCCAGATATTTTACAGGTTAAGTAACTGCTTTCTTAATTAAAGTCTTACTCTGATTCCTCATTGTGGCATGAAAATGACCCTATCTTCATGAAAAATAAAGCTCATGAAGAGGAAGATAAACTGTGGCAGATGTTATGCAAAATAGGTTAGAGTCCATGAAAATGAAATTCCAAGTAGTACTCTGATTTCTTTTCTAGCACTAGAGTCCTAAACTGTACAGGCTTCTGGTCTTGGTACAGTTGATAGGTTAGGGTAAAGGTTGCTCTAGACCCCAAAATACCAACATGCTGGGTCCCGCCAAAAGAATTTGACTCAAGTCTTCTCTTAGCCAAAGAAAAGCAAAGTTTATTGAAAGTTTGCCATATTGGGTAGACTCTTAAGGAACCTAGGTATCTGTGAAGCTTGCATTGGGCAAGCAGTCCAGAGCAAGTGTGACACAGAGCAAGTCTGTGCTAAGTTATTCTATGGTGCTCTCACACCACGTGAAGGGAAGATGGGATCCTATATACAGAAAAGTTGTGGGAGGAATCTAGGGGTGGAGTTGGGGAGGTTCTTCAGGAGGAATCAGATGAGGTGAGACTCCAGCAATGAGTGATTAAGGGTGGGAAGTTGTTGGAGGCTACCTGGAGACCACAGACAATGGTAGGCTAGGCCAGTTTAAGGGTTGAACAGGAAGATCAAGGGTGGGAAATTGCTGGACAAGAGGGCTAGCTAAAGACTTGGGCAGAGCCACAATGAACAGCTTATGGCCTCAGGCAAATGCCTTAGGTAGAAAGATTCAAGGAGAGCTCAAGGGGTCTCCCAGAGCCTGTATCTCATCAATGTCTGACTCTTTATGACCCCATTTAGGATTTCTTTGGCAAAGATACTCGATTGGTTCACCATTTCCTTCTCCAGATCATTTTACAGGTGAGGAACTGAGGCAAAAGTGGCTAAGTGGCAGACCCAGGGTCGCAGTAAGTGTCTGAAGCCTGATTTGATCTCAGGAAAATCAGTCTTCTGGACTTACTACAGGCCCAGAGCTGTATCCACTGCTCTAAGACCTAGCTGCCATCATCTTTTTATTTATATCCATTAGATTGTAAGCTCCTTGAGAGCAGGGATTGTTCTTTGCCTCTTTTTTGAGTCACAGCACAAATTAATTGCTAAGAAAACTTCTTTGCAACAAATGTCATTTACAGTATTGTATTCCTTCTAGACTACTCACTCAACTCATAATTATGTGGATGAACAGGGTCCCCACTGGCACAACTATTATTACTTATGTTTAGGAGCAACCTTGATGTACTATACTTTTGGCACTGAGGTTTATCACTCCTATCTGGTATGCTTACAACTTAAAATCAGTCAGCATATTTTTGCAAAGAAATTTTGTCAGGTGGCAAAATAAGCATGCTTGATATAAAACATGTTTCCCTACAACTAGAATATATTCTCCCCCCAAAGCACATAGGTGACATGGAAAGAATGGGTTCAAATGTGGTAGAGGCAAAGCCTTATGTGTTTAAACCTCTCACATTTTTGTCTGAAATATGCCATCCACTATGGACATTTTCACGTTGGTTTTACCTAGTAATAAAGTAAAATTTGATATCCTTTAGTTGTTTTTTTTTTCTAGCATGTATCTACCTCATTCTCTGAAAAGGATTTTTAACGTATAAACTAAAATAATCTACATATACGTCTGTTTGCTTGTGCTAATACATCAGGTGTATGGCAAGGTCAGATAACTTATTCTTTCAAGAATAATTTTTTTTTTATTGCCTTGGAGCACATGGTAAACAAAATCTGCCAGCTGTCTAATTTGAAGACTTCTGTCCTTCTTTTCCAATTCTTTGTAATCCATTGAGCATCTTTTCATTTCCATTGCCTAAGGAGTAGTAATCAATTTCAATTATTTAGCGATTTTATTGACTGGAGATAATATTTACATTGATAATAGAGGGTGCTAAGAATCACATTTAGAGTGTCAAAGGTTAAATTGATTTTTGTAGGTGATACAAAAAAATAATTCTTAGCTATCTCTGCCCATGTTGAATTTCCACTACTCTGGATTTGAATAGTGCACACAATACTGGCAGATATACTGTGTTTTTGTCTTTGTCACGTGCCTAACCTAAGCATTTCTCTCTATTAGCCAAGCTGCTTACGGATCAGCAAAAATGGTCTACCTTTCTCCAATCTATGTAGCTTTGATGGGGGTGCAGGGGTGCCTTTGTACCATTTGTTTGTAACATTGTTGTAACTTCAGTCTGTAAAAATCTCACTTGTGTTTGGCTTCCTATGTCTGTAACATCAGCTTGTGCAATTAAGTTGCAAATCCACACCTCCCCCCCAGCCTGAAACCATTAACTCTGCCCAGCTGCAATTATCCAAGCTATACCTAATGATTTCTTCACAAAAGCATTTCATAAACAAACCCTTAGTTTAGAGAAATGTATACCTCCTTTGTTCTAGTGGCCAGCTGCAACCTATGAATCAGTAAGCAAACTCCTCTCCATCCTGGATCCCCAATTAGCCTAGCTTCCCAACATTTATCTTGTCAAAACAGGACTTTGATGGGTCACAGACTTGACACCTCTCAGTCAGCCGTGACCAAAAATTGACCTAGTGACGTTTTGAGGCAATAAACACACATCCTGGTACCCCTCCCTCCCACCCCGGGCTTTCTCCCAGTGAATTATGGGCAATATACCTGCGCAGTTGATAGAAAAAGTGCATGTCCCTTTAAGTACTCACCACTCATTAACTTCTCCCAAATCCCTCACTTACCTACCTAGTTAGCATTTTGATATCAGATTTATGGCTTTTTCACTATATAAACTGTATCTCTAATTCCTACACTTTTGCAGGTCCCCTTACTCCCCTGCCTGACCCAAAGTCAGCATAACAATAAACTTTTACAATCCTGCCAAGATTGTTTGAGTCCAAGGACTTCATTTCATACTAGAACCCTTAAAGGATTTCTTAGAAATCCATACAAATAACCCAGTCTCCCTCTTCAGCTTGGTGAACATTCCAAAATTTACGTTCTTTTATTGTTAATATTAATTATATAGTATCAGCTCTGAATAAATGTCGAGGGGAATAAACATTTTAAGTAAGGCGTAATTCTTGTCCTGTGTGGTGAATAAAACCATAATAATAGCTACCATTGATATAACATTTTAATATTTGCAAAGCACTGTGCTTTGCTATCTCATTTTATCCTCAAACTGACCTGGGAATTAAATGTTATTATTATCCACATTCATAGAAAAAGTATTTGAAGCAGAGAAACATTGAGCAATTTTCCCAGGGTCACACTGCCAAGTCCAGTACTCTATAGTACAGTTTCTTGACATTGCTCTATTCATAGATAACTAGAGTGCACAATAATATATAACTGCAACAGAAAGCAGTAAAATGAAGTGATTCTTGAGATCAAAGAAGTAAGAAGGTGCTTGTTAACTTGAGGTTCAAGGAAAACTTCATGTAAAAGGTTATATTTGAATTGGGATTTAGGGGATAAAATTGAAATCAATAGGTGAAAAGAAAACATTCTATATATATCATAAGACATTTTCTGGTGACAGAAACTAGTTTGGTTTGTATGATAAAATAATACATAATATATCATAAAATAGACTTGAAAGCTTTTTGGCCCTGTATCTTAGACCTTAAAAGCCAGGCAAAGGAATTTGAGTCTCCCTTGGTAGTCAAATGGATTTTTTAGTGATTATACTCATTCATATGGTGAATTAAAGTTTACAAAGTAATTTCTGGATAGTACCTTTCTTTCAGAGTAGCACTTACAAGTGCTGTTACCTCCATTTTATGAATAATGAAACTAGGAATAATAGAAGTTAAGCTGTCCACTATTGGATAGTTAATAAGTATTCAAGCTTGGATGTAAACTTCAGTGTCTTTACTTCATATTCAGAACTCTTTCTACCACACTAGGAGTAATATGATTAATCTGTACAGAATTAAAGATGAATGAAAGTTTGAAGGTGGGGGAAAAAGCAGACTCAGTAAAATCTGTTAAGAGGTTTTTTATATCAGTGATAGGCCTGAAAAAAAAATGGTGGCTTGGAAATTTTCTGAAGTAGATGGATTTAAGAGACATTCATAAAATAAAATCCACAGAGGTTGGTTACAAATTGAATATGAGACCTTCTAGAGGTAAGAATCAAAGATCAGACAGTTAGTCACCAACAGCTGACTCTACCCTTTTCTGTCACTGTTATGAAAACATAGAACCTGGGATAATTGTGTCTGAAGTAAGTGTGACCACTGACCCTGCCTTCTTTTAAGGGAACACTTCTGAGGAGGGGATTGAGCTACCACATTCCACAAGCTCTACTCTTGTTTGTTCATTAAATTTATCATGAATAACCATGTATCTCTTCTAACATTTGTGGGTTCAGAAGTATAATAAGAACTTGATTTGGTTTGGGGTGAGTGTCCCCAAGGGATATCTTAAAAATTGGGCTAGTGTAAACTTTATGACAAGCTGTCCCTCACAAATTCAAAATAATGCTATTTCTCCTCTTGAATATGGTTCACTTTTCTTCACTGGAATTTAATTCAATTAGTTAGTAGCTCTTTTGAGTAAACAAATATTCTTTTTGAAAAGTTGAAAAGAGAGATATATCATTCACACATAAGTATAAATTAGTTTAGGCTCATTATTTTCTTCCTAAAACTTAGTTGAGGGAATAAATTCATTATTGTTGTTGTTGCTGCTGCTGCTTTTGTTGTTGTTGTTTTATTTTAGGAATGCTAATATACTTTTAGAAAGTGGAGGACTTGGAGCCAAAAATGATGGAGAGAAACCTGGAGTTGCTGGAGCTCTCCCCTGTTTTCCTCAGAAACATTAAATCAAGCCTTTAAAAGAAATCTGGAGCAACACAATCCACAAAAGGATGGGGGAGAAATAATTTTCCAGCCCAAGATAACTTATAAGGACTTCAGAAAAGGTCTGTTGGTCTCAGGTAAACGGGGAGCAGAGCCCGTCATAGGTTATGTCTGGGTAAGTCAGCGGGAGGCTCTTAATCACAAGAGAGATCAACATCCAGGCCTTATATTTCTGACTTAACAGGGCAGTGGTACAGCAGGTCTGCTGAGAGGTGTCCAGCCCTATTGCAGCAAGCAAATTACCAACTCCAGAATCTAAGACATAACAAGAGGTACTGGAATGGACCACCTCAGCCCAGTGGAAAAGCCATCAACCTAAGAGGCCCAGATACAGAAAACCAAGGAAGAGGCCCCTGTCCCCCAGGACAAGAAGCTTGTGACAGTGCCTCCTTTACCCCAAAAACAGAGATCAACTTTAAAAAAATGAGCAAAAAAAAAAACAAAAAACACAGTGACCAGAAAATCTAGTATGGCAACAAGGAAGATCAAAACACAAACTCAGAAGAAGACAACAATGTCAAAATGCTTACATGCAAAGCCTCAAAAAAGAATATAAATTGATCTTAAGCCTAAAAATTCCTCTTGGAAGAGCTTGAAAAGGATTTTTAAAATCAAGTAAGAGAAGTAGAAGAAAAATTGGGAAAATAAAGAAGAGGTACATAAAAGAATCATGAAAAAAAAGGTCAAAATCCTTGAAATAGAAGCATAATAACTGACTGAAGATAACAACTCCTAAAAATAGAATTTGTCAAATGGAAAAAGAGGAGCAAAAGCTAACTGAAGAAAATAATGTCTTAAAAATTAGAATGGGAGTGGCTAGGTGGCATAGTGAATAGAGCATCAGCCCTGGAGTCAGGTAAACCTGAGTTCAGATCCAACCTCAGTCACTTAACACAAAAACTAGCTGTGTGACCTTGGGCAAGTCACTTAACCCCAATTGCCCTCCAAAAAGCAAAAAAGAAAAAAGAATGGGCCACGTGGAATCTAACATCTCTCTGAAACATTGAGACTCAGTCAAACAAAATCAAAAGAATGAAAAAAAGAATGGAACAAACCATAAAATACCTGACTGGAAAAAAAAAAACTGACTGAGAAAATAGATCCAGGAGAGATAATATAAGAATTATTAGAATACCTGAAAGCCATGATTGAAAAAAGAGCCTTGACAGTCTATTTTGAGAAATTTTCAAGGAAACTACCCTGATATCCTAGAACCAGAAAGTAAAATAGTTATTAAAAGACAGCATCAATCTCTTCCTGAAAGAGAACCCAAAATGAAAACCCAAGAAATAGTGTAGCCAAATTCCAGCACTTTAAGGTCAAGGAAAAAAATATTAAGAAAAGATATTAAAGGGATAGAGAAGGGGGAGAAGATAACGGAGGGATCTCTGGAGTAGTGAGTGAGGGAAGAGTTTAAAGGGGGGATATAGAAGGGTATTTAATGGAAATAAGAGGACAAGGGAGGAATCCTTGGTAGGATTAGAGAGGAATCTTTCTTGTTCTGTTTGTATTAATAAAGCTGACATTTATATAGCACCTCCAGCTCTACAAATTCTTTATAAAAATTGATGATGTTTCAGTCTCCCAACAACTCCATGAGGGAGATACCACTGCTATTCTTATTCTCATTTTAAAGGTAGGAAAATTGAGGCTCAGATGAATGATTGGCAGAAGACTAAAGAATGCTGTAGGTTGATTTGAATTCAGATATTCCTGACTCCAAGTCTTGCTTCCTATTCAGTATGCACTGCTAATGGTGAGAGTTGAATAACTGCTAGCCCCTGTTTGTAGGAGACAGTCAGCTTTCTTGACTTTAAAAGGACCTCTTGACATGTCACTTTTTTGAGAAAAGTGAAGCAAGATTTAAGATGAAATGATATAATGAGTATTACCTGAGACTCTTTAAAGTTTTTAAGACAAATATTAATGTTAAGTACAAATTATTTAAATTATTAAGGAGAATTTCTTTTCAAGTATTATGTCAGAACCAGATTTTCATGTTTCCATTAAGATTTCTATCCAAAGTATTGATTTTTTTTTATTTTCTCAAATCATTTAATATAAGATTACATCTGTTACATACATATTCATGAAATTATTTTAAGTAATATTTTTAAAGAGTTCAGACATACTTCCATCGTGGAATATATCATGCAAGTCACCCTTTCTTTGAATAGAGATAATTAGAATGCAATAGCATTCAGGTTTCTTTTATTATAGATTTCTTCAGGTTTCCATGGAGAGGGGATTCAAATATGTGTGTAATATCTTTATACCTTTGTTGACAGTAATACAAATTCTGTTATCATGTTTTTGAAAACCAGAGTTCAAATGCCCAACTTTTTTGTTGTGACATAGAGTTGCTTTATAGTTTAAATTAGGAACGACAGCCTTTATCTTACCAATAATAATCAGTGTCAGTGATAATTTTTTGAATACAGAAAAAAAACCCAAAGGTTCTGTCTCTCACACTTGTTATTATTCTAATGATAACTATTGAAAACGGCAATATGCTTTTTAAAATGTTATCTTACACAATGTGATTCTAAAATATCATGTTCATTACCTGGAGAAACTTTGACAAATAATTGGGTTCATATGGAGAAGATTATAAGACATATAAATTTCCAGCTAATAATTTTTTTTCTATTTTTATGTCATTTGGATTGCTAGACAGGTAGGTAAAATGATTGCTTTCTATAACAAGTGTACTGGAATAGAATATGTTCATCTTCTGTAGTTTTGATGAAAACATTGGAGGGAGAGCTCATACAACATCTAGGGCCACATTCCATTCCCCAGTGGTTTTAATTTCTTTCTCTAGGTCTCTGTATTTGGAGAGTTTTTCATTTAGTTCAATCAGCCAATTATAATAGTTTGGTTATAGTTTGTTCTTGTTGTTCAATTGTTTCAAATGTGTCTGGCTCTTTGTGACCCCATTTGGGAGTTTGGTGGCAAAGAGTGGCTTGCTACTTACTTCTCCAGCTCATTTTTATAGATGAGAAAACTGAAGCAAACAAGGTTAGGTGACTCCCTTAGTTTTACAGTTAGTAATTGTCTGAGGACAGATTTAAACTCAGGAAGATGACTCTCCCTGGCTTCAGGTTCCAGTATTCTAGCCACTGCACTATCTAGCTGCCTTATCAATTAAGATAATATGTTATTCTCACATTTTTCTATAGATTTATATGATATTTAGGTACTTTAGTCTGCTTTTCTAGGGCTGGAAATAGGAAGTACCCCGAGGTTAGGAGAATTGAAATCATCTTTGCTTGAAGCCATGTGATCACCTCTTTACACAGTTTAGAATTTTTTTTCACTTATCACATTTCTATTCTTTTAGGATTGTGTGATATAATGTTTAGAATATTAAACTAAAAATTAAGAGTCGAATTTAATTATTGTCTTTGATTTTTAATGTGTCTCCATGTATCAATAATTTATCTTCTCTGAGCTCAGTTTCTTCACCTGTAAGATGGGAATACTACTATGTAGCAAGAAAGAAAATGGTCATAAATTGATGTGCTATATAAACATAAGTTGGAATCATTCCTTTTGCTGTATTTTCTTCATCATTTAAAGTTATTTGTTTATTTTATTTTTACTTTGTAGAATAAAACCATAGCAATGTAATTTAAAAAGATGATTGCACATGAAACTGAAGATCTATTATGTATTTATTATTCCCTTTAAATATATAATAATGTTATCAAGTAAATGTATTTTTCCTCCCTCCCCAGAGATGGCTACTATTAGACATGAAAGTGTATACATATATAAGTAAAATTATACTTTACATACTTCTATTTATCACTTCTCTCCCTGGATTCGGAAAGCATCTTCCTTCATGTTCTTTGTAGTTAATTTGGGTCTTTATAATAGTCAAAATAATTTGGCCACTCAAAGTTGTTCTTAAAACAATGTTGTTGTTACTATATATAATATGTATTTGACACTCCTCATTTTGCTCTTCATTTTTTTGTTCAAGTCTATGCTTTCTTAAAATCATCAAGCTCCTCATTTCTTACAGACAGCAGTAGTTCCTCATAATCATATACGACCACTTTTTCAGCCATCCCCCAATTGACGGGCATCCCTGCAATTTCCAGCCTTTGCCACCACAAAGAGAGCTGCTACAAATATTTTAGAACATATAGATTATTTTCCTTTTTCTGTAATTATCTTTGGAAATAGAAGTTTAACAATTCTTTTGGCATAATTCCGACTCACTCTCCAAAATGACTGGATCAGTTCACAATTTCACCAATAATGAATTACTGTAAATGAAAACACATAGTAAGCGTCAGTTCCTTGTTTAGTATCTTGAGTCTATGTCTGTGCTCTTTTACTTCATACTGACGGCTTCTTCCTTGACTATGGGCTTAGTACATTCTGGAGTATATAATCTCTCCATTTGTTCTTGATTATCACTGAGAGGTAATTATTTGATTAATGTTTGTAGTTGACATAGATTCATTGCAAAACAAAAAGGTGACATAGAATATTATTGTACAATGAAGAAAGCATACAAAGGTTGTAGGTCAGAGGACCCTATCACTACTTAAGATATGGAGAAAGGGCCTCAGATTACTAGTCTTCAGAAAAGTTTGTCAGTACAAAGGTTTAGGGAGTACAACCAGATTTCTTCTCTAACATTTGAGTCATTAGAGAAGGTTCTATGGCAACTAGATAACTGTGTATAAGTTGTTAAATTTTTCCATAGAGTAAATTTCAATTTAGGTTGAGTTTCTTCTAACAATCCTAGGTCATTTACTACAAAGAATGTAGTGTGAGGTGTGAATTTAGGCAGGGGAGGAGGAGGGGTGAAAATAATTTCAGTAAAAGAGCTTGTAGTGAATAAATCAATGAAATGCCTTATCACAATACCTTTGTGTAGTAGGCAGGATAGTCCAACCCTCTTAAATAGGGAGAAGTATAGCCTGTGATATACTCTTTAGGGGTCTAGCTCATGTTGACTGCCCATTGATCTTAGGTGTCATAGCACATGGAAAAACATGGAAGCAATAGATGGAATGCAGGGTGTAGGAAACAGAAAACAGACCAATTGGAAGGTAAGGGAAAGTGCATAACTCAGAAAAATAGGAAAAGTAGATTGGAGAAAAAATACAGAAAATTTTAAATACCAACAAATGTATTTCCTGTTTGACACTAAAGGCAATAAAAAGTCATTGAAGATTGTTTTTAATGGAGTCAAGGATCTGTATCATAGTCAGATATTTGTCTTATCAATACTCATTTGGGAGCTATGTGGATGATAGTTTAGAGAAGAAAGAAAATAAAGGTAAGTAAACAATTAGGAGATTATTTCAAATTTTTTTCAGTTAAATGTAAAAACAATTTTTAACATTTACCTTTTAATATTTTGAGTTTTAAATTTTCTTGCTTCCATTTTGCCCTACCCACAACTGAGAAAGAAAACCATCTCATATTGGTTATACATCATGCAAAACAGATCTCTATATTAATCATGTTGTGAAAGAAAACATAGACTGAAGAAGTAAAACGAATGCTTAAATATACATTCAGACTCCTTCTATTCATTGATATGTCATTTCAGTATTATACTGATGTCAATACATGGAGATATACATTTTTCCCTAAGTATTGCTTTGGCTGGATAATTTAAATTTTTATATTTTCATTGTTGTCATTGTTGTCACTCTGTCACTTGCTGATGTTCTTTGACCCATACATTCCTTAGGACTAAATAAGTTAGTTCCCAATTAATTTTTGAACTATGTTTCCACAGCCCATTGTTGAATGCAATTTTTTTATTGCAATGTGATCTGAAAAGGATAGATTTAATATTTCTGTATTCGATTGTGAGGTTTTCTCCTTTACTGGGAAGCTCTGGAATTTGATTATAAGACTGGTTTTTTTCATTTTGGGATCTATTGCGTGAGGTAATTGGTGAATTCTTTCCATTTCTAATTTACTTTGAAGTTCAAGGAGAGCAGGACAGTTTTCCTTGATAGTATCTTGAAGTATGATTCTAAAGCTCTTTAAAAAAAAAATCATTGCGTTGCAAGCTGCCAGGAAGAAACAATTTGAATATTGTGGAAACACAATTAGGATAACCCAGGACCTGGCAGCTTCTACATTAAGCAATTGAAGGGCCTGGAATATGATATTCCGGAGATCAAGGGAGCTTGGATTAAAAAAAAAAAAGAATCACCTACCCAGCAAAATTGAGCATAGTATTCCAGGGGAAAATATGGTCATTCAATGAGGTGGAGGACTTTCAAACATTCCTGCTGAAAAAACCC
>CM053583.1:106295781-106314089 GCA_028627135.1 Pseudochirops cupreus
CTATTGCCTCACCCTTTCATTTATTTATTTATAAATTTGAAGTCTTTTATTCCCTTCTAAATGTATATGTTGTTCTCACAGTAGGGAAATTGAGGGGTAGTGCATCAATTGGGGAATGGCTAAATAAGTTGTGGTATATGAATGTAATGGAATACTATTGTGTTATAAGAAATGGGGAAGAGATAGTCTTCATATTCACCTGGAAAAGCCTATACAAACTGATGCTAAGTGAGAAGAGCAGAACCAGGAAAAATTTGTACACAATCACAGGCACATCATATATGTGACAACCAACTTTGATGAATTGGACTCTTCTCAGCAACACACAGGTATAAGACAACTCTATAAGTCTCAGGATGGAAGGAGGTATCTACATTCAGAGAAAGATCTAGAAAGACCAGAGTTTAAATGGAGAC
This sequence comes from Pseudochirops cupreus, assembly GCA_028627135.1. Lineage (NCBI taxonomy): Eukaryota > Metazoa > Chordata > Mammalia > Diprotodontia > Pseudocheiridae > Pseudochirops > Pseudochirops cupreus. The sequence goes on from CM053583.1 coordinate 106,296,198, forward strand.
TGAAGCAATCCACATGCTATTGTTCTTTTCATATTTGGTTTTCTTTCTTTTTTCCCATTGTTCACTCCTTTGGTTACAACCCTTCTATACAACCAGATTATTGTACAATGTGAAAATATTTGCAGATCCTATACTTGATTGCATGCCACTATGGGTGGTGGGGGGTAAGGGAAGGGAGAAAATTTGAACCTCAAATGATTGTGGAACTGAATCTTGTAAACTAAAAGTAAATAAACAAGTTAATAAAAAAAAAGAAGGTGGAAAGAGGAGACCCTAATTTTTTTTTTTTAGTTCTTTCAGGAATTCTTTTTTGGGGGGGGCAGATCCAGGGGGTAGGGAGTAGTGAGAAAAATTAACAATTTTTGTCTGAGACTTTACATGTAATTGTTTTAACATTGGTGCCTTCTTCTGAGTTTAAGTTTGATCTTCCCTGTTACCATAGTAACTTTCTGTTGTCAGGTTCTGTTGCTTTGTCTACTCATTTTCCCAACCTATTTCTTTTCTAATTTTAAAGTTGTTTGGAGAGTGATTTTGGAGAGCTCAGGGAGTCTCTGCCTTTAGGCTGCCATCTTTACTTTGCCTCCTTTACTTTGCCTCCTTTGGGGACTATTTGAGTAGTGGAAAACAATGTATATGAGTAGAAAAAATAAGAAATGTAAAAAGGATTGTGTAAGTAAATAGAGGAAAAAAAGGCATTTCTCAACTCCCCATTTATGCTCAGACAGGAGGAGGGAAGAAGGAGAGAGAGAGATATTAAAATCAAAGATCAAAACCTGCCTGAGTAAAAAGATGATGATTTTCTGAAGAGAAATGAAATTTTAAAAATGATATTCATTCTAGACTTTGTGAATTTGATTTGCTATAATAGTAATTAATTTAAATTTGAAGACCCCTTTCTGTTATGTCAAGTAAGCAGGTACTTAGCCCTTAGTAACTAATCAAACGTGGCTAAGAGGCAGGGTGTGTGAACTCTATCTCCTGTTGCTGACATAACAGGAAGGGTTTGGCTGAAAAAGGAAGCCAATGCTTTGTGTGTATATAAGAAGAGCCCCAGAAAGAGGCAAAATCAGTATTAGAATTTTTTCTCTTGACAGGCTCCTGGAGGAAGAAGCAGAATTTTCATAGTATCTGGATGCTGGGCTGCTACTTGTTGTTCTGAGAACTGAGTTGGAGTTTTCTTCAGACTAAAATCTGGTGAAGGCTGAAATTGTTGCCTAGATATACCACCTGGAGGGTGAGATTTCTTCTGGATTCTAGGGCCAGCCGAACTGCCAGAAGACTGAAGAAGCATGACTGTGATAAAACTTTGTGGCTTGGTTGATCCTTGAGTTCACAAGAACAGAAAGTGTGAAGGTTTTGACATGTGCTGGACCCTGTGAATTTCAGTGTGTAGCAGGAACTGCCTGTGAACTTCAGTGTATAGCAGGAACTGGACAAGAACCTGGGAGCTGTCTGTCTCTGAATCCAGGTGACTGGTGGATTCAGGGAGGAGCTGAGACAATGGAAGGGGATCCAGGAAATCTGAGACCACCCTGGGTCAAGATGAAGAAAAGGCCTCTCCTTGGTTATTGAATGCTGTGATGAAACTGAAGTTTACTAGACCCCTGGGGTAGTGGGTTTATGTAATTTTCTAATGATTGTATTTAGTGATTAACAATACTTAGTGACTGATTGCTAGATAAGTGACTGATTAAGTTAACTTATGATTGCCCCATGAGTGGAAGACTGACTATTGTATTTTGAGATGGCTGAATGACTGAACAAGGAGGCAAACCTCCTCAGGGATAGGAGATGATTGTTCTTTTGTTCTTTGTTCTAAACACTGTGACCCCTTTTGTGAAAACTATGTGGCCATTCTAATTATAAGCTGTGGTGAACACTATATTGTGCTATTCTGTGATAAGATATAATGCTGTGAACATTGTATTGTGATTTGTTGTGAATGCTTGCCTTGGTTTGTTATGGAATAAATGAAGTGTTTGCCATACTGTGTAATCAGAACCTTAAAAGCCGTTCACAGTAGCATTCTTTTGGGAAGCTGCTTGTGCATGGCATTACATATGCTTACAGAACCTCCAAGTGGCACTGGAAGTTGATTTTTTCTTCAATTTAATCTTGTGACTAAGAACAACAAAGTGCAGCCTCTAGATGTATAGGAACTGGCAATCTGGAGGCAGGTTAGGTTAGGATATATAGATTTGAGGGTTATCAGAAATGTCTATTGAACTCTCTAGAAAGCTCTCACTTATATAACAGAGACAGAGAGGGACAAAGCCAATTGAAGCCTGAATCTTTAATTTTTGTGAACCATGATAGCTTGCTTTATTGTTGTTGAGTAAGACACAGAGATACTACATCTGTAAATCCTATGGAGCAGAGGATGTCAAGGTGGCTGATTCACTTGATATACATATTCTAATTTTCAAAGTATTCCATCTGCCAGCAAATTACCATATCCCTCATCATGGATGGTGGTGGTATTTTTTGTTTGTTTGTTTGTTTATCTAGACTTGTGATTTCCTTGGTATCAGGAATTTTGGGTGTAGAAGCTTACTTAGACACAATAGAAGAATAAGATTCAGAAGTTTAATTGCCTGGGACCCTGAAAGTTCAAGTGATTTCACTATAATCAAAACAAATCAAAGAAGGAATTTTAAGCAAGGTTTTCCAAATTCAGAGCTCATCCCTATTTTGTTTTTCTAGAGCTTCTCTGGTAACATCACATTCAGTTCTCCTTACTCTAGTTATGCCATTCCAAGAACAATCAATTTGAATCTGAGATGGAAGTTTTAATTTGATGGTAAAGTGGAATCTACTAAAAATGAGGCCCAGTGAATCTGACAAAGTTGACACTTTTAGGTAATATGAAAATGCTCCATTCAGTATGGACAAAAAGTAAGTAACGACACTCTCAAGTCAGTGTTTCCACACTTTAAAAGCAAACTCAAATGACTAATTCTTTTCTTTGTATCATGTGTTCTCATTTTACTCCAGATGTTTTGTAGAAGATCAACAAATGCATGAGGCCAGTACTGGCTATGAGAGGATGGCCTCATGGCAATGTGTGAGAAATTGGTCTTTGGAGAAATTGTATCTGTGGGTAGGTGTGTGTCTAAATGTAAGAGAAAGGACACTAGTCTTGGAAACAGACACATGAATTATCTACTTCTGTAGTTCAATCAAAGTCATTGTGATGTTTTAGGAGACTTGTAGGCTCATGAGAAGTAATGTCAGAGTAGCATATCTAAGAAGTTAATGAGTAATGTTTCTGAAGACCAGTTGTTGACTGGAAAACATCGAGGTTCCTAATTTGGGCTTGGAAGAATATGTAATAATTTATTTTATAGCAACTGCAGAAACCCTTCCATATTATATAATTGGACACTGCCTCCCATGATGCAGGATATGGTCTAGTGAGTATCTCAGTAGGTAGAATATACATTTTTTCCCATATACAGTAACACTTTCCAGATATTAAAATTCCTTCATGTCTTATCATTTATTCATATAACAATGGCCACATCCTATAGTTGAAAAGGATCATAAAAGACTAGAAGAAGACTTAAAAAATTTTGGAAGTCCTGAGGGAATCTTTGTGCTTCTGTGAAGCAGAAGACCTAGAGGTAATTGTGTGCTTCCTATAATGCTTTCAAATCTCCTGGATTGTGATCAAACCCTAAAATATCTGGTCAATACTTATAGAAGCATGATAATCTCACATGGTAGCTATGAAGTTCTTAGTTTGAAGCCATTTAAGCTGGCAAGTGATAATTGCCATGCTTACCCTTGAAGCAGAGTTGTTTTGGTTTGAGGAAGAAAACAAGATTCTTAGATCAGCATTTTAGATGGTGAAAGTGTCAAAATGTTTATGCTTAATTGGAAGGAGTAAAGAGGGCTTAGAGACCTAATCTGATGATTAGGTCTATACTCATATCCAGATGTATCAAGTAAAGTCCATAGTTAAAATCCATACCTAGATGTATTTAATAAAATCCAAGAGACCTAATCTGATGATTAGGACTATACTCATACCTAGATGTATTGAATGAAGTCCAGGGTGTGGTCTTATCTATGATGTCACTTCTGGTTGAGCTGTAATCCATGGGTAAAACCAATCCAAAGGATGAGCTACTGCTAAACCTGATATAACATTCTTTTGTTTTGGAAGTGCATGCTTTCCCTCCTCAATTTTCCCTAAAGATTTCCATGGCTTCCTTTAAGTTCCAAATAAAATTCCATCTATTACATGAAGTATCTACCAATCCTACTTAATTCTAATGTCATGCCTCTATTAATTATTTTCCATTTATCCTGTATATAGCATCTTTGTATATATTTGTTTGCATATAATCTCTCCCATTAGATAGTGAGCTCTCTGAGGGTAGGGACTATCTTTTTCCTCCTCTGTATGTTCAGTATTTTGTACAGTGTCAGGCTTTTATTGTTTGGTTATTCCCTTTTTCACTCAGTGCTACCATACGCTTAGACAAATCTAATAGGCTATTACTTTTGTACCAGAATGCTTTGATGATCTCAGTGCCATAGTGACTCCTTCTGCTACTAAAGATTCCAACATTTACATGTCTTCAGAGCCTTTGTGATATCTTTTAAAGGATACAATAGAACACATGCTTGCCTGGCAAAATCATATGAGTCCTAATGGATTAGTTTGGAACATAATATAGATAATGTGTTGTATAGTTAGGAGCTTGTTTAATTGCACAATGACATCTAGCATCTACATATTCAAATATACACCAATGCAAACAACGTTAGCAAAATACCTAGATGTATTGAGTGAAGAAGCTGGTTTGATAGCAATTTACTTTACAAGAGGAATTTTCTAGTTTACCCTAGGCAGTGAGTTCCAAGAGGCAAGCTGTTACTCTATGCCCACTTTTAATCTGACATACACACACTCTTTCCAAACCACATATCACTATCAGAACGATGGCTATGCCTAAATAGTTGTAGGAATACCATGCTTGTTGGTCTGCATAATAATAAATTTTACAAGCTCAATTTAGAAGACCCATAGCTGAGATTTATATGCATCAGTAAGGTTTACATTCTGCAACAATTAACACATGTTCCAAATGAACCCCTCTTCTGGAGGAGAAAAGATAGCTGTTACATGCTTGCTGAAAGGAAGAGCAACAAATAATTCATTTTGGCTTTTTTTCCCCTCCTGCTGGTAGTTTACAAATATATTTATAATGATTAGTGATGCTTCATTAATTTTGTACAGCCTTTTACCACCACACAGTGACTTATAGTACTTTTTATTAGATTAAACTGCTCAATGTTCTTGAACTATTGCCAATCTTGTTCTCATAGGACAATATCATACTGAATCTTTTTCAATTCTCAATTATCTATGAAATTTGAGGAGGGGGGTTAATTGTAGGGACCAGGGGAAAATGGAAGAAAGAACAATAAATGTGTGGCTGACATACAGACAATATCAAAATATTTTTTTAGATAGGGAGATTTACCAGATATATGCATACGTGTATATAATTAAACATAAGTATATATACTTATGTGCATATGCATATATGTGTATATACATATGTATGTATATATGTGTGCATGTACAGAGGGATGTGGGCTGTAAATATATGTGTGTGTGTGTGTGTGTGTGTGTGCGTGTGTGTGTGTGTTGGTTGTTGTCCTTCATTCTCCAGGAGGATGGAAGTCTCTATCACAGGTCAGGTGCACATATTCCACATGAATATCTGGAGTGGAGATATCTCTAAATTTGTACATCTCACATTTCCTTTGAGGTCTGAAATTTTGCTTGGCTCATAGAAAAGAGTGCTTTCTTTGAGCTGAACTGACAAGCATTTAAACTCCAATGCCCAGAGCATAATTCTGATGGGCTGATCACACAGTTTGGATTCCAAATGCCCATTTGAGTAAAAGACTATTTTATGGAGAACTCAAACAAGACAAGCACTCACATGGAGGTCAGAAGAAGAGATACATGGATAGGTGTATCAAGGTCTCTCTGAAGAACTTTGGATTTGATTGTGAGACATGGAAGACACTGATACAAGAATTTCCACAATAGGTAGATGGATAGATAGATAGACAAATAATCTACTTTTCTATGTTTCCTTATCTGGGACTTCATAGATGATTATATATATAAGTTTTATATACATAGGCAATTGTACACATACGTATGAACACATATGTATCCGTGCAAACACACACACACATACACACTGAGTATTTCACATTTTGAGGATGACATAGGCTTAGGAGGGAAAGCTAACCTGACAGATGAAAACTTCATTAAGCTGCAAAACATTTTAACAAGCTAGATTGAATAAGATAATTGAATAAGGCAACATTTAATAGAAATAAATTTAAAGTTTAACACTACGATTCAAAAAATCAATTTCTCAAATAGAAGCTATGCTTCTTAACTAGGCAACAGTTCATGGGAAAAAAGAATTAATAGTTTTAGTGGACTACAAAGTATAGTTAAACCTCTGTCCCCCACGAGATCTGTGAGTCTCATGTGCTATTGTTTGACTCTCTTCCGGACAAGCTCCGCTTTCTGTCTTACATCATTGTTCTTTCTATTTTCTAGAACCCTATATGTCTGGGAACTTTCATATCTGGAAATTTCTAAGCTGGAAATTATTACAGGAAGGGCATTCTTGCCAATGTTTGACATCTCTCCTAATGATGATAACAAAGATGTTAACATACAATACACATCTGTGCGAGACCTTCTCCTTTCCTGTAAAACATCTTGTACTTGCCCATACTGAGCTGTCCTGAGCCTTGAAGTGACAAATTATCCAGGAATATGACCCACTGAAATAGGAATGAAAAGGATTTTGTAAAACCTCAATGTGCCCAGTCCAGAGGACATTATCTCATGGGATCATCTTCACCTCATTCCTGTAGATACAGTGTGCTAAAGATAATGATGATAATAAAAATTATTAGTATAACAATAATAGCTAACTTTTCATTTGCTAAAATATTTATAATATTTTTCATTCTTTATAATAACTACGATGTAGGTACTATTATTCCCATTTTGCAGATGAAGACATTGAGGTTCAGAGAGAAAAAATGCCTTCTCCAAGTTTACACAGCTACTAAGAATCTAAAGTTTAAGTTTAATGCGGAATCTCTTGTTTTTAAGTAACTATGCTCTATCTGCTGTGGCCCTTAGCTTCCTTATAACACCCGAAATTACATCATCCATGGTCATATCCAGGCATCCTGATCTATATCTCACCGCTCAACACAGATGGTTCTGGAAGAGAAAGTAAGGATGGTGACTTTGCACAGCCCTCCATCACTGAAATCCAATTCATTTGCATGTTATAGCATCGCCAAATAGATGTCATGATCCTCTTTGAGAACGAAGGAGAAACAACAAGAACAATATCTTTCAATTTCCATTATTGATTCCCCTTGCCCTTGGATACCTTGGTTTCTCTGAAAATTCTTAGTTTTTGCATTTTGGTTTTCAATGCTTCATTGTATGAATTGAACTTTCATATATTAAAGCTCTACTTTTGTCTTACTGATCAGCCTCTTTTTTCAGGGAAGCCTCTAAATCACCAAGAAATTGAGCAGATAGGGGTAAATACATAAAAAATGACAAAGCATGGGATTTTTTTTTTTAAAGCTAATGTGGTTATACAATTCTTTAAGAGAGAAGTATAATATTGAGGACCAGCATGGTTAGAGTTCCCCTGTATTCATTCCAATACAACCACATCAAATACAAACAGGAAATACCACATTTAGTTCTGTCTATCACCTTCAAGAAAGACATTGACAAACTAGCGTGTGTTCTGAGGCAAGTAATGAAGATGGTAAGATACCTGTAAATCATTCCATATGAAGATCAGATGAGTAAAACTAGTCATATTGAGATTAAATAAGAAAAGGCTTAAGGAAGGTATCTACTATTTCCAAATCATTTTTCTGGCACAATCCAACAAGATTCAAGTCAAGTCATTAAGCATTTTTTTTCTTTTTCTTTTTTTCTTTTTTGGAGGGGGAAAGGCAGGGCAATTGCGGTTAAATGACTTGCCCAAGGTCCCACAGCTAATTTTGTATTAAGTGTCTCAGGTCAGATTTGAACTCAGGTCTTCCTGACTCCAGGGCCAGTGCTCTATTCACCTAGCTGCCCCCTATTAAACATTTATTAAGGATCTCCTATATTCCAGGTGCTATGAAAAGCACTAGGAATTCAAATGAAGGCAAAAACAATTCCTTTCTTCATAGATCTCATGATCTAATGGGGAACACAAAATAGAAATAATATGTACAAATCAGTTATATACAAGATAATGTGGCAGCATTGTCAGAGAAAATGCACTAATACAAAGGCATTAAGTAATAAAGGATTCTGGTAGACAGAAGAACTTGAATGAGGATTTGAAGGAAACTTGGGAAGCCAAAAGGTAGAAACAAATATGGCATTCAAGGACTAGGAGGCAACCAGAGAAAAATACATGGAATCAGGGCATCTGATTTCTTGTGAGAAGAACAAAAGGGAGGCCAGCTTCACTCTAGAATATACCTAAGGTACAGTAAAATGTGAGAAGACTAAAGGTGGGAAAAAAGTCAGACTATGAAGGGATTTAAATTCCAAATACATTCTATTCATAATTTGACTTTAATGACTTGAAAAAAATGTTACTTGTTCAATTAACATTTCATCTATATAATGGTTGACTGTAGCACTTACTTCAATCTTACCTGCTGATAGAACCAAAATTAATAAGATGTCTGAATGAGTCTATATGAAACTTGATAGTTATTATAGATTTTCCTAAAATAGAAATTTCATACTTTTAAGACAAAAGCAAACATTATATTATACACAATGTTTCCATAGCAAGAAGCATTTCTTTCAGATGCACTCTAAGGTTCATCTCAGGGTATTACTTTGAAAATTACTCCTGGTGGCAGTTAGGTAGTAAGTTGAAGAAAGTAAACTCTTTGGAAAGGTACTGAGAAACCTCTTCTGAAGGAAAAAAAAAGTTTCTAAGTCAGATTTAGTCCATTGGCATACCTGATTTTTAACATCTCCTAATTTCATTCTCAAAATTGACTGAGTTTTATTGATTTATGTTTGTAATCATTCATTGGTTTGGAAGAGTTCATTAGGAGGTACTCCAAGAATCCATAATGCATCAAGCAGGAGTATTATACACTCCATATTAAGTAATTTGTTTCGGTCAATTTAATAGTGAAGTTAATATACTTGAAGTACTTGTGAAATACTTGCAATGAAGATTTTATTAAGCAACATTTTCTATACATGTGTCTTTGTGGCTGCCTGTGAAGCTTTATAAACCCATTCTAAGAATCTTTCTCAATATTTGAAGGAAATGCTAAATTTCAGTTAGAGGGAAAAGACAACATGTCTTTCATACGTGCAGGGAGTCTATCACTTCCTGTTTCTGCCTCATAGCCAGTCTCCTCCGATGAGAAGACCTCTGATCATGGGTATACTAGTAGCCTGAGTCTTCCAAATTCAGCAAGCTCCCATCTCATACTGAGTAAATCATGTCCCCTAAGGAAAAGTTGATGGTTATCAGACCAGGCATCTTCCATCTCTTCTAAAGCATCCACTTCCATTTGTATCCACAAAATATTTTCTGCCTCCTACCAGACCAATCTCCCAATTAGTAAGTGGAGAACTTCCAGTGTAAGGTAGAACAACAATCTCTTTGACTTCAGGCTTCCCATCTCCCACTATGCTTTTAATTTGAAGGTTGCGCAGTAGTATTCAACCAACCAAAGATAGTTGAGTGCACCATATACAACTGACTAACCTGTAGGTATTCATCTAAAGCTCAATCAATGGCTCCTTCTACCTCATTCTCGTCCCACACCAAAATTTCATACTAATGCTACTTACCCCTTTTACTATATCCTTTAGAATGTCTAATATAAATGCAATACACTTCCTCTAATCTTAAATCTATTCTTTTCCCATTTCTTTCATTTATTGAAACATGATCTTGCCATAATAATATAACCTCCTCACCACCCTTTCAAACATTGGATATACCTTCACCTGTTGGCTTATTTCTTGATGTGGGGAAGTTGGAAACTCCTTGCTCCCCATTTCCCCTTCCAGGTTCTCCCCTTTCCTTCTTCACTCACTAACCTCTATTTCAATGGTGGCAAACCTGCAGTCTCAAATTTGACAACATGTGACCCTGTAGGTCCTCAAGTTCAGCCCTTTGATTGAATTGAAGCTTCACAGGATAAATCCTTTTATTAAGAGGATTTGGGGAATAAATTAAGGGAAACAAATCCCCTTAATAAAAAGATTTGTTTTGTAGAGATTTGAGTCAATCAAAGGGTCATACTTGTGAACCTAGAGGGCCACATGTGGCCTTGAGGCCACAGCTTCCCCATTTCTGCTCTATTTTTTTTGAGGTTTAGGCTATTCATATCTACCACTCAACTAAAATTCTGGTAGTGGTTGTCTACAAAACCCCCAGATTACTCCCTTCCTCAGTGAGTTTCGTATCTGGTTTATATTTGTTCTCTCCTCCCCAACTCCTTCCCTCGTACTAGGACACTTCAAGATATATATTAATTTTCCCTTAAATACCCTAACCACTCAATTCCTCAGTTTACTCTCTTTTCTTGAGTTACTCCTCCACGCCACCTCAGCTACACAGAAAGATGGTCATACCCTCCATCTTGCCATCATCCATAAAATGTGCTACCTTTATTTCAAGAATTCTGAAATCCCCATAACTTACCAAAATCCATTTGTCTATTCTCTCCCTCTGCCTCCCACTAAATAACCCTACTCTTCAATCTGACTGTGAATTTGAATCCAGTGGCCTTCATTTCTCCCCTAGGTTGTCTCTCCTGCACTTCCTGCTCCCCCTTTTTCTCCCCATTTTGACTCCTGGGTGAACCAGTTCAACCCTACATTATCATCTTCTCTTAAATGTCTTGCTCCCTTATCATATTGCAAGACGTCATAAGACCCTGAACTAGGGTACTGTACTGGTGAGTGTAGAAACTTGAGTGGACACAAGAGATTTTAGAGAGCTAGAATTGATGAAATTTGAAAATTAATTGGAGATGGGCACAAGGGAAAATAAAAAGTCAAGGATGATTCTGACTTTGCACACCTGAAGATTGAAAGGATAATTGTATCTGTAAAAGAAATATAGAAATCTGAAGGAATGGTGTTTTGGGATGGGGAAGATAAAGCATTTTATTTTTGATGTGTTTGAGATGTCAGTGTGTTACACAGAAAGTGATATTTAGCAGATAGTTGTTATTTTAGGAATGGAGCTCAGGAGATATCCTAGGACTACTTTGGAAAGGATGACACACAGTAGGCACTCAATATATGATTACAGATTGATAGAGATTTGAAAGACAACTGTTTAGAGGGAGTGAGGCCAATAAAAATGAAGACTTCACCAAAAAAGGAGATATACAGAAAGGAAAAGGGATGTAATAAACTGAGCCTTTAAGAATACTTATAATTAGAAAGAGGGATATGGGTGATAATCCAGTAAAAGAGACAGAGAAGGAGAATTCAGACATGTAGCAGAAGAATAAAGAAAGAATAAAGTCCTAAAAGTTTATGGAGGAGAATATTAATGGATCAATACACATTTATTAATTTCCATTTTGTGAGGAGTATTGTGCTATGTGCTAGGGATACAACTGTATTGAAAGAAAAAATCTCTACTCGCTAGTAGCTTACCTTCTAAGGAACAGCAAGGAGAGGCAAACAAGGGAGAAAAATAATAATCTTTGCACTCGAAGGTGTTTACAATAGGAGAAGATAGGATAGGTGGATAAATAAATGATAAAAGGAAGACTATGTTAAGTGCAAATCTTGTTTTTGTGTTTGTTCTTCATGTTCAAAGAAGACTCTGGCATGGGGAAAATGATGATGTGACGCGCATTTGACTTTGAAGTGAGTGAGGGAGGACTTTGCAAGGTCATCAGCCTCACTTTCTCCTCCAGAGTCATCTGGGTCCAGTGGCCAGATATTCCTCAGGATGCCTGGAGATGGCCCAGGATGCAATGGGAGACCCTGGACCTTTTAGGCTAAGGTCTTTTCAGGTTCTCACTTTGAAGTAATTAATACCCATTTGGTCAATAGGACTTTTAAAGAAGTCAGTCAAGAGATGGTCACTTTAATTTAAAAAAAAATCAGACTGGGTGGGGAGACCCTCAGGATTGCTGGTCAAAAGAGAAACAGTCACTATTGACATTCTGAGCCAAGAGGTTGCAAAAATAGCCATTAAGTGATGCTTGGGTGGGGACCAATTGTGATCAAATCTATAAGCTCCAAAACAGTTCCTGAGGCAATATTTTGTAAGAAATATGATGAGGAAGAATCAATTTTAATTTTAGCTAGGGAAGAGTGGATGATAGTGACAATATGGAAGAATGTGGCCTTTAAGTTGTATCTTGAAGGAAAAGAAAAAGTTGAAATGATAAAAATGGAGAGCAGATGTGAAGACAGAATATCATAGCCCAGAATAGATGCTTCAGATGTTATAACTGGATTTCAGGAGGAGAGAGAGAAAAACCTATTGGGCAGTCATTTAGCCACCATTTTTTGTAAGTTTTCACTTCATGCAAATGCCCTGGCTTACATGATTTTGCAATCTACTCAGTTCTTATCTGGATAGCATGCATAATTGCAAGATTCCTTTTTAAACCCCACTTTTACAAAATTAAACTCACCAAAAATATCACAAGCAAATTCCTTCACTCAAGAAATTGTAATTTGTAATATGTACACATACATATATATAGATAGATGAACAGATAGATAGATAGATAGACAGATAGATAGGTAGGTAGGTAGATAGATATAAATATGTGTGTATATAAATGTACACAGATGAATGTATCTGTATCTAGTTATATATAAAATATATCAAAGAGAGATGGAGAGAGAAAGACAGACAGAAAGCATAAAGAAATTGGGGAGGAAAAGCACCAGCTACTAGAGACAAAGAGGGATTGGGAAAGATTCTCTGAGTAGGAGATGACATATGAACGTGGCTTTGAAGTATATTATTTGTCCTTTGCTTTTGAGGACCAATGATATCACAGGCTGAAGTCTTGATTTTTTTGTGAATTAGATTTAAGTGAGGCAGAGGTTGCAAAAAATAATAAGTTTCACTCTATCTTCTAGACATCAAAATCTAGTGGCAAGACAAAAATCAAGAGGACTGACAATGGCCTGGCATGCAGTGGATGATCTTGGTGTCTATGATGTCTGACCAAACTCTAAATCCTGCACGTCTCCTGCTTCAGTCTCATACACTCATTCCACTGCAGAAAATCTTTACATACTTTGGGTAGACATTTCCTAAATCATTTAAGGGTTTGCGACATGTTTTTCACGCTTATCCTGGTTTAGTCCCTCTGCCAAGACATTTAATGGGAATGTGGAAACTGAACATGCTATAGCTTCTTGGAGCCACAAGTGAAAGTTGAGTGCCAGGTAGATACCAAGAATGAGAAGCTCTGAAAAGGGCTCAGCAAGCTTTCACATATGAGGTACTAGTTCTCTTTGTATGCCCAATCACCCCAAAAGGAAGGGAAAAGGTTCTATGAGAACAAAAGCATCTCAGGCATAAGCGACCACCCACAATGCATTTTTCCCCTTAGAATTTCTGATCAGCATCATAGACTTCAATAAAAATGTAAATTCTAATTGATTTCATATTAGAAAAAATATTTTGACATGACAAATATCCCTTTGGTTTGGTTACTGTCTTGATTAGAGTAATTAAGGATCAGCAAAATGTGTAACTAAGGAAAAAAAAAGTAGAGCACAGAATAACTGCGTTTGGCATTGTCCTTCAATAATAAAGCCTTCTCATCTATTTATGTTAAGTGAGTGAATTCACCAGAACCTTTCATTTGAAATTGAGACCTAGAGTAGTGCTTCACATTACATTTCACCTGTTTTGTTTTGTTTTTCCTTCCAGGTTTTGGTGCAATCAATCTCTCTAATGTCATCTTTCCTTTCTACTGCTGCTACTCACTATTATGTCATATCATACTTTTCTGATCATGATTCATGGACAAGTAATTTCTTGCTATCTTAATAGCTTTTCTATTTTTGTTTTGTCACTCTATATTCATATCCTTTAGATTTATTATTTCTGATGAAATTGACTTGATTAATAGACAATGGACAGAACTGATGAGACCCTAATTTGTTATCTTAGCAGTGGATATCATTAAATATTTGTTGTTATAATGAAGTTTTTACTCTTTTATCATCCTCAGAACTAAGGGGCAGTCATATTTTTTTTTCTTTCAGGGGGGAAAGGGTCATGCGGAGTTAGAGAAAAGATGTTTAAAATTACTGCTTGGTTAGTTCAGTCTTTGCTTTGTTATTACAACCTTGAAGCTTTTTTTTTTTTACTTTTTGTATTCTCTGAATGAAAATGATGTAATTCATATTCTGCAAACTAGCTTAACACTATCTCTAGAGCATTATACACTTGTGACCTCAGAGTATGATCATTCCTCCTTGCATGATTTTGATACCACTATCATGGTTCCATTGTAGCCTTTCTCAGTAATTTACAATATTTTCTATATCATATTCTCCAGAGACAGGAAAGATTTCTTGGCAACTTAAACCTTATCTCATGCAAAGTATTACTGTATATGATTACTCCACTATCAAAGATAGTTGACTGAAGTTCAAGAAACACAAAGATGATGGTGATTGACAGAGATAGAACCCCCCAAAATGGGGAAAAGTAATCTTTGTTCACCACATGGAGAAGACAGGCTAATCCCATATGGTCAAATATCATATCTGAGATTGTTATTTAACTAAAAGCTGCTCTGAATTCTCAAATAACTGTACTGTATATTAATCTTTCTTGTTAATGTAGTGGCTTTACCTTTGGGAAATTGCAGTTCTTTTAATAACCTCAAGTTTCTCCAGGAAATGTAGTGCCATTATTTAAAAACAGACAAACAAACAAAAAAAACCCCTCAATAGTTCTTTTGTATGTATATACATCATGAAATACTAGTTTCTTCAGAATCAAAGTGGAAGATCTCTCAAAAGTCATTGGAAAAATTCACAAAAGTATGTGGCAACACATTACACATGTCCGTTATACTTTCTTTCTTTTCTTTTTCCTTTCTCTTCTTCTGTTTTTCTTTCTACTTTTCTCTCTCTCCTTTCCTTCCTCTATCCTTTCATTCCCTCCCTCTCTTCCCTCTTTCCCTCCTTTAATCCTTTCTTCCTTTTTCTTTGTTTTTTTAAATTTTTATTAGAATTTTATTTTTCTATAATTTCATGTGAAGATAATTTTTGCATTCATTTTTACAAGATTTTTACTTTTAAATTTTCTCCCTTCCTCCATTCCCTGCCCTCTTCCTAAAATGGTAGGAACTTTCATATAGGTTGTGTATGTGCTATCATAGAGAACATTTCCATGTCATTCATAGTTGTGAAAGAAGAGAGAGATAAAAAGAATAAAGGAAGGGAGAGAAAAGTGTATTTTGACCTGCATTCAGAGTTTATCAGCTCTTCATCTGGATATGGATAGCATTTTCCTTTGTGAGTCCTTAGTAATTGTTTTAGATCAATGTGTTGCTGAAAAGACTTGAGACTTTCAGAGTTGATCATCACACAGTGTTGCTAATACTGTGTACAATACTTTTCTGATTCTGCACGTTTTGCTTTGCACTAGTTCATACAAGTCTTTCCAGGTTTTTCTGAAGTTTGCCTCTTCATCATTTTTATTTCACAATAGTATTCAATTACATTCATATGCCACCTGTTTTTCAGTCATTCCCCAATTGATGGAAAATTTTGAATATTTTACCACAAGGAAAATTGTTGCTATTAATACTTTTGAACATATATGGCCTATTCCTTTTTTTTTTCTATTTGGGATACAGATCTATCGGTATTGCTGAATCAAAGGATATGCATAATTTGGTTGCCCTTTGGGCATCACTCTAAACTACTCTCCAAAATGGTGGGATCAGTTCAGAGGTCCACCAACAGTGCATTAGTGTCCCTACTTTTCCCTCTCCAACATTTATCATTTTCCATCTTTTGCTACAGTAACAAATCTGATAGGTGTGAGGTGGTACTCAGAGTTACTTGCATTTATCTAATCAAAAAATATTTAGAGCATTACTTCATATTCTTATAGATAGTTTTGATTTCTTCATCTGAAAAATGCCCAGTCATGTCCTTTTACAATTTATCAATTAGGAAATAGCTAATATTCTTATTAATTTGACTCAGTTCTCTATATATTTGAGAACTGTTGACTTTATCAAAGATACTTGCTACAAAGATTGTTTCCCAGCTTCCTGCTTTCCTTCAATCTTGGTTGCATTGCCTTTGTTTATGCAAAACCTTTTAATGTAATATAATGAAAATGTTCTATTTTACATTTCAAAATACTCTCTATCTCTTTTTTAGTCATGAACTTATAACTTGATTAACTGTAACTTGATTAAGTTTTCCTTTAAGAATTTGGTTGCTGGAGGCGAAGCCAAGATGTTGGCATAAAAGTAGCAAGGTTTCGCAGCTCCCACATAGCCACTTCAAATCCCATAAAATATGACTCTAAACAAATTTTAGGGCTCCCAAACTCAAAAAAATAAAGAAAAACAAATCTCCCAATGAAGGCAGCTCGGCAGGAAGGGCTCATCGCAGCACACTGGGAGCCAAAACCAGCCCAGCCTGAAACCCTGGCTTGGAACCGGGGCAACCAGGATGAGTTGCAGTTGGTGCCTTTGGGAGAGTGGATCAGTGGAAGCTGTGGCAGTTTCCAGAATTATCAAGCCATAAGAAACAAGGACTAAGTGAAAGGTCAGTGGAACTCAGCTAAATTTGGGGGAGAACAGCTGTCCAGCCAAACTGCTTCCAGGGCAAGGAAGCAGCAGAAGCACGTGGCCCTGCAGCCACCTCCATGTGGCTGCTTCAGAGCTCCCAGGCAAGGTATCATTCAGAGGCTAAGTGCTCTTGTGTATAGTGGCCTGGATCTGGATCTTGGTATTGGGTGGTGGTCCTGGGATGCATTTAAAGTGAGTCAAAGCTGATGGGGGATAAAAAAGAAAAAAGAAAAAAAACCAGCAGCCTCCTAATACCTTTGGAAGCTGTGAAAACCCCAGAGATTTGGGACACAGCTTTCCCCTCTGGAAGCAGAGTTCCACAGAGCTAAAAAAAAAATCAAGTAATTGACTGGCATCATTAGCAGGCAAAGCAAGCAAAGTAAGAACAGCAATCAAACTTTAGATTCCTTCTTGGGGGACAAAAAGGATCAAAGCATGGAACAGGAGAAAGACAACACAGTTAGAACTCCCACACCAAAAACTTGCAAGAAACATGACGACTGCCTTCAAGTCATAGATCAGCTTAAGGAGGATTCTGAAAACCAAACAAGAGAAGTGGAGGAAAAATTGGGAAAGGAAATGAGAATGATGGAAGAAAATCATGAAAAGAGAGTCAACAACCTGACTGAAGAAAATAACACCTTAAAAAATAGATTAACTCAAATGGCAAAAGAGGCCCAAAAAGCCAATGAGGAGAAAAATGCCTTAGAAAGTCAAATTTGCCAGAGGGAAAAAGAATCTCAAAAGCTTTCTAAAGAAAATAATTCCTTCAGAATTAGAGTGAAGCAAATGGAAGCAAATGACTTTATGAGAAATCAAGAAAGTATTAAAAGGATCCAAACAAATGAAAAAATAGAAGGCAATGTGAAATATCTCCTTGAAAAAACTACTGACCTGGAAAAAAGATCCAGGAGAAACAATTTAAAAATTATTGGACTACCTGAGAGCCATGATCAAAAAAAGAACTTAGAAATCATCCTTCAAGAAATTCTCAAGGAAAATTGC
>CM053583.1:106323657-106357249 GCA_028627135.1 Pseudochirops cupreus
GTTATTAAACAAATTAGTACAATCTAGTTTAATTATCAGAGAAAGAATGATGAGAGGGGAGGAGAGTCCTCAGTTTACACCTTGAGCTTCCCCTCTTTCACCTCAAACTCCACCTTTAATCTGAGAAGCAGTCTCCAAGCTTTGAAGGATTTAGAGCATTTTGGACTTCCTATTTTCTCATTGGTATCATAGCAGCACCATCAGATCAGCTGATAACAGTGTCTGTATTGTGAGCCAAGATTAGAGCAAACATAGATCCCATCTTACCAGGAGTCTAGAAAAGATACTATACAATGCCTAAGGCTGACCTCTTGATTGCCCTATGTATAGGGGGAAAAAAATGAAGAGGACATGAGTTGTTTCTTTGTCAAATGTACACTCTTAGCTTGATTTGACTTTCCACTTGAATTTTTTTGTACTTGTGAAGAGTGCATTATAGACTTTTTTGAGGAATATTCTATATCAACTTCATAAATATCTCAACCCATTTCAGCAATGCTGAATAAGGTAATTTAAAAATTATAATCTTGGCATGAAGCACAGTAGTTCATACTTGAACCAACGACATTAAAGCAACACCACCAATTCCTCAGGCATACTGAAACCAGAAAGGAAGATATTATCTTTCTCTGAGACCTCAGATTCATCTGATGTATTGGGAATTGGGATAAGGATTTCCAGAGGTTATGTTGGCTAAATAATAACCTACTTATTACCTAGGAAACTTCTCAGAAAAAACATAAAAAAAAAAACAAAACAAAACACTTGTATCTACAAGTCCTTATTTTAGATTCATCAACCTTACCCAAAAGTTCCAATATATTTTGCTGTGGTAAATCATATCTGTTGTATGCTGAATATTTTTCATTTTCTCTTGTTTAGACAGGAGTTATAGCTTAAAAATGGTAAAAACCACCTGTGGAAATAAATCACCTTTTTCCTTTAATAATCGTTTTTCACCTCCTAGCACCTCTAATGCCACTTCTGTGGATCAGTGTGATCTTAATAAATACCTTTGATGTAGAAAATGGTGAAGTGGCCAATGACAGGATTTAGGAAATAGAGAATACAGCATAATATAGTTGATTTGGCATCAGAAGACCTATGTTTGAATCCTGCACTGCTATATAACTTTTTCTATCAATCTGACAAAATCATCTCATTTTCCCTTAGCCATAAAATGATGGAGCTTGAATGGATGATTTCTTAAGCTCTTACCAAGTTGAAAATGCATAATCCTAATTTGTTTCTCTTCTTTTTTTTTTTTTGGTTGTTGTTGTTGTTGGAGGGTGGAAGGTAAGGCAATTGGGACTAAGTGACTTGCTAGTAAGTGTGTCAAGCATCTGAGGCCAGATTTGAACTCAAGTCCTTCTGACTCCATATCCAGTGTTCTATTCATTGCATCACCTAGCTGCCCTCTTGACCCTAATCTCTACCTGGTTTTCTGTATAAAGATATTAAGATTGATGGAGTTATCCAATTTCAAACACTGAAGCATCTCAGTCTTTTAATTTATACATTTTAGTAAATATGGCAGTATACTTAGAGAAGAAAATGGATCTCCTCCCTACCCATTCAATTAATCATTTTGTTAAAGAAAAAAATATATGACATTTGTAAAGCAATTACAAAAATAAACCAATGGACACATTATCCTCTAGTTAAGATCACTCAGTTTAGTGCTCTGATTTTTTTTCATATGTCTCCCCACTCAGAAGTTTACATGTTTCGCAGAAGTCACTAGCATCTTTGAATTTTGGATTTCAATACACATACATGTTTGTTTGTATGTGTGTATATGTGCATTGCGACTTTAATAGTATTATTGGGGAAAATTTTATAGACTCCATATGCCTTATCCTTAGTTATCTATCAAACACCTTGCTCTTGGAATGCCCAGCTATTGTATAGTCCAGAGAGACTCTTGGTGGGGAATAGAATGCTCACTCAATGTTAAAGGATTTTAAAATGCTATTAAAGATAGAAAATGCAACCACTGGGTTATATCCACTTATTTTCCCTTGAGACTGATATAAGTGATGGCTTTAATCCATTTTTATCTTTGCCTATATTTTTTCATGACATTCTTAGACTGTAGAAATGGGGTATAGGTGAAAAGTGAAGGGTGAGAGGGGAAGAGAACTTTTTATAGACAGATTTTCTACATCTGGATAGTGTAGAATGTGTTGCTTCCTATGAGAGTCATCCATCCTGGTGAGGAAAAAGAAAATGACACAAAACCCCTGGTGTTAGAATTAAAGAGAGAAATTTGCATGTACTTCTTTATTTGTGAACTTACAGCATCTGGAGAAAAAATAAGGAGATATTCTACTTAAAATTATTTGGTTTTACTTTCATTTCTATGAAATGACAGAATTCAATAGCTATAGGTCACAATATAAAATTCCTATCTTTGAACTTGGGGGCTGAAAAAAATAGTTGAATCTCCAAGTTAAAAAATATTCTTTGTAAGGGCGATTTATATGCCTATGTTTCTGGCAGGGATATTTTTGAAGTTAATTGGATAGTATTCTTGATCGAAAAAGAAAAAAGAGAAAATGTGCAAGGTATTACAATGCCATTATTAATGTTCTCTTAGTAAATGGATAAAGCACTTTGCAATACATATGATTAGTACTTTTATACCAATTATTTCTAAAGAAGCAGCACTTGTAAGAATACTGGAAAAAACAATGAGGTTGTGTTCCTATTTTGACTCATATTCATAAATCAGTTCATTTCAAGACTAAGTGAATCCAATTTTCTTTTCTTTTTCATTATTTTGAGGTGTCTGAAATAAAATCAAGTTAAAAGGGAAAGACTCAAAAATGCTCTGCTTTGATTCCTCAAGGTTTGAACTGAAAAAAAAATGAAAGCTTTCGTTAACTGTGCCTGTCAAAGTGTCTCTTACTTGCTGTCCTGAAATTAGATATAAACTATGAAACTCTAATTTATGTTTTGAGTATATGAGATCTATTTTTTAAAAAGGTTAGAAGAAAAGACTGATATGTGTATTAGTCTCAATTGAGCTCTTATAATCAAAATACTTCAATGATGCATTTATGGGATCTGTTATTTTAATTCTGTGGAATTCACAAAGTTTCTTTCCAAATAAGTGAACTCCTTTGCATCTATTGCTTTTATAATGGCTCAGATGAAATGTTTTTTGTTTGTTTGTTTGTTTTTTTTACCTTGATGCAACATCAAGATTTATTAAAAAGTCAGGGGCTGTGTTACCGATAGAATTCAGGAATTTCTTTTCATATGTGTAAAACAATGACCCTGGGCTTTTAGGATTTTAGAACTAAGGCACAACTTCAACTTTCTGGCCTTTAGCAACACTCAAAAACTATCATTGTATTTAATCGTTGTTCACTGGTAGACTAGCTCTCTTTATTCCAACGGCAAACTGCTCCAGTGGCACACCCCAGGAATAAGTGGGTGGTCCTCTTCTGCATATTATTTCATTATAGTTTTGAATAAAGTTCAGGATGCTTATTTTTAAGATATATAGATTACATGGTGGGGGAGATTATTAGTATCATGAAACCAGAAAAGGTTTACAAACGCAAAGTGGAGATCAAAGGAAATAATTAGGAGGGCCTGAGTGAAACAGCACCTCTTGCTGTATACAGCAGCCATCTCCTTCAGCATTGCCTAGCTGCTGGCTTTATAGAACAACAAAGTGCACAGTGGTAAGAGTTCAGTGTGGTGATAGAAATCATGGTGGTAGCTTTTTAAAAGATTATTCAAGACCTTAAGAATATCTCACTTGGTGATATCCTTTTTTTATATCCCTTCCTGCTCTTCTTCACTCTTCTGTGAAGAGATACTGCTTCTGCAGTGGGCGCATGTTTGTGTATGTGCGTGTGTGTGTGGGTAGGAGACTACCCAGGTCACTTTCTTTTCCTCTACCTCCTACTCTGTGGTTGTCTCTAGTTGCTGCATAGCCTTCCTCAAGTAGGCCAAGTGAAGGTCAAATTCTCCTGTGAAACCACTTTAAAGCCTGAGCACCATTACAATGGACTGAAACAAGAAGTACAGAGTGTGATATGACAGGCAAAAGAGCTAAGACAAATTTTGGATATATTATGAATGATAGAGTGTTTAGGACTAAGCAAGTACCATTCCTTCTTACCATGCCCTTGTCAAACATCTGCATTATTTTGCTCAGCTCAAGATACCATATTGTTGTTAAGCTACAGAGGGGTCAAAGAGGGACCATCTGGATGATGAAAAGTTTCATGTCCATGACAAAGAAGTTTTACTTGAAGGAACTTGGAAGTGAGTTAAATTAGAGCTATCACCAAGTTTCTGAAGGGCTATCAGACACTCAAAGATTAGACTTTTTCTGCTTGCCCCAAGAATGGAGTACTAGAAGTAAGTCATAGGTAAAAGTTGAAAAGAGACTTTTTTCAGTTTGAGGAAAATAAAAGATTCCTGATAATCTAAATTTCCTGAAAGTCTAACAAGCTGGTTTCTCATGATAATGGATTTTCTTCACTAGAAGTCTTCAAGTAAAAGTTCAATGATCACCTTTTTGCATCTTATTGGAGGAGATTATTATTTAGGAATGAATTGCATTCAGTGTCCTTGGAAGTTCCTTCAGATTTTGAGATTCTTGATTTCCCTGGATTTTATATGGTATAGATATGAAAAATACATGCACATATACATACATGCACACATAAATATACACCTGCACATACATACATACATAAATACATACATATGGGGCAACTCAGTGGTGTAGTAAGTAGAGTGCTGGGTCTAGAGTCACAAAGACTCAACTTCATGAGTTCAAATCTACTCTCAGTCATTTATCATCTCTGTGAACACGAGCAAGTCACTTAACCTTGTTTGCCTCAATTCCTCGTTTGTAAAATGAGTTGGAGAGGGAAATAAAAAAAAACACTCCAGTATCTTTGCCAAAAAAAATCCCAAATCAGGTCATGAAGAATCACACACAAGTGAAATGACTGAACAATAGCAACAAAATAGAACAAAATGATAAAACAACTACTTTAGGATATTAGTTTGGCATTAAATTCCTTTTTTTCATATAATTCTCCTTTTTTATATAATTACTTCTTTTCACATAATTACTTCATTATTTTAATTCTTTAAGCAATCAACTGAGAAGCTAGGTGACGTATGAAAAAAAAAAAGACAGCTACCTCGGAGGCGGAAAAAAGAGAGTTCAAAGCCTTCCTCTCAAATACGCTGTCTATGTGACTCTGGGCAAGTCCCTCAATTTCCCAGGGCTCAGGGCAAATTCTAAAACTATAAAGGATACAAGAGTTGCCCATCTGTATTGGTAGAAGGTGCTTTCTCACTTGAATTTTAATATCATTGAATTCATAGAGTCTGCGAAAACCATAAAAGAGTGCTGCGCTTAGAGTCACTTAACCTGAATCTAAATCTCAAATTTGGAGCATAAAATATATATGATCTTGGGTAAGTCCCTTAACTCCTTTATGAGTCATTTTCCTTACATATGAAATTAAATGGACTGGGCTAGATGGCCTTTAAAATTCTTTCATTTCTAAAATCTATGATTCTATGATTTATGCTTTAAAACAGAAGGTCATATTAAGATTTCTTTAGTATAGAATGAAAAAAAAATATTTAGAAGCATCTATTTGGATGAAAGGAATATTTTGAAACAATATATCCCATTTCCCCTCTTTTTTATCTGTGGCACAATCATCATCCTAAGCTCCTGGATAAATGAAATAAAATTTGTGAAGTGCTTAGCATGGTGCCTGGCACATGGTAGGTGCTTAGTAGTTGCTTATTCCCTTCTCTTCACCCTCCTCATTTCACTTTTCATTTTATTTTCTTGCTTTATCATATCAAATCAGTCACTTTGTCATTTTTAAAAATTAATTTTTGGGGTTTTTTTTGAGTTAACATCATTCATTTACATGCAATTTTGAGTTACAAGTTATCCCCCTGCCTTTCCCTTACCCACCACCCCAAAACACTGCTGGCACTGAATACCACCTCCCCCATTCTGCTCTCTCTTAAATGCTCTCTCACCATGCCCTCTCTCAATTTCTGGAAGGGCAAGATGAATCTCCATGCCCCAGTGCCTGTATATCTTATTTCCCAGTTGCGTATGAGTAATAATAATGATAATGATAATGATGATGATAATAATAATAATAATTTTTTAAAAAAGATTTTATTTTAAAACTTTAAATTCCAGATTCTTTCCCTTCCTGCCTCATCTCCCACCTCTACTTGGAAGATAAGCAAGTCAATATAGGTTGTACGTGTAAAATTACGCAAAACCTTTCCATAGCGGATATATTGTGAAAGCCTGTCTATATTTCCCTCCATCCTATCCCTCCCCCTACCTTGTTCTATTCTTTACTTTGTCCCTGTTGTAATGGTAATAGAATTAGGAGATGCCAAATTGTATTGGCTTGGTTTATGGGTTGAGTGTTAAAACCCAAAGCTTGTGAATCCCACTTGTGGGATGGACTTGTTGACATGAAGAGAGAGGGCTGATCTGGGAGGAGCTGTGAATTGGGAGAAAGGCCCAAGCCTAGAGAAGGCTAGAAGGATTTTTGGGAGAGCAGTATCCATTATCATGGAGCCTGAGTTGCTGAGGGAAAGACTGTTGAGAGCCCGTTGGAGCTGCCCAGGACTTTTGAGAACTGCCACCCAGAGCTGCCAAGAACTGAGGAGGCATGGCTATGATGCTAGTTTTTTGTCTGTATGTTTTGATGTTGTTTTGCCAGATTCACCTGTTGGTGAAGGACAGTGCTGCTGTTGTAGAGGCCCTGGAATCTTGCTGTTGCTTCAGAAGCCTTGAAAAAGGATTATCCTGTTGTATGTTTACAGAAATCCTGGAAGAGGGCCTTGCTGATGTTTCCAGGGGTTCTGGAACTGTTCTACAGGCAGAGAGTGACTTGATGAGGACATTGGCTATGGCTTTCTTGAGACTTTTTTCCCCAGAAACTGAGATTGCTTAAGGCTTGCCTTGTGTGAAGTGGAAAGAATGGCCTTTGCTTTGGTATTCAATGCTGAGATGATATCTTAACCTTGTTGTAACTTAAGGATGTAACTTAAGAGCCTTTTGTGCTCTCCTGCCCCTTTTGAGATTCAGGGGTAGGATGCCTTTGAGTTTTTTGTGCTTTGTGATTGACCAAATGAATGTACTTTGTTTATCATTGGAGACTAATCTCCATTTGAGAGGAGAGACTTTGTTGACTGACTAAATGTACTGCCCAGGAGTGGGCTACTTTGACTAATGTACTGGCCAGATGTGGGATACCTGGACCTGATACTTTGCAATTAAATTGAGAACTTACTTCCTAAACGAACATGTTACACTGTATTTTGACTTTCTCTGTTTTGTGAATGTTTGCTGAATAAATGGTGTTTGATATGCTGGTAATCTGAACCTTGGAAGATGCCTTTGCTTGGAATTATGTTATGGCATAGTCAGAAGGATTACAAAGCATGGTGCCTCTATTTGTTCCAGGATCCACGGCTGTTTAGATTGAGATTGTAAGGCCAAGGATCCTGGAGGGGTGGAATTCACAAGGTCTGGATTTTAACACACAAGCCAAAAACCAAGACAATACAGAGGCATCGCCAAATTCTATTACCATTACACCTGTCCCTTTATGAAAATGTGTATTTCTAAGTACTCTTCCCCCCAACCTGCCCTCCCCTTCACCATCCACCTTCTCATCCCTTTCCCCCCTACTCCCCTATAGGGCAAGACACCCAAATCAGAGTGTATATCATTCCCTCCCTAAGTCAAATTCAATGAAAGTAAGGTTGATTCATTCCCTTTTGCCTTCCTGTTCTTCCCCTCCACTGTAACAGTTATCCCTTGACTCTTTTATATGACATAATTTACTCCATTCTGTCTCTCCCTGTCTCTTCTCATTACATTCCTCTCTCACCTCTCAATTTCACCTTTTAAAAATCATCCCTCCTGTAAAATTGATCCTGTGCCCTCTGTCTACATATACCTGTACACATATATACATATACTCATATATTACTCATACTCACATATGCCCTCCTATATTTACATATATGTACATATACACATATATACATTTACACACACACACATATATATATACATACATAGACACATATACACATTTATATTTCCTTCAACTATCCTCATACTGAGAAATGTTTCATAAGTTACAATTATCATTTTTTCACATAGGCAAGTAAATAGTTCAAGTTTGAACATAAAATTCCTTATGATTTCTTTTCCCTGTTTACCTTCTATGTTTCTCTTACTTCTTGTATTTGAATGTTAAATTTTCTATACAGTTCAGTTATTTTCATCAAGAAAGCTTGAAAGTCCTCTACCTCATTGAATGACCATATTTTCCTCTGAAACATTATACTCAGTTTTGCTGGCTAGGTGATTCTTGGTTTTAATCCTAGCTCCCTTGATCACTGGAATATCATATTTCAAGCCCTTTTATCCCTTAATGTAGAAGATGCTAGATCCTGGCTTATCCTGATTGTGTTTTAACAATATTCAAACTGTTTCTTCTTCGCAGCTTGTAATATTTTCTCCTTGATCTGGGAACTCCAGAACCTGGCTATAATATTCCTAGGAGGTTTCTTTTTGGGATCTTTTTCAAGAGGTGATCAGTGAATTCTTTCAATTTCTGTTTTGCCCTCTGGTTCTAAAATATCAGGTCAATTTTCCTTGAGAATTTCTTGAAGGATGATTTCTAGGTTCTTTGTTTGATCATTGCTTTCAGGTAGTTCAATAATTTTAAAATTGTCTCTCCTAGATCTGTTTTCTAGATCAGTGGTTTTTCCAATGAGATATTACCCATTGCCTTCTATTTCTTCATTTGTTTGGATCTGTTTTATAGTATCTTGATTTCTCATAAAGTCATTTGCTTCCATTTGCTTCACTCTAATTTTGAAGGAATTATTCTCTTCAGTGAGCATTTGAAATTCTTCTTCCCTCTAGCATGTTCAGCTTTTTAAGGCATTTTTCCCCTCATTGACTTTTTGGGCCTCTTGTGCCATTTGAGTTAATCTATTTTTTAAGTATTATTTTCTTCAGTCAGTTTGTTGACTCTCTTTTCATGATTGTCTTGCATCATTCTAATTTCTCTTCCCAGTTTTTTCTCTACTTCTTTTACTTGATTTTCAAAATCCTTCCTGAACTCCTCCATGGCCTGCAACCAGTTTATATTTTTCTTGGAAGATTTTGGTGCAGGAGTTCTGACTGTGTTGTCTTAAGGCTGTTCCATGATTTGATCTTTTTTGTCCCCAAAAAAGGAATCTAAAGTTGGATGGCTGTGCTAGCTTAGCTTCCTTTGCTTGCTCATGTTGCCAGTCAGTTGCTTAACTTCTGATTTCTTTTCCACAGTAGAACTCTGATTCCAGAGGTAAGAGCATTGTCACAAATCACTGCGGTTTATCACAGCTGCCATGTCTATTAGGAGTTCTCTGTCTCTGTATCCCCTCCAGCTTTGGCTCACTGGTCACACACCTCAGGACCATCACCCAATACTATGATTCAGTTCCAGGGAGGTTAAGGCAAGAGGCCTTAGCCTCTGAATGGTCACTTGGTGCACCTACGATCTGTAGGTCAGGAGCTCTGAAGCAGCCATGTAAAGGCAGCTGCAGGGCTGCTACTTCCACCTCTTCTAGTTCTGGGGGTAGAGGTTGGTCCTCTGTTCACCCAAGATCCAGGAGAGCTCCACTGACTTTTACTTTGTCTTTTGTATTTCTGGGCTAATAATTCTGGAAACGGCCACAGCTGCTGGTGATCCTGAAGTACCTTAAGAAGGTGATCCTCTCTGAACTCCCTTAAGCCAAGGCTGGTCCAGGCTGCCCTGGGGCTAAAACCAGGAGGACACTGTAATGCCATGCACAAGCAGCTTCCCAAAAGAATGATATTCTGAACAACTTTTAAGGTTCTGATTACACAGAGGAGTGAATACTCCTTTTATTCCATAACATATCAAGGCAAAAATTCACAATAAATCACAATATAATATTCACAACATTGTATCTTGTCACAGAAAATCACAATATAGTTTTCACGAAAGTGGTCACAGTATTTAGTACAAAGAACAAAAGAACAATCATCTCCTATCCCTGAGGAGGTTTGCCTCCTTAGTCATTCAGCCATCTCAAAATACAATAGTCAGTCTTCCACTCATGGGGCAATCATAGGTTAACTTAATCAGTCACTTATCTAGCAATCAGTTGCTAAGTATCATTAATCACTAAATAGAATCATTAGAAAATTAAACAAACACTCCAACCCCCGGTCACTTATTAACTTCACTTTCATCACAGCATTTAGTGTCCAAGGAGAGGCCTTTTCTTTATCTTGACTTGGGGTGATGTCTCAGATTTCTTGGATCCCCTTCATGGTCCCAGATCCTACCGGAATATACCAAACAGTCACCTGGATTCAGAGACAGACAGCTCCCAGGTTCTCATCCAGTCCTCTAGGCAGTTCCTGTTATACACTGAAGTTCACAGGCAGTTCCTGCTACACACTGAAGGATCCAGCAAATCTCACAACCTTCACAATTTCTGTTCTTGGGAACTCAAGGATCAAACTAGCCACAAGTAAACAAAGTCTTATCCCAGACATGCTTCTTCAGTCCTCCAGCAGTTTGGCTGGCCCTAGGACCCAGAAGAAAGCTTAGCCTTCCAGGTAGCCTTCTTTGCAGCAACTTCCGCCTTCACCAGATTCTGGTCTCAAGGAAATCTTCTCTTATTTGTCAGTAAACTTCCAGATGGTCACTGAAAGAAACTCTCTCTCTCCTCCACCAGGAGCCTGCCAGGAGAAAAATTTTTTTTCTGACTATCTCTCTCTGGGGTTCTTCTTATATACAACAAAGCACTGGCTTCCTGTTTCAGCCAAACCATTCCTGTTTTGTCAGCAACAGGAGACAGAGTCCACACCCTCTTTCTCTTAGCCATAAAAGTTTGCTGAATTACTAAGGGCTAAGTACCTGCTTACTTGACATAACAAAAATGGGTCTTCAAATTTAAATTAATTACTGTTTCACTCACTGGGGCTTGGCTCCCAGAGAGCTTTAATGTACCCTTCTTGTTTGGGTAGACTTCAGAGGGAGATTTGTTATTCTCTGTCACTTTGTGGATTCTGGAGCTCTAAAATTTGTTTAAAGTCATATTTTGTAGGTGTTTGATGTGGGTATGGGTGGAGCCATGGGATTTTCCTGCTCCTGTGCCACCATCTGTACTCTGCCACACACTTTGCAATTTTTTTACTGTATTTAGGATAATTCACCTATTTCCCATGCCAATTACTTTGTCTTTGTGTGGACCTCTTTTGTTTTATACTTGGATTATCATCATTGCCTATTACTCATCTGGATCAGTTTCTAATCTCTATAGTCCATCCTATGCATTCCTTTAACATTCTGTTATGCAAAGAATAAGAGCTAGCTGAGACCTGGGTTCAAGGTAAAATTAGGTGTGGATTTATTGATCAAGTTAATCTATGATTGCCCCATGAATGGAAGACTGATTATTGTATTGTGAGATGACTGAATCACTGAGTAAGGAGGCAAACCCCCTTGGGGACACCAGAAGATTTTGTTCTTTTTTTAAATACTGTGACCACTTTGTTAAAAACTACGTGGCCATTCTAATTATAAACTGTTGTGAACACTATATTGTTATTTTCTGTGATAAGATGTTATGTTATGTATATTGTATCTTGATTTGTTGTGAATATTTGCCTTGATTTGTTATGGAATAAATGGACTGGTACTATACTGTGTAATCAGAACCTGAAAAACTGTTCACAGTAGCATTGTTTTGGGAAGTTGCTCATACATGGCATTACATGCTCCTATCTGCATTCAGACTCCAAAATATTTTCTCTGGATGTGGATAGCATTTTCCATCATGAGCCTTTTGGAGTTATCTTAGAATCTTGCATTACTGAGAAGAGCCAATTCTCTCAAAGTTAGTCATCACACAATATGACTGTACCTGTGTACAGTGTTATCCTGGTTCTGCTCCCCTCAGTCAGCATCAGTTCATATAAGTACTTCCAGGTTTTTTTTTTCCTGAAGTCTGCATGTTCATTGTTTCCTGAAGCACAGTAGTATTCCACTATATTCATATGCAATAAACTTGTGTCCAATTGCTGGACATCTCCTCAATTTCGATTTCTTGGCCATCACAAAAAGAACTGCTGTAAATATTTTTGTATGTGTGGATCTTTTCCCCATTTTTATGAACTCTGTGGAATACAGCCCTCCAGGTGGTATTGCTGGGTAACTACCTGTTTTAAAGATTTGTTACAATTGACTTGTAAATCCATCTGCTCCTAGGGTTTTTTTTTCCTTTGGGAGTTCATTTTTTTTGTTCAATTTCTCTAAAAACGATTATGTAAGTAGTCTATTTCCTATTCTGTTAATCTGGAGAATTAATATTTTTTGAAAAGATTCATTCATCTCATTAAAATTCTCTGTCACTGAACTTTTTGTTGTTTAGTTGTTCAGTAATGTTTGACTCTTCATAATCCCATGCACCATAGGTTTCTAGACATTTCTATCCTACACTATATCCAAAATTCTGTCCAAGTTCATTTTTGGTTCTGCCATGACACTTATGTGCCCACTCCATTTTCTGTCACCCTCTTCTCATTTTGCCTTTAATATTTCCGAACATTAGGGTTTTCCAAAGAGTCCTGTCTTCTCATTATATGGCCAATGTATTTAAGCTTCAACTTCAGTGTTTGACCTACCAATTTATAGTCTCAATTAATTTAAGTGTCAGCTTAATTGCTCTCCTCACTGTTCAAGAAACTCCCCAAAGTTTGCTCTAGAACCACAATCAAAAGCAACAATTCTTCAGTGGGCAGGTTATAGGCTAGCTTTCATAAGCATACATTGCTACTGGAAAAATTATAATTTTTGCAATATAGCCCTTTGCTGGCAAGGTGATGTCTCTACATTTTAGTATGAGAGCCAGATTTATCATAATATTCTTTCCAAGAGCAAGAGGTTGCTGTTGTTGTTGTAGTTGTTACTGTTGCTGTTTTTTTTTTTTAATTTAATGGCTGCAGTTGATATCTGTACAGTCTTTAGGCTCAAGAATAAAAAAAATCTGATACTGCTTCAATTTCTTCCCCTTCTTTTTACCAGAAAGTGATAGGACCAGTTGCCATGATTTTACTGTTTTTTTTTTAAGTTAAGCTTTTACATTTACATTCTCCTCTTTGACCCTCATCAAGAAGCTTCTTAGTCTTACTAAACATTTTGCCATCAGAGTGGTATCATCTGCTTATTTGATATTATAGATATTTCTCCCAGCAACCTTAATTCTGGCTTTTGATTCATTCAGCACAACATTTTGTTTGATGTATCTTGCATACAAGTTAAATAAATAAGATGACAATATATTGCCTTGTTCATAACTCTTTTCCAATTTTAAAGCAATCATTATTTTTTTCCACGTTTGGTTCTAATTGTTGCCTCTTTACTTGCATGCAGGTTTCTCTGGAGACAAGGAAGATAGTCTGATATTCAAGGACTTGAAACATTTTGTTGTTCCCCACACAGTCAAAAGCTTTAGTGAAGCAGAAGTGGATTTTTTTTTCTTGGAATTCTCTTGTTTTCTCCATAATCCAGTTAATATTGGCAATTTCTTTTCCTCTACCTCTTAAAAACCTGCCTGCTTTTCTGGGTATTCTCAATTCATATGTTTCTAAAACCTAGCTTGCTAAATCTTAATCATAACCTTTATGACATATTTAATGAGAACAATTGTTCAGTAATTTGAATATTCTTTGGTACTGTCCTTCTTTAGAAATGAGACATAAACTGATCTTTTCCAATTCTGTGGCCACTGTTGAATTTTCCAAAATTGTTGGCTTATTGAATACAAGCATTTTAACAACACCATCTTTTAGAATTTTAAATAGTTTGGTTGGAATTCCATCATCTTCACTAGCCTTATTCTTAGCAACATTTTCTAAAGCACATTTGATTTGATTCTCTAGGTCTTCTGGCTCTATATTAACAGCCATATTATCATGGTTATCAGTGATATTAAGATCTTTCTTCTATAGTTCTTCTCTATATGCTTGCCACCTCTTAATCTCTTTTACTACTTTTAAGTCCCTACAATTTTTTTTTGTATTTTATCATGCACATTTTTGCATCAAACTTTCCCTTGATATGTCTAATTTTTCTTGAAGAGATCTCGTCTTTCCCATTTTGTTGTTGTTTTACTATTTCTTTGCATTACTCACTTAAGAAATCTTTCTTATGTCTCCTTGCTATTCTCTGGAATTCTGCATTCAGTTGAGTACATCTTTCCCTTTCTCCTTTCCCTTTCCTTTTCCTTCTTTTCTCAGTGATTTGTAAAGCCTCATCAAATAGTCATTTTCCTTTCTTGTTCTTCTTTTTCATTAAGATATTTTATTGTTGTTGCTACCTTCTATACATATTGCAAACCTGTCTGCGTAGTCTTCAGGTAATCTATCTACCAGATCAAATCTCTTAAATCTATTCACCACCTCCACTTCTTATGCCTAAGGGTGGTTATTCAGGTCATACCTATACAGTCTCATGATTTTTCCTACTTCCTTCAATTTAAGTTTAAACTTTGCACAAAAAAAAAATTACAAACTAAAACACAGTCACTACCAGGTCTCACTTTAACTGACTATAATATAGAGCTTCTTCACCTTTTCCTGCAAAGCATATAATCAATCTGATTTATATACTGACCATCTGATATTTATGCATAGAATTGCCTTTTGAGTCATTAAAAAAAATGTTTCCTATGACCAGTGAGTTATCTTGACAAAACTCTATTAGGCTCTGACCTGCTTTCTTTGGTACTCCAAGGCCAAATGTCTGCTATTCCAATCATCTTCTAATTTGCTACTTTACCAAATCAATTCTCTACAATTAATGTGACACTTTTTTGTTGTTATTTCTGGAAGATTTTGTAGGTTTCATAGAACAGAACAACTTTAGTCTCTTTGACACTAGTGTTTAGAGCATAGACCTGTATCATTGTTGTTCTTCAGTCATTTCAATCTTTTTTGATGTTTCATGACCCCATTTGGGATTTTTTTGGCAAAGATACTGGAGTGGTTTGCCATTTTCTTCTTCTGTTCATTTTTAAAGGTGAGGAAACTAAGGCAAAAGCAGTTAAATGACTTGCCCAGGGTCACACAGATAATAAGTGTCTGAAACTACATTTTGAACAAAGGTCTTTTTGACTCAGGGTTGGCTTTCTATCCACTGTGCCACCTATCTGATTTCTATTACTGTGATGTTAAATAATTTTCTTTGGATTCAAATAAATCTTTCTGTCATTTTTGAAATTATACCCAGTACTACTTTTCTTATCATTTCATCAACTATGAGGGCTATTCCATTTATTCTAAGACATTATTGCCCACAGTAGTTATGTTATGATAATCTGAATTAATCCATTTAAATTCACTGACACTCAAAATGTTGATGTTTACTCTTTTCATCTCCCATTTGACCTTATCCAGTTAATCTAGATTCATAGGTCTTGCATTCCAGGTTTCTGTGCAATATTGATCATTGTAGCCTCAGATTTTCCTTTCATCATCAGAAACTTCTGCAGCTTAACTTTATTTTTGCTGCTTTATTAGTTCTGGAGTTGTAGTTGTCCTCCCCTCTTCCCCACTAGTGTACTGGACACCTTGCAATCTGAGGAACTCATCTTCCAGTGTCATATCTTTCACCATTTTAATACTCTCTATGGGATTTTCTTGGCAAATGCACAAGAGTGCTTTATCATTTCCTTCTCTACTGAATCACCTTCTGTCAGATGTTTCCACTATGACCTATCCATCTTGCATAACCCTGCACAGATTAGCTCATAGTTTCAATTTTCTATGGAAGTTCCTTTGTCATTACAAGACAGTGGTACAAGAGGAGGTTATTTACATATAGTTAAACAAAATAATTTCTAATAAATACTTTTATTTTATCTTCATTGTCTTTTCATAATTTTCGATACTGGCAATTTGATTTTCCTCTTTCTTTTTTCAGATTAAATGTTTTTTGGTTTTTCAAATCAGTTTAAAGCAAATGGTTTATTTTATGGTTTGTTTTTAAAAGCTCCTTGTTTTATTTATCTGTTCAGGGTTGTTGCTATTGTTAACTTTTAATTTTTTAATCTCCCATTTGCTTTTTCAAGATTTCTATTTCTGATCTTATTTGCGTCTTTTAGTTTGGCGATTTTCTATGTTTTTTTAGTCACATCTCCCATTCATTTCCCATAAGTACTTTGGGTGTATTTCATAAATGTTGGTCTGTTGTCTTACTGTTGTCATTATATTTAATGAACATTTTAATTTTAATTATTTTTTTTCTTTGATCCACTACATGTATCTTTCTGTTTAAAGTGTTTTATATGTAAACAATATATTGTTGAATTCTGGTTTCCAAAACCATAGTGATATTCTCTTCCATTTTATGTATGAATTCATCACATTCTCATTGTCAGTTATGATTTCTAACTGTGTATTTCCCTTCATCTGATTCTAATGTCCTTTTCTTTTTAATCATGTCTTTTTCTTAAGAGTCTGTTTTATTTTTGAATGCAACCTCTCTTAATCTGCCCTCTCTCTAATTCCCCTCATCACCAGTTTTCTCTTAACCCCCTTTTCTTTTTTACTACTGAATAAGATAAATTTCTGTACCCAACTATTTTGTACCTCTATTCTTCCCTCTTTGAACCAGTTCATAGAAGCATAAGGTACAAGTATTGGCCACTCACTAATTTCATCGTTCTCTCCATTTTATAAACTTTCCTTATTGTATCCCATTTGTGAAATATATTTTCCCCATTCTACCTCTCCCTCCCCCCCCGCTTACAGTGCATTTATCTTCTCTATTCTTCCATTTTTCTTTTGAGATCATCCTGATAAAAATAAATAAATAAATTAGTCTTATTTTCTAAATAGACCCTTTCTAAGACCATTGGTAATGATAATTTTGATGAGTTTTAGATGTATCATCTCTTCTTATAAGAATATAAACAGTTTATCCTTGTTTTGTCCCTTATAATTTCTCAAACATATTTAGCTCTTTCTGCTTCTCTTGAGTCTTCTTCTTAAAAGTTAAAATTTTGATTAAATTCTGTTCTTTCCCCCATTTTCTAGTATTTTGTTTCCCCCCAATTACATGTAAAAATATTAACATTCATTTTTAAAAATTTTGGGGTCCAAACTCTCTACCTACCTAACTCTCACTGTGAAGACAAATTTGATATAGGTAATACATATGTAGTCATACCACATATATTTCCACATTAGTCATGTTGTAAAAGAAAAGACACATATAAAAGAAAAATGCATTTTAAAAAAGTATACTTCAATTTGTATTCAGACCTTATCAGTTCTTTCTCTGGATATAGTTAGTATTTTTATCAAAAAATTCTTCAGAGCTATCTCGGATCATTTTATTGCTGAGAATTGCTAAGTCATCCAGAATTGATAGTTTTATAATATTGCTGCTACAGAATACAGTGTTTTCTTGGTTCTGCTCATTTCACTTTATATCAGTTCATGTAAGTCTGTCCAGGTTTTTCTGAGAGCATGATGTTCATCATTTCTTATAGCATTATAGCATTCCATCATAATCATATATGAAAACTTTGTCAGTCATTCTCCAATTAATGGGTTCCCCCTCAATTTTCAATTATTTGACATAACAAGAAGAGATACTTCTAGGGATGTATATTTTTTTCAGTTCTTCCAATGCAGTATGATCTAAAGAGATGTGTGTTCACTTTTCTCCTGGACTGTGTTCTAGTTTGTGAGCAACCATAAGCACTTTTTTTCTGCCCTGGAACTGTGATGAGTGTGCCTGATCCACTGTGTTCACCAGGCCAGTGTGCTAGTGCTTCTCCTTACCCTGGGAATGCCCCCCAGGACTGCAACCCAGATCTGAGTATGGGAAAATCAAAGAAGTTCTTCCCCTAATGCCAGCAAATTAACCCTTGCAATCACCTTCTTACCAATTGTATGACCCCTTTACTATCTGGGGACTGATAAGTCTGGAAGCAGTCAATGCTAGCACTGATTCAGGCAATTCCAAGGCCTGCTTATGGTTTGCTGTGGCCTGGTCTGTGCTGTCATGGTCTGCACTGGACTGTAGTCTCTGAAGTAGATGGGACTCTCACTCAGTTGTGACAGACCTTCCCTGCTGTCCTTCTAAGTTGTCTTTGACTGGAAAATTATTTCACCCCATCCTGTTGTGGGTTTTGCTCTTCCACAATTTGTTTTGAGACATTATTTAAAGTTCTTTGGAGGGGTTTGAGAGAGAGCTCAGATAGTCCCTGCCTTTTCTCCACCATCCTGGCTCTGTCTCCTAGCTCTGCTCTATTCCTGAGGAATTCTTTAAAGTCCTTTATTTAATTAAATCTGTACTTTTACCTTAGGAAGATTATACTCAGTTTTGATGTTATTTTTGGTTGCTGTTGGTTGAAATCTTTAATCCTTCTGTAATACCATAGTTTAAGCTCTCCATTATTTTATCTGCTAAAAGTAGTTTAAACCCTCATTCCTTTGGGTTAGCTGCTAAATCTCATATGATCCTGGCTATGTTGCTACTACACTTTATT
Organism: Pseudochirops cupreus; assembly: GCA_028627135.1. NCBI lineage: Eukaryota > Metazoa > Chordata > Mammalia > Diprotodontia > Pseudocheiridae > Pseudochirops > Pseudochirops cupreus. Next base: position 106,342,288 of record CM053583.1, read on the forward strand.
TTTTTCCTCTGGTTTCTTGAAGTTTTCTCTCCTTGACCTGGAAGTTCTAAATTTTGGCTGTAATGTTTCTTAGGGTTTTTGTTTTGAGGTTTCTTTCATGAAGTAACCAAAGGATTCTTTGAGTTTACACTTTGCCCTCTAGCTCTAGAATATATAGGCAATTTTCCTTTAAAATTTCTTGAAATATAGTGTCTAGGCTCTTTTTTGTTTGTTTATTAATGCCTTTTCAGTAGAAACATATTCTTAAATTATCTCCTTAATCTATCTTCAGAGTCATTTATTTTTCCTATCAAATGTTTCTTATTTTCTGTTTTCTCTTTGTATTATTATTATTTTTTGTCTCATGGAGGGATTATCTTCCCTGTTGTCAATTTTATTTTTTAAGGAGTTACTTTATTCATTAAGTTTCTGTAACTGTCTTATTAAACAGTTGAATTTCTTTTTAACTTTCTTGGATAGCTTTAATTTCTTTTTAATTTTTTTTTTTTGTCTTTGGGGGGGGAAGGCAGGGCAATTGGGGGTAAGTGACTTGCTCAAGGTCACACAGTAAGTATTAAGTATCTGAGGTCAGATTTGAACTCAAGTCATCCTGACTCCAGGGTCAGTGCTCTATTAACTCACTACCTAGCTGCCCACACTTTCATTTCTTTTGCCATTTTTCCAATTGTTCTCCTCACTTGATTTTATTTGATTTCTATTCTTTTTTGCTCTTTTTCCCCTTTGGTTCTTATTTTAAGGCTTCCAGGAAATCTTTTTCTTCCTTTATCTACTTTGCATTTTCCTTTGAGGCTTTGCTTATTGATGTTTTTAAATCATTGTTTTCTTCTGTTTGTGTCTTGAGCTTCTTTGTCATCATGGTAGCTCGTAATGAAAATGATCTTTTTTGGTTTGCTCGTTCTTTCAGGTTTTGTTGGGTTTTTTTTTGTTGTTGTTGTTGTTGTTTTGCTTTTGGACTTTATGTTAGTATTGGCCTCTGCTCACTTCCGGTTGGTAGTAGGAGTATTTGGTCTAAGCTTCATGTGCTTTCACAGTTCATTCTGGATGCCTGCAATTTTTCAGTGATTCAAAAGTGTCATCAAATTGGGACTATTCCTTGCCCTCCTGGTGTGAGCTCTGTAACTTCCAGACCTAGGTTTGGATACAAAGGAGTCTATGTAGATGAGTTTCAATAGATTATTGCTAGACTCAGTTACTGTTAACTCACTCTTAGGTTCTTCAGGTTCAGAGTGACTAAACAAGTGACTTCCATTTGGTCTTTATCTCATCTCGTTTTTTTGTTTGTTTGTTTTGTTTTTGGTTTTCCACTGCAGGCTTATGTTCATGGATAAAGGTTAGAACTAAGTCACTCACTGCTTTCTTCCTAGTATCAGAGTGATACAACTAAGTTTCTAGAATTTGGTGTTTGCTCAGTACCAAGTTAGGGTTCTGTACTTTGTCATGGCTAGTTTGTTCTGTCCTATATATGAGACTCAGAACTGAATAATGTAGGAAAAATCTACCAGATGGCACCTGTTCCTGCTCCCAGAACTAATTCAGGGGTAGCTTCAAATTTGTTTGTATGTTTGTTTGTGTTTCCCTGCCCTAAGGTTTCTTGCCCTAGTGCTCTATTTCAATTTCCTTTCTATCCCTGGTATTAAAATGCCACTAGTTCCACCAATGCTTCCAATGTTCTGTACTTCTCGCTAACTCCCATCCCAGCGTTTGCAGACCTGGCAGTACGTCCTCCTAAAGCGCTCTGGGCTAGAAAATGACTCACTGTGACTTTTAAAAAAAGTTTTTTGTTTCGTCTTGTTTTGTTTTGTTTTGTTTTCTGAAAAGAATCGTTTGGTATTTTTTCTAGGGTATTGTGGAGGACTTACTGTGAAAGCTAAGAAAAAAAAAATTCCTGTCATTTTTTCTTCTTGAATCTAGCTCTTATACATGTACATTTAATCTATCAGTCTTTGAGGAAGAAATCTAGTATTCACCTACAGAGTCCAAATCTCTGGTGCTTAAGTTGTCAATAATTTTTGTATTGAGAGAGTAGCCTTTTGAAACAAAATAGGACCCGTGAAAAAAATTAATATAGTAAATAGAAAAGTTAAAAAAAACCCTACATTTCAAGAAAGCTAGAGTAAGCTAGAGATCCTAGTGCAAGGAGTGAAATTTGATGTCACAGGTATCACTGAGTTTTGGTAGGGTTAGGCTAATGCCTTGAAAATGGCTATTAGTTGATATATAAGATTAGTAAAAGAGAACAAAGATGTTCTTAATGATTCAAGTTATTAGATCAGCACCATCCTAGAGTATGGAAGAACTAGCAAGTAGAGCTGTTGAGGCACTGTTAGTGACCTTTTAAAAAACTGTTGAGAAACAAGAGGTATTTCTATGTTATATAAAGGTAATTATTCTAATTTTTAAGGAAGGGAAGTATCTACAATCTCTATACCAATGAATTTGATTGTGATTATTGGGGGAAATCCAAAATTAATTATTAAAAGATATTAAATATCTAGAAAAGAAATAAATTATCACAAAGAGCGAGGATAGTTTCATCAAAAATAGGCAATTAGAAACTAACCTCAGTTTAGTTTTTGACAGTGATTCTAGGCAAGAGAATGCTATTCATCTATATAACCTTGACTTCAACAACACCCTGGGAAAATGCATGTTATTTATTTACACATGGAAATATAGTACATGAACTTACTTCTAGGGGGATGGAGAGATTCCAAGAGTATTCAAAGAATTGGAAGAGACCAAAGAGAAGATCTATTCCAATACATTCTTGAACAAAATATCCTCTACAGTAACCAGACAAGAGTTCATACAATCTTTGTCTGAAGACTTTCAGTAAAGGACATATCTATTTATTAGAAATGTCCCCATTGTATCACGCCTAAATGTACATCCTTGCAGAATGTACCCATTACTGCTAGTTCTACTCTCTGAAATCAAGTAGAAAAAATTCTAATCCTTGATCCACATGATATCACTTAAAGTACTTGAAAAAAATCATGTACCAATTTTGTCTACTCCAGACTAATTAAGACTAGTTTCTTCAACCAATCTTTATATTTGATTTTGAGGACCTTGACTATAATAATTGCCCTCTTCTCCAGGGAATAATTTCCTTTAATTCCCTTCTTATCACTGTCCTTCCTAAAATATAACACATAAAACTAGTTATGACAAAGATGTGACATGAATGGAAGAGGGTAGATTGGAAACTTTTTGATACTGGACATTATACCTTTCTTAATGCAGACTAAATTCATATGAACTTTTTTTTTTCAAACTAAACTCTTGACTCAGTCAGCTTAAAATCCACTAAACACTAGGGATAAATGTGAAGCTCCCATCCAAGTGGGTAAAGTGGATAGACGGAATTATTAATAATCCTGATTCTTATTCCAAGTTTGACTTCTACTTACACAGATTATACAGATGCTTTTGTTCACTGCAGCAAGTTTAGGGATGAGGGCTACATCAGAGCCAGGCAACATGGCACAGGGTCCTACTTTGAAGAACTCTCCAAAAGACTTTTTTCTTTTGTTTTGTTTTTTTCTATGATCATATTTCCTTATACTCTGCTGAATTGTGGTAATGCAAATTTTTCCAGGCTTTTACTGACTGGGTAGGTTATTATAGCCATGTCTTCTATCATTGGTGAATACGCTGGAGGCCTAACAATATTTTTTTTCTAATTTAAATTTAAAATAAAGTATTTTTGTTGTTGTTTTGAAATAAATTTTTAAAATATTGTAAAATAAAGTGCATTCTCTTGGCTCACTTGAGTCTGTCTGCTATTTGAATTTGCTTTTCATGTGGGAAAAACAACAGTAACTACTTATTTGAACACCTGATGGATTAGGCACATGCATGTTTGTTTTTATCTATTGCCTTGCCTGTACGAAAATATCTCTTATGAGATATTTTCAGTCTCCTACCTAATTATGATGCAAGACTTAAAATTATTGTTGCTTTTTTGTTTTCATTTTTTCAAATTGAAGCTTGGGTGAATATTGTTTAGGGAAAGTTCTCTGTCTCTACAAAAGGGATGAAGTTAAAAGAAATACAGAGATTATCCAATTCTTCTAAGAAATGGAATTAGAACTTTTGGGCAGGTGGGTCTATTTGTAATCATAACCCCCATCACCATTATAATATGGAGCTTTTGTTCTGAGGATCATCAAGATTAACAAATATTTGTGAAGAAAAACAAAGTATGTAGAGGTTGTAATTGTGAATAAAACCTATATACATTTTTGTAAATTTAAGGAAAGAAAGACATTTGAATTAGAACTTAAGATGAAATGAGTAAGTAAAGCTTAGGTAGTTGCCATTGATTTAAATAAGTGTTGGATTACAGAAACTCACCTCCAATAGTGAGGCTTATTTCAGTTTTAAAATTTCAGAAGGGCAAAGATATTCCAATCATCATTTATAGCTCTAATTTTATTTTCTATGTTTTGTATTTGTACATGAAACTGGTTATTTCCTTTTTTTTTTCCTTTTTAACTTGAATTAAACAAGTTTAGGAAAAGGATTAAAAAAAGTAAAAACAAAACAAAACAAAACAAAACTCTTAAGTGTGAATCACCATCTGGTTACTTATTTAGCTACTATAATTTTTAGTTCTCTAAAATGTTTGATTTTTTGTAATTATATTTTTAGAAAGTATATGACTCTATCAATTCTAGTTTGATATTTAGAATATAACTATTGGTTATTTCCTTAATTCAAGTTTGCAACTAATTCTGAGTATGAAAGGATTGTCAGCTCTCGGTTTCTCTGAACCTGTAGTCACTCAACAGCTGAAACTGCAATCCATTCTCTTTTATTTTCTTTCTTCTTTTGTTTTACTTTTTTTCCCTCTTCCAGGAAGTTTTATTGAGAGAGAGAGAGAGAGAGAGAGAGAGAGAGAGAGAGAGAGAGAGAGAGCTGATAATTAAGAAATAAGGAAAGATTTTCTGGTAGGAGGTGGTCTATGAGCTGAGTTTTGAAGAAAGCTAAGGGTCTGAAATGATGGAGGTCAAAAAAAAAAGTGCATTAACCACCATGATTCATCAGTGCTGATTTTTAGAATGTGGAACTAGAGGAAAGAAAGAAAAATCAGTTTAAGTATTCCGTTTTTCATTAGGAAGAAAACTCTTTGGATTTCCTAAACAAAAGCAATATTAAAAAAAAAACCTGAATATTCTACAACCTTTCTTACTGATTTTGATTTCCCAACCAAAATACAACCCCCTTTGACTTTTCCTCTTAAAAATATAAAGTTAGCTATGGTCGAATTGGTTTGAGTGAAAATAACCCCAAAGAACAGTCAAAACAATAGAACAATGTATCTAGCTACCAAAATAAACTGTTGTGTTTTGTTTTGCATGTATTTTTGAATCAAAAAGAACAGCAAATTCAAAGAATATATGTTTTACAATTTCACTATTTGTGTCAAGATACTTCATATTTATAGGTAGCTATAAGTTCTGGTGAGTCTCCCGGAAATACACGTAAGTTCATGAATTTATTGTGTTATTCCAGTTTGCTCATGCTCACGTGTGTGTGTGTGTGTGTGTGTGTGTGTGTATGTAAGGAGTGTGTGTCTGTGGATATGTGTGAATATGTGTATGTGTGTGTATGTGTGTATGTAAGGAGTATCTGTGAGTGGTTTTGTTTTATCTATAATGGAAATATGTGTCCACATGTGTCTTTCTAGATTTGCTTCACATGGATGCAAGAATAGAAATCTCAAGAGTCACTTTCCCCTACCCTTCAGAAAGGGAGACAGATTCCTTCAAGAAGGGGAAGCAGGAAGTTAGATACAGAGACTGAACACCCTCCTTGCCTCAAAGAAAGGATATACAGGGCAAAAATTATAACTCTCTGCTGCATTTTTTATTGTTAAACTATAGGAAATATTTTTAGGCTGAAACTGCATTCCCAACGACTATAATTTAACAATGAATGAGGCTTCTAAGTCATATATCTCAGACTTGATCTCCTAACTAGATGTCATTTTCACAGTGAAGATACATAACAAATACAAGATAAACCTCTTTATCAAGACAGAAAAAAAACAGAAATAAGAGAAAGTATACATATGAGGTTATATAGCAGACAATTCAAAGAGTGAATGAGCTCTCCCATTGGAAATGAGATAACTCAATTCAGCCCTGAGAGAGAACTGCAGATGATACCCAAAGGGAATTTTCATGAAGTCTCTAGGGTAACAAACTGAAGACAGAAAGATAAAAGAAATTGCCAGCCACACTAAATGTTGACTTCTTCCCAGTCTTCCTTTCCCTTGAGGGAACCAAAAAGAGTGTGGAATAGTGCATTTTCTCTGTCAAAGCTCAAAAATTTAAGAAGAGTATCTGTATTCTTCAAAGATGGAAGCTAAAAGTAACTGAATCTCTCTTTCCCCTAGCTTCCATACACTAAACACTCCCACAGGCAGAATACAAAGCAATTAATGTCTACCAATGATTAGAGACCTATGCAAATAACCAAATAGACTTCAAAGAAAGCTAAGGGTAATAAAAGATAATAGTAAAAAAAGCATTAGCCATAATGATTTAACAGTATTTTTTATTCATATTCACCATGATTTATCATAATTTTTAGAATTTAGACTATAGGGAAGTATATAAATACATATATACACAAACATGTATGCATGTGTTTATGTATATATATGTGTACATGTATATATTTAAATACTCACATATAGGCATGTTTGCTTATGTATATCTGTGTACATATGTGTACACACAGATATACACATAATACACATATATACTCCCACAAATAAATATTAATTTTTAGATAATCTGAACATAAAAGAGATGTACACACACACACACACACACACACACACACACACAGACACACAGTGCAGGCCACACACTAGGCCCAGCAAATTTGGACCAGGTCTGGGGCAATTGGTTCAATGGCAGCAGTGACAGTTTCCAGATCTCTCAGCCTATGGATTCCAAAAACAACTTAGGTCAGCAGGAAAGTATTGTCCCACCCAAGTACTGTCTCTTGGGTAGATAACCTTCTTCCAGGTTAAGGATCAGTGTATTAAGGAGGATTCGAGCAAGAATCTTCCTGACAAATCACAAGGCATGGGAAGTGACAGGAGGAGGTACCTAGCCAATCTCTCCACCTCTTCCCCACCCCCACCCCACCCACCCCCCGCTCTTTACAAGCAACTGTGAGCTTGTAAATTGGCACAAGTGCCCCAAGACCAAGGTAAGTTCAAGCCCTGCCACAAGAAGCACAAGTATGAGCTGGCCCACAGCCCACCAACACCAAGATTGCCCTCCCATCCCCCCCTTCCCTGTGTGGGAGTCCTTGGAGACAACTAGAAGTACCTGGTGCTGAGGCTGGATGTGGGCAACTTCTCCTGGCAGGGCTCTGAGTGCTTTACCCGGGAAATGAGGATCATTGATGTGGTCTACATACAACACCTCCAACAACAAGCTGGTCTGGACCAAGACTGGTGAAGAACTGCATCTTGCTCATGATAGCACCCCATACATCCAGTGATATGAGTCCCACTACGTGCTGCCCTTGGGCCTGGAGAAGGGAGTGAAGTTGACTCCTGAGAAGACATTTTAAACAAAAAGCGGTCAAAGAAGATGCCGAAGAAATATGAGGAGCCGCTTCTGGAGGAACAGTTCCAGCAGGGCATACTCCTGGCCTGCATCACATCAAGGCCAGGTCAGTGTGACTGAGCAGGAGGATATGTGCTCCAGGGCAAAGAGTTTGAGCTCTGCCTAAGTAAGATCAAAGCCTGAAAGGGCAAATAAACCCTAACATGGACATTGTCTATTGGAATAAAGCCCCAATTTTTTTTTTAAATAATCTTGCTGGCAATGACTAAGAGAGAGAGTTCCGCCCCCTTGCAACCCCCCCCCCCCCCATGATTGTAACAGAACAACCTGTTTTCTTTTACTTTACAGAGGTGGACAATGGATGCATCTTTGAAGTCTTGGAGAACAACTTTCTCTTGACCTGTAACATAGAAGATTTCAGTAAGCTTTTGTATGAACAGTAGACCCCTTTCTTTGTAAAGCTCTGTGTGTGGGCATGTATATTTACATCACAGGTTGAGGTTCCCACCTGCCATGATAAGCACACCATGGTTGGGTGAAGCTGACAAATTTTAGGACACCTTTTCTAGTTCCTTCCTCACGTCCAGAGGGGCGCTGTGTGGTCCTTCAGAAAAGGCTTCTCATATACCCAGGGGGCTGCTGAATCTCACTGCTGCTTCAGTACAGTGAGAAGACCACTCTATGTTCAGGGTTGCAACTGCAGGCCCCAATGTAACTGCAGGTCCCAATGTATCTGCACCTGCTACTTCTTCACTTGCCTGTCACACAGGACTTGAGGTAGGTAAAAATGATAAAATGGTATGGATGGTATCTTTTGACTCCTACGTAAATTACATTTATGTGAGGCAGAGTTATATGAAGTCATCAGCCTCATTTTCTCTTCTAGAATTATCAAAGTTCAGTGATAAGATGAAAGTCAAGACAACAGTAAATCCAAAGAAAAAAGCACAGGCCCCAACAGAGACACTGGCTTTCCACCTAGAAGTAAGTCCACACAATTTCTGGCAAGCTCTTCTGGCTTTGAAATGGTGAGACAAATTCAATATTTAATAAGAATATTAAAATCTACAAGCTCATTTATTTAGTAGGAGGCCATGAACTGGACAACTACAATTTAAATAGCTCCCGCTTTTTGCTGATATGAATTTCATTTTTAAAGAACTGTTTATTTTCTGATTTTTCACTTCTATTTTACATATGATTAAAATAATGAATAGTTATTAATCTTTATCATTACTACTATCATTACTCCTCCTCATATCATTTGGTATTACTGCTAAAATTATCTCTAATAGTTTTAATAGGTGCTATTTTCCCTTGCTAATGAGAATATAAATCAAAGTATTAAAGCTGAGTGAAAGAGCGGTTGTAGATGAGATTCTGAAGTTGTGAATTTCTCTCTTAAAACCAAGTTGAATGTTAATTAGAAATAATGTCTGAAGTACTTTTTTTTTAAAGGTGATGTGTTTAAATATTAATTTGCTTTGTTAGAAGAACAATGTGGCACATTTATTCATCCCCTCATTCTAGGGATCTGTATTCTGGGAAAACAGAGAAACAAAATTTTTGCCTGCATCCAGGATATATGTTATCTTTAATGTTAATGAAACAAATATATTTATTTGGTGAGCAGACTTTAGCAGTAGTGCTTTATGTAGCAATACAGAAAATACCAATTTGCCAAGTCCTAAATTTGGTTTCTGATTCTAAGGATCAACAGGGTTTATTGTTTGAGAATGTCTACTGTTTAGAATAGGTGTAACTGAACATATGTTAGAGATCATAACTTCATGAAGTTCGGCTTGTGTTAAACAAAGTGTCGCATCAAACAATGCTTTGAATTTATATTTTTTTAAAATGTTTTTCAGAAAAGAAGCACTTTCCATATCAGTAATAGAGAATTGTAACAGAACATAATGTGGTAAAAAGAGCAGGACCAACATTATGTTTTGATGAGAGAAATTGAGAATCCTTCAGTTGCACTATATTGCAACTTAGAGCCAAAATACCTGGATATGAGTACTGGCTTTGACAGTGACCAGCTGCGCACCTCTAGGCAAGGCTTTTACTTTTCTAGGTCTATTTTCCTTTCTGTAAAAACAGGGCAATAATATTTGCATGACTTACCCAGCAGATTTGCTACAGGGAAATCACTTGGCAAACTATCAAAATTTCTAAATATATATGAACCAGGACAATTTCTATAATGTGATTACCATTATGTTACACAATCTATGCAGATAACATGATTTTAATTTCTGTACTATTAAATTTTATATATATGTGTGTGTGTGTGTGTGTGTGTATGCTATGTGATTATTTAATTTTTTTATTCTTTTCAACACCTCTGAGTATCATATGTCTCTCCTTATATACTGCCCGAAATTATCTCTAATATAAAAAAATATAATCCCTTCAGAAAGGAATAAATAATTATGTATAAGATTTCACTGACAGACCTAAGGGTTTTCTAAATTTTTACCAACTTAGTCTTCATGGAGATTTTCCAACTTGGCAAGAAATATTAATTAGATGATATTCTAGAAATAGATTTTTCTTTTTTATTATTTTAGATTCTCTTTAAAATATCAGTCATAGAAGAGTTCTTTGCTAAAGCTGATTAGAACTCTGCTAGCAAATGGGGGGGGGGGTGCTTTTTCTCATCGACCTTAGTTAGTGAGGAATTGTATTCCTCAACGCCAGTTACATTAAGATATTTTGAAGTGTTTGAATGTGAGACATTTGATCTACTATTAGCAGTTTTTCCAGTCCAAACACCAACAGCTCCCTCTTTCTGCTTTGACTTGTTTTAGCATCAGACAACTAAACAGGGAACTATGGAGATCTATTCTCCCTTCCTCAGATGAGGGCCTTCAATACTGCTGACATGAATTAAGTCATGATGTACCTTGTGATGCTAGATGTATATACATACATAAACACGCTTAAATACATATATGTGTGTTTGTGTATATGTATTATACATATGTGTATATGCTTTTGCATTTACAAAATATGCATTATGAGTAGAACCACTATTCTGGAGGAAAGGATCTCTCCCTTAGCAAAAGGGACTATTTATACTGAAAGAGCACTTTGTATAGCCTCTTTTTCACTGTATGGCAAACATATTACTAGCATTTGAAAGGTTTATATCCCATTGCTAAAAGCTTTATTTTCTGGACAGTAAATTCAAATGAAAGATTTTGTTAGAAGGAATTAATGTATGCTTCAAAACTTGAGAGCAATTTTGTAAAAATTCTATTTGAAGTAGCAAACTGTTATTGTAGTCAGTAGATTTTTTTTTAATTCATGAATCTGGATGGATATTTAAAGAGGAAGAAAGAAAAAAGGCAAACTCTGAGTTCTTTGTCCATTTACATATGTAGCTTTGTGTAGCCACCAGCTGCATCTCATTCTTTCCAGTCTTCCGGGGAATGCAAGATTTCGTTGCCTTTATTAAATTTTTTTAATGGAATTTGTTTCTTTCCAGAATATAAAAATGTACTATTTTATGTGAAAGGCTAAAAATAAGAGCAAATACTTCAATTTGCATTATTTGTAAAGCAACACTACCTTATAATCAGACATGTGAATGAATTGAAATCTTCCTGGTAGAGAAATGGAAATGTCCCAATTTCTGTACTTATTGAGTGAATAATGCAGGTTTGTGTTGTAGATTCTTCTCAATAATTCCTAACTTTGTGTATTAAATATGCTCTGTTTTTCTTTTTTGGAGGGTGGAAGGCAGGGCAATTGGGATTAAGTGACTTGCCGAAGGTCACACAGCTAATAAGTGTTAAGTGTCTGAGATAGGAATTGAACTCAGGTCCTCCTGACTCCAGGACTGGTGCTCTATTTGCTGCACCACCTAGATGCCCCTAAATACATATTTTCTAATGAGGAATTACAGTACATATATACATATTCATATACATACACACACAAGTGGAAAGCAATATGTTTTTTATTGTGTAAGTGAAGGTTGCCACTTCAGTGATTAGAACAAAGTATTTGGAACACAGAAGGAAAAATACTTGTTTCTTTGTGCATCCAAGGGGTTCATTGTTTCAGTTCTAGAGAGTCATCCCCTCCATCAAAACTGATGATAGTCTTTATGTTTTAGTAAATTGTTTACTACTGTCTACTAAAGTCACCATGTCTAATAAAGCCATCATAATTCTGTCTAGTTAGTAATGTCAGTACTCTGTCAATAGACATCTATCTAACCCTGGGCCAATGCCAAAAATTTTGCTAATTTATTAAGAAGTTTCAGAGTTTGTGCTTTATTGGTATAGTCTTGGAGATCCCAGACAAAGATCATGCCATAATAATGCACTGAAGGCAGATGTTACGGGAGGATGGGATTCTATACTTTTAGAGAATGTTAAAGCAAGAAAAGGTATTACTACATTATGCTATCTGAGGATCTTTACATACTCTGTAACCAATATTAATAACTACCATTGATACAGTGATTTATTGTTAACAATGCAATTTACAAATATTATCTCATTTTATTTTCACAAAATGTCATCACAATTGGTTGCTAATGCAGTCATCAGTGACTCATTTTGCAAAGCTATTATTTTGATGTTTAAGTATCTCTGTCATTAAAGGTTTGAAACCTTCTATTTCATCTTCTTCTGGATTAACTTCATTACCAGGTGATTTAAGGGGAAAAAGCCTATTTATTTTATCACTTACTGGCACTCACATTTTTTGTTGAAGCCTTTTAGTCCTTGCCATGGACCCTAATACTCCAATTTGTTCATCAGCAACATTCTATATCCATATCAAATAAAGGGTCTACTTCTTACAGTACTGATTGACAGTATAATCTGACTAGCTATCCTATCTTCCTGGAAAGCAGTATTCTATGATTTAGCTTCCTCTATAGATCAAGAGACCCTTATTTATGGGGAATTGGAGGCACTCTATGTACATGGAAGACTATTTTTCATAATTTGTATTCTTCTCCACGTAAAGAGGTATTAACTCTTTGGTAATTCTAGTTACTATCTTTGTGGAGAGCTGTTCTCTATGATTTAATTTTCTCTCTAGATCAGAGGTTGTTAAGGTAAGGCCCATAGATTAGTAGATAGTAATCAAGAGTCTGTGTACTCAGATGGAAAGAAAGTGTATAGATATAGACAGATGTAGATATATGCTATTATCCTGAGAAGGTCTTTAGGTTTTACTACACTACAAAAGTGGTCCAAAGTCCAAAAAAGTTAAGAAATGCTGCTCCAAATGTCAGATTCTTAAAGAGGAATTCTGGTACCCTGGCTCAAATTCATTTGTGGGGAGCAACATTGGAAAACCTGTCTGTTAAGTATGCAGTTGAGCCACAAGAAGGAATGACCCTTTCCCAGAGGTTCTGACCCTCCAGCAGTCACTAAGTGCTGTAATAAAGAACAAGACTTGAAGTCAGAGTTCGAATTCAGTTATATATTATTCTCTTTCTTTTTTGCGTTTTCTCCTATCTTCTTTTCTCTTTTTTGAGTAATGCCAAAACATTTTGATGATTACTGTATCATTGTTTTATTTGAAGTCTGGAAGTGTTGTTTGCCCCATATTTCTATCTTATTTCATTGTTTTCCTTCCTAGTCTTACAAATACATATTATTATTCCTTTGTTCATACTTTCCTTTAGGAAATAATTGAAATCATCCCCTGTGCATGTGGGATTATACACGGTCATACAACATCGGCAATTTACGGACTTTACTGGATGACACTGGGGAAGCAAGTGAATAAATGTTATTTATGCCTCTTCAGAGACCATAGAGAAGTATTCGAAATTTGAGTGCAGAGTTAGACAATGCACTCCTACCCATTGGCCAAGACCACAAATTTCAAAGAGGGTGAAATATGCGTCGCAGGCCTGCCTGACAATGATCAGACCTAACACAGAGCCACCGGGATCCCTGTGCTTTGTTGCACTTCTGGCAATGAAGATGAAAAAAGCAAATGGAAAAGTCAAAACCCTCCACCCATTTATAAAGCCATGTGGCCTGGAAGTGAGGAAGAAGAAGGTTGGTCTCAAGCCCTCCACACTTACTACATGTTTAATAAAGATGTCCTTCACTCTCAGATGAAAATGCCATTAAGGGGGGGGTGGTGGAGGCAAGATGGCAGCATAGGAGCAGCAACATATCACAGCTCTCACATAGCCACCCCAAAATACCCATAAAATATGGGTAAAAACTAATTCTAGAACTCCAAAATGCACACAAATATACTTTCCACTAAAGTCAGCTCAGCTACGAGGAACCATAACAGCATTGTGAAATGAAAACAGCCTGGCCTGAAACCTCGGCTGTGTCCCAGAGGTGGCTGGACAAGAGGAGCCGAGCCCTGGCTGGGGCTTTGGGTGAGTGGATTGGCAGCAGCTACAGCAGTATCCAGAACTAGGTCAGTGGGACTTGCGAGGTCGTGGAAGAAAAGTGGTCTGGCCAAACTGCCTCCAGGGCTGAGAAGCAGAAAGCAGAGGTCCTGCACCCACCTCCACATTGCTGCTTCAGAGCTCTCAGCCTGCAGATTGTAGGGGGACCAACTGATAGTTCAGAGGCCAAGTGCTCTCATGTGAGCAGCCTGGATCCAGATCACGGTCTTGGGATTTGATCCTGTGGTTCTTTTTCTTTCAGAGCTGGAAGTTGGGGAGGGACCCAGCAACTTCCTAAGAGCTCCAGCAGCTGGGAGGACTCCAGCAATTTGGGACAGAGCTTTCCGCTCTGGAAGCAGAGCTCCACAGAGATTAAAAAAAAAATCATGGACTGACCAACCATGAATAAGAATAAGCATAAGAAGCAGGGTAAGAACAGCAACCTAACCCTGGAATCCTTCTTTGGGGAAAAGAAGGACCAAGGCAGGGAGCTGCAGGAGGACAGCACTGCCAGAGCTCCCCCACCAAAAGCTTCCAATAAATATGAAGTTTGCCTTAAAGCTAGAGATCAGCTGAAGAAGGATTTTGAAAACCAAATGAGAGAAGTGGAAGAAAAATCGGGAAGAGAAATAGGAACGTTGCAAGAAAATCATGAAAAGAGACTCAGCAATCTGACTGAAGAAATTAACACCCTAAAAAACAGATTAACTCAAATGGTGAAAGAGGGCCAAAAAGGCAACGAGGAGAAGAATGCCTTAAAAAGTCGACTTTGCCAGATGGAAAAAAGAATCTCAAAAGCATTTTGAAGAGAATAATTCCATCAAAATTAGAGTGGAGCAAATGGAAGCAAATGACTTCATGAGAAATCAAGATACTATCAAACAGATCCAAACAAACGAAAAAATAGAAGGCAACGTGAAATATTTCCTTGAAAAAACCACTGACCAGGAAAACAGATCCAGGAGAGACAACTTAA
>CM053583.1:106357749-106383765 GCA_028627135.1 Pseudochirops cupreus
CAACTCTCACCTGTGGCTCCAAGAAACTGTAACAGATACCCTAGTAAACTGTCACAACAACAGGCTAAACTAGGTTGATGGCAACCAACAGGTTCAAACCTGCTGGTAAGTTAAGGAGATGTCTGCCCCAAGAATGTGAAGACATTCTCCTGCAGAATGGATAGTTGGGAAAAATTGGTTCCAACAGACATGAAGGCAGTTGAAGCAGAAGCTATGGAGTGCTTAGAGTTTGGTCAGATATTGAAGCTATCACCAGTTATGCTAACATTTTGTCATTCAACTGGACTTTGATGACTCCAGAAGAGAGAAGAGGCACAACTCTGCCTCACTTAAATCTAATTCACACACAAATCAAGACTTCAGTTCACAATTTCATTGGTCATCTTCAAAAACAATAGTATAGGCTCAAATCCTAAAAAGGAACTTACAATAAAAGATTATAAGGTAACTATTGAAAATTTAGATAAATCTAGGCAATCTAGACAGTGAGCAAAGGTTAATGAAATGGATTAATTTTAAAATTGCCTTTACATATATCATACAAGTATATGTATATATGTCTTCTGATACGAAATAGCCTTCAGATATCTTTGTTATGTCTGTTATTAAAAAAGGAGGAAAATTTTTAAATAACAAAGATTTTTAAATTACAAAGTATTAGCTTTGAGTAACCACTAAAATTATTTTTAATGAGAAAAATATTAAACATTAGAAAGGACTCCCGAGATGGCTGATGGAATATTTTTCTATTGAGAATCTGAAGAAACTTTTCTATATACACAATTATTTCTTGTTCCTATCTCATGGTGGGAAAGTGGACTGCATCATATGTGAAATGTTCCATACATCATTTCATTTATTTCGGAATCACTTTTCTAATTTGTAAAATGAAGAGACTGGCATAGGTGATTAATACACTTTTTGGGTATATTTTTAAAAATAATTATGATTGTTTATTTTCTTTTAAATTTCAGCACTATAATTCTTCAAAAGATGTATTTATTTAGTTGCTTAGATTTTGTAACCATACACTTGTTTTATTTTTCAGTGTGTAGAAACCATTATACCTCAGGAACATAAAAGTCCTACTACCCAGCTATATAAGATTCCCTTTGAAAGGGATAAAACATACTTTAGTATTTCTACAGTCTATCAACATTTTCTGGCATCATATATATATATACATATTTTTTTTGCATTTGTACAGCTATCAGTGATAGATTAAGCTTCTCTGCCTGCATGTGTTTTCTTTAAAAATAACTCATGCAGTTTATGACACTATGATGATATCTTTCAGAAATATATTTTAGAATATTTTTCTTAAGGTTTCCCCAAGAAAAAGTGTCATTTAGACATGTATTCTGTTGTTTTTTTCTTTCAAACAAGAGCTACATGAGGCAACATATTACTTCAACATAATCTGATATGCTATGTTAATCTTAAAGTTATTACTGAATGTTTTGTTTTTATAATGAATATTGAAGAGCCACAAGGAGGAAAATAAAGTAATATTTCAATTAAACATGTAGTTTTCTTTCATTTTTTTCTTCTACTATTTCTTTTTAAAATATTTTTAGGTCTTGCTACAGCCTCATACTCAGTAGTACCAAATTGGTTCTCTTTTGTTCTTTCCAAACTTGCTTTCCTTTTCTAGCTATATCATTTCATTCAGTAGAATATTCCAGTCTCTCTGATTAGAATTTTTGATGGTTACTTTTCTATATTTTTCCTTAATTTCCCTTAACTACCCTACTGGTATTTTTTCACCTTAGATTCAAGTCTTTATTCCCACTGTCACTTTCAAGATCAGGGCCCTTACATTCTCAAACCTGGATAATAGAATATAACCTCTAAAAACAACATTTGTTTTACCACCATCCCATACAAGAATATATGAATCATTAATTTAAACCTGGAATGTAATTTTTTTTCAGCTTATTTAGGTATTTTTTCCCCAGTTACAAGTAAAAAACAATTATACCATTTGTTTTTAAAACATTGAGTTCCTAATTATCTCCATTCCTTCCTCTCCACCCCCCCATTAAGAAGGCAAGCAATTTAATATAATTTATACATATATAGTCATGCAAAACATTTCCATAATAGTTAGGCTGTGAAGAAAGGAGAGACCAAAAAAAATCTCTTAAGAAAAATTTGAAAACTAAAAAAAAGTGTGTTTCAATCTGTATTCAGACACCATCAGTTCTTTCTCTGGGGATACATAGCATTTTCATCACAAGTTCTTCAGAGTTGTCTGAAGAATAGCCAAGTCATTCACAGCTGATAATTGTATAATATTGCTGTTACTTCGTACATAGTACATTTCCATTTGCATCAGCTCATGTAAATCCTTCAAGGTTTTTTTTTTGAGAACATCCTGTTCATCATTTCTTATAACACAATAGTATTCCATCATGATCACAATCCACAGTTTGTTCAGCCATTCCCCAAGTGATGGGCTCCTCTCAATTTCCTATTCTTCGTACTTCTCTTTTCCTTTTTGCTTTTGGTTTTTTTCAAACTCTTTTGTGATACAGACCTAGTAGTAATTTCAGTAGGCCAAAGGGTATGTTTGATTTTATTCCATTGTGCTCTACAGAACAGGTGGATCACTTCACAACTCTGCCTGCAGAACATTAATGCTCATTTTTTCTCACATCCCCTCCACTATTGATCATTTTTCTTTTCTGTCCTATTAGTCAATCTAATAAATATGAGGCAGTACTTCAGAATTGTTTTTTTGCATTTCTCCAATCAATAGTGAGTTAGACTTTTTTTTTAAGTATGGCTATAGATAGCTTTGATTTCCTCATCATAAAACTTATATCTTTTTATCATTTGTCAATTGAGGAATGGCTCTTATTTTTATAAATTTGACTCAGTTCTCTATATGTTTGAGAAATGAGGCCTTTATCAGAGAAATTTGCTCCCTTTTTTCACTTACTATTATTAATTGTATTTACCTCCATCCTATTTCCCTCCCCATTTATTCTAGTATCTCTCCTCTCACCTAAAACACTCAAAAGTGTTTTACTTCTTTCTGACTACTCCCTTTGTAATGCCACGCATAAGCAACTTTCCAGAAAAATGCTACTGTGAACAGCGTTTAATGTTCTGGGTACACAGTATAGCAAGCTATTTATTCAATAACAAATAAATGCAATACATTTACAGTAAATCCAGGTACAGCATTAACAATGTTATAACTTATCACAGAAAATCAAAATATAACATTCACAACAACTTATCACAGAAAGTGGCCACATAGTTTCCATCACAGTGGTTACAAAGTTATGAAAAAAGAATAATCATTTAGTAACTCAATCATTCAATTATCTCTATCATTCAGTCATCCTTAAGGCATTTTGCCTCCTTAAGGGAAACAAAGTACAGTAGTCAAAGTTCTCCACTCATGAGGCACACTAAATTACAAATTAATTACTTATTCAGTCATCATTCACTAAGTACATTCATTTAGCCAATCAATCATTCAATCAACTCAATCATTCAACCATCCTTCATTATTCAATATTCAATCATCAGAAAATACATAGATCCTGCACCCCTAGCTCACTAGTAAATTATAATCTTCTTAGTCAATACTCAGTATCCAAGTAAAGTCTTCTTTCAGCTTGACTTGGGGTGGTCTCTCAGATTCCCTGGATCAACCTCCATGATCCCAGATACTACCTGGATTCACCAAACTGTCACCTGGCTTCAAAGGCAGACAGCTCCCAGGTCCTTGTCCTGCTTTCTGTGCAGTTCCTGCTCCACATTGGAGCTCACAGTGTCCAGTCCATCTCAAATCCTTCACAATCTCTATTCCTGGGAAGACAAGGCTTAACAAAGCCACCAACAGGGTCATTCAGAGTACCAGCATCACAGTCATGCCTCCTCAGTCTATTGCAGCTCTGGCTGCCCCTTGGAAATCCTTAACAGCCTCAACAGTTCCAGGTGGCCCTCACCTCTGAACAGCTCTCAGAAATCCTCAGCAGCTCTGGCTGGCCCTCAGACTCAGCAGAAGTTTCAGCTAGTTCCCAGAATCAAAAAAATCATTCTCTTTAGCCTCGGGGAGGTTGTGTGTGTGTGTGTGGGGGGGGGGTTTCCTCTTCAGCCTTCTGGTGTCAGCAGCTTCTGCCTCCATGATGCCTGCTCCAAGAAGACCTGACTTTCCCAGCTAGGGTCTTTCCTTATATACAGACAGCATTAGTTTCCTGTTTCAGCAACCCCTTCCTGTTACATCAGCAACAGGGATTCATACCTTCTGTTTCTTAATACAAAGGGATCTTCAAATTCAAATTGCCTTACCATTACAGCCTCTGCCAGTGTGCTGAGCCATCTATCACACCCCCTTCTCTTAAAACTTTCCTCTCCTACTTTCCTGGAGGGTAAGATATATTTCTAGACCCAATCAAGTGTGTATATTATTTACTCTTCAAGTTAATTAGGATGAGGGTAAGGTTCACTCATTATTCCTCATCTGTCTTTGTACTATTCTCTGCAAAGGCCTTTTACCTGACTCTTATATTAAAAAATATGCCCAATTCTACCTCTCCCTTTCCCTCTCCCAGTACATTCCTCTCTTACCCTTTAATTTTCCTTTTTTAAAGATAATATCCCTTCATATTCAATTCACACTGTGCCCTCTGTCTATACATACTCCTGACTGTCCTAATAATAAGTAAACTCAAAGCTTCATGTTCCCATGTAGGAATGTAAACAGTTTAACCTTATTAAATCCCTTATGATTTCTCTTTCCTGTTTACTTTTTATGTTTCTCTTTAATACTGTATCTGAAAGTCAAATATTCTATTCAGTTCTGATTTTTTCATCAGAAATACATGAACGTAATTTATTTTGCTGAACGTTCATTTTTGTCCCCTGGAGGATTATACTCAGTTTTGCAGGTAGGTTATTTGTGGTTGTAATCCTAGATCTTTGCCCTCTTGGATATCATATTCTAATTCCTTTGATCATTTGATGTAGAAGCTAATAAATATTGTGTTATCCTGACTGTGGCTTCATGATACTTGAGTCAATTCTTTATGGCTATGCTTGTGGTATTTTCTCCTTAACCTGAGAACTCTCAAATTTGTTTATAAAATTCCTGGGTGTTTTCATTTTGATATCTCTTTTAGGAGGTGATTGGTGGCTTGGTCAATTTCTATTTTACCCTCTGGTTCTTATGAGGACAGTTTTCATGGATAATTTGAAAGATTATGTTGAAGCTCTTTTATTGCTCATGATTTTAGATAGTGCAATAATTTTCAAATTATATCTCCTGGATTTATTTTCTAGGCCAGATGTTTTTCCAATGAGATATTTCACATTGTCTTCTATTTTTTCATTCTTTTGTTTTTGTTTCTTGATTTCTTATAAAGTCATTAAGTTTCATTTGCTCGAATCTAATTTTGAAGGAATTATTTAATTATTTTCTTCAATGAACTTTTATACTTCCTTTTCCATTTGGTCAATTCTGTTTTTAAAGAATTTTTTTTTTACTTCAGTGATTTTTTGTGCTTCTTTTCCCATTTGTACTATTCTACTTTTTAAGGCATTTTTCTCTGTATCTCTTATTTTTTTAAATCTTTTTTACTGTTTTGAGCTAATCAGTTTTTTAAGGTATTATTCTCTACAGTATTTTGTGTATGTCCTTTACCAAACTGTCCATTTCTTTTTATTATTTTCTTACAGTACTCTCATTTAACTTCCAATTTTTCCTCTACTTTTCTTACTCTATTTTCTGAATCCTTTTTGAGCTCTTCCATGCCATGAGAAAAATTCAAATTTTTCTTGGAGCCTTTGGATGCAGGAGCTTTGACTTTTTTATTATCTTCTGAGTAGTTGTTTTGATCTTCCTTGTTACCATAGTAAATTTCTGTGCTGAGAATTTTTTTTCTGTTCTTTGCTCATCTTCCCCAGCCTATTATGTGATAGTGCCATAATAGGGCTCTGCTTCTAGGATGGAGGATGCAGTATTGCAACTTTAGTGGTTTTGTGCAATTTTTTTCAGAGATACTTCTATACTTTTTCACTTCTTCCAAGCTGGTATGATCTAAGCAGAGGTTTTCCCTACTTTCCTATCCTCTTTTCTAAGCTGTTAGTGATCACAAGCACTATTTCTTCACTGGAAGTGTGAAGAAGGTCACTCTACAGTGCCTGCAACCTCTGGTATGCCAGTGCTACTTGTCACCCTGTGACTGTCACCCAGGCATGAGATTGATATCTGAGTATAGACAAAGCAAAAGAGTCCTGCAAAGAGAATCCTGTAATCTCCTTCTAACCAATTATTCAACCCTGTTTCTATCTGTGGGTTCCAGAAGGAGCCACTGCTGCTGCTGATTCAGTAGTTCCAAAGATCTGCTCCTGGTTTGCTGGGACTGAGGCTATATTAGTGCAACCTGTACTGGACTGTTCCCCATTCTCATCCAGGTGTAAGATCCTTTCTTGTTGACCTCCTAAGGTGGTTTTGGTGTCTGTGGGCTGGGAAGTCTGGAAACTGGGACTGTTGCCATTGATTCAGTTGCCATGAGTTCTGCTTCTGGTGTTTTGGGGCCCTTTCTGTGCTGCAAAGCTTTCCCTGGGTTGTGTTTCTCTCTCACTCTGTTGCAATAGAACTTTCCTCCCAACCTTCCAAGTTATCTTTGACTTGAAAATTGTTTCACTTCTTCTTTTTTGTGTTCTTCCACTCCATTCCACTTGAGAATGGCTCTGTGAATCTAACAGCTTTGGTATACTAGATTTTCAAGCCCTTTCATAATTTGAACTCAATGTACCACCAACATTTCTAGCTGCTGCCCAACATGAATGATAAACTCCAATCAGCTTCATATATTCACTGTTCTACATTTGATTATGCTTATTGTTGCCTCCTTATATTTGTTCATATTGATTTCCCTGAGTGAATATCCTTCCTTTGGTAATAATAGCAGTTAGCGGTTATATAGTGCTTTAAAATTTGCAAAGTGCTCTCTCTCTCTCTCTCTCTCCACATATATATCTATATGTATATATATCTATATCTATATCTATCTGTATATCTATATGTCTATATCTATATCTATATCTATATCTATCTATCTATCTATCTATCTATCTATCTATCTATCTATATATCACCTCATTTGATCCTAACAAGCCTATGAGATGGGCTTTTTTCTTCTATCTCCTTTTTATAGAAGAGGAAACTAAATTTATAGAAGGTAATTTATTTGTGTCATATAACTAAATAATATATGAGGTAACATTTGAACTCGGATATTCCTGATACCTGGGCTAACATGTTGCCCACTGTACAACTCACTCTCTATATTCTATTTATCCTTTAAAGTTCAGCTGAAGTCCCACTTCTTCCTTTAAATCTTCCAAGACATTCATGATACACACACACACACACACACACACACACACACACACACACACAAGCAAATTCACACGTATATGGCTATTCACATAGATTTTGCTTCATAAATGTCTCCTTTTTATACTCTCCAATTTGCATCTCAGTACTCAATTGTCTTATTAACTGTTTTATACATGCTATTTTGTGAATTCTCAATAGTGCATAAATTCTACAACAGAGGGGACACATTTCTTTTCATCTCATTGCATAGCAATGGGTAATTAATAGGTACTAAAATATATTTGTTTTTTATTCATTCAGTATATATTCACTCATGAACAAAAACTCATTTGGTAATGACTGGATAAGACATGATCATGTGATGATAAATGTTGCAGGAAGATATGGGAATAAATACAATGACAGTGGATTTTATAAAAAAGCCTGATGCATTTCATTTTCTTTTAATAATATTTTATTTTCCACAATTACATGTAAAAACAATTTTTACATCCATTAAAAAAAATTGAGATATAAATCTATCCCTATTTGTCTCCCCACACTCCTTCCTGAGACAGTAATTGATTTGATATAGGTCATATATTTGAAAACATGTTTAAAAAATGTTTATTTAAAATAAATAAATAAAAATCATTATTCCACTTTGTGGAAGAAAACCCAAAGAAACAAGAAGGGAAGGAAGGAAGGAAGGAAAATAGCGTGCTTCAATCTGCATTCAGACTTCATCAGTTCTTTGTCTGGAGGTGGATAGTATTTTCATCATGTGGCCTTTGGAATTTTCTTGGATTATTGTATTGCTAAGAATAGCTAAATTGTTGACAATTGTTCATTGTACTATATCGCTGTTACTGTATGCAGTGGTCTTCTATTCACTCTGTATCAGTTCATATAAATCTTCCCAGGGTTTTTTATGAAATTATCTTTTTCATTATTACATATAAAACATTACATGCATGTACCACCAATTGTTCTACTGTTCCTTAATTGGTAGGTATCCCCTAAATTTCCAATTCTTTGCCAGCACAAATAGAGCTACTATAAATATTTTTGTACAAAGATGTGCTCCACTTCCCCTCCCCTTTTTATGTCTTTGAAGTATAAAGTAGTAGTATTGCTGGATCAAAGTGTATGCAAAGTTTGATAACCTTTTGGGCATAGTTGTAAATTGTTCTCCAGAATGGGTGGATCAGTACAACACCAGCAATGACGCATTAGTGACACAGATTTTCCACATCCCCTCCAACATTTATCACTTTTTTTCTCACATTAAACAATATACAGATGTGAGGTGCTACCTCATCAGTATTTTAATGTGCATTTTTCTAGTTAATAGTAATTAAATATTTTTGATTTCTTTGTGTGAACACAGTGTATTCATATCCTTTGACCATTTATCAATTGGGGAATGATTTGTATTATTGTAATTTTGCCTTAGTTCTCTACATATTTGAGATATGAGAGTCCTTTATTAAAGATACTGTGAATTTTTCCCACTTTTCTGCTATCTATCTAATTTTTGTTATGTTGGTTTTGTTGGGATAACTTTTCAATTTGATATAATCAAAATTATCCTTTTTACTTTTCATAATAGTATCTATATCTTGTTTTTTTTTCCTAAATTCTTCCCTTTCCATAGATTTGACAAGTAAATTATTCCATATGCTCCCAGTCTACTTATGGTATCACTCTTAAGATCTAAATCATGTACCATTTTGACCTTATCTTTGTATATTATGTGAGATGTTGGTCTCTACTCATTTTCTACCACACTGCTTTCCAATTTTCAGAAAAGGTTTTGTCAAATAATGAGTTTTTGTTCCAAAATAATTTTCTTTGGGATATTCAAATATTAGATTATTGTGGTCATTGATTACTGTGCATTGTGTATGTAATCTATTACACTGATCTAAGGCTCTATTTCCTAGCCAGTAAGAGATTATTTTAAAGATTACCACTCAAACCATAGTTTGAGATCTGGTTCAGCTTGGGCACCTTCCTTCACACTTGTTTTCCATTGATTCCATTGATAGTCTTGATTTTTTGTTCTTAAACACACATGCATGTGTATATATGTATGTGTGTATATGTGTGTGTATATGTATGTATATGTAAAACCAAGAAAGTCCAGCAGCAAAAGATATAAAGAGAAATTCCTTTTATAATAAACGTAGACAATATAAAGTACCTGGGAGTTAACTTGTGAAGGCAAACAAAATTACCAAACATTTCTCACACAAGTAAAGTCAGATCTAAACAATCAAAAAACAAGAATTCCTTATGCACAGGTTAAGCCAATATAAAAAAATGACATTTCTACCTAAAGTGATACACTTATTTACTGCAATATCAAACTACCGTTCATTAATTTATAAAGTTAGGAAAAATGGTCAAATTTATCTGGGAGAACAAAAAGTTAAAAATATTAATGAGATCAATGGAAAACAAATGTGAAAGAAAGTAACCAAGATGTATCAGACTCAAACTATATTACAAAGTAATAATCGTCAAAATAATTTGAAACTGGCTAAGAAATAGAGTGATAGATCAGTGGAATAAATTAGGTACACAATCCATATATAATATACATATGCACTCATATAGATATGCATATACATATATGCATATTAATACATAGAAATAAATGTATATTTATACATTTGTTTTATATCCTGCAACTTTCCTGAAGTTAATTATTTCAACTAGATTTTTAGTTGATTCTCTTTGATATGTAGATAGCACTTGCAAGTGGCTCTGTGAATCTACAATGTACAGTCTGACAGTCTATAGACTGATGCCTTTTAGCATTTAAATTCCAAATGCTTTTTGATGTCTGAGAAAGAAGCTTATTACTTATAAGAGAGACTATAATAGAATGCTTGTTTTACAGTCAAATATAAAAATTTGGAAGATTTCAATGACTGAAGAGAAAGAGCAAAGATGTAAGAGTAAGCGATTTTAAGAAATAATGAATGAACTCATAGAATGAATTCATAGAAAGGAGTAAAATGTACAACTAGATATTTAGCCTTTCCTGGTTACTTCTTCCTCATACAATATTTTTTTTCTTCTAATATTGCTTCTGAGCTACTATACATACATTTTGTTTGTTACTAGTTATTTACATGTTGACTATCCCACTGGAATGGGAACTTCTAAAGGATCAAACTATGTCTATTAATCATCATTATCATCATCATCATCATCATCATCATCCTCTTCATCATCATCATGCCTCCCTTTGTATCCACAGGATTTAGCACAATGTGTGGAACATAGCAATTTATTGGTAAATGCTTGTTGGTTGACTTATGCAAAGATATTAAGAGAAGGGAGGGGAGAAGAAGAACATAGAGGGAATAAAATTGGAGGTAGAAGCTAAAGAGATGGAAGAAGACGAGAGAGGAAATTTTAAAAAAATAAAATGTGGAAGAAAAGAAAAATGAAGTAAAAGTCTGAAGTTGAATGGTGGCTAGAATCACCAAATGTGCTTTCTTTTTGCAATTTTTGCCAAAACTGAAACAGATGAACAAAAACACTTTTCTACTATAAGCAAAATAAATAATGAGTCTGATTTTCATTTGTAGGCCTATATATGTTTGTTGTGGGAAATAAAAAAAAGCTATACTTTTTGGTTATTTCTTTTGTAGGCAGTAATGTATATTGGAAATGTTGTAGAAATGATTCTTCTTCTTCTATAGGTTGAATCAAATGTTTTTTACAATCCTTTTCAATTCTGAAATTTTGGGATTCTTTAAAACACAGAAACCTTCCAAATCACTTTTAGCTGCTTAGTTTAGCTCCTTTGAACAGAGCTATAAAGTGAAGATGATGAATTAATTTATGAGGGAACTCAGCTAACCTTGTTTTACTGCGCATCTAGACAGCAACCCAACCCCAACTAATCATTACCTAAACACGCAATGCACTATTTCTCTCTAAAGGAATACTCAAAGAGTGTTGTTGTTGTTTAGTCATTCTGACTTGTCATGATTCAATTTTAGTTTTCTTGGCAAAGAGAGATTTCCTTCTCCAGCTCATTTTACAGATAAGGAAACTGAAGCAAACAGGGTAAAGTGGCTTGTTCAGGGTAAAATAACTCATAAATGCCTGAGGTCACATTTGAATTCAGGAAGTTGAGTCTTCTTGGCTCCAGTCCTGTTATTCTATCCACTGTGCCATATAGTTCCCCATCAAAGAGTAGGTATACTATTAAGATAAATCAAGTATTTGGATCTTATTAATTTTTGCTGGTCAGCAGCTCATTAAGCCTTTGAAATGTTTTAGGGGCATCATGCATGAGAAGCTTTGTGTAACAGAGTGCTGTACAATGATTTGGAAAGATCTTAGTCCAAATGTGACCCCTGAACTTAACTAGTCTTATGAACTCAATCAAGTCAAGACACTCTCTGTCTCAGTTTCCTCTTCAAAATAAAAATAGCGAAAGGACAAAAATTACAAGACTTTTTTGAAGATGAGAAAATATGAGTAGAGTAATATACAAACTTTATCATGTTATCTACTACCATCATGTATTCACACGAAGAAAGGCACATTGTGAAGCACTGTACAAATTCATGATTAATGCCTTCTTCACAATACCATATCAAGCTTTATACTGAGTTCATCTAGTCAGAATGTTGTCTAATATTTTTTCCACATGATCATTATTAATGAAATGTTAAAAATAAAAAAAGATTGCAGAATATAACTGGGCAGTATTAATAGTTTTTAGCTGTTGGGCTGATATCTAAATTTAAATCTTTTGAAATAAAATAGGAAATATTTGAGTGAAATATTAATAAACATGATTAAAATGAATGAAATTTAATTTTGATAAATTGATTCACAGGCACAGCATTCTGTGGCAGAAGTGTGAGTTGAGGTTTATAAATACCCAAAGAGCGAGAAATTAACAACATAAATGATGATCCTAAATGATGTTAATTGATGACAGGGAGATTTTAATGGCATTTCAACATAATTATAGGAATTTTACTGTTATATTTAGTTAAAAAGTTTTTTTAAAAAGATGTGAAAGCAGTTAGATTTTTTTCTTTAGATTAGTAAAGCTTAGCAAGCAGTCACTTTAAGATTCACTGTCCCCTACACAAAATTTTATATATGTATAATTGGGAAAATATATCTATAGGAGAGTGATGTGTTAATTAGAATTGGTGATGCATTGTTAGATTTGATGTGTTCAAAATATTTTTCTTGTATTATCTTTATAAAAAAAGTTCAGAACTAGAGAAAAGTAATTCATCTTAATCAGAAAATGATATGTAGAAAATTTTAATATGCTGAAAATTACTAATAGACCTCATTCAGTCATCTTCCTTATTAATGTTTTACACATGACTTTGTATTTTAAATGAGTGTTCTTCTTGGTTGCTGTGAATCTCCTCTTAGCAAGGAGATGGCAACCATTTAGGAAATATTCTCTGTGCTGTTTCAGTCTCCTCCTCTTGTTAACACATTTATGTGTTTCAAACCTATCTAAAATACAGTGATGGAGTTAATGTCTTGACATTTATCTGTCTCTCATTATTCAAAATCAACAGTTATACACATAGGTTACTTTGAAACTGTTGTCGTTGAACAAAATGTCATCATATTTTATTTGGTCTTTTAAAATGAGGGTACTGAATTTGAACTTTGCTCTGATTAGATTTAATCTCTACTACGTTCCTTAGCTGTTCCAAATTTCTTATCTTAGCTCTTTATATTATCATTTATGTTCTTCCTATTTTCCTAACAAAATTCAAGCTATTATGAACATTTTTCTTTTTCTCCTCTAAACACTTCCAAATCCCACTACATCTTCATTTATTTTCTTCTTTGAAGTTTTGCTCCCATGTCTAAGGAAGGTGTGACCATGCCACCACCAAGACTCTCCACAGGTAGTCTTCTTACCCAGTAGATTCCATTACCCAATGACCTCATCAAATTGGTGATTCTCCGGCTAGACCAACTCACTCTTGCCTTCACCATTTCTGGATTTCATCTTCTCAAAATGGCCTTTCCTTGTTCTTATTGTCTAACCTGTACTCTACCTCCTTTTCCCTTACTCACAGTTTTCCATCTTTATATCATCTTTCCTCCATCAAATTATAAGCATCTTGAGTGTAGGAGCTGTTTTTTTTTCCCCTTGTATTTGTATCCCTTGAACTTCTCACAGTTTTGTATATCATAATTGTGACTTTATCTGTTTATATTTTTTCAGATCAAAATTGTCTTGTATTCTTGTTGTTATATTGACTCTCTTTTCCCCCTGTCATTCTTCATCCACATTCAATTTATTTTTATCTTCTTTCCTGTTGCCAATGATGTTTTGTGTTGCCCTTTTGAAATAAAATCTACTCTTTCCTTTATTAATTTCTCTAAGGAAATCTGGTGACATATTCTTCCTGTTTTGTTTAATCTTCTTATGCCTATTGATTTTATGTTCAGGATATCAAAATGAATCTGATTTTTTTTTCTTTTAGTAATGCATTTTTTTGAGATCATTGGCCAGTGATCTCACCCTGTCATCTTACAGCCTTTCTCTTATGGAGAGGGAAACAACACAAATCTGGACCAGATTTAAGGTTAAGAAGTATCTCATTTCTACTGTCATCCTAATCTTTTTTTTTTCCTTGACCTAGGAGAAAAAGTGGTTTGAATTATTACCAGGCATAAAACAAAATGAAGCAAAACAAAACAAAACACACACACACACACACACACACACACACACACAGAGTAAAACCTTGGAGGATAGGGAAAGTAATCGTGATGGCAGAGCCTGGGCACAGTCTAATATACCAGTAGGTATACCCAATTATAGAACAAGGGATGCAAAGAAGCTAACAGATACAGATAATTCTGTCCACAACAATTCTTAATTATAATAGAGTTAGCAGGTAAACTTTGTTTGCTTCAGTAAGAGCAAAGAGTTATGTGTATATCCATTGTATCTCATAATTAATATTATTTAATATTTTCGTTTGGACAAAATAATTACATTGACCAGATTTTAAACTTTAAGCTAAATCACAATTATTTAAGCAAAGAAAAAGGGCCTTACTATGTAACATAGACAGACTAAACATTATCAGGGCTCTTTCTTGACAACTTCCAGACATGTAAGTAAAACATTCTAGAAGCTATCATTCATTCAGGAGTGAGTCTTGCTGGTTAAATCTATTTCAAAAATGACATATCATATTATTGATGTTATTAAATTAAAAGATATTAAATGACCTATTTATGCTTCAATTAAGAAAATAAAATGTAAAAAGAAATTTTATTGATAAAGAAAGGGTAAATTGAAGGGAAATTAGCATAAGGATCATTGTATTAAAATCAAGTTTTATGACATTAAAAAAACTTAAGCAATGTCCATTGACAAGCAATAGTTTTGAAGTAAGAAGTGATTAGTTAGTCTTTGTGCATCCGTGAAGTAATTTTAATAAGTAGTTTAATGATATTTTGAAAAGAATAGTAGATCAGACAGTCTCAGTCAAAAGACTTGAAGACTAACAAGCAACTAAATGAGAGGGGAAAAAAAATTCCTGGACTTTTCAAGCAAAGAGACCTTTGACAAAATGGTTAACAGAGAATCCATGTTTTAGTTTTATGCTTGATTGAGTTCAATAGATTATAATTCCCAGTGATAGTGATTATATGTGGCTAAAATTATCCCCATTTAAAAAATGCAAAATCCACTGTTAATTTCAAGAGAAGCTTCAGATACAAAAATAGTAGAATAAATAGGATAACAACCACAGTATTTGCAAAATTGGGTTCATGGGAGTCATTTATTCCATCTGTTATTTCAACTAAACTACATTTCTGCCTTGAAAGTATTTCGTGAGACTCCAGTGGGTGAAGAGTATTTGTAATTTTTTTTCAGCACCAGAACATTCTAGAATAATGTGCTTTTAATGGAATGCTGTCATTGTGAGCTAACTTTTAATAAATAATATGAAGTGAGTTTTGCAGCAATGGTAAGATGCTTTGGATGCATATCATATTAGTACAGTTTGATACTAAAATACAATTTTATAACTATAAGCCAAGAAAGAATCCTTGTAGGATACTGTATCAACAGCAGAGCAGTGATAGCCCAATCAATTTCTGCATTTAATTCCAAATCTATTGCACAGTTATTAAGCTGTGACATTGTACATGAATGACATTTCCAAGAATAGCATTATTAAGGTTTTTAAATGGCTCATCTAAAAATCATTGAATAAATTTTCATTGCTAGAGTGAAATAAATGATAAGGCCCAAGCAAAATCCATTAACCATATACTCCTAGGACTAGCTGTGGACACAAGGAGAATGTAACATTTGGGATAACACACTGAATGGAAGAAAGATGCTGTCTTTTATCAATTTCTGTACATGCCAACTATGTTTGTGCATAATATGTATGTTTATAGGTGAGAGGAAGAAACACAGAAAGAGGTGAGTAAACTATCATTTATTAAGCTCTTACTATTTCCTAGGTACTAGGTTGAGTGTTAGGAATTTAAAAATAGGCAGAAACATGACCTCAGTCCTGAAGTAACTCATATTCTAATGGCAAAGTCAGGAAGCAAATAATTGTGTACATACAAATAAGCTGGCAACTACATAATTATTCTTCTGGTCTTAAAACTACATTGAAAGGAGAAACATTTCAGAAAATGCACAAATATAAAGATATTACCCACAATATGTTGTGTGAGAATATTTTTTAGAGATTTCTTCAACAACATACATAACTGAAAATTAAATGCCAATCGCTCATTGAGAGCAAATGGGCTATGGCTATAAGATTGAAAGCCTGAGTGTTACGTTGGTATTCCTGTGGTTCCAATGGTGGTGGTGGTGGTGGGATTATAAATGAGGAAGGAGACAGGGGGACAAAAACCATTTAATTATGGTAGTCAGATCACTGCAAGATCTTCAGTGGAAGACTTAAGGGTAACAGATGCAGAAAAAGGAATGGAAGAGATATTAACTGAGCCACTGTTGTGAATATCTCCAGACGTGAAATCATAGGTCAATCTAGGCTGTAACTGTTACCTGGGCTAGACTTTAGTTAACATTGATAGCTGTCATCTATATAGCACTTCTACATTTCCAAAGTGATTTTACATATATTATCTCATTTGGGCCTCAGAATATGTGAGATAAGAATTATAATTATTATTATTTCATTTTTTAATAGATGAGGAAACTGAGAATCAGAGAGATTAATAATTTAGCGTTTGTCAGATTGCTACCAATTGAAAAAGATTAGAATTTTAACCCAGATCTTTCTGATTTCAAGCCCAGTACAAAAAACACTTCCATTTTATATCTCGGTATTATTGGATTACGGGCACAAAGGTGTTGTATATACATCTATGTGATTTGTTAGAAGTACCACTCTTTATCTACTAAGAACACAATTAAAATAAATAAAATTTAATTGTTATTCAACAAGTGAAGGAGTTTTGTTTTTAGAACTTTTTTTTCTTCCTATCAAATAAAATTGTCTCAAATCCTTCCCCAATTCTCTGGTTTCAGAAATATAATAGCACAAGGGAAGTTTCCAGTAGAATGTCCATCTATAAAGAAAAATACATAGGAAAATCCTGTCATTATACTTATTTTGTTCCTGAATTATGTGTGAGGGATTTTGTAATATTGATTCATTTGCTCATTTATCCATCCAACAATTATCTCTGCTAGACTCCACAGATTATACAAAAGAAAGATTACCATAACCCTTGCTGCATCAAATCTAGAGATTTGCTAGGAGGCAAAATTTGTGTACCGGAGATAGTTCAGTAATGATGCAATTTTACAGATAACCAAGTATCAAAATGTAAACTTAAACTGCCCTGGAACAGTCATGGGGCCTCACAGAAAATTCAATTATTCTGAACTTAACGTGGATGAAACTAGTCCTTTGGAAGTTTTGGTTTAATATTGGAAGAAAATGAGATGCTCATAGGACATGCAATGGTTACCAAATGAGATTTTCTTAGGAGAAAAATATTAAACAAGGATAAGCAATGTGAATATTTCAACTTGATTCAGCTGAGCAATGCTACCTTGTCAGAGTTTCTGTTCATGGTTTGCCAAATATCAGAGAGTGCCTTGTGGTTGTTTTATATTCGGGTGATAAAAGGACATGTTGTAAACAGTTTTGCCTGTAGTTTCTTGAGTCAATGAAGTCTGGAGTATAACCTCAGTAACTTTTTTTTTAATGTCTCTTTCCACTTTATTACATGAATGAGTTATACTAGTCCAGCAGATCCTGAAGAATTACATTATACAAGCTGTGAGGTTTTTAAAATTGTGACAATGGACAGAAAAGATTTTTTTCTACTTATTGCAAGGAAATCCTCACTTCAGCTTCAGTAAGCCACAAGCACTTAAAACCCATGAACCTTAAACTGATTGTCCCTAGCCAGTCTCATCTCTAAAAGGAAATGGCATCTGTTCTTTTGCTGGTTGCCCTGTAACTGAATCACTTCTCCATGTTCTGGATGCTCAATTATAGTGCCATTTCAGACAAATTTCTTCTTGAATGTCTTCACTAGTTTCTTTTTATTGTAATCAACAGCGATCCATTGACAGTAGTGAAGGTCTTCCTGTCCTTTTCCTGTTGAATTGTTTTATGGATACAGTCCACAGTCTCAGAATGAAGTAGGTCATCAAGGGATCCAAAAGAGTGGAGATTCTTCATAGTGAATATATGATACAATTATTTCTTTTTGGTGGAAATGACTTTTGGAAGGTGGTGGTGGGAGAACAAGGGCGAGGGAAGAGCTGGTACAGAGTGTTGGGAAGTGAGGGGGTGGAGGAGGAGATTGCTGAGTCTTCAGTGGTGGTTTAGTGACTTGGACTTCAAAAACTTTTAAAGAAAACAAAGATTAAGCCCTAACCAAATTTCCATTAGGGCGAATGTCCTAAACATATTACCCTGTGTCCTTTGAATCAGATATCTGGATAAAAATATGTCCAGGAATGAAAGACAAGCCATATGGGTTAGCTAGTAAAAGTAAAGATTTGGGTTTTGAAAGGAACTTAGTACAGTATATTCACTTCAGAGCTGTCATGAGCAATAATAATAATAATGAATAAAATATTTTAAAAATTGGTTGAGTTGGGTGCAGGGTCAAGTTACATGATCATGCCTGTAATAGCTTCCTATTTTAATCAGTCTTTCTAAAACTAGTAGCTAAGTCAAGATGTTTCTACGTACTTGAAGGAATATATGCACTAAATTTTTGCACTTTAAATTTAAATACCTTTGGTCCAAATCCCACTAATACCACCATAATTATTAATCTTATTCAGTGAACATTGAAAAGGCTAAGTAACCAGGTTAAAATTTGTATTGTGAAATAATGAGAAAAGAAGTTGGCTAGATAATGGTGCAGAAAAGAGATATAGAAAAAAAAAGAAAGTCATAAATTTTAAGAAGAGAAGTTTGAAATTTACCTCATAAGGAAAAAAGAAACACTCTTTTTGCTGGGGTTTTTTGTTGTTGTTGTTGTTGTTGTTTTGCTTTGTTTATAAGAGGAAATTACATGATGATAGGAGTGAAATGTGATGAAATCACATAAACTTGAGATAGTTTCTGAAGTTTGTTTATGAGCAATGTGGAAACAGTTTAGGCAAATACGAGTGCAAAGAGCATTGAACTACAAACTTGATTCTTGAGAAAAAGCAGAATTTTGAAGTTATTCAGTCTAAGTTTTTCTTAATTGTAAAAATGGATAAATTGATATCAAGCATTGCTAAATGATTTGCCAGAGACCACACAGTCTATATTAACTCTTGATTTTGAGCTGCAAGGGGATTCATTCCAGAAAGTGAAACTGTTTTTTCATTCATATTTCTTTACTCTCTCCCCTTGTTCCTTCCTCTTTCTGAAGAAACCCACCCAACTCTCCCTTCCTTTTACCCTTCCTTTGCCTTTATACTTCTCTCCAGAATATGTTAGTCTCAAAGAGTTTCATAAGAAACCACAAAAATGAAATGAGAAAAAGAAATAACAACATTGGATAATCTATGGATATTCAGAAAATGCTGAATTTGGAAAGGAGATAGCTGGTCTGGGTCTGATCTGTCCACCAAAAAGAAAATAACAAAAAAGTTATGACAAAAACTTTATTTTTTAATAGTCCTTTATTTTTCCCCATTAAACATCAAGGTAATTTTTAGCATTTTTTTAAAATAACTTTTTGTTTATTTTTAGTTTACATCATTCATTTCCACAAGATTTTGAGTTTCAAATTTTCTCCCTGTCTTTTCCCTAGCCACAACCCCAAAACAGCAATCCCACTATATACTCCCTACCCCAATCTGCTCTCTCCTATATCCTCCCCTATCACCCCTCTGACTTTCTGGTAGGGCAAGATGGATCTCCCTACCCGAATGCCTGTATATCATATTTCCCAGTTGCATGTAGATAATCATCATCATCATCATCATCATCATCATCATCATCACACATATACACATATAAAAATATATAATACACACACATATATATGTGTATGTGTATATGTATAATATATATATATGTATATGCAAATACAAGCATTTGATTTTAAAACTTTACATTCTAGATTCTTTCCCTTCCTCCCTCATCACACCCCCACTGGAAAGATAAGCAATTCAATACAGGCCGTAAATGTGTACTTATGCAAAACATCTCCACAATGGACATATTGTGAAAGAATGACTATATTTCCCTCCATCCTATCCTGCCCCCCACTTGTTCTTTTCTCAACTTTGTCGCTGTCCCTTTACAAAAGTGTGTGCACTTCTAACAACTCTCCTCCCCAACCTACCCTCCCCCTCCGTCATCCCTCTTCTCATCCTCTTCCCCCCACCTCGCCTGTAGGGTAAGATAACCAATTTCGAGGGTATGTCATTCCCTCCCTAAGACAAATTCAATGAGAGTAAGGTTGATCCATTCCCTTTTGCCTTCCTGTTTTAATCCTCCATTGTAACAGTTATCCCTTGCCTCTTCTACATAAGATAATTAACATCATTCAGTCTCTTCCCACCTCCTCTCGTTATATTCCTCAATTTCACATTTTAAAATATCATCCCTTCCTATTAAATTGATCCTGTGCCTTCTGTCTTTGTATACTTGTACATATATAGACAAACACTCACATATGTATTCATATGCATATACACCCTCCTATATGGACATATGTGTATGTATATATACATACATACATACATACACATACACATACATGCATCCATACATACACACAAATGTATGTGTATATAGGTAAACATGTGTGTATACACACACACACACACACACACACACACACACACATATATATATATATATATATATATATTCCCTTCAACTATCCTCATACTGAGAAAAGTTTCATAAGTTACAATTATCATTTTTTCCATGTAGGCATGTAAATAGTTCACATTTGACAAGTTGCTTATGATTTCTTTTCCCTGTTTACCTTCTCATGCTTCTTGTATTTCAATATCAAACTTTTTATTCAGCTCTGGTTTTTTAATCAAGAATGCTTGAAAGTCCTCTACCTCATTGAATGACCACATTTTCCCCTGAAATATTATACTCAATTTTGCTGGGTAGGTGATTCTTGGTTGTAATCCTAGCTCCCTTGATCTCCAGAATATCATATTCTAGGCTCTTTGATCCCTTAATGTAGAAGCTATTAGATCCTGGGTTAGACTGACTGTGTTTCCACAGTATTCAAATTGTTACTTCTTGGTTGCTTGTAATATTTTCTCCTTGATCTGAGAACTCTGGAACCTGCCTCTAACATTCCTAGGAGTTTTCTTTTTGGGTTCTTTTTCAAGAGGTGATCAATTCTTTCAAGTTCTATTTTGCCTCCTGGTTGTAAAATATGAAGGCAATTTTCCATGAGAATTTCTTGAAGGATGCTTTTTAGCT
Source organism: Pseudochirops cupreus (assembly GCA_028627135.1). Taxonomy (NCBI): domain Eukaryota; kingdom Metazoa; phylum Chordata; class Mammalia; order Diprotodontia; family Pseudocheiridae; genus Pseudochirops; species Pseudochirops cupreus. Next base: position 106,379,047 of record CM053583.1, read on the forward strand.
TCCCTTTTTGATCATGGCTTTAAGGTAGTCCAATAATTTTTAAATTGTCTTTCCTGGTTCTATTTTCCAGGTCAGTGATTTTTTCAAGGAGATATTTTACATTACCTTCTATTTTTCCACATGTTTGGATCTGTTTAATAGTATCTTGATTTCTCATAAAGTCACTTGCTTCCATTTTCTCCATTCTAATTCTCAAGGAATTATTCTCTTCAGAAAGCTTTTGAGATTCTTTGTCCATCTGGCAAATTTGGTTTTTTAAGTCATTCTTCTCTTCATTGGCTTTTTGGGCCTCTTTTGCCATTTGAATTAATCTATTTTTTAGGGTGCTATTTTCTTCAATCAGGTTTTTGACTCTCTTTTCATGATTTTCTTGCATCACTCTTATTTCTCTTCACAATTTTTCCTCCACTTCTCTTATGTGGTTTTCAAAATGCTTCTTAAGCTGCTCATTGGCCTGTAACAAGTTTACATTTTTCTTAGAAGCTTTTGGTGCAGGAGTTCTGACACTCACACGTAAAAGAATCTACAAAGCCTTATTAAAACATTTTGCTACTCCTACAATACCTTTAAAGCTGGGCATCAAAAAATAAAGTTGAGGCCAATGAACTTTAAAGTAAACTACAAATTCAATCAATTGGAGTGAAATATGTAATTGATTGATGGTATCAATAGACTACTAGATCTGATAATATATCTCTTTCTGAATTTCAAATGTTTCCAGTTGAAATAACTTTTGTGTAAGAAAACATAAACCTACATGATTTCTCGTGGAAAAAAATTCTCAACATCACTTAGAACAAAGGAAAAATTGTAAGATTCAGTTTCATTCTTCACTCATATATTTAGCTTAGAGTTATTCCTAGAAAAAAAATACACTGTTCAGGTTTTAAGCAAACAACAGTTTTAACATCATCCTCTTGTGAAAAAAAAATACAGAAATATTTCTTATGGCATCTCTGTGTTTAACAAAATTCAAGTTTATTTCCAGATTCAGGTCAGGTGCTACATCTTACAGAATCTTCTGTCATTTTTTTTAGTTTGTTTCTATGTTGTATCCCACAGTAGAATATAAGTTTTTTAAGGAGAAGTATCTATTCAATTTTGTATTTGCTTACCCAGTGCCACATTCCCCATGGGTATCATATTGCCTTGCAAATGGTAGGCACTTAATAAATGCTTCTCCCATTATGCTGAATTTAATTAAAAAATGAAATGGTTTGAAGTGAAGAATCCAAAAGCCCCTATGACATAAATTTAATTAGTCACTTTGGTTAATTTTATGAAGGAAAATTCCTTGTCCTTGAAATGATTTGATTTCATTTATTATGGTTCATATGTAATAGTATTTCAGGCATTTTGTCTTACTCTTATAAGAAACATCAGTATGAAAAATTTTGACAGATTTTAGTAAATTTGTAACCCATTTTATTGAAGATTTTACCATTATTTTCTTTAGATTAGTGAAACTTAAAAAGTAACTTCTCAATATCTGCCTGCCTTTTCATGTATCAATTAATTTAGTGCTAAATATTATAAATGCTGCTATTTAAGATTAATATCTTTGTGACTGAAATGAAGAATTTTGTTAACATGTTAGGCTTTAGACATTAAGTTAATCCCAACCTTAGTCTCTATGTACAGTATGATATTTTTCCTAAATAAAAATGACTAAAATAATCAATTTACTTTCTTGATCAATCCACAATGTAACTGAAAGCACACAGCTGGCTAGGTTTCAAATCAGTCTATAATCATGATTCAAAAAAAATGATATATATAACCTTGAGATGATCTAATCAATCTTTTTCTAAGATATCAGATTTTAGGATATGACAACTATCAGATTTTTTTTTTTATCCAGAATTTATCAGAAACTGTTTCCATTGTACTAGGAAGTGAAATGAGGTAATTTAGCAAAGACACATTGTCATTAGCTATGCAGTGATGACAAGAGAACAGTTAAAATGCATGACGCATAGCTACATAGTTTGTTACAGGGGACATTTCAATCCCAAGATTGACATAGTAAGTCTTCATACCCCAGTGCTACCCTGGATGTTGGTGAAAGTTGAGTTGATCATGCTATCTGGGCAAATGGAAAGAAAATAATGATACTGGCAGATGGCTGCCTATTGAACCTGAGCTGCTTAATAGTGCCTAAATTTGTGTTCTCCATCATTGACACTGTTTAGTCACTGGCCTTAATAGATCATTAGAGCATCCCTGAAGGATGCTATAAACAGCATGTCTACCTGCTGCCCAAGAAAATGGATGAGCATGTGGTAAGCCTTCCCACCTCTGATATGCATCTGACAGAATGAATAGATGAGCAGGTCAAGTGCCTGGGGCTCACCAAGTATGGGCCCTTTAACCCTAACTACTACAGATTTCAAATTTCTGTTACTGCAGCCAGAAGAACCTTTAATAACAGAAAACTGATTCCTTTCTCCTTTACTCAACAGAACAAAATCCAGTGGACTGTTCCCTGGTTAGAGGTACCCACCATGCTCAACCCACAGATCATAAGTTAGATTATTTACTTATTAAAATAGAATTCTATTTGGGGGGGGAGCTAAGAATTTTATATTTTGTATGGAGCATATGAAGATTAGGATGCAAATATAAGGACACACCAGATTTTGAAGGACATTAAATGCAGAGAAAAGGGGTGAGGAGGGGCAAAAGTGGGGGAGGTCTATGGTTTTATAAAAGAAGTGGCCAATAGACTATTCTGTAATGAATGTTTTGGAGTGGATTGACATTAAGGGCACTATTGGTGGCAGAGACAGAAAGTAGAAAAAGATACATGGAAGAGATATTGAGGAGATAAAATGTACAGGACTTTGTACTGTTTATCTATGAGAGGTGAAAGGAAGAGTCAAGGATTATTAGGTTTCAAACATACATAGTAAACTGGGGGAGGTAGGGAAGAGAAGTGAGTCACTGGTACAAAATCTGACACTCTAGAAAGCTTTGATAAACTGTGATTAACTATTTCTCTTAGTAGTAGATGTTACATCAGATTTTTATCAATTAATTTGAATAGAATGGTTACATGGAACTTGATAGAACAAGGGATGGTTATTTTATCATCTCAGATGCAGAATGGCATCACGGATATGGTGCTGGGCTTAGAGTCAAGGAGACCTGGATTTCAATCTCCTCAACTTATTGAATGTGTGACCCTGGGCAAGCCACTTAAGCTTTGCATGGCAGTCAGAAACAAATTTCAGTATGTATTAGAGGAGGAAATTCACTATTAAATGTTCTAATACTCAGGAAATTACAGTTCAGTTTTGTAACCTTGTATTTTATAAGATCATATAACTGTTACCTAGCAAACATCAGGGCATTGAGGAAATGTTACTCAGGAAAAAGTTCATTTTCATGGGTAGAGATGTAAAGGTTTCATGAAAAATACCTGGCTACCTTTTTCTTTCTACATTATCTCCTTTTTTAAAATGCAAATTCCTTGGAGGCATAGATTGTCTTCCTTTTTGTACTTGTATATCTTCTATTTTAACAAAAATGTAGCAAGCAGTCATGAGTTCATTTTCCAGATTCCACTCATGATTCTGCATTTTCTACACAATGTCATAGAAACCTTTTTACCATGGAAGCTACATCTGTCTGTCCCTGAAGCTTCTTCATTTTCTTCCAGTGGCCCTCTGATTGTTTAGCTTTTTCCAGAATTTTCATTTTGAGAATAGCTACCAGGTCAACCTTGGCTACTTCCTTTTCAAATTATTTTTCTGACTGTACTTTTTGCACCATGTCCAAGTCTGCCCTCCCCCCAACTTTTCATCTTCATTTTATAAATTGCCTTCTTCCATTAAAATGTGAGCTCCATGAGGTCAAAGACTATACTTATGCTCATAATTAAATCCCCAGTTTTTAGCACAGTGCCTGGCACATAGTGAGTGGTTTTGTTTTGTTTTTTTTTTTAATTAAATTGGTTTATTTACTTTTAGTTTACAACATTCAGTTCCACAGTCCCTTGAGTTTCATATTTTCTCCTCCTCCCTCTCCCCCTTCCTCCCCATAATGGCAGAGTGTACTAGGATAGAGAATCTACAGATATGTTCCCATGAATCATTAATCAGGTTGTAAAGAAGGATTGTAACTGATGGAATGATCACTGGGAAAGAGGAAACAAAACAAAACAAGAAAAGGAAACACAACAAGCAGTTTGTTTCAATCTACACTCAGACTCCACAGCTCTTTCTCTGGATGTGGAGATCCTTTTCAATCATGAGTCTTTTGGAGTTGTCCTATAACCTTTTATTGCTGAGAGGAGATCAGTCACATAGTGAGTGTTTAATAACTGTTTGTTCGCTATTTGTTTCCCCAGAGATTAGAACCATACTTGGAATTTTGTAAACAATAAAAAGTCATTCATTCATTCATTTGTACAAAGCGTGGGATATTGCTCAGGGAGATGCTAACTGGATGCCTAGTGAATAGCAGGGAAATATTTGGATTTGAGGTTTGGATACTGAATAAAGGGAAAAGAGGGTTGACTTTACAACTTTGCCTGTGGATGGTCCTAGTGGTAGCATATTGGATTCTTCTCTCTTTGGCTTCATCTGTGTCAGTCTCTGTATTTCATAGGCTGAAGATGACTTTGTAAGTTCAGTGTTCATAAATAAGAGAAATAATGCTTGAAATAGCTTTTTACCATGAGACACAGCAAGTAGCAGGAAAAGATTTCTGAAGAAA
>CM053583.1:106389659-106400314 GCA_028627135.1 Pseudochirops cupreus
TGTTTGTAACTTCTGTTTGTGTTTTCTGAAGTTCAGGGTGCTGACTTTTTCCCCTGATCTAGGTAAATGATATTTGATCGATTAAAGTAAGATTGTTAACCCATTTTGAGTTGCTTTCCTTTAGAAAAGCAGATCTAAGAACCTGTGCTAGTAGCCGCCCTAGGTATGCTAGGGTGCTTGCTGATACACCACCCCGGCTTTGAAAATCCAGATGTTGGAGCTTCTCTCTCTGGTAGCTAGCTTTGTACATATGTAATGGTATAATGGCAAGCTCAGAAGTAGTTCACAACTTGCTCCAGCCATTGAAATAACACTTTGTTTCAGTTCAAGTTTCTTTTGAACCTTGTATTAAGTTTGTTAAGAAACAGAATGGGTAAACCTTACAACTTGTGAACCCTAGAACTTGTGAGCTCCTGGTGAGGAGCTAATAACTGGAGAGCCCCATGGCTAAGGACAGAAAGAACTGAGGAGAGAACTCTTGTGGTGGCAGAGTCAAGAAGGAGAAAACTTGTGGTATCCTGGAACTCTGTTTGTCTGCTCTGTCTATATTGATGTTTGTGATGCTTTGTTGAGAAGCCCTAGGACCTTACTGGAAGCCCTGAAAGATGATTTTCTGGTTGTATGTTTACAGAATTCCTGAAGGAGAGTTTTGGAGGCCCTGGGACTTTATTGATGATTGTGCTGATCTCTTGGACCTTGTTCATGGGTCTGTATTGATTTCTATGTTGATGATTTGTGTTGAGTTCTCAGAACTTGTTGGTGGGTCTTAGTTGATTTTTCAGGCAGATCATCACCCTCTGATGATGTTGCCAGCAATGTCCATGAATATTATTGTGGCTTTGTCAATCTTTGTCTTCCCAGAAACAGGAACTGTGAAGGAGCTGAGGTTGACTGGACACTGTGAACTTCAATATCGAATGGTAACTGGACAAAGAACTGGACAAGGAACTGGAAGCTGCCTGCCTTTGAACCCAGGTGGCAGTTGGTTCTGGGAACATGGAAGAAGAACGTTGGAAGCTGAGAACCAGCCTCAAGTCAAGCTGAAGGAAGGCTTTACTTAGATACTATATAGTGACTGAGAAGATTTTGATTGACTGTGACTTGAGGTGGAGAACTTTAACTTTTGTACTTTGCGATTGAATTGAGGATTTTGTGATTGACTAAATTAATGTACTTTGTTTAAAACTATGTGACCACTTTGGTGAAAACTATGTGGCCATTTTAGTGTAAGCTGTTGTGAATACTGTATTTTGATTTGCTGTGACAGGTTATAATATTTTGAACTCTGTACCTTGATTTACTGTGAATGTTTTGCCCTGATTTGTTATTGAATAGACTGTTCTTACTATACTATGTAATCAGAACCTTAAAAGCTGTTTGCAATAGCATTCTTCTGGTAAGCTCCTTGTGCTTGGCTTTACATTATGGCTTAGTAAGACAGCTAGCTGTCCTGTCTGTTGGTCTGTTAAATTGGGTTATTTTCTCTTGCTGTATTTTTTTGTTGGCTTGCAGTTTCTGTTTTTGTTCTCTTAAGTTCAGGGTGCTAACTTTTTCCCCTGAACTAAATGAATGATATATATGTTTGTTAAAGTAAGATTGTTAACCCTTTTTGAGTTGCTTTCCTTTAGAAAACAAATCAAAGAACCTGTCCTAGCAGCCATCCTGGTATGCTAAGTTGCTTTCTGTCATACACCCCTCCCACTCTCAGATGACGTGAATTTTGATTATCCCTTAACCTAGTATGCCTTCCCTTCTATCACCCCCCTATCCCCTACAGAAAAAAAAAAAACTTTTTCAAAGAAAAATGTAGAAAAATTTAAAACAAATTTGAAGGGAAGGGGGAAAAAGATTTTGTTTAACTAAACAAATGAAAGAAAAAAAGTTGAAAATAATTACATAACTAGACAAGAGGAAGAAAGTGAAAATGAATTAGTAAAATAAGTAAAACCCCAGAACAATGGAAAGGAATAAAAAATGGGAGGGAAGAAGGACTAATAGGTGTAAAGAAGAGAGCTTGTAGGAACAGTGTAGACTTAAAGTAAATTTAACAAAAACATCAGAGGAGAGAATATACTTTATTTGAAGAGAAAGAGGAACAACACATTTTTCTCATTCAGAAAAATAAAATAGAGACAAATGAAGGAAATGTGTATCACATTTTTGTAATTTTAAATGAGAATGGATTTAAGATTAAAAGAGTAACAGTTTTAATAAGCAAATGAAATCAAATCTTCAAGTATTTTTAAGGGTTTATTGTTTTTCAGACACTGGAAGAAGTACTAGAGACATGAAACAAGGAAAAAATAATGAAGTCCTTTCTCTCAATGAGACCATAGTCCAATGGGGAAGACAACATACAAAGAACTATGTACAGAATATATATGTATGCACACACACATACATACTCACACATACATATCTGTGTGGAAAAATCACTCAGGGAAAACACTAGCATTGTTAGGCATGAGGAAGATCTTGTAGACCACCAGAATTTAGCTTTGCTTAGAAGAGTGGAATACTTGAATGTAGAGATGAGCAAAGAAAGAATGTCAGTCATAAGAAACAGCCAGTGGAAAAGTGCACAGAATTGGGTATTTTATGTAAAGAATAAGAAGCAGAGTAGCAGCATAAAAAATGGTGGTGGTGGTGGTGTGGTGGTGGTGGTGGTAAAGTATTAGAAGACCCAAAAAGGGTGTGAAAAGATGGCAAGATATGAAGTGTTTTAAAAGTCAAAGAAAAGAGACAGGCCCTGGACACTCGCAGTGACGGTATGACCCACTATGCAGGCCCCAGACACCTGCAGTGGCAGCACGACCCACCAGGCAGGCCCTGGACACCCAGCACAGTGGTGCAATGCAACAGGAGGTCCCAGGCATCCACAGTAGTGGTGCACTGCATGCTGGATCAGACCAGCTGACCCACCAACCACAAAGCACACTACCAGGCCTACCACCACAGGGTGGGGAACGGGCTGAGCTGGGGACCAAGATGACAGACTGAACCCAGGATGCTCCAAATGCCCCCTCTAACCCCAAAATATGGTAATTATTGCCCCAAAGGAAAATTTTAAGCAGTAAGGGTTTAGGAACCGTGGAGGAAGGGCATGGTGAAGGTCCTGCCTCAAAATGGGAAGAAAGCAGGCTGCAAAGACAAAGACAAAGACTCTGGAATCCTATTATGGTGAGAGGGAGAAAACAAATTCAGAAGGAGAGAATATTGACTCCACACCCACAGCTGAAACCTTAACAGAGACTTTGACCTGGTTTCAGGCACAGAAAGCATTCCTAGATGAGCTCAAAAAGAACTTTGAAATCTGGCTAAGAGAGGTAGAAGATAAAATCAACACCTCTTACCAAAACAAAATTGCAAAATTAGAAAAAACATTAAAATAAAGAGAATAGCTCCTTAAAAAGTAAAATGTGTGAACTAAAAATTTAATCTTAGAATATGGAAAAGGAGCTTAAAAAACTAACTGAGGAGAAAAATTCACTAAAAGCTAGAATCAACCAAAGTGAAGCCAATGGCTCTATGAGGAACCAAGAATCAGTCAAACAAAACATCAAGACTGAAAAATTAGAAAAAGAGGTAAAATATGTCAATGGAAAAATGACTGACCTGGAAAACAGATCCAGGAGAGACAACCTGAAAATTATTGGTCTAGCAGAAAATCATGATGAAAAAATGAGTCTGGACAATATCTTCCAAGAGCTCATCAAGGCAAACTGCCCTGAGATCCTAGAACCAGAGGGTAAAATAGAAATCGAGAGAATTCACCAGACACATCCTGAAAGAGATCTCAAATTAAAAAGTCCACAAAACATTGTGGCCAAACTCCAGAACTATCAGATAAAGGAGAAAATACTACAAGTGGCCAGAAAGAAACAATTCAGATATCGTGGAACCACAGTGAGGATCGCACAGGATATGGCAGCCTCAATGCTGAATGATTGGAGAAACTGGAATATGGTTTTTCTCAAGGCAAAAGAGCTCGAGCTGCAACTGAAGATTACCTATCCAGCGAGAATTAGCATAATCTACCAGGCAAGGAGATGGACATTCAGTGACATAACAGAATTCTGTTGACGAAAAAAGTGAGAGCTCAATGGAAAATTCAACCTCCAATCACAAGACTGAGGAGAGACATAGAAAGATAAATAAGTAAAACAAAACAAAACAAAACAAAACACATACACATATAACTTGTTATTTAACAAGAGCAAACTGTTTACATCCCCATATGGGAAGCTGATAACTGTTAATATTGTGAACTCTATACCTATGGCAACATCTAAATGGGAAATAGACAAATAGAGGGTGTGGGTATAAATTATGCAAAAAGATGATAAAAATCCTTATTAAGGGACTGCAGTGGAAGAAAGGAAAGAATGAAGTAGAAAAGGGTAACTTATGCTACACAAAGAGGCATAAAAACAATATAGTAGGGGAAAAGAAGGGAGGAAGATGAGAATTATATGAGCTTTTCCTTCACTTGTTCTGGTGCAAGGAGGGAATAACAGAACCAGTTAAAGCTAGGACTCTATCAAGAAGAGACACAAAACTTATCATAATAGAAGGAAAGAGGGGAGGGAGAGGAGCACTACATGAGATCTATTCTCATCATTCTTGGTGCGAGGGAGAAATAACATACAACACTGAGTATAAAAATTGATCATATCCTACAGGTAGTAGGAGGGGGGAAGGGCCAAGAAAGGGAGGAAGTTGGAAGAGGGAAAAAGTAGTAAGGGAGAAGGGTAGGAAAAGCAAGGGGGGGAGATAAGAAGGGTATATTGAGGGAGGTCGTGGTCGAAAGGAAAACTCTTAAAGGGAAGGGAAAAGGGGAAAAAAAAGCATAAAGGGAAGGGAATAGGATGAAGGGAAAGACACAAATAGTAATCATAACTGTAAAAGTGAATGTGATGAACTCTCCCATAAAATGGAGGCAGAGAGCAGAATAGATTGAAAAAAACCATAATCCTACAATATGCTGTTTACAAGAAACACATCTGAAACAGAAGGATATACACAGGCTAAAGGTAAAAGGCTGGAGTAAAATATATCATGCCTCAGCTAATGTTAAAAAAGCAGGGGTAGCAATCCTTATCTCAGATAAAGCAAAGCGAAAATACATCTAATTAAAAGAGATAAGGGAGGAAACTATATCCTGCTAAAAGGCACCATCAAAAATGAGGCAATATCGTTACTAAACATTTATGCACCAAGTGGTACTGCTTTAACAGTCCTAAAGGAGAAATTAAGGATGCTAGAGGAAGAAATAGATAGCAAAATTACACTCATGGGGGACTTTAATCACCCCCTCTCTGAACTTGATAAATCTAACCTCAAAATAAACAAGAAAGAAGTAAAGGAGGTAAATAGGATATTAGAGAAGATAGATATGGTAGACCTCTGGAGAAAATTGAATGGGGATAAAAAGGAATATACCTTCTTCTCAGTGGTCCATGGCACATACACAAAAATTGACCATGTATTAGGGCATAAAAACCTCACAATTCAGTACAGAAAGGCAGAAATATTAAATGCATATGTCTCAGATCATGATGCAAAAAAAATTATATGTAATAAAGGGCCATGGAAGGATAGACAAAAAACTAGATGGAAGCTATATAACTTAATCCTAAAGAATGAGTGGATCAAACAAGAAATTATAGAAACAATCAGCAATTTCATTCAAGAGAATGACAATAACGAGACAACATACCAAAACTTGTGGGATGCAACAAAAGCAGTTCTTAGGGGAATTTTATATCCCTGAATGCATTCATGAATAAATTAGAAACAATGCAGATCAATGAATTGGGCGTGCAATTGAAAAAGCTAGAAAAAGAACAAACTGAAAATCCCCAATTAAATACTAAATTAGAAATAATGAAAACCAAAAGAAAGATTAATAAAATTGAAATTAAGAAAACTATTGAATTAATTAATAAAACTAAAAGTTGGTATTATGAAAAAGCCAACAAAATTGATAGTTTTAGCCAATATGATAAAAAAAAGAAGAAAACCAAATTACAAATATCAAAAATGAAAAGGGTGAATCTACCTCCAGTGAGCAGGAAATTAAAATAATAATTAGGAATTATTTTGCCCAATTGTATGCACATAAATTTGACAATCTTAGTGAAATGGATGAATATTTACAAAAATACAAGTCTCCTAGACTGACTGAAGAGGAAGTAAACTACTTAAATAACCTCATCTCAGAAAAAGAAATTGAACAAGCTATCAATGAACTCCCTAGGAAAAAAATCTCCAGGGCCAGATGGCTTTACTAGTGAATTCTACCAAACATTTAAAGAACAATTAACTCCAATACTTTAGAAACTCTACAGGAAAATTGGGGAATAAGGAGTCCTACCAAACTCTTTTTATGAGACAAATATGGTACTGATATCTAAATTGAGAAGAGACAAAACAGAGAAAGAAAATTACAGACCAATTTCTCTCATGAATATAGATGCAAAAATTCTAAATATAATATTAGCAAAAAGACTACAGCAAATAATCATGAGAATAATTCATTTCATCAGGTAGGATTTATCCCAGGAATGCCAGGCTGGTTCGATATCAGGAACACTATCAGTATAATTGATCACATCAACAACAAAACTAGCAGAAACTGTATTATTATCTCAATAGATGCAGAAAAAGCTTTTGACAAAATACAACATCCATTCCTATTAAAAACACTAGAAAGTATAGGAATAAATGGAGTTTTCTTAAGAATAACAAGTAGCATCTATTTAAAGTGATCAGCAAATATTATATGTAATGGGGATAATCTGGAAGCATTTCCAATAAGATCAGGGGTGAAACAAGGCTGTCCACTATCACCCCTCTTATTCAATCTAGTACTAGAAATGCTAGCCATAGCAGTTAGAGAAGAAAAAGAATTAAAAGAAATCAAATTAGGCAAAAAAGAGACTAAGCTATCACTCTTTGCAGATGATATGATGATATACTTGGAGAATCCCAGAGAATCAAGTAAAAAACTTCTTGAGGCAATAAATATATTTAGCAAAGTTGCAGGATATAAAATCAACCCACATAAATCCTCATCATTCATATATATTCCCAACAAAGTCCAACAGCAAGAGATAGTAAGAGAAACCCCATTTAAAGTTACTGCATACATTATAAAATATTTGAGAATCTACTTGCCAAAACAAACCCAGTACCTATATGAACACAAATTCAAAACACTTTTCACACAAATAAAATCAGATCTAACCAATTGGAAAAACATCAATTGGTCACGGCTGGGTAGAGCTAATATAATAAAAATGATAATTTTACCTAAATTAAATTACATATTTAGTGCCATACCTATCAATCTACCCCAAAATTACTTTACTGAGTTAGAAAAAATAGTGACAAAATTAATTTAGAAAAACAAAAGGTCCAGAATATCAAGGCAATTAATGAAAATAAATGCTAGGGAAGGTGACCTAGCTGTACCAGATTTTCATCTGTATTATAAGGTAGCAGTCATCAAAACTAGTTGGTACTACCTGAAGAATAGGTAGTAGATCAACAGAATAGATTGGGTACAAATGACTCCGTAGTCACTGATTATATTATTATACTGTCTGATAAGCCCAAACACCCCAGTTTTTGGGATAAGAACTCGCTATTTGGCAAAATTGCTGGGAAAACTGGAACATGGTATGGCAGAAACTGGGCATAGATCATCATTTAATGCTGTACACCAAAATCAAGTCTAAATGGATAAATGACCTAGGTATAAAGACCGATATTTTAAATAATATGGGGAAGCAAGGAATAGTTTACCTGTCAGATTTATGGAGCAGGGAAGACTTTATGACCAAAGAAGAGTTAGAGAGCGTTATAAAATGTAAAGTGGATAATCTTGATTACACTAAATTAAAAATTTTCTGTACAAACAAAGCCAATGTAACCAAGATTAAGAGGGAAGTGGGAAACTGGGAAAAAAATTTTACAACCAGTGTCTCTGATGAAGGCCTCATTTCTAAAATATACAGGGAATTATGTAAAATCTGTAAGAACAAAGTCATTCCCCAATTGACAAATGGTCAAAGGACATGAACAGGCAGTTCTCAAAGGTAGAAATTAAAGATAACTATAAGCACATGAAAAAATGCTCCAAATCACTCTTGGTTCAAGAAATGCAAATTAAAACAACTTTGAAGTACCACATCTCACCAGCCAGATTGGCTAAGATGACAAAACAAGAAAATGACAAATACTGGAGAGGATGTGGAAAAATTTAATCACTAATGGTGCTGTGAACTGATACAACCATTCTAGAGAGCAATCCAGAACTTTGCCCAAAGGGTTATAAATAATTGCATACCCTTTGACCCAGTAACAGCCCCGTGGCTATATCCAAAAGAGATAATAGAAGTGGGAGGAAGACCCATATGTAAAACAATATTTATTGCGGCTCTCTTTGTGGTGACAAAAAACTGGAAATTAAGGACACGCCTATCAATTGGGGGAATGGCTAAACAAGTTGTAGTATATGAATGTAATGGAATACTATTGTGATATAAGAAATGGGGAGAAGATGGACTTCATATTTATGTGGAGAAGCTTTTACAAATTGATGCTAAGTAAGAAGAGCAGAACCAGGAAAAACTTGTACACAATCACAGACACATCATATGTGTGACAACCAACCTTGATAACTGGACTCTTCTCAGCAAAGCACAGCTATATGACAACTCTACAAGTCTCAGAATGGAAGGAGACACCTACATTCAGAGAAGGATCTAGAAAGAACAGAGTTTAAATGGATACTGAATCAATCTACATGCTATTGCTCTTTTCCATGTTTGGTTTTGTTTCCTTTCTCCAATTTTCCACTCCATTGCTTACAACCCTTCCATACAACCAGGCTAATGTCCAATGTGAAAATATTTGCAGATTTTATACTTGACTACATGCCCCCATGGGGGAGGCAGAGAGGGAGGGACAAAATTTGAAACTCAAGAGACTCTGGAACTGAATCTTGTAAACTAAAAGTAAATAAAGATGTCCTTTAAAAAAAGGCAAAGAGAATTTCACATTTAAACCTCATGGTACTAGCCATGGGAATTTGTTGAGTAGCAATGTGGGGTGTAGTGGCATATTCAAACATACTTTAGGAAGAGAAATTTGACAGCTTAGTGGAAGATGGACTAGGGGAAGGAGACTAGATATTTGAGTCAGGAAGATTTACCAGCAAGCCAATGGAATAATCCAGGCCTGAGATAATGAGAGCTTGCACTAGGATGATAATTGATATGAGAGAAGAGAAGACAGTATGTTCCAGAAATGAGACAAATTTAGAATCGAAAGTATTTGGTATCTAGTTGAATTATGTGGTAGGAGGGTATAAGATATTAAAAAATGGAGGACACCTAGGGCTTCTAACTTGAGTGACTGAAAAGATGGTAATACCCCTGACAATAGAAGAATTTGGAAAAATGAAGGATTTGGGGAAAAGGATTATAAGTTAGTCCATTTTGGGAAATGTGTTTTAGATGACTACAGAGCATTCATTTTAAGACTCAGGATACAATAGATAGATGAGATTGAATGACTAGTGGTGAAAAGTGAGTTATTAGCAGAGATATTATATTTAAACATATGGGAGCTCATGAGATCCTCAAGTTAAATTATATAAAGGGAGATAAAAAGGCCAATGAGAGAGGCTTAGAAGAAATGTAGTTAGCAGAAATAACTTGTATGATAATCTAGCAATGCAGACTGAAAAGTAGAGTTACAAAAGGTTCCAATAAAGTCAATTGATGGTCGTGGAGTAAAGAAAGAAGAAGGTAAAAATGAAAACAGGGTAATCAGTATTGTCAAAAGCTTCAGAGAATTAGAAGGATAAGGAGTGAGGAAAGGTTAACAAATTTGGTGAATGAGTTCATTGCAACTGTGGAGAGAGGATCTTTAGTTGTTTGATTTCAAATGCCAGAGTACCAAGTTAAGAAAATGATGAGGAAAAAAAAAGATGGAGGATTTATTATAGCTAATCTTATCAATGATTTTTTAATGTAACAATAGATTTTCATTTCAAGAAAGCCTATATGATAAATAATACTTGTGTTCAGAATTGTACATCTTTTCTTTGCTTCCTTGTGGGTTTTCCTTTGTTCTCTGTTGTGCACTTTTTTACTTTGATTTTTTGCTCCCCTAACCTCCCCCCAATAAAGTTATAATAAAGTTTAGATATGTTTTTCTATAGCTATATGTATATACATATATACATACATACATATATCAACATACTTTCCCAAACCCACTCCTGAATTTGCTTTTTATGTATGATTTTATCTCTTGTTTCTTAACCCCTCCTGCCACCTCTACTTTTTTTCTACCCACTACCTTGCCCTCCTTTCACTTGGCTACCACACTCCAAGGATCTCTCCTCTATCCTCCCATTCCCATAAATCTATACACCCTTCTATACCCCTATTTTACTATTCCCTCACCCTCCCCTCTAAATATCCCTCCCTTATCCTCTCCTTCCTCCCTATGACCTTACCATTTTATTTCTTCTGAATTTGGAAGACTTTTATGCTCTTCTAAATATACATATATAAATATATATTTATATATATTTATAAATATATTTATTTACATATTTTGTTATTTATTTATATGAA
>CM053583.1:106409233-106428180 GCA_028627135.1 Pseudochirops cupreus
TGTAGTTACATAAATCATATCAAAAATTGCTATATTGTGAAAGACTAACTATATTTCCCTCCTCCTAACCTCCCCCTCACTTATTCTATTTTTTCTTTTGAATCGATTTTCTAGGTCAGTGGTTTTTCCAATGAGGTATTTCACATTGCCTTCTATTTTTTTTTTCATTTGTTTGGATCTGTTTTATAGTATCTTGATTTCTCATAAAGTCATTAGCTTATAATTGCTCCAATCTAATTTTGAAGGAGTTATTCTCTTCAGTGAATTTTTGAAATTCCTTTTCCATCCAGCCAATTTGGCCTTTTAAGGCTTTCTTCTCCTCATTGGCTTTTTGGCCACTTTTGCCATTTGAGTTAGTTTTGAGGTGTTATTTTCTTCAGTTTATTTTTGCATCTTTTAAGTAGGCTGTTGACTCACTTTTCATGATTTTCCTTCATCAGTCTCATTTCTTTTCCGATTTTTTTCCTCCACTTCTCTAACTTGATTTTCAAAATCCTTCTTGAGCTCTTCCATGGTTTATAACTAGTTCATAATTTTCTTGGAGGATTTGATGCAGGAGTTCTGACTTCACTGTCTTACTCCCACTCCATGCCTTGATCCTTTTTGTCTCCAAAAAGGATTCTATGGTCTTTTTGTGCTTCCTCTGCTTTCTCATATTGCCAACCAATTACTTGACTTTTCAGCTCTTTGCAATGGTAGAACTCTGCTTCCAGAATGGAGAGAGCTTTGTCTCAAATTGCTGGGGGGTTTTTGCAGCTGCTGGAGCTATTAAGAGGGCACCCTCTCTACAGCCCGCACAAGCTCTGGCTCACTGGTCACACACCCCAGCACTACCACTCAGTACCATGATCCAGATCCAAGCAGGTTAAAGCAAGATCTATTATCCTCTGAAAGGTGGCTTGCTTCCCCTAAAATCTGTAGGCCAGGAGCTTCTGTGGTGGTCACACAGCATAACCACCATGTCTCTGCAACTTCTCACCCTGTGGGCAGGTGCTGGACCATGCTCTTTGGACCCCCCTCCATTCCAACAGAATTCCACACTGTCCTTGTACATTTCTTTGGTGTTTATAGGTTGAGAAGTCTGTAAGCCACCACAGTTGCTGGTTATTCACTCTCCTGAAGTCTGCTCTGGCCACTGCTGGTCATGGCCACCTTGGGGCTGGAACGGTGTGGCTTCTGCCGGACTGTGCTCAGCTCTCAGTATACTGTGATAGACCTATTCTGTTGACCTGGTTGGTTGTTTTTTTTTACATGCAACTGGGAAATAAGATATACAGGCACTGTGGTATAGAAATCCATCTTGCCCTACTAAAAAATTAGTGGTGAGGTGACGGGGGAGGATATAAGAGAGAACAGATTGGGGGAAGAAATACTCAGTAGGCTTGCTATTTTGGGGTGGGGCTAGGGAAAGATGAGGAGATTTGTTTCTGTCACTTTGTTGGTTCTGTAGCTTTAAATTTTGTTTACGGTCATTTTTTACAGTTACTGGAATTTTTTGGAGCTAGAGCCCCCACCAAGTTGATACTTCTACTCTGCCATCTTGGCTCTGCTCCTACTCTTAGGATATTTTCTAGGTGTCCAGGGGAATTGATAATCATTCTGGTCTTTGGGTAAGCCTACCTCTTGATTATGAGTGTAATTGGGAATATTCTTAGAAGAATTACAGAAAAATAAAGTTCACAGCAAGGTAAAACAAGACTTTATTATAGTACTCTCCCAGTAGGATTCAGATAATTGCATCTTCCATCATTAATACAATCACACCATCAAAAAGCATTTACTAAGCACCTACTATGTTATAGAAACTACTTGAGGCAGAGTATACAGAGTGATGGTTGTTAGACTAATGTTTTTTTAAAAAGAAGTTGGAGAGCACAGCTGTTTCTCTGTTTGCATTTATTTTTCATTTTATAATTTTATTCATGTATTTGTATGTTTATTTTGGGAGGAAAAACAATTATTTAACTAAATTATATTTTATGAAGTCATTACAATTAGTGCAGAGGAACTTATTAATAGTATTAAGTATTATTCCTGTCAAGCATTTATTAGCAGGATTTATTCTAGCTTATTTAATTCTAAAATGCTACACATTACACTTTAAATTTGTGTTATTAAGCACTGTAGTTGATAAGGATGCCAGGTAAATTTTTACTACATACTTTAAACGTGATTATTCAATATTAATTGTAATTTAGACAAAAGAGTAGAAATGGCATATTTGAAATGGAGACAATTCATATGATAAAAGGCTAATACTGTATTTGATCTAAATATACTAAAGGTAACAACAACAACAAAAAGAAATGATTATATATATTCACAGATTCTTAGAGCTCAAATAAACCTGAGAATCTCCAACCTTCCCTTCATATGTCTCTGTATTTACACTACTATTTATTTTATTCATTAACATACATATGTAAATATCTATATAGAGATACATCCATATCTGCATGTATTCCCATATGCATATATATCTTTTGAAATTCTTATTGTTGTTTAGTAATTTCAGTTATATCCATTACTTTGTAATACCATTTGAGGTTGTCTTGGTAAAGATACACAAATGGTTTGCCATTTCCTTTTCTAGCTCATTTTTTAGAGATGAGGAAACTGAAACAAACAGGGTCCCACAGGGTCACACAGCTAATAAATAGGTATCTGAGAAGATTTAAACTCACAAAGATAAGTTCAACAGTATATGTGTGTGTGTGTATGTATGTATATACATATGTAGATACACAGATAAATATATATGTCTGTTTATGTGTATATCTATGTATGTATGTATGCCCATCTAGGGGTATAAATACATACACACACATCTATATGTATTATATATGCATGCATACACACACACACAAACATATACACAATCTCTAAGTACTGATCATCTGGAAAATTAAACAGATATATTGAAGAAATTGGAAGTGTTTAGCTTAGAGGAAAGTGACATTTGTCTTTAAGTACTCAAAAGGCCATTACATGGATAAAAAATTAAACTTGTTCTCCTGGATCACACAAGGTAGAGAGTGAAGTAAGAGAAGTTGTAAAGAGTCATAAAGAAGACTCCAAGTAAATCAAAGTTTCTAACCATCTCTCCAAACGTTTAATGGACTTCTCAGAAAGTAGCTCCCCTTCTTTGTAGCTACAAAGCAAAGGTAGGATGACCACTTATCAGATATGAAAAAAAAGAAATTCTCACTCAAAGATTGATTTGATTATCTTTTAAGGTTTTGTTTAACTCTGTGATACTGAATAAAATATAAGAAGCATCTTAATTGTATCTGATAGTTGAAATGATATCAATTACCTTGGGCCAGTTAGTGGAATACTAGATAGATACTAGGATATTTGAGTTTAAATCATGTCTCAGACACTTACTATCTAGGTGATCCTAGGCAAGCCACTTAACCTCTTTTTGTCTCAGTTTCCTCACCTGACTTTGTATAGACCTACCTCACTTAAATTCAGTTCACTTGCAAGTCACAACATCACCTTCCTTATGTAATGGTTCTCTTCAAGAGCAAAGGACAAAACAACAATAACCTCATCTGGAAAATTGAAAAGTATCTATATTCACCTCATTGTGGACAGAAATAGATTGATTAAAATGAGAGAAAGGGAATTTTTGCAAGATAAAGGTATTAGAAAAAACAGTTTAAAAATAAGATCTTATCCAACATTGATGGGATAATGGATATAAGTGCATGGCATTATAGAAAAAACAAAGTATATTAGTTTTCTCATTTGTAAAATTCAAAGGTTCAGTTAAATGAATGCCCAAGTTGAATACTAAATTGTATAATTTGAAAATAGAGTATGTGTACAATTTTGCATCATATCAGAAGCATGGTCTATAAATTGACTATCAGTAATACAGGAATAATTCAATCAAAAGAGCTATTCTATTGAATATGCTTTCAAACAAACTGGAAATAGTTTAAAATCTAATTACTGAATTATCAATAATAGTACCCACTGCTCAACATTCTTATTCTTGTTAGCTTTCTCTTCCTTCTTTTCTTCTCCCCATCCCACCTACCCTCACTCTTACTGACTTTTGGCTAATAGCATTTTTGGCATGTACAGATCGAGATTACATCTTTTTCTGCATAGAGAAGCTTTTTGGCCTGATAAGATTAGCACTCCTTTATTTTCTGTAAATCTTTTTAAAATATCTTTCATTCTATGATGATTATGTTAAGGTCTCTTGTTTTGACAAGCTTTTATCAGTCAGCCATCCACAAAAACATTAACGTGCACGTCTCTACTTTGTTTACTAGTATAATATCAATGGAATCTTAGGACAGGCCAAACTGTAGAATGTGTTCATACTAACTCATCATCTTTTTGGTGTTTTATTGCTCTTAGCATTTCCCTGTGGCTTTGTCACATTGTAATTTGTCTTTCATTTGCTTACCTTTTTAGCCATAGTCTCATTGCAATATTATTTCACTTTCCTTTCTAACCATTGCAATTATTGCTTTTGAACTGAGTATATAGTTTCATTTTAAGCGCAGATGTTACAATCTATCAAAACTGAACATCTTTTTCAAAACATAAATCTATAATTCAGACCCTTCCCTAACTCATTTATCTGTTCCACAGTCACTTATTAAGCATCTAATGAGTGAAAAGCACTATAAACATTAAAATACCTGGCCATTTTCCGGTCAATCAATCTGAAGTAATATTTGGTTACTGTAATCTTGTGATTTTATAAGACTTTATAAATATAGTGTATCCTGGGGCTAGGGTATAGTTTCAAAATTACTAAATGTATATAAGGAAAAAAAAAGAATTATAAAAAAACTCATGGACTTAAATTACATTATCAAGAGTTAAGTTCATTGAACAAATTTTCTTTACACAGAGGTACTTATGTATTGGAACAAGCTACCAAAGGCAAGTGCAGAGTCTTCAATCATCATCATCATCATCATCATCATCATCATCATCATTATTATTATCATCATTTTAATGCAAATTTTGATCTGCCTTTTTCAGATTATTTCTTCAGTTGCTTAGAGCAAAGGAATGGAACCATAAACCTCTTAAGTTTCCTTGAAACTAACAGGTTCTAGCTTTTGATTCTCATTTATAAGAGGTGCAAAGATTTGCATTTACAATCAAAATCTCATCATTCCCCTTTGAATATCCCAGTAATCGACTGAACATTTATTAAACTTTATGAAATGACTCTTCTAATTCTATTTTTGCAAGTGTCCCAGATGATATTTGGGGAAAAAAAAAGTGTCTCAATTCAAAAAGTTTTATCCAAGTTAATCACCAGTCAAAAAGGTCACCATCATATTGCCCTGTTAATCGTTATTGGGTATACTTTTTTTCTTATATTTTGAACAGAAAATATTAAAGATCATCTTTTAAACTCAGGAAAGAGAACTAGTATATATAATCTTTTTTTTTTCAACTCTGAAAAGGCTTCCATACAGCATACATTGAACAAAATTGCAATTTTCTGAACAAATGTAAGCAGTGGATCATTTAAATTCATGTAACTTTTTCTTTTTAAAATTATTTTACTGTTTACTAAAATATTAACTGCTTGTTAATATAAAAATATGATATTTCACTTGCATGTTTTGTGCTTAACCAAAAGAATAATACACCACAATCTCTCAAAATAAAACCATAGGCTTTCATGGTGTACAATAGATAAAAATTCTAGAAATTCTAGCTTAGAGAAAGAACAAGCATTTGGACAAAATAATAAAAGTGATGTAATAATTGCCTGTGGTCCAAAGCAATGTTTGCTTTTTCTAAGAGAATATTGCAGTTATAGTTGTAGCTTCAGTTTTTTGCTTTTGTTTTTTCAATTGAAAAGGTATCTTTATCTATAATGAAAACTTTTCTCTAGCCATTGCCTTATTTTAATGCTGGTTTGTAGCAGTTACAGAACTGCAATCATTCTCTCTGAAACAAAAGAGCTTAAGAGACTGGAGTTTAATGTCTATAAAGCCATGTATTCAAACCAATGACAGTGACCTTTGAGGGAAAAAATAAAAAGTTTTACTTTGAAACTATCTGATCTCTTACCATTTCTGAATTTACTCTTGAAAATATCTTTTTCTGTAAATGTTCTTCTTCAGTAATTTCTACTATGTCTGACTTCATATACAAATGCTGATTCCAACATTCATAATCTATAAAATCCTGTGTTTCACTTAATAGCTCTGATTCAGGCTTTTTTTTTTTTCATTTATACTACTTGGAAAGATTTAATCACTTGGGATTGTAAAAATAAATTTGTAAAATCTTAAATCTCATAAATATGAATTTATTTTATTTATTTTTCAATCATTTAAAAATTTTTACCAAAGAAGTCTAATGTCTCTGTGATAAAAACCTCATACTAATTCTAGTTTTCTTTGTCAGGAAATTTATGTGCTACATCCGCAGATTACTTTACCTCAAGACAAGCATACTTCTCAAATTAACACTACCTTCCTTGATTCATGGATTCCTCCTTCAGTCCTTAGATCCCTGAACTACTTCTCTGCCTTGTCCTCCCTCCTCTCTTTCAACTTTTTACTTCCCTTTTACATTTAATTTTTTGCCATTAGAAAGAAAACTCTGGGATGATAAGGTTGTGTTTTTTTTGCTTGTAAGTATTCTTTTGCTTAGCATAGCATCCTACACATTGAATCTGTTTAACAAATATTTAATGTAACCAAATCTAATCTAAACTAATCATGTCTTTTTCTTGGATAAGCTATAAAGTTTATTAATATTATGTCAAACCACCCTCAAAGACAATAACTCTGAACTTTGAATTGAATTAAATAGTTCATATTATCTAAATGAGATATTTTATCTCATTATTTGGAGTTTTGCTCCTAACTTTGCTCATTATATACTTTAAAGTAAAACTAATCCTTATTAGTATAAAATAGGATCTCAGATGCAATCTAGCTCATTTCCCATTTTTACTGATTTACAAATAATATATATTGTTTTCTTCCTTTTTTCTTTTAGTTTTTATTTATTTATTTTTAAGATTGCTTTCTTTTTAAATTGAATTCACAATTTTTTTTCTTTACTCCCACCACTCCTCTACTCACTGAGAAGGCAAGGAGAATTATATCACAATATGTGTGAAATCATGCAAAACATTTTCATATTAGCCATATAACCAAAACATTTTTAAAAAGTGAGAAAATTATACTTCAATTTGCAACTAGAGTTCATCAGTTCTCTTTATGAAGGTTGAGAACACACACACACACACACACACACACACACACACACACACACACACACATATATACACACACATATTTTTTACCACGAATCCTTTGGAATTTGCTCCAATCATTGTATTTATCAAAGTAGTCTTTTGCAGTTGATCATCATGACAAAATTAATACTATAGTACACAATGATATGGTGCACAATGATCTACCAGTTCTTCTGTCTTCAGTTTGTTTCAGTACTCCACCCTGGCCATTTCTTATAGCACAATAGCACTCTCTCATAATCATATAACATAAATTTCTTAACCAATCCTCAATTTATGTCTGTCCCTTTAATTTTCATTTCTTTGCCTCCACAAAAAGAGCTACTATAAATATTTTGTTCACATATTACTTTCTTTTTCTTCGCTCTCTTTGGGACACTGATATAGGAATATTATAGCTGTGTCAAAGGGTATTTGCAATTTTATAGCCCCTTGGGCTTAGTTCCAAATTATTCTGTAGAACGGTTTTACCACTTAAAAACTTCAACCACAGTTTATTAGTGTTCCTATTTTCCCTCATTTCCTGCAGCATTTATTAATTCTGATTGGAATGAGGTGGTACTTCAGAAATAGTTTAATTTGCATTTCTCTAGTCAATACTGATTTAGTGCTTTTCTTATGTGACTTTGATTTCCTATTTAAAAAACTATCCATTCATATCCTTTGATCATTTATCAATTGGGAAACATCACTGATTTTTATTATTTTGTTTCAGTTCTCTATATATTTGGGAAATGAGCACTTTATCAGAAAAAAATGCTGTAAACTTTTTTGATATTAGTTAATCACCTATGGTGAATATTTGCAAAAAAAAAATTCTCTTATTAATATATTTTAAATGGGCCTGTTTTCTTCTGCTTTGTCTGAGATCATTATGACTAATCTGCCTTTTTTTAACTCCAGATGAACAATAATGGACTCTGTGTCATTTCAATTTTATGTATGTCTTTGTATTTAAGTGTCTTGTATACACCACATGGTTACAGTCTAGTTACCAATGGATCCTGTTATCTGCTTCTATTCTACGGGTTAGCTCATCTCATTCATAATCATCTTTATCATTACTGTGAATTTATCTCCATCCAATTTTCCTTGGTGTATTATTCTCTTTCTTTTTCTCTTGTTCCTCCTCAAAAATCTGTTTTGCTTTTGACCACTGCCTTCCTTCATCTGTCCTCCCTTTAATCACCCCTTTCTCATATCTCTTATTCCCCTTCTCTTCTTTTTCCCTACTGGATAAAATAGATTTCTATACACATTTGAGCATGTGTGTGTGTGTGTGTGTGTGTGTGTGTGTGTGTCTATGTGTGTGTGCATGTGTAGTATGTGTATATGTGCATTCTTCCTTCTTTGAATCAATTGTGATGAGAATTCAAGCATTGTCTGCCATTTTCCCCATTTTTTCCTCCACTGTAAAAGCTCTTCTTGTATTGCTCTTTTATAATTTTTTTTTCATTCTGCCTCTGACATCCCCCTTCTCCCAGGTCATCCCTTTTTCCCACCCCTTATTTTTTTGAGAGGGAGATCATCCCAACCTAGCCAACCAGCATTCATGCTCACCGTCTATGTAGATTCTTATCTGCTCTAATAGTGATAAAGTTGTTAGACATTATGTGTATCATCTTCCCATATATAAAGGTAAGAGTTTAACTTTATTGAGTGTTATATAATTACTCTTCCATATTTACATTTTTGTGCTTCTTTGAGTATTGTGTTTGAATTTCATTTTTTCTTAGTTCTGTTTTTTTCATCAGGAATGGTAGGAAGTCCCCTATTTCATTAAAAAAATTCATTGTTTCCCCTAAATAGTAAATACTTACTATTGCTGGGTAGGTTATTTCTTTCTTTTTTTTTATCATTTTCAATTTATTCATTTTTACTTTTCAACATTCACTGACATATGTTTTAAATTTTCTTTCCCTCACTTTCCCCTTCCTCTCCAAGACAGCATTCAATTTGATTTGGAATCTACCCACATATTCCTATTAAACATAATTCACATTAGCATAGAAGAATTACAAAAAAATGAGAGAAAACATGAGAAAGAAAAAAAAAGAGCAGAAAAGAAAATTATCTGCTTCACTCTGCACTCTGACTCCATAGTTCTTTTTCTGGATGTGGTTGACGTTTTCCATCATGAGACTTTAGAAATTATTTTAGGTCCTTGAAGTGCTTAGAAGGGTTAAGTCTATCAAAATCAGTCATCACCCACTGTGGCATTTTCTGTAAACAAAGTTCTCCTGCTTCTGCTCACTTCACTCAGCATCAGTTAGCTCTGAAAATTGGCTGTAATATTCTTGGGAGTTTCTTTTATAGAAATCTCTCTTAGGACATTTTTGTGAATTCTTCCAATTTCTATTTTGCCTTACATACCTAATATACTAGAGCAGTTTTCCTTTATAATTTGTTAAAATATTTTGTCTAACCTCTTTTTTGAACCTGTCAGCTAGTACAACAATACTTATATACAATAATTTTATCATTCTTCCATTTATTTTCCAGGTCAGTTGTTTTTTTTAATGAGAAATTTCTGTCTTCTATTTTTTTATTCTATTATTTTATTTTATTATTTTTAGATGTCTTATGGAATCACTAGTTTCTACTCACCCAATGTTAATATTTAAGGAATTGTTTCATTCAGTTAGCTTTTGTACTTCTTTATTTCCTCACTACCAATTCTACTTTTTAAGGAGTTTATCTTTTCATTCATTTCTAGTAAAATAATTTTATACATCTTTTTAATTTTGCAAAATTTGCTTTTTAAGAACTTCTTTTCTTCAGTAAATGGTTGTACATTTTTTTAAAATCTCTTCAATTCTGCTTTTTAAAAAAGTTCTAGTAAGTGATGCTGGTGCCTCTCTTGCCATTTGGCCTATTCTGCTTCTGGAGTTTTCATTTTTTTCACTGTTTTTTGTGCCTTTTTGTCAAGTCATTTCCTTTTTTTTTTCCATTTTCTTGTATCACTTTCTATTCTAATCTTCTCTTCCTGTTTAATTTGTTTTATGAAATGTTTTTTGAGCTCTTCCAGGAATTTTTCTTTTTGACCTGCGACCAATTCACATTTCTTTTGAGGATTCAAATGTTGCTGTTTTAACTTTTTTTTTTATCTTTTTCTGAGTTTATGTCTTGCTCTTCCCTGTCATCATAGTAATTTTCTATGTTGATAATCTTTATTTGTGCTTTTGTTGTTGTTTACTTGTTTTTCTAGTTTATTTCTTGCCTTTTAAATTTAGGTTAATTTTGGGCTATTTCCTTGGGGAAGAGAGGTCACTGTCCCAAGATTCATGTCTTTGTGCTACTGTTTTCAGAGATAGTTTGGGAAATTTGTAAGTTTTCATTTCTTCTAAAGTGGTATTATATTAGTGGATCTATGGTGCTTGTTTTCCTGGGCCTGTGCTCTGCTCTGTGAGCAGCCACAGCCACTCTTTTCCCTAGAACTACAACCAAGGACCAACTCCTGCTTATGCCCTTCCTTGCCCTGGGACTATGTCCCAGAACTGGGTTTTCACAATGCAACAAAATACTCCTCCCAGTGTCAGTACAGAATGTCTCGTAATGATCTTGTCACCAATTGTCTGAGTCCCTTACCATATCTAAATCGAGAGCTCTGGAAACTACCACTGACAATGTGGTCAACCGCAAGGCCTGCCATTAGCTTTCTGGGGCTTGGGGGTGGCCTGTACTGGACTGTACTCCACAATCATCAAAGTGATACAGACCTTTCCTGCAGGTGTTCAATGCTATCTTAGCTGGAAAATTATTTCACTCTGTCCTTTATTGGTTCTGTCTTTCCAGAATTCATTTTAAAGTGTCATCTTAACATTATTGGAGAAGAACCTGGGAGAGCTCAGGTGAATCTGTGCCTTTATTCTGCCTTTTTATTTCCGCCCTTGAAATCCTATAATTTTTAAATTGACTGTTCAGTTGACTAATCTTATTTTGTTTTTTAAGGAATTCTCTTCTTCCGTGAACTTCTGTGACTTTTTTTTTGCCATTAAATGAATTCTGTTTTATTTAAAACAGATATCTTCTTCAGCATTTTTTTTACCTCTGTTACTAAGCTGTTAATCTCCTTTTCATAATTGTGTTGCATTGCTTTACTTTTCCCCACCAATTTTTCATTTACCGCTCATAGCTTCCTTTAACTTTTCCAGGAATACTTGTTGGACTTAGACGCTGTTGTTATTCTCATTTGAGATTTTGTTTGTAACTATCTTCACATTGCCGTCTTCCCAATTTTCTTGGTCTTCTCTGCCCCCAAAGTACCTCTATATAGTTGCTTTGTTGCTGTTGTTGTTCTTGTTCTTGTTGTTTGCTCATCTTTCCAGTCTATTTCTTGGTTTTGAAGTGTATGTGAAATTAGATCTCTGATCACCTAGGTGTGGAGAAGTTTCAGGCTCTTTTGTGCTACTGTTTTCAGAGCTAGTTTTGTGAGGCTGAAAGTTTTTTGTCACTTCTAAGGAGTTGTTATTGGGAGAGAGGTTTTGTCACTGATTTCTTGGTTTATGTTCTATTCTCTGTCAAGGAGACAGAGTCTCCTTGTAGTCACAAACATTTGTGCTTCGAATTTCCTTGCTCCTTGGTGGCTGACCACTTCTTCCTCTTTTCCTTAATGCTGCAAACCCCGACTGTTTGTGGGCAATAGAGGTGCTAATCACCACCACATAAACTCAATGCCAGAAAAGGGCCCCTTTAATTTTTTGACTACTTGTCTGACCCACTTACCATGTCTAGACTGAGTTCCTCCTGCTGCTGCTGCCACTGTTGTAAAGTGCCTCCATGGCCCACATATGATGCTAGTACTATGGCTGCTCTTCAGGTGTTCTTTAGGGATGCATCCCTATGTCATAAATGTCTCTTGCTGACCTGTTATGTTTTTTTTGACTGGAAGAAATGGTTCATCCTAACTTTTTGTTACCTCTGTCACTCCAAAATTTGATTCAAAATGTTATTTTAGCATTATTTTCAGGAGAATGTTAAGAAAATTCAGCTGGGTTGCTTCCTGAATCAAACCTTCTTGGCTCTGTCCCCCATTTGTTCTCTTTCTATCTTATTTTTCTTGGCTATTAACTATCTTTAAATTATTTTTGTCCCAGAATTTCAAAGATAAAGCTCACTCTCTTTGTCGGAGAAAAAAGAAACAACACAAGAATTGGAAAACTCTGCTTTCTCTAGTTGATAATTATAGTTATCCTTCAGCCCCAAGATCTGTTCTTTCATGCTGCTCCCCACCTCTGCAACTTGCCCATGTCTGTTAGTCAGGCTAGTCATTGTAGCTCAGGAGAGACTTGTATATCATAAAATGCAATAAAAATAATTTTCTTGAAATGATTTAAAATGATGTTATTCCTGAATTTTTAAAAGGGTAGTAACTGAAATAAAATGCTACTTTCCTCTGCCTTCACATTTCCCAAAGAAAAAACAATGCTAATTCACAAAAGATTTTCATTAGGTTAGTGGAAATTATGAAAAAATAAATTTTCCTGCATGAGCTCCTTTTGTGTCCCTGATAACAAGTGGGCCAAATCAAGAAAAGTCAAGCATCTTTAAAAAGATCTATCTCACCTACATAAAAAGGCACCACTTTTTCCTTATTGTTTCTCCAACAGAGGTTAAAAAAATAAAACAAAACAATCTCTTTTCATATTCTTACTGTCCCTTCCCAAACTCAGTTAATTCTGAACCTTAGAACTCCCAACAGCTTTTTTTTAACAGTGCATGCTGTTATTTTCATCCTCTGTTATCTACATACACATACACATACATTATATACACATGCATTCACACACACACACGTATATGTTGTTTCTCCTTCCCTCATTCTCCATTCTTTATCCTCCTTTATTTTCACCTTCTTTCTTATTCCTTTTTCTTTCTCCTCTCTTCTGCCTCTTTTTCTTCTTTTTTCCGAATTCTTATTTTACCTCTTCCTGTTCTCCTTTCTCCTCTTCCTTTCTTATCATTTGAAGAGTTCTTTGTATACGTGTATTTTTCTCTTGGGACAAATTCTAGTTATTCTTTTCAAAGGAATTATTTCCATTTGTGTCATCACGATTTAATTTTTGAGCATTTTTAATTCCTCCCCTGTACAATGCCTTCGTAGTGTGTTAGTCCAAGGAGTTACATTTGTTTTTCCTGTGAATACTTGGTGATTTGCTTTCCCCATATCTATGGTGCTTATCCATCTATGACTAAATTCCCTCTCTTCTATCACAAATTCTATGAGGGAACTGTCATTTCCCTCAGTATTCCCATCATTTACAACTACTAGGTCTTTACTGAAAAAGAATCAGATCCATCATAAATTTCCTTTATGTTGGTTCATCCTTCTTTTGAAAGAAGCAATTATTATTAAGACAAGTTTAAAGTGCTTTTAGCTGTTCTACTTTTTATAATAAATGAACTCCATCAGATGACTGAACAAATGAAACCCTCATAATGACTTTATCAAAACTTTTGGCCAGGCTTGTTATTTATTTCTCAAAATTAGTGTCTATTTTCTCTTCTATTGCAGATTGTCACAAGTATAGTCCAATGACAAAATCATGTCTTTTTCTCCCTCCATTTATTGCTACTCAGATGCACTTCAAAATATTTCTCTCTTTCACTTCTGGATTTGCTCACATGAGACTATTGTATAAATATGCTATATGACATGACCTTATTTTCCTGCTAAACTTGTAATATTTCTACTATATCAAAAATATCTAAGTTACTGCATGATTTTGGAAATGCTAAGCTTCTCTACTGATCTCTGGTTACAGATGCATTAATTTCACATACTACTTTGTTCGTCTTCAAGTTCTTTCATTTTCTTGTTGTGATACTCTTTCCATAGATTTGAATGTTTTCGTAGTTTAACAACTAATAGTCCAGTATTTGTATAGCAAAATAGATCATATTTTGGAGCAACTCTAATGATGATAACTTGAAATGTAAACTAAAATGTTCTTAAAGACAAGCATGTAATGTAGAAATGTACTCAAAACCCTTCCAATTTGATCATACATCCTAGATTTGTGATGTGATAGCATGGCCTATGAGAACCAAGGGTAAATACTATACCACAAAAAGGCATCACAGTTAGACTCTAGTGGAGAATACTAGATCAGCAAGAATGATTCTTTTCCTTGAAGGTACCAAACACTTTTTCAAACCTAATCCTATTATGACACCTAGATAACCATATAAACATGTTTTAAATATATATGGACCATATTTCTCTTCATGCAGACTATTATATAATTTATTTATAACAGTATTTGTTAATTACGATTATAGAATAGAATTTTACATCTCTTCTCTACATACTTATATTCAATGATAAAGCCAGCATTCTAAAATATTTTCTATTTTACTCAATTCAGATATTGTGAAGCAAATATTAATTTCAATAAAATGTGAAGTCAAAGACTGGATAATTATAAGTTGAATGTTATTACCAATTCCTAGATTCTAGATAATGGGATATAATTGTCTTGTTTCACTAATGCTGATTGTTAATTTTATATTTAAGATAGAAATTACTGAGAGGCAGCATGTTGTGCTTCATAAAGAACTAAATCTGGTATCAAGAACACCTGGATTTAAATCTTTCTAAAACATATAATCTGTGTGATTCTGGGTAAACTCACAAAGTCACATATCATCCCAGGCAACTAACACTGCGTAAATTTTAGAAGAAGTACCCACGTGAGTAGGAAGAAGTTTACTCTCTGGGAAATTGCCAAGCCCAGGAAATCACATATCAGAGTGTTTTTTTTAAATATTATTTCACTGATGAAGAGATAGCATTTTAAATTTTATTCAAAATGAAGGAAAATATAAATTAAATGCAACTTGCTTTATTACCTTCTGTGCTACATTATTAAATAATAGCTATAAATATTAGAATATCAGTTGGGTTTGTTTGAATTATACTTTTGAATATCACTAGACAACTAATTTGTCCATATTTAGAAAGGAGCTGCTAGTTAGCACAGGGGATACAATGCCAGGCCTAGAGACAAGAACTCATTTTCTTGAGTCCAAATATATCTTCTGACACTTATTAGATGTGTGACCCTGGGAAAGTCAATTAATCCTGTTTGCCAAAATTTCCTCTTTTGTCAAAGGAGCTAGAGAAGTAAATGGCAAAGCAATTCAGCATCTTTACCAAGAAAACCCCAAAATGGGATCATGGAGTTGCACATGACTGAAACAACTAAATCACAACAACAACATGAAGTTTCAAGTTAAATGGTTGCAAAGTTCAAAGATGGCATAACTACATTTGTCTGTAAAATTAACTCTAGAGATCTCTCAAAAATGAGAACGAAGAAGGGAAAAAATGCTCATATAATACCTACTGTGTCCCAGGCACTGTGCTAAGCACTTTATAAATATTATCTCATTTTATTTTCACACAACTCTGAGAGGTACATGTTATTATAATCCCCAATGTATAGTTGAGGAAATTGTTTGAAACTGGATTTTATTCAGGTCTTTATTCCAGCTTCACTGACCTATCCATGAATCCATCTGATTCTCAGAACTGCTATCCAATGTAACACTTAAAGACACCGAATAATTTACTACGTGTTTATTTTTTTTCTTCCTCCATGAAGAGGTTGGATATCTCATTTTTGCTTAGTTTTCATTCTTTGTTATGTGAAATAAATTAAATAAATTTAAATAAATAAAAATAAATTCCCTGAATATATGCAAATCTTATATTCTTAATGATTCTACCATATGACCTGAATGCCCATGAAGAAAATGGCTCCTGTTGGCCATAATGCTCCCCTTTCCAATTCTATTGCTTCTATTGCAACAATACCACCTGAACCTGGGATATAAAGCTGGGTTAGAGACTGTCATCATTATACCTAATCATTAGGAGTGCAGAGATCCCTTCTCTATATCAAAGATTGATGGAATTTTAGAGACGGAATGGATATAAAATTTATTATACAATTCTCTTGTTTTATTAATTCATTAATTCATTCCTTT
This sequence comes from Pseudochirops cupreus, assembly GCA_028627135.1. NCBI lineage: Eukaryota > Metazoa > Chordata > Mammalia > Diprotodontia > Pseudocheiridae > Pseudochirops > Pseudochirops cupreus. The sequence continues at coordinate 106,425,489 of CM053583.1, forward strand.
AAAAAAATATAAATAAAAAATGATAGCAAGGACCACAACATACCAAAATCAAACCAGATTCACATTTTTCTCTACAACTTTAGCCTCAAGACTGCCCATATTTATATTTAAAGTGAGAGTTATAAAACATCTACTACCCCTCCATTTGCTCTCCACTCATTTGCATATCAAATGGCCAATAAACAAGTTATTCCTTTGATTGAAGGAAATGATGATTTAAGTGCTGGGCTGATTCATTACTGGCCTGGCTCAAGCAAGTTGCTCTTCATGGCTTACTGCTCACTAGGCTCATCTGCTGGTCAGATGAGGAAGCATATTGGCAATAGATTTCCCAAGCCCCCACCAGAGGTTTGTCAGCTGGAGAAAAATTAATGAGTCTGCTAGTAACTCTTCTAAATTTTTAGTCACAAAGTCATAACTCAGTCTCTTAAATCTCTAATACTCATTGATCCAAAATCAGGAAAGAGTACACAAAAATAGACCTAAGCAGAGGTGGCTCCATGGGTTCATGACAAGATGGAGAAGTGTTGAGGAGAGAAGGCAACTTAGCAGGTGGCACATCATTGCCATTCTTCTGCCTCATCTACGATAGCTTTCTCTCAACAACCTATAACAGGGGTCTTACATTAATTCTTTTTTTTTCCCCTCCATACTGGAAAGCAAAAGGGAAAGAAAGAGTAATTTTTTAAAAATATTTGAACCATTTCTATAAATATTCAATTACAGCTCAGAACTCAAGAAAAATATTTTCATCGCCATGCAGTGAGCTGATAACTCTACTTGCTATGAAGTAGTGTGAAAGAATCCTCTACATCATACTTTTTGGAAACATATTCAATATATCTCCATGGTTAACCATCTTATTTTAAAAATTAAGAAATTAATATTTAAAGTGATTAATTAGCATCCACAGGTTCTTCTGCTTTTACTTATTATAGATTGCTATGCTTATGAATACTTCAGTATGCCAAATACTCTCTTCCTGAAAATGTTCAAATTTCTATAGTGATTTAATCATTTTTTTCCTGGGAATTCTATCATGTGATACATATTTTGTCTTTTTTCCTTGTATCCTCACAGCTTGGCATAATATTTGGTAAATAGTAGGTGCTTTAGAGTTCTTATAAATACTAAAATATTTATAGCAGCTCTTTTTCTGGTGGCAAAGAACTGGAAGTTGAGGGGATACCTATCAATTGGGGAATGACTGAACAAGTTGCCTTATATGAAAGTAATGGGATATTATTGCCTCACAAGAAATGGTGAGCAGGCAGAATCCAGAAAAAAAAACCTGTAAAGACTTGTGTCAACTGTTGCAGAGTGAAGTGAGCAGAACCAGGAGCACACTGTACACAGTAACAGCAACATTGAGCAATGATAGAATGATAGACTCAGCTCTTCTGAGCAATGCAATTGTCCGAGAAAATTCTAAAAGACTCATGATGGAATATGCCATCCACATCCAGAGAAAGAACAACAGAGTCTGAATGAAGATCAAAGCATACTATTTTCTTTTTTTTTCTTCCTCATGGTTTTCTGCATTTGTTCTGATTCTTCTTTGACAACATGACTAAATTGGTAATAGATTTACTATGATCATACATGTGTAGCCTATGTCAGATTGCATGCTGTCTTGGGGAGAAGGTAGTAAGTGGGACACAATATAAACTCAAAATCTTATAAAAATGAATGTGGAAAGCTTAAACAAAGAAAAAAGTCAAAGAAAAAATATTCTGATCCTGTTTTTAAAAAAGTAATGAGAGATACTAATTATAAAGAAACAAAATATGTATCCCCAGAGGGAATAAAACCTCCAATTAGGTTCTATTGTTTATTTTGTTAATTCATTTTTATTTTGAAAATCTCAAATTATGTTCTACTGTATTTTTATTTTGTTAAGCAACATTTATTTTGTAAACCACAAAAAAGAATCCCCAAAGAGAATGGTAATAATTGAGTCTCTAACCAAGATTTTGCTAAACATTTCCCCCCCTTGTTACAGCTTTTCATTATTTTATTAGATGACGTTCTTCATAATCTTCCATCATCTTTATTTTTACTATATAACAAATAAGTTTATTTTAATAAATGACAGGGAGATATATGGTTCAACTTGGAGTCTGAAATAAAAGTATTGAAATCCTGATGTGATTATGTGATTGTAGAAAGGTAGCAATGTCTCCGAACCTCAGTTTTCACATCTGTACAGTGAAAAATTCAGCTGTATCACCTCTCAAGTCTCTTCCAAGTCTACATCTTATCTTAAAGAAGTTATATAGAGAAAGAGTGTGGGGAGCCAAGGAGGCCTGATCCAGGACTCAGATAAAAATATTGACAGTGTACCCTAATACCCCTCGAGGTGACACAGCTTGTAAAGTCTGGCTCCCTGCAAGGCCCCCCAGGGATACACTTAAAAGGACTTTTGTTTGATATCCTGAAATCAGAGCCTTTGCCCCCAGACTTCAGACACCTAAAGGACACGTTCCTTATCACATTATGTTACTTCCAGGATATAACAGGCTAAAGATTATTGTAAGTCAAAATACTTGATTCTTGGGGGTCAGTTTCTATGCAGATGGCTTTGAGATTGTGGCTTTGGTTTCCAGCTTCAAAGCCTGCCTCCTGGTACCATCCTTTGTCCTGTAGATACACTTTGATTAAGAGAAAACTGACTTTCCCTATGACTTCCTGG
>CM053583.1:106428680-106445946 GCA_028627135.1 Pseudochirops cupreus
TACCCCACCCTCCCCCCCATTCTATTCTCTACCCTGACCATGTCCCTGTCCCTTTATGGAAGTGTGTACTTCTATCAACCCTCCCCCATACTCTGCCCTCCCCTCCATCATCCCACCTCTCATCCCCATTCCCCCTACTCTCCTGTGTGACAAGATACCCAGTTCAGAGTTTATGTCATTCCTTCCCTAAGCCAAGTTCAATGACAGTAAGGTTGAGTCTTTCCCTTTTACCTTCCTATTCTTCTCCTCCATTATAACAATTATCCTTTGCCTCTTCTATAAGATGATTAACCCCATTCTGTCTCTCCCTGTCTCCGCTCATTCTAATCCTCTCCCATCTCAGAATTTCACCTTCCTATTCAATTGATCTGGAGCCCTCAATGTATTCCTATATACTCATACTCAGTCATGTGTTTGCATGCATATGTAAACCCTCCTATATAGACATGTGTGTATGTATATGTATATATACACTTGTATTCCCTTCACCTATCCTCATGGTGAGAAAAGTTTCATAAGTTCCAATTATCACTTTTCCATGTTGGCATGTAAACAGTTTAACTTTGATAATTTCCTTATGATTTCTTTTCCATGTTTACCTTCTCATAATTCTTGTATTTGAGTGTCAAACTTTCTTTTCAATTCTGGTTTTTTCAGCAAGAATGTTTGAAAGTCCCCCACCTCACTGAATGACCACATTTTCCCCTGGAACACCATACTCGATTTTGCTGGGTAGGTGATTCTTGGTTTTAATCCTCACTCCCTTGATCACTGGAATATCATATTCCAGGCCCTTTGATCCTTTGCTGTAGAAGCTGCTAGATCCTGGTTTATCCTAATTGTGTTTCCACAGTATTCAAATTGTTTCTTCTTGGCAGCTTGTAATATTTTCTACTTGATCTGGGGACTTTGGAACCTGGCTATAATATTCCTAGGAATTTTCTTTTGGGGATCTTTTTCAAGAGGTAATCAGTGAATTCTTTCAAGTTCTATTTTGCCCTCTGTTTCTAAAATATCAGGGCAATTTTCCTTGAGAATTTCTTGAAGGCTGCTTTCTCAGTTCTCTTTTTGATGTTGGCTTTCAGGTAGTCCAATAATTTTAAAATTGTCTCTCCTGGATCTGTTTTCCAGGTCAGTGGTTTTTTCAAGGATATATTTCACATTGCCTTCTATTTTTTCATTTGTTTGATTCTGTTTAATAGTATCTTGATTTCTCATAAAGTCATTTGCTTCCCTTTGCTCCACTCTAATTCTGAGAGGAATTAATCTCTTCAGAAAGCTTTCGAGATTCTTTTTCCATATGGCAAAGTCAACTTTTTAAGGCATTCTTCTCCTCATTGGGTTTATGGGCCTCTTTTGCCATTTGAGTTAATCTGTTTTTTAAGGTATTATTTTGTTCAGTCAGGTTGTTGACTCTCTTTTCATGATTTTCTTGCATCATTCTTATTTCTCTTTCCAATTTTTCCTCCACTTCTCTCATTTGGTTTTCAAAATCCTTCTTAAGCTGATCCATGGCTTTTATGCCATCTTCATGTTTCTTGGAAGCTATTGGTGTGGCAGTTCTGACTGTGTTGTCTTCCTCCTGTTCCATGCGTCAATCCTTCTTGTCCCCAAAGAAGGAATCTAGAGTTTGGTTGCTGTTCTTACTTTGCTTCCTTTGCCTGCTCATGATGGCCAGTCAACGATTTTTTAGCTCTGTGGAACTCTACTTCCAGAAGGGAAAGCTCTGTCCCAAAACCCTGGGGTTTTCCCAGCTGTCGCAGCTTTTGTGGGGCTGTCATATTTTTGCAGCGCCCACTGGCTTTGGCTCCCTGAAACGAACCCCAGGACCACCACCCAAGACCATGATCTGGATCCAGGCCACTCAACACGAGAGCACTTGGCCTCTGAATGGTCATTTGGCCCCCCTGCAGTCTGCAGGCCAGGAGCTCTGAAGCAGCTATGTGGACGTGAGGGCCTCTGCTTCTGCTGTGCTGCTTATTTGCCCTGGAGGCAGTTTGGCTGGACCTGCTTTTGTCCCCCAATTTTAGCCGAGATCCACTGACCTTTCACTTAATCCTTTTTTTTTATGGCTTGATTATTCTGGAAAGTGCTACAGCTGCCGCTGATCCACTCTCCTGAAGCTACAGCTGCAGCTTGGCTTGTTTTTTCCGGCCACCCCCGGGGCCAAGCCGCGGTTTCCGGCTGGGCTGGTTTCGGCTCCCAGTGCTGAGATGGTCCATTCTAGCTGAGCTGCCTTCAGTGGGAAGTGTATTTTTGTGTGTTTTAGAGCCCTAAAATTTGTTTAGAGTCATATTTTATGGGTATTTGAGGTGGTTGTGTGGGAGCTGTCATACCTTGCTTCTTCTCTGCCATGATCTTGTCTTCACCCCCTGCCACATTCTTTATAATTTCTAAATTAGAGATTTGCTGAAAACATTGAGAATTCAAGTGATAGGTTCATATTTGCACACACCAATCCAGGGCATAAAGAAGCCAGGGCTTGAACTAAGGCTGTCCTTTCTTCAAAGTCTTCTTTCTATCTGTTATGTTGCCACAGTCAAAACTTCCTGATGCTAAAATTTTAAATTGTTTCTTTCTAAAAAGGAAACAACTTCAGCTAATTACTGGTAAGTGGTCAGAATTAGAGAACATAATTCTCTTCTATTATTCCTCACATATTTCACAAATGTAAAAACACTTACCTGGACAAAGTAAAATAAAGTAGAAGTGTCAGCCAACTATCCCTGGATGCCAGGAGAACTGAGTTCATCTGAGCTACTCTCAAGGAAACATGTGAACCCATCACAACGCACACTGTTCACTCTGGGTAAGATGTCTGACATACTTAGTTTGCCTTAGGTTTCCCTTCTGGGTTTGTGGGTTTATGAAAACACTCATCTCCTACACTGAAAGGCCTGTAAGGTGCCTTTGATTCATGTCAGCAACTCTGATCAGACAATGACATTTTTCATCTTGCTATAGATGGTTAAAATTGGATGTGAGAAAATTTTCTCAGATGGCACGCCATAAACACTTAACCTTTTTTGTATCCTAAAGTAATGGGCATAAAAATGTTTCCAGTAAATGATGTTTATAATTGAGTTTATTTGTAAAATATTCCAGAAAATAGAAGAGTCTTGTCAGTATATTTAATTTGATCTCTTAATTATGTATAATGAAAAATAGCCTCTTAGAAGTTAAAACATTAATTTCTATAAGTTGAAATACATATGTAAATTCATATATTTTAGGAAATATAAATATGTGAGATCTGGGAAAAGTTATAGAGGGTATCCTCAGCATGATTTGAATTTAAATATATCAAAGATAATTCTTTGATGCAGTCAAATCACAAAACACATATCATTCATTTTTCTTATGCCATCTTTCACTTCTATTTATGATCACTTTCTCTTTAAGGTAAGCTTCTTAAAAACTATGGATTTATCAAAATTATACATATTATAGTACATAGTTTTGTCAACTCTTTTTGGACAAAGGTGAAAAAGGAAGCTTCCTTACACTCACAAATTGTCACTTTCTTCAGAGTGACATTTCCTTCCCAAAGATTTGTGTAAAATATTATTCTTTTCTGACTATGGCTAATTGGCTATTTATATAGCCTGCTTATAACTTTCTTTTCTAAACAAGTCAAAATCTGATTAAGCTAGTTTCAATTACCTGTTTAATGGAAATATTCTCATCTCCCTCTCAGCTGGAGTACATACCAAATTAATGGAGATGTTTCATAAATGGCTTTGCAGACCTCTTGTGCCAAGAAGGGAAATCTTGGGCAATGATAGTCTTATATGAAAAGAGTGACCTCCAGTGGTACTGAGCTCCTTATCTAATAAATAAGTAATATGTTATCTTCATTTCCAGAAAAAAATACATGCACGGTGCTTTAAATAACATTAAATTCAAAACACATTCCAGGTCAAACATCAGAAACAATACAACTCCAATACTACCAATAAAATACATGTATGCAACCCATTAATGCCCCTCAAGGAGGTTATATTTTATTACTTTTATTCCTAAATAATGTCAGAAATATTGGTATAAGATATTCTGTCTTGGTAAAAAGTATTCATGCTAAATAACTTAAACTCAGAAGTCTGAAAGATATATTCTGAGAAACTGACCTTACTTAGACTTTCATGTGCTACATTTTTTCCTAAAATGGTTCAAAGTACAGTATTTTAGCTTGCAAAAATTTGTTAGCTTGTGTTTTACAATAAAATGTGAAAAACGAAGGTCAGTACATCTTCAACTTGAGTTTATTACAATATTTTCAGAAAGTGATATGTGTGTGTGTGTGTGTATGTGTGCATTAAAAAAGCTTGTGGTATTTATGTTCTTTGTTGACTGGAATCATATTGCCCATAGAGTTCCCCATTTACCAGTCTCGTTTACCACATCTGAACTTCAGAGACTTTTCATATTATATGAACTCAGGAATAAATTTAACGCATCTTGCTATTAAAAAAAATAAAATATTAAAAGTAAATTATCTATGTTATAATTTTGTTTATGAATGCAATATTAAGTCCAATTGTCATTTATTTTTGCTTTCTTGATTTGTATAAAGCAGCATTTTGTATTGATATTTCTCCTTTGTATATTTAATTCCAATTCAGTTGCTAGGTTTCTCTTTTCTGTTTATTATTTTTAAAGTAGACTATGCTAATTTCATCACTCCTCAGTCTTTCTCTGCATCAGTATCTGCCAGATCTGCTACCTATTTGTTAGAACCCTAGAAATTTTTGTAATACACTCTAAGCATTAATTTTAATATTCAGACTTCAAGGACACACTTATTTTAGGAAAATCAATTTATATAAGTAATCCTACTTATCTGACTGTCTTTTATCTATTCATCATCACCCTGAATACAATGGAACAGTTATTTTTTCAATGTCTCCATTTACATAATGATATTAAGACTAATCCTTTTAATGTAATATGGTACTGAAACTGCATTTGGTTTCATAAAAATAAACTTATTTTTACTATAAAATACTTTTCTGTGTGACTACAACAGTTTCAGTCATAGATATAAAGAATCAAACCCTGAGTAATATCACTTGGTAAGTCAAATAATATTTAGAGAAGGTCTCAGATTTTCAAAGACTAGGATGGGTAGGAATTTGCCTTTCATGCTCCAAGAGATGTGAAAATTCACCTTAGTAAACCGCTCTATCCAAAAAGTTCAACACTGGTGGCTAACAGCTTTTTAGTGTTAAAGATCTCTACGTTTAGCTAGCAATGACAAATATAAACCTTGTCCCCTATTTCAACTTGGTAAGACCTGCCTGAATGTGCCATCCTTTGACATAGTCTTCCACATCCTATTGTCATATCCACTCCTTGTTGTTCTCCTTTAATTTTCATTGAGGATCAAAGATTGCAGAATTAGAATGGGACTTTGGTAAAAGGACCATGACAATAATCTTGTTAATTATAAAATGTTAAGAAAAATAATATGCCAACTTATACATTTGTAATTTTTTTTTCATGTTGGAAGCATCCTATCCCACACTTCTCAATTTGTAGATGAGAAATTGAAATTTGATGTTGTGAGTGGATTTATTTGATATAATTCCATGTCACCATTAATTGGAATACAAATCGTTGATATAAAATATTGACCTTAAGTAAAAGCACAATTTTTAAAAAATGCACTTTATTACTATTTCCATCTATTATAGTCATATCTGTTTCACACAGATACCTTTACTTCCTTGGATTTTTTAAATGTATTATTTTGATTTTTTTTTAAATTATTGATTAATTTACACTCAAGCCCTAACCTCAAAAGCTCTATTTTGTCTTTTATTTCTTATAACATTATCCACATTTGTTTATAACTATTGGAAAGTATGTATCCTTAAGGGAAAACTTATCTTTGACTACAAAATTCTCTTCATTAGAAATCATTGCTGGTTTTTTGTTAAATTGCAAATATAATCATGCAAACATAACATTTCCAGAATTTATAAACTGTTTTGCTCTTAATTGAGGAAAGGAGAGTCTCACTTTCCCAAATATTAGCCTGAGCTTTCTTTGATTACTGCCTTTTTTATTTTGTTTTGTTTTGTTTTGTTTAAAAAATGTTCTCCTCCATCAGCTAGTAGACTGGATATTTTCAGGGTAGCCCTAACACTTCACATACCACAACTATGGTGTGTTGACACATATAAAGACCTTCAAATTTTCTGTCTTTAACTGTCTTCTTGTCATCTAATTTTATTGTGCAAATATCTATCTTATATTATACTATATCATCCCATGTATTTTTTTCACATCATATATCAAGCCACATCACACCGTGTGTCCATCATTTCTATCTATGTTGTGTTTAGGTGAATGAATAAACTACTCCCAAAAGAAAGTTAAAGTTTGTGGATTATTTATTTAGTATGATTTGGTCTAAATTCTTCAATCTTGCTATTTCAAAGTGTAACAGAAAAATAAATGTTTCACAGTTGCTATTGCCAAATGTGTTTGTGAAAACACAGGACTGAAAAATCATTTTGGTATGAAGGTATAACATCTTGTGAAAGACAGTGTTTGATGGATTTTACTATCTGTTCTATTTTATTTTGGAATTATGGGACAAAAAAAAATGAGCTGTTTGTGTTTGAAAAGATTTGAAAGAGAACAAATTACCTTTCAAATAGAAAATCTTTCTTAATTTCTTATTATAAATCCCTGAATTACTTTGAAAATATAATGTAGCAATTTTTATTGAGTGCTAATGACATGCAAGACACTGCAATTAAATATGAATGCTGCTCGAGGAACTAATTTGTTGTTATGAGCAAGATTTATTTTGAAGATGTCCATCTTCTTTGATAATCCTTTTACCACCTCAATCAGTATGAGAACAACATCTTATTTTTTTATTACTTGTAATCATTATCCTGCCCTTAAAACAACAACAACAATGTGTGTTCATGGAGGTTTTACTTAAGTGCATTCAAAAAGATCCTTAAAAACATCACAACTTTCTATATTACAATAAATGTGAAAGTTGACTCAGCTTATGAATATATTTTCAGTCATTATCTGTCATCACTGGAAGGCTTTCCTTTGGAAGTCACTTAAAAGTTTCATGAAAATCAGTGTATACCCTGCAATGTAGTTCAAAAGAAATGAATATGAGTGAAACCAAAATTTTTAAACATGGTGTCACCCAAAGGAATACTTTGACAATTTTACATATCTTTAGTTACCTTGATTATTGCTACCAACTTTGTATACTGGATGATACATTCCTTGAGGGAAAGAAAAGAATCATTGAAAAAATCATGGTATTTTGTCCTTGGGAAGAGCTAAATGAGAAGTATTATAGTAGAGTTGATAAAAAAAATACTTAAAAATCAAGACTCTTGGTTCATAGGTTCATGTGTCAATCTTTACACGTGCTAGCTGTGAGACCTTGGACAAGTACCTCAGAGTCTCAGTTATGTAGACAACTCTCTGTAACTATAAAATGCAGTTCAAGAGTCTATTTACGATGATGCAAGATGTTCCCCCCCCAGAGTGCTCTATAACAAGAAAATCACAGGCCTTGTCAGTTTTACCCACTAACCTTTCCACTTCAGACAGGATTAATAATTTTCATTCTTTGATGTTTTTGTATTTTATATTTTATGTATTTATGTTATCTATCTTTATTTATACTACATTTATATATTCACTCAGTTTTGCATTTTTAACTCTCATTTTTTTCTCCCCCAGTATGACAGATAATTCAACTGATGCAAAACTCTGATGAATAAAATGAGTAAAAAAAGACAAATAATTTTGTGAAAGGAGAATACAATCTTGATATATGCTAGGAGTCAGAGATTTTGTGTAGATTGCTAGATTGCTCCCCTAGTATCTCCACATTAAATTGTGAGCTCCTTGAGGACTGGGAATATTTTTTACCTCTTTTTGAATCTTCAACACTTATTATATCACCCAACATGTAATAGGTGCTTAATACATATTGATTGAATATTAACTATTGGCCTAGTGAGGTTAGAAGAGAGTAATGAAAGTTTATAGAACTCTGTTTGAATGCTCTGTGGTGAATTTGGGGGAGAAACATGAATGAGAGTCACAGAGATTAGGCAGGCACACATCAGTTACAATGTGTATTATTGGTTGCAACTTAAGTTGATGACATCACAGAAACACTTGAGTACTTAAGAATAATATATTTTGTAGTATTTAAGTGAGTGATATTTGATTCTATTGAGCATCCTTTTGGATGTCTAAGGAGTAACCTTTGTTCTCAATCATCAAGATTATATCTCCTCCAAAAATCAGATTTTTAGATTTCTATGCCTCCTAAAAGGTTCAGGGAAAATCATGAATTGGAATGTTATTACCTTCCATCAGGTACAAATAATCTTGCTGACAAAACAGAGAACAATCCTAGAGGTACATAATGGAAAACCACACTATTTCTCCTAACTTGTTTATGCATAGACTGACCAAGGTTCAATTAGGGGAGCTTCTGTGTCCATGGCATTACCATATCAAAGTTATCCTTAAAGATACCTTTCCTTTAAAGCTAAAAGGAGCCTACATATCTTTCTGTCACTTTTGAAGCATCTTCAGTGAACTTTGTATCATAGAACTAGAACTTTCTTTTTTTAATTAATTATTTTATTTTTAGTCCTCAACATTTATTTCCACAAGAGTTCAAGCTCTGAATTTTTCTCCATCTCTCCTCCCCACCCCAGCCCAAGATGTCGTGCATTCTGATTACCTCTCTCAGGCTGCCCTCTCCTCTATCATACCCCCTCTTTTATGCCGTTCCCGCTTATTCTCTTCTAGGGCAAGATAGATATGTATAAGTCATTGCCTGCATATCTTTTTTCCTAGTTTCATGAAAAACAATTTCTAGCATTTGACTTTAAAACTTTGAGTGACAAATTCTCTCCCTTTTTCCCTCTTCACCAAACCTTATTGAGAAGGCAAGCAATTCAATATAGGTTATGCATGTGTAGTCATGCAAAACACTTCCATAACAGTCATGTGGTGAAAGACTAACTATATTTCCCTCCATCCTATTCCACCTCCCACTTATTCTATTTTCTGCTTTGACCCTGTCCCTTTTCAAAAGTGTTTTCTTCTGACTACACTCTTCTTCAGTCTGCCCTCCCTTCTATCTCCCCCACACACATCTTATATGCACCCCTCCTTACTTTCCTGTGGGGTAAGATGCCCAGTTGACTATAAATGGTATTGCCTCCTAAAGCCAAATCCAATGATAATAAAGTTGATGCATTTCCTCTCACTTCCCCACTTTTCCTTCCACTGTGAAACTTTCTTGCCTCTTTCATGTGAGATAATTTGTCCCATTCTATTTCTTCCTTTCTCTTTCTCCCTATATATTCCTCTTTCACCCATTAATTTTATTTTTAAGATATCATCTCTACAAAGTCAACTCACCATATGTCTATCTATCTATCTATCTATCTATCCATCTATCTATCTACCCATCTATATCTTTCTATTTCCTCCAACTACGCTAATACTGAGAAAGGTCTCATGAGTTACAAATATCATCTTTCCATGTAGAAATGTAAACAGTTCAATTTTAATAAGTCCCTTATAATTTCTCTTTCTTGTTTACCTTTTCAGGCTTCTCTTGAGTCCTGTATTTGAAAGTCAAATTTTCTATTTATCTCTGGTCTTTTCAGCAAGAATGTTTGAAAGTCTTGTTTCATTGAATATCCATTTTTCCCTTGAATTATTACATTGAGCTTTGCTGGGTAGGTGATTCTTGGTTTTAATCTTAGCTCTTCTAATCTCCCAAATGTCATATTCCAAACCCTTTGATCCCTGAATGTAGAAGCAACTAGGTTTTGTGTTATCCTGATTGTATTTCCACAATACTCAAATTTTTTTTCTGGCTTCTTGCAATATATTCTCTTTGACCTGAGACCTCTGTAATTTGGCTACAATATTCCTAGGAATTTTCCTTTTGCGATCTCTTTCAAGAGGTAATCAGTGGTTTTGTACAATGTCTATTTTGCCCTTCGATTCTAGAGTGCCAGGGAAGTTTTCCTTGATAATTTTTTGAAGGATGATGTCTAGGCCCTTTTTTTCATGGTTTTCAGTCAGTCCAATAATTTTTAAATTATCTCTCCTGAATCTATTTTCCAGGTCAGTAGATTTTCTAATGAGATATTCTACATTGCCTTCTATTATTTTTTTTCATTCTTTTTGATCTGTATTATAATATATTGATTTTTCATAGTCATTAGCTTCCATTTTCTCCCATCTAATTTTTAAGCAATTATTTCCTTCAGTGAACATTTGAAAATCCTTTTCAATTTAACCAATTCTGATTTTTAAGTCATGCTTTTCCTCATTGGCTTTTTTGATCTCTTTTGCCATTTGGGTTAGTCTATTTTTAAGGAGTTATATTCTTCTGTGTTTTGGGAGTCTTTTTTGAAAATCTGTTGCCTCATTTTTCATGATTTTCTTTCTTCATTCTCATTTCTCTTCCCAATTTGCCCTCTATTTCTCTTACTTGATTTTCTTTTTTTTCTTTAACATGTTATATTGTTTATTTAGTTTTAGTTTTCAGCATTCATTTCCAAAAGATTTTGAGTTACAAATTTTCTCCATCTCTTTTCCCTATGTCCCACTCCAATATAGCGAGCCTACTGAATACTCCTTCCCCCAATCTATTTTCTCTTATATCCTACCCTATTCCCTCCAACTTCCTAGTAGGGCAAGATGGATTTCTATAACCCAGTGCCTGCATATCTTATTTCCCTGTTGCATGTAAAAAAAATAATTTTTTAAACATTTGTGTTTAAAACTTTGATTTCCATATTCTTTCCCTTCTTCCCTCCCTATGCACCTCCACTGAGAAGACAAGTGATTCAATGTAGATTGTACATGTGCAGTTACACAAAAGGTTTCCACAGTAGTTATGTTGTTAAAGACTAAGTATATTTCCCTCCATTGTATTATGCTCCCCACTTATTCTGTTTTCTACTTTTACCTTGTTCCTTTTTAAAAGTATTTGCTTCTAGCTACCCTATCCCCCAATCTGCCCTCCCTTCTATCATCCAACTTCTTATCCTCTTCCCCACAACTTTCCTGTAGGGTAAGGTACCCAACTGAATTTGTATGTCATTCCCTCCTTAAGTCAAATCCAAAGTGAATAAGATGAACCCATTCCCTTTCACCTTCCTGCTCTTTCCCTGCATTGTAACAGTTTTCTCTTCTTTCTTTTAAATGAGTTACTTTACCATATTACATCTCTCCCTTTCTCCTTCTGCCAATGTATTCCTCTCTCAACTCTTAATTTTATTTTTTACATATCATCCGTTCATATTCAACTCATCCTGTGCCCTCTGTCTATGTATACATGTACACACATAAACACACACTCACATATATATTTATATACACATATACCCTCCTATATACATATATATGTATGCAGGCTATGTGTGTGAATACATATGCACACACAAATATATATTCAATTCAACTCTCTTCATACTGAAAAAAATCTCATGAGTTACAATTATCATTTTTCCATATAAGAATGTATATAATTTCAACTGTAATAATTTCTTTATGATTTCTTTTTCCTCTTTATCTTCTCATGCTTCTCTTCCTTCTCATATTTCCAAGTCAAATTTTCTTTTCAGCTCTTGTTTTTCAGCAAGAATGCTTGAAAATCCTCTCTTTTGTTGAATGACCATATTTTCCTCCAAAGAATTATATTTAGTTTTGCTGGCTAGGTGATTCTTGGTGCTAATCCTAGCTTGTTTGACCTCTGGAATATCATATTCCAAGGCCTTCAGTCCCTTAATGTAGAAGCTGCTAGATCTAGTGTTATCCTGATTGTGTTTCCACAGTACTCAAATTGTTTCTTCCTGACTACTTGAGATACTTTCTCATTGACTTGGGAACTTAGGAATTTGGCTATGATATTCCTATGAGTTTTCTTTCTGGGATATTTTTCAAGAGGCAATAGATGAATTCTTTCAATTTCTGTTTTGCCTTCTGGTTCTAGAATATCAGGGCAATTTTTCTTGAGAATTTTTGAAGGATGATTTCTAGGCTCTTTTTTCCATCATGGCTTTCACGCAGTCCAATAATTTTTAGATTGTGTCTCCTGAATATATTTTCCAAGTCAGTGTTTTTTTCAAGGAGGTATTTCACATTGCCTTCTGTTGTTTCATCTGTTTGGGTTTGTTTTATACTATCCTGATTTCTCATAAATTTATTAGCTTCAATTTGCTCCAACCTAAGTTTGAAGGCATTATTCTCTTCATTGAGCTTTTGAAATTTCTTTTCCATCTGGACAATTCAATTTTTTAGGAAATTCTTTTCCTCATTGTTTTTTTGGGCCTCTTTTGCCATTTGAGTTATTCTATTTTTTTAAGGTGTTATTTTCTTCAGTATTTTTGGGGTGTCCTTTATCAGTCTGTTGACTCTCTTTTCATGATTTCCTTGCATCATTCTCATTTCTCTTTCCAATTTTTCCTCCACTTTTTTTTTTTACTTAATTTTCAAAATCCTTCTTGAGCTCCTCCATGGCCTTTAACCAGTTCATATATTTTGGAAGCTTTTGATGCAGGAGTTTTCTCTTTGTTTTCTTCTTCTGGTTCCATGTTTTGATCCTTTTTGTCCCCCCAAAATGATTCTATGGTCTGATTGTGCTTCCTCTGCTTGCTCATATTGCCAGCCAATTACTAGACTTTTGAGCTCTTTGCCAAGGTAGAACTCTACTTACATACTGGAGAGAGTTGTGTCCCAAATTGCTGGTGTTTTCACATGTGCTAGAGCTATGAGGACAGTGGCCTCTCTACAGCCCCCACAAGTTTTGGCACACTGGTATTTCTCACCCCAGAACCTCTGCCCAAGACTGCCACCCAGACCCAAGTAGGGCAAAGAAAGAGTGATTACACTTTCAATGGTCTCTTGGCCCACCTACAATATGCAGGCCCAAAGCTCTGGAGCTATACATGGAATGGCAGCTGCAGTCACTGATCATCTGCTCTTCTTATCCTGGGGACACTTGCCATGCTGCACTCCCCTGTCATCCAGTTCCAGCAGAGTTCCCCACTGTACTTTTATTTTCTCTTTGGCATTAATGGGTTGAGTGTTCTGGGAAACAGCACAGCTGCGGGTTATTCACTCACCTGAAGTCTGCTCTGGCCAGTCTGTGCTGTTCGTCATGGCCACCAGAAGTCACACAGTCAGCTCACATGGGACTGTGCTCAGCTCACATGGGACTGTGCTCAGCTCCCAGTCTGGTGCAATAGACCCTTCCGGTCAGCCTACCAGGCTGCCTTTGGTGGGAGATTTGTTTCTTTCTGTCACTTTCTGGGTTCTGTAGCTCTGAAATTTGTTTAGAGTCATTTTTAACAGGTATTGGAGTTGGCTGGAACAAGAGCTGAAGCAAGCTCCTGCTTATATTCTGCCATCTTGGCTCTGCCCTCTCTCTTACTTGATTTTCAGTCTCCTTTTTGAGGTCTTCCATGTCCTGCAACCAATTCATATTTTTTCTGGGAGGATTTGGATGTAGGAGCTTTGACTTTTTTTCTTCTTCTGGTAGAATGTTTTGATCTTCTTTATCACTAAAGTAAAATTGTATAGTCTGTCTTTTTTTATACTGTTTATTCATCTTCCCAGCCAAATATTGACTTTCAAACTCCCTGTCATGACAGGACTTGGTTTCCAGTGGGGGTTGGGCATGGTATATTATCCCAGGCTTCTGGGGTTTTGTATTGCCTACTAGATCCCCCACCATCTGTGGACCCAGAGCTCCAGAAGCAGCCACTGCTGCTGCTGCCTCCACTGCCCCACCACTGTCACCTCTGCTTCCCTTGGACTGGGGCCAGTCTACATGTTCCTCTTTCTCCTAGGTCCTACAGAGTACCCACATACTGTTCTTGATGTTCGTGGGTTGAGATGTTTGGAAATCTCCACAGTTTCCAGAGATTTAGTGCCTTGGGACCTGTTCGGGTCTCACTGAACCTGTCATAGGCCATGCCAGATTGCATTTTGATCAAAGCTTGGTGTGATATGCACTTCCCTTTGGTCTTCCAGACTATTAGGCTGTAGATGTGTTTCACTCTTGTCATTTTGTGGGTTCAGCAGCTCAAGAATTTCTTTAGAGTAATTTTTATAGGTATTTGGAGGGTTTTGGGGGTGAACTCAAGCAAGTCCCTGCTTTTACTCCGCTATCTTGTCTGGGCCCCTCTAGAACTTTCAAAGAGACCACTTTGTTCAGTCCTTTATTTTATGTATGAAAGAACTGAGGCCCGTAATGGCCAAGCAATTTGCCTATAGTCATACAAGGAATAAGTCTCAGAACCATGATTTGAACCTATATCCTCTGACACCAGAACCAGTGTTCCTCCATAGGAAAAAAAAAGTGCTGTTCCACATAAAGCAAATTTTCTAGATAACTGAAGATGTAATCTTGAATATAATATATTGTGTTTCTTAATACTTTTTCATTAAGTGTGTTTTTTTTCATTTTGGCTTACTCATTTATTTATTTATTTTTAAATGAAGGATGGGGTAGGAAAGCAGCAAAAATCTGATTTCTTCTGTAGAGAGAAATCTCTGGTGAGAAACTACCTCTACTAATACAGATGACACTTTATCTACAACTTAAGGTGTAGAGGTTCCTAGGAAAGTGAGAGAGCTAAGTGGTGGGCCCTGCCACTGACGGTCAGAGTCAGAGTTCAACCCAGCTCCAAGTCTAATGCTGTCTCTCTGTCCACTATGGCTTACTGCCTCTTGACCATCATTTAAACTACTCAAGGTCATTTGAGTACCCAAGATGGTGCAGGGCTATAATTACATCAGTCCTTCCTGCCCACTGAAGCATTTATGTTCTTTCAAATGCTCATAACACCTTACTGCTGTTTTTCGTTTATTTTTTAAATTGTATTTCAGTTTTTAATAGGTTTCTTCTTTGTTTTTTTACCCCTTTTTTGCTGTCATGGGTCTACATATTGCTTGCCAGGAACCTGTCTCCTCTCTTATCCTCTGCCAGTTTGCTGCTTCTAACTGGCTATTACTGGGAAACTTGATAACCAAACTCATCAGAATTTTAACAAAATAAATAGTTTCTGAGTTATTCTAAGAGAAAAGTAGACAAATAAATGTTATAGATATTGTAATTTGCTCTCCTGTTTGCTAAGAGGATGTGTATGAGATAGTTGAGGTCACCATCCATAATATCTAAATAACATTTTGTTTTCTTTAGTTTTTGTGCATTCATAACCTAATGTTACAATTTCATTTAGTTTCTATATCCACTTATTGATGTTTACACTGATTCTAAGTAACCTCTGTTATCTTTTTATTTTTCTATCTTTTTTATTACTTCTATCTTTTTTTAGTTTTGTTTACTTTTATAGTTTAGTTTTTTTTTTAATTTTCTCCCATTCTTCAAAAGAATGAAAAAGGTTTCAAACATAGGTCAACCCTGCCTCTTCTGAATCACTTGCAAATGGCTTTTTTCAATATGCATGAATTATTGTATTAGAAGAATCTGCTTCCTTTCCAAAGTTTCTCTGCCTTCTATATGATATATTCATTTTGATTTAATTCAACAAACATATATTAAGTATTGACAAATGCTAAATAACATTGTGAACACTCTTTTAGTTAATAATGCATGGATGGAAATTGCACAGTTCTGATGATAATCAGAATGCATGAAGTTTAATAATTATATTGCATATGTGGAAACTAGGTAGTGCAGTGAATATAGCATGGGTCTTGGAGTCAGGAATACATGAGTTCAAATCTGGCCTCAGACACTTAACACTTACTAGCCATGTGACCAATTGCCCTGCCTTCCCCCCTCCAAAAAAGAAAAGAAAAACATATAAAAAGTAAAAAAAAAATAAAGTATATTGTGTAAAGTTCAAAGAGGGTAATATATTTTGAGAATGAAGAAAACACTGAGAACTTGGTAGAGGAGTACCGCTGCTTCAGGGGGCTTCATGGAGGAGGAGGCACCTTAGAGGAGTTGGAGAAAAGAATTCTAAAAGGAGAGGGAATGCATTGCAGACATAGGGGATGTCATGTGCCAATGCACTACTACATAAATATGGCAGTGGGGAAGCTGAGTTTTGAGAAGATATGGCTGGAATACAGAAAACTTAAAAAAAAAAAAAGGAAAGTGCAGCAAATTAAGACTCTCCAAGTTGTTTGTAGACATGTTGTGGAGAATGTTCTTTAACTTCCAGGTTAAAGGGGTTGTATTTAATTGTAGAGGCAATAGTACTTAAGCACTTTAAGTAGGAGAATAATACAGTCATATATATGCCTTCAAAAGATATTTTGATAGCCATGAGGAGAATACATTGATGAAAAGAGAAACCAGAAACAGAGAGACTGATTGGGAGATTTAATATAGCCTCACTTAAAAAGGTGAGAGATGATGAGGGTTTATACGAGAATATAGTAGACTGGGACAAAAACTGTGATTTTGTTGGGTCAGAGAACTTCTGAATGAGGAGTTCTCTCGATACAGGACAGCTCTTTCAATTTAACAATTCTTAAAGTGTTACCCACAGTTTAAGTGATTTGCCTAAGGTTGGTAAAAGAGCCCAAATATATCAGAAGTGGGACAACTTTAGATCTTTCTAGCTCCAAGCCTTCTTAGTCATGATGAATTGAGATTCATTATGATTTTTTAAAATCCAAAATACTGTCTTTCTCAAGAGTCGCTACAATAACACAGAAGTATGTCTCTGTCTTAAACAATATTTAGTATTTATCATTAGACCTCAATGCTCCTTTAAAATTATGCTTTTACTGGCATCAGTCTTTTTTACCTTGTTCCAAATTTTGTATTTCAGAGATAGAGAGTGCCATTCCACTCTCAGCTTCATGTTTCTGTTTAGCACTGCATTGATTACCATATGTTTCAGTGGTGTGATAATAACATTTTAAATAGCTTTTCAATAGAATGGACTGCCAAGTGCTTTGTAGAAGGTGATACTTCATTCTATTTAAGTTTCAATATAGAAATTTGAGATTCACATACCAAAAAGTATCATATTTCTAAAGCCAATCAAATAATGGAATTTAAATTTTTCCTCACTTTCAAATTTAAAAACATACATAATATAACCACACAAGCAAAAGTCTGTTAAGATGGCAACTTGACTTATAAGATTAGGAGACTTGTCTCTGTCTAAAACAGTATATTTTAGAGCTACCAAATGAAAAAAAAACATATTTGAAATCCAATACTGTCTTAAGCTGCTTTAAAACT
>CM053583.1:106471593-106482387 GCA_028627135.1 Pseudochirops cupreus
AAAACTTCCCCTAAGAACTGCCTTTGCTGCATCCCACAAGTTTTGGTATGATGTCTCATTATTGTCATTCTCTTGAATGAAATTACTGATTGTTTCTCTAATTTCTTGTTTGACCTACTCATTCTTTCGTATTAAATTATTTACTTTCCAAATAGTTTTTTGCCTATCTTTCCATGGCCCTTTATTGAATATAATTTTTATTACATCATGATCTGAGAATGATGCATTTAGTATTTCTGCTTTTTTGCACTGAAGTGTGAGGTTTTTATGCCCTAGTACATGGTCAATTTTTGTGTACATGCCATGTACTATTGAAATGAAGTTATATTTCTTTTTATCCCCATTCAGTTTTCTCCAGAAATCTATCATTTCTAGCCTCTCTAAAATTCTATTTGCCTCCTTAACTTCTTTCTTGTTTATTTTGAGGTTAAATCTATTAAGTCCAGAGAGGGGGAGATTGAGGTCCCCCACTAGAATTGTTTTGCTATCTATTTCTTCCTCTTATTCCCTTGACTTTTCCTCTAGGAATTTGGGTGCTATAATTGTTGGTGCATATATGTTAAGTAATGATATTGCCTCATTCTCAATGGTGCCTTTTAGCAGGATGTGGTTTCCTTCTTTATCTCTTTTAATTAGATCTATTTTAGCTTTTGCTTTATCTGAGATAAAGCTACCCCTGCTTTTTCTTTTTTTTTGACTTTCGCTGTGGCATAACATATTCTACTCCATCCTTTTACCTTCACCTGGTGTGTATCCCCTTGTTTCAAATGTGTTTCTTGTAGAAAGCATACTGTAGGATTGTGGTTTTTAATCCATTCTGCTATCTGCCTCTGTTTTATATGGGAGTTCATCCCATTCACATTCACAGTTATGATTACTATCTGTGACTTTGCTTCCATCTTATTCCCTTGCCTCTTTGTCTTTATGTCTTCCTTTTCCCTTCCCCTCCTTAAGTGTTTTTCTTTTGACCACTGCCTCCCTCAGTATTCCCTCCCTTTCTCCCCCCTCTTTAACTCCCCTTTCCCCTTGCTACTCTTTCCCTCCCTATTGACCACCCTCCCCCTTGTTACACCCGTCCCCCCTTATCTCTCCTACTGCCTGTAGGGTGCAATATGTTTTTATTCTTAACAAAGTATGTTATTCCCTCCTTGAACCCAAACCAATGCTAGTAAATTTCATGTTTTGCTCCTCTCCCTCCCTCTTTTCCCTCTATTGTTATTAGTTTTGGGGTCTTTTCATTTTAGAATGTAAATTTAGCCATTTGTATTGATCCCTCTCTAAATTAGAACCAATGAGAGTAACAATCATATGATGCTCATCTCCTTCCTTCCCACCCCTCCACTTTAGTATGCTTTTATGCTTCTTCTTGTGGAATAATTTACCATCCACTGTCTCTAACTTTCCTTTCCTCCCATTACCAATCCTTTCTTCCCCATAATAGGGATTTTTTTAAATCTTTGGATTAGTTCACTTATACCCACAACCTCTTTCTATGTACATCCCTTTTAAATGTCACTATACTTATACAAATGTCAGTATTGACAGGTGTCTGTTTCTCACAAAGGAATGTAAACAGCTTGCTCTTATTGAGTCCCAAGTTATATGCATATATGGGCATCTGTGTGTATGTGTCTGTGTGAGTGTATATTTTCCTTGTTTGCCTTTTTATGTTTTTCTCGGGTCTTGTAAGTAGAGATTGAATTTTCCATTGAGCTCTGGCTTTATCATAAGGAAAGTCTGCAGGTCCTTTATTTCATTAAATGACCATTTCCTTGCCTGAATGAATATGCTCAGTCTTGCCAGGTAGTTGACCCTTGATGGCAGTCCTAGCTCTTTTGCTTTACAAAATAGCACATTCCAATCCCACCAATCTATTAATGTAGCAGTAGCTAAATCCTGTGTAATCCTGACTGTATTTCCCTGATATTTGAATTGTTTCTCTTTTTTGCTGCATTCAGTATTTTCTCCTTGACCTTGTAGCTCTGGAATTTTGCTACTATATTTCTTGAAGTTTTCAGATCAGTGAATTCTTTCAAGAAATATTTCCCCTTCTGATTCAAGGACCTCGGGACAGTTCTCTTTGATGATGTCATGGAGGATGCTGTCCAGGCTGCTTTTTTCATCATGACTTTCTGGTACGCTGATAAGTCTTAGATTATCTCTCATGGATCTGTTTTCCAGGTAAATTGTTTTTCCAATGAGATATTTTGCACTTTCTTTTAAATTTTCAATCTTTATATTTTGTTTGACAGACTCTTGTTGCATCATAGAGTCCTTGGCTTCAATTTGATTGATTCTAATTTTTAGTGAATTATTTTCCTCAATCAGTTTTTGGAGCTCTTTTTCCATATGTTCAGTTTTAATTTTCAGGAGATATTTTCTGCTGTTAGATTTTGGACCTCATGTACTAATTCTCCAATTTTACTTTTTAAAGCTTTGTTTTCTTCAGTGAATTTTTTTTTTCCCAATTTGGTCACTGTAGATTTAACTTTATCTCCTACGTCCCTAATTTCATTTTAAAAATCCCTCTTAAGATTCTCCAAGGATGCTTTTTGGGCTTGAGACCAATTCACATTTCCTTCTGTGGTCTCCAAGTGTGTGTATAGAGTCTGTGTTGCCTTCTGAGTTTGGTTGTTCTTGCTCATTATAAAAGGATTTGATGGTTCTAGCCTTTGTAGTTTCCTTCTTCCCCATTGTGGTTGCCTATGACCTGGATTTTTAGAGTGGATATCTGCTTTTGGAGTGAAGGAGTACTGAGCTTCTTAGACTAGGAGGTAGCGGCTTGGTTGTTAGCTTCATGAGCTGTAGCCTCTGAGTGTGTAGACTGAGGCCAGGGCCAGGACACTCAATGTCTCTGTGCACGTGTTCAAGCAGGCTCACTATAGCAGAAGGCCAGCAGAAGATCATGGCTGCAGTTTGTTGATTGGGTTGGTGGTACTAAAGCACACCTGGGCTTTTTTTGTTAGGGCTTGCTGGCTCCACCCACCTGGGCTTAAGCTCCATACTGTCTCCCTTCCCCTTTCCTCAGTGACTCCCAAGTTTGAGGCTGTTTACACTTATGCAAGAATTTACTCTGGGTGGGGCATTTAACTCCAGACCTTTCTGGGTCAGGGAGGAGGGAATCAGAGCAACTAAATTTTATTCCTCCATCCTGACTTCTGGAAGTTTGGGTATGTAATTTCAAACATCCAGCTTGTGGGCTGCTAGCCCCAGGAAAAGTTGCTGACCCTGCTGTGGCCCCGGGTACTTTCCTACCCAGTTCTGACATTCTTCCTTTCCACAGTGGGACGGCTGTAAACCCCTCTGGCTGGGTGAGTCTGCTGGATGGCTAAAGTTTCTTCTAGGTCTGCTGCTCTCAAATCCACACTGGTGCAGCTTCTGTGTGCCCCACTTTCTCCCTGGTCCGACCTGAGTAGGCACTTTCCTGGCCTAGGGATCTGTCACACTCGGTCTCCCAATGGGTTCTGTCACTCTTAAATCCATTCAGATTCACTTTTTAGCTTTTAGCAACAGAATTCTTGGAGGAGCTTGGAAAAGCTACTGTTGCCTTTCTGCCATCTTAGCTCCACCCCCTACTGCACTTGAAATCAAAGTTTCAAAACAAATGTTCAAAACTTTATTTTTTTTAAAATCATGAACAAGGCAATAAGATATACAGGAAATAGGGTATTGAAATCCATCTTGCCCTACAAGAATGTAAGGGGCAGGGAGCATGAGGAAGGACATAGATAATAGATTTTGTCAAGGGGTTTTCAGTATGCTTGGTATATTGGGGTTGAGTAGGGGAGAGATAGGGAGAAAATTTGTAACTCAAAATCTTGTGGAAGCGAATGTCGAAAACTAAAATAAATAAATAAATAAAAAAAACAAACAAATAAATGCATGAATGAATAAATAGATGAATATAAATATATAAATAAATGCATAAATGAATGAATAAATTATATAGATCAATAAACAAATAGATAAATAGATTAAATAGACACATGAATGAATGAATAACTCAATGAATGAATAAATTAATAAATAAATGAATAAAGAAAAAAAGAGAGTATACCAACTGCTTGGGGTAGGGGATCTGCCAACTTATTATTACTGAAAAAGACAATCAAGAAAAGGAAAATAGTCACTAAAATATCTTCTACTTTATTTAGAAGAAATATCAACAGTAGAAAAAGGCAGTGACTCACTTGAGCTCTCATCTAACTCCCCCTGAACACCTTTAAATAATATCATAAAACAATTCCTGGAGCAGCAGAACTCACAAAAGAATGGTGTGAAATAATTTTCCAGCCAGAGACAACATAGAAAGTCAGCTGAAAAGATCTGTTGCCCTTCAGTGAGGGTGGAAAACAGTGTCCAGAAAACCAGGAGCAGTCTTAGGAGCCGCTAAATCAGCAGAAGCAGTGGATACTTCTGGACCTCTCAGCCCACAGATATTAAGGGGGCTGAAAAACTGGTCAGTAGGAGATTACAGGCATCTCTTTTCTAGCACTGAGGCAGGTTTCTGCTGCTTTGCCCATACTTGGATCTGGGTTGCAGTCATGGGTGGCACTCGCGAAGTAAGAGGAGTCATTAGCACACCAGAGCATGTGGTCATAGTGGAGAAGGAATCCCTTTTCACACTTCTAGGGCAAAAAAAAAAAGGGTGTTCAAAGACCAGAGCATAGGCCAGGCAAATTGTAAACACTTCTCCGTGCAATCAGATCATATCCCCCTGGAAACCTGAAAACTTACAAGTCGCTGGAAGTATCTCTGAAAACAGTTACGCAAACCGACAAAGTTTGGGACTGTTTGCCATCCAAACTGCAGGCAGAGCCTTTCTCTAAAAAAAGGTTTAAATTCAAGAAAAAAGCTAGGAAAATGAACAAACTACAGAAAAATATTCTGACCATCGAAAGTTACTGTGGTGATAAGATCAAAACACACACTTCAAAGATAACAAAGTCAAAATTCCTACATCCAAAGCCTCCAAGCTTCATAAAGGACACACACACACACACACACACATAGACACACACACACAGACACACACAATACCGAAGAAAATGACACATTAAAAAGCTGACTGGGCCAAATGGCAAAAAGAATTCTAAAAAGTCACTCAGGAGAAGAATGCCTCAAGAACCAGAACTGGTCAAGTGAAAAAAGGAGTTCCAAAAACTCTTTGAAGAAAATAATTGCTTAAAAATTAGAATGGAAGAATAGGAAGCTAATGACTTTATGAGAAATCAAGAAGCCATAAAACAAAGCCAAAGGAATGAAAAAAGTGGAAGACAATATGACTTATCTCACTAGGGAGTAAAAAGTGGTCTGGAAATAGATCCAGGAGAGAGAATTTAACAATTATTGGACTACCAGAAAGCCATGATTAGAAAAAGAGCCTAGATATCATCTTCCAAGAAATTATCAAGGAAAATTGACCTAACATTCTGGAATCAGAGGGTAAAATAGAAACTGAAAGAATCCACAGAACAACTCCAGAGGTCCCCAAATGAAAATTTCCAGGAATATTATAATCAAACTCCAGAATTCCTAGGTAAGGGAGAAAAAATTGCAAGCAACAAGAAAGAAACGATTTGAATGTTGTGTAGCCACAGTCAGGATAACACAAGATTTAGTAGCTTCTCTATTAAAGCACTGGAAGGTTTGGTATATGATATTTTGGAGAGCAAATGAAAATGAACTACGATTACAACCAAAAATCACCTATCCAACCAAGCTAAGTATAATCCTTCAGGGGAATAAGTAGCCATTCAGGGAGATGGAGGACTTTCAAATATTCTTGATCAAAAGACCAGAGCCAAATAGATAATCTGACTTCTAATACAAGACTCAAGAGAAGCATAAAAGGGTAAATAGGAAAGGGAAATCATAAAGGATTTAATAAGGCTACACTATTTACATTTCTACATGGGAAGATAATATTTTTATCTCATAAGTCCTTTCTCATTGCCAGGATAGGTAAAAGGAGTAAATATTGACAGAGTGCTGAGGTATGAGTTTAATGTGAAGGGATGATATCTAAAAATCAAATAAAGGGATGAGAGAAGAATGTAATAAAGTTAAAGCATTTATATTCCTACATGGGAAGATGATGCTTATAACTCATAAAATTTTTCTCATTATTAGGACAGTTAAAAGGGGTGTGTGTGTGTGTGTGTGTGTGTGTGTGTGTGTGTGTGTATGTGTGTAATACAGGTGTGAGTTAAATATGAAAGTCTGATATCCAAAAAATAAAATTAAGGAGTGAGAGAGGAATGTACTGGGAGAAGTGGAGAAAGTGAAAGGAAGAATATGGTAAATTATCTCACATAAAAGAGAAAAAAAAAGCTTTTACAGTGGAGGGTAAGGGGAGATGAGGGAGAGTGAGTGAACCTTACTCTCATCAGAATTGGCTCAATGAAGGAACAACACACACACTCAATTAAGTACAGAAATCTATCTTACCCTATAGGAAAGTAGGAGGGAAAAGGGATAATATAAGGGAGTGGGGTTGATAGAAGGGAGGGCAGGTTGGGGGGAAAGTTTAGTAGCAAAACACTTTAGAAGAGAGACAGGGTAAAAGGAGAAAAAGGACAGAGGGGAAAATAGGATGTAGGGAAATACAGTTAGCAAAAATAACTGTGAAAAAATGAAGCAAGTCTCTCTGATAAAGGCTCCTTTATCTGAGTCAAATTTTTTAAAAAAGAGCCATTCTTCAACTGATAAATGATAAAAAAAAATATGAACAGTTTTCAGGTGAAGTAATCAAGGATATCTAAAGCTATAGCAAAAAAAATCACTATTGACTGGTGAAATGCAAATTAACACAATTCTAAGCTACTACTTCTGACCTATTAGATTGGCTAATAGGACAGAAATGGAAAATGACAAATGATGGAGGAGATGAGAGAAAAAGGAGACATTAATCCACGGTTGGTGGGCTATAGAACAATTTGGAACTATTCCCAAAAGGCTATAAAACCATGTATACTCTTCCACCTAACAATACTATTAATAGGTCTGTATCCCAAAAGAGATAATGTATATAAATGTATAAACACACAGAATATCATTCAGGTTTTGAAGATAAGAGTTCTGTGGATTGTGAGGTCTTCCAGATGTTCTTATTTGCAAAAAAAAATTATGCTGATTGAAGCAAGGCACAGGATATTGCAAAGCCTTCTGACAGATATCTGTATTCATTCAAAGAAGTTCAGCCTGTCTATTAACATAGGAAAGTTCATTGGATAAAAAATAACTGTTGTTCAGATTTTAGCATACTTTTTATCAAAACCCCAAAAGGCTTTAACATAGATATATAGGTTTGGTACAGACAAGGCATACATACAACAAGTTGTGCCAGGAGTTTAACAGGAAGAGAGCAAGATCAATTGTTTTCAGGAAATTTCAAGACTTCCAAGCTTGCAATGGAATCCAAGCCCCATCTTTTCAATATTAACATTCTATTGGTTTTACTCTATTGTAGTGAAACATGGAATACTACTGCATTTAAAGGATTAAAAAGAGTATCAGAAAGCAATGGAAGCACACAGTGGGGGTGTGAGGAGGCTGCAACTTATGCCCAATGAAGAACTCCAAAGAAGACCAGTAAAATTGTGTGTGTGTGTGTGTGTGTATGTGTATACAATATATATTGTGATAGTAAAAGAAAAAGGACTTTAATTTCTGGGAAAAAAATTCTATGAAAATATAAATATTCAAGGGATAAGTAATAGTTATTTAGAGAAGGAAGGTCATAAAAACCATCCTGCCATCAAGAACTGGTCAAGACATCAGTCTAATTTTCTTTTTTTTTTACCAGTTTATTTGATGATAAAAAATTTGCATATTATATATACTATTTATTTTTTGCAAAAATATTTGATGATATTTCACATGTTATTTTTGTGGAAAATATGGAAGTATGAGAAAAAAGAATATAATTATGACAGGTGTAATGTGAGATTTATTTAAAAGGAAGACTCAAAAGGGTATGGTGGTAAGTGGGGAAAGTAGAAAATTAAAATTTCAATATCTATTAATGAGGAAAGTTATTTTATGCATAAAAGAATAAATAAAATAATGATCATGAGTTGATTTAAGAGGAGAGATGACAAATTTAATTATATTAATATTGTATTTTGGAGAGTATTGAAATATGTAGTTAGACACATATTATGGTGAGCTAAAAATGCACCACTAGTATTTCAAAAGTACATAGTTTTGCAGTCAAAAACGTCAGCATGAATAAGATGATAACGTAAAGCAAATGGAAAAAGAAAGAAATGTGATGGTACACTTTTGGAGGATATTTATATTTGCCACAAAGGGGGAAGAGTCCTGTTATGGATACAGGGAAGGGTGGATGTCAGAATGTCATGGAAGCTGAAGAAAAGTGATATCTTCAGGTATCATATGTTTCATGGTATCCAATACAGAATGCTTTAAAAAGATGATACTCTTACAAAAGGCACATGGATTTGTGGACTCAAGTGTCACTGGTGACCTTCAAGGGAAATTAAAGTCAGAATTCAATATATTTAAAGAATGGATGATGGAGAATTGAAAAACAGTAAGTGTGGAATAATTTTTGAAAAGTTGTTCGTGGAAAGTAAAGCAAAAATTACAGTGAATGGTAGTGTTGCTTGCCCGATCCCAAACATGTATCATTATTGTAGTTTGTTTATTTTGAATGTGATAATATGTATCACAGGATTTTGTACTACAAAGCTGGCGTAATGGTGCACTTTTATACTGCTGAATATTCAATGTCAAGATGAAAAAATGGCTGGCTAAAAGAAAAAAAAACAACATTTTTTTTTCAACTCAGTCGTTACAAATGATTCATTCAGGGGCAGAGCCAAGATGACAGAGTGGAAACAGGACTTACTCAAGGCTTCCACTTCCACCTCCTTCAATACATGTAAAACATTACTCTAGACAAACTTTAGAATAAATGAACCTACAAATTGATGGAGAGAAAAAATCTCCTGCTGAAGGAAGCCCAGCAGCCCAGCAGGAAGGGTCCATTGCAGCTAGCTTAGAGGCAAGCTCAGTGCTGACTGAGTCTCAGTTTTAGTCTCAGGGCAGCCCCAATCAGCTACAGTTGGAGCAGATTTCACAAGAGTAAATCCGCATCAGCTATAGCAGGTTCCAGACTTCTCAACCCACAAATGCCAAAGACAAACTAAAAGATCAGTGTGGAACTTTGTTCAAACAGGAAGAGCTTGGTCTGGATGTGGTACTAGATCAAGTGGACTAGGCACAGTGGACTAGGCATGGTGGCTGCAGCTGCTGCCATGGCTGCTCCCAAAGCTCCTGACCTGCAGACTGTAAAGGAGACCAAGTGACCATTGAGAAGGTAATCACTTTTATTTTGACGTGCTTGGATCTGAACCATGGTCTTGGGTGGTGATCCTGGGGTGTGTGACCAATGAGCCAGAGCTTGTTGGGGCTGTAGAGAGAGTGCCCTCCTAAAGGCTCCAGCAGTTGTAAAAAACCCCAGTGTTTTGGGATATACCTCTCTCCATTTTGGAAGCAGAGTTCTACCATGGCAAAGAGCTCAAAAGTCAAGTAATTGACTGCCAATACGAGGAAGCAATGGAAGCACAAACAGATGCTAGAATCCTTTTTAGGGGACAAAAAGGATCAAAGCATGGAGTGTGAAGAAGCCAGCAAAGTCAAAACTCCCATATCAAAAGCCTCCTGGAAAAATATGAACTAGTTATATTCCATGGAAAAGCGCAAGAAGGATTTTGAAAATCAAGTAAGATAAGTGAGGAAAAAATTGGGAAGAGAAATGAGAATGATGCAAGAAAATCATGAAAACAGAGCCAACAGCCTGCTAAAAGAGACCCCAAAAATACCGAAGAAAATGACACCTTAAAAATAAACTACCTCAAATGGCAAAATAGGCCCCAAAAGCCAGTGAGAAGAATGTTTTAAAAAGTCGAATAGTCCAGATGGAAAGGAATTTCAAAAAATCACTGAAGATAATAACTCCTTCAAATTTAGATTGGAGCAATTGGAATATAATGACTTTATGAGAAATCAAGATACTATAAAACAGATGCAAACAAATGAAAAAATAGAAGGCAATGTGAAATGTCTCCTTGGAAAAAACACTGACCTGGAAAATAGATCCAGGAGAGATCATTTAAAAATTATTGGACCACCTGAAAGCCATGATCAAAAAAGAACCTAGACACCATCTTTCAAGAAATTATTCAAGCAAAATTGCCCTGATATTCTACAATCAAAGGGCAAAAATAGAAATCAAAAGGGTTCACCAATCACTTCTTGAAAATGATCCCAAAAAGGAAATTCCTAGGAATATTATAGCCAAATTCCAGAGTCCCCAGGTCAAGGTGAAGATACTGCAAACGGTCAGGAAGAAATAAATTGAGTACTTTGAAAACACAATCAGGATAACACAAAACCTACCAGCTTCTATAGTAAAGGATCAAAGGGTTTTGAATATGATATTCTGGAGGTCAAAGGAGCTAGGATTAAAACCAAGGATCACCTACCCAGCAAAACTGAGTATAATGCTACAGGGAAAAATATGGTCATTCAATGAAATAGAGGATTTTCAAGCATTCTTGATGAAAAACCTGAACTGAACAGAAAATTAGACTTTCAAATACAAGAAGCAAGAGAAGCATGAGAAGGTAAACAGGAAAAAGAAATCAAAAGGAACTTATTAAAGTTGAACTATTTACATTCCCACATGGAAAAATGATAATTGTAACTCATAAGAGTTTTCTCAGTATGAGGATAGCTGAAGGGAATATATATGTATAATTGTAT
>CM053583.1:106482487-106493612 GCA_028627135.1 Pseudochirops cupreus
AATTAAAATTAAGAGATGAGAGAGGAATTTTTTGGAAGAAGATGAGAGGGAGTGATAGATTAGGACAAATTATTTCATATAAAAGAGGTGAGAGAAAACTGTTACAATGGAAGGGAAGAGCAGAAAGGTGAAAGGGAATGGGACAACCTAATTCTCACTGAATTCAGCCTAAGGAGGGAATAACACACATACACTCAATTGGGCATCTTACCCTACAGGAAAATAGGGGGATAGGGGATAAGGGCAGGAGGACAGGAGGGAGGGCAGATTGGGGGAGAGAGTAGCTAGAAGCAAACATTTTTTAAAAGGATAGAGTCAAAGGAGAAAATAGAATTAGTGGGGGCAAGATAGGATGGAGGGAAATATTGTTAGTCTTCCAAAATATAACTACCATGGAAATGATTTGGGTAACTATCCATGTACAATCTATATTGAATTGCTTCTCTTCCCAGTGGGGGTGGGTGAGGAATGAAGAAGGGGAAAAAATCTGGAAGTTTTAAATCTCAAAGTTTTAAAAATGCATGTTTAAAAATTTGTTTTTTACATGCAACTGGGTAATAAGATATACATGTACTGGTGTATAGAAACCCATCTTGCCTTACTAGGAAGTTAGAAGGGTGAACAGGGAGGAAATAAGAGAGAACAGATTGGGGGAAGAAGTACTCAATAGGCTTGCTATTTTGGGGTGGGAGTAGGGGAAAGATGGGGAGAGAAAAAAATGTAACTCAAAATCTTGTGGAAATGAATATTGAAAACTAAAAATAAATAAATTTAAACATAAAAAATAAATAAAATATACAGAAGAGAACAAAAGAAATTTCATAAGGAAGCACTAACAGTATCATTTTGAAAATAATGTGTAATATTTTTATACTTCTTTTTAAACAGCAAGCTTTATGAATGTATATTCATGATTTCATAAAATATGCTTTTTTGTGTTTTGCTATGAATATGGAAATTATCTTTCAGAATTAAATAAAATAAAAATGTAAAATGTTAGGGAAAGAAAAAAAAATTATTTAGATAGCAGAACCACAATAGGTACTAATGTCTCAAGCTCTGCTCTTAGTCCTATCCTCTTAAGCAAAGCCTAAGTCTTGCAGTTTCTTTATAGATTCCTCCTAATGCATGAGAAATTTTCATTCTCTACTACAACTCTTTGTATTACCCAATTAACCATAATTGAGAAAGAAAATGTTGTTTCTAAAAAAATAACTTATGTTGCTATATTTTAGAGATATGTTTATTTACAACATCCAAAGGCTAGAGCTTTCTTAAAGTACAACACCTAAAAAAAGAAGGAATCAAGCTATATAAAACTTGTAAATAACTGGGCATGCTATAAAATTGACTAGAAACAACTCTTTGAAACATTAAAATGTTGCTGGGTCAGCACAGCAGCATCAACAATAGTTAAAATAATGCATTGAGTTAGTGCTTTTAAGGTGCTATGGAGAAGAAAAATTACTAGTTCTTACCGTAAATGGAAATGGGAGATGAGAAAGGAGAGTGATAATATTGTGGAATGTGCTAGTTCATGTTTTATATTAAACTACAAATGCATTGGCCTAAATTATGCTAACATGAAGTTGAGAGCTGTCATTTTGAAGGTGTTGGTTGCAAATTATTATTTCAACAGAAAAAAAAAAGCTATCAAAATTATTTGGGGAAGTGCATTGTTTTAAAACCTAATCTATTTTATTTTAAGGAAAAACAAGAAAACATTAATGCTTCTACTTGAGTAAGACACTAGTGTATTCAAGAAAAGCCTATCATATACTTTTGAGCAAAAAAAAAAGACACATCTTTGCACATTCAAGGTAGAAAAAAGTCTAGTAAAATTATTGTCCTGGGAAGTTATTTTATCAAATATGTCATAATATAACATATTTTTAAATTAAAAAACTAAGGAGCTCAAAGGCAGAAGTTGTAAAAATTAAAATTGTTTTTATAAGAAAAATATTTTTTTAATTTTGTACTATAAAACAATTATAATGTAAAAAATTCAACTCTTTACATGATGTTGGAATTTTACATCAGATTGATTAAGATGTAGAAATGGGAAAGGGAAGAAAATTTAAAAAACAAAATCTACCTTAGCCTTGGGAGGTTATTTGTTGTGTATTACATAAGGTTGCAGACACTTCTCATCTGTCACTCTCTCATTGAATTTGAGAGTAGAAAAATAGTTTTTATCCTTAAGTTGGTCTAGCCCAAGATTGAGAATAAAGGAAGGCGATACTGTAATGGGAACGGGAATTTGAAAATCTTCCCTGACCTTTAACAGACATGGGGGGGCGGGGTTTGAAGACCTCTGTCACTTTGAAAGTAAACTCTGCCCCCTAATAGGCTGAATGTAATCACATGGAGCCTGTGATGGAGGGAATTTGCTGAAGTGTGCAACAGAGGCCGCAAGAAGTTTCCCTGCTCTGAAGATAAACTGTATACCTTGAAAGGCTGAATGCAGTCATGTGGAACCTGTGGTGGGAGGAGTTTGCTGAAGGGAAGCAGAGCCCACAGGAAGCTGATGGTCAGAGCTAGCCAGATGACGGGGGAGAAAGGAGCTCAGGCAAGGAGATAGAGAGGTTTGTGAGTAAATATTGATCTATTATTGGTTTGTGGGAAGGCTGAAGGATGCTGTGGCTCTCAGCATTATTATGGCTTCTGAATATCTTTGGTAATATGATGGAATTGGCTTACTGGTTTTGGTATTTGGTTTTGTTGTGTCTAAATAAATTCTTCAGTTCTATCATCTATATGGAGAGTTTGGCATATTTTGTGATCTAATGTTATGTGATACAGTCACTGTCTTTATCATGATTGTGGATACTGTAAATATTGCATTGTTGCTATAGATACATAGGAGATAAATCAGCAACCTAGGTACACAGGATTGGAATATTTTTTTAAATGTCATTATACATGTCAAAAAAGGAAAACCGTGCCCTCCTCCCTTCTATTTTATATTGTAACTGGCAAGCTTCCAACTATTATTCTCCTTTCATAATTTTTATAGGCACCTATTTGATGCTGTGAATAGAGGATTGGACCTTGAGTCATGAAGAACAGAGTTCAAATTTGGCTTCAGTTGCTTACTAGCTGTGTCACTGTAGGCATATTTTTCAGTTTCCTCAACTTTACAGTGGGAATGAAAATAGGACTTCTGTCCCAAAGATGTTCTGAGTATAATATCTGTAAAGTTGCTAACAAAGTTTCTAGAACAGAGTAGATATGATAAATGCCAGATTATTTCCTCTCTTCTCTTTCCCTACATGACAGTTCTACCTTCTTTACTAGGTAGATATATTTTAATCATAACTCACAATAAGATATAGGTTACCTAGACCTAGAGTTGTAAATTTAGAAGATGATACTAATGGCAATTATCTCTCTCATGGTCATTATTGTGTATAATTACAAAACCTGCTTACTGTTCCACCACATAGAGTTTTTGCATTGTAAAGGACCTCAGAGCACTGTTCTCTAAAATTAACCAGATACGTAAGAAAAGATGACAAGTGGATCTACCCCCAACATTTTGCTAAATATAATCAGGAAATTTCTAAATATATTGTGAAATTAAATATGATAGGAATTCAGATCTATGCAACATAAAACACAAAATAATCTGACATTTGGGAAATGTCTTCATAATTTCTTTAAAACTGCCATTTGGTTAAGTTTCAATGTATTTAAAATGTTCATATATTTTTTGTAAATCATTGGGTATTCTTTAAATCAAACCCTTAAAAGTTATCAAGGCTGTAACAAAAAGGGCTCAGGGTAAATAACGACTTATTATGTATATATACATATATATATATATGTGTATATATATATATATATGTGTGTGTGTATATATATATATATATATATACACACACACACATATACATGTATATATATGTATGTATATATGTATATATGTGTGTGTATATATATATTTGCAGGCAAATGGATGAAAAAATAAGGACAAAAAGTAAAGTTCTAGAATGCACAATGAATAGAGTATTGAACTTGGAGGCGGAAAGACTAGTTGGGGGTTGTAATGACATTGGGAATTCGAAGCTCTTCCCTGCCCCTTAACAGACCTAGGGGGACGTTTGAAGACCTCCCCTCCTTTGAAAGTTAACTCTGCCCCCTAACAGGCTGAATGTAATCACATGAAACCTGTGATGGAGGAAATTTGCTAAAAGGTGGAGCAGAGCTCACAGGGAGCTTCCCTGCTGTGAAAATAAACTTTATCACCTAATAGGCTATATATAGTCACACGGAGCCTGTGGTAGGAGGAGTTTGCTGAAGGGAAGCAGAGCCCACAGAAGTTGGTCAGAGTTAGCCAGATGGTGGGGGAGAGAGGAGGACCTCAGGCAAGGGGTCACATAGGCTCATGAGGAGATATTGATCTTGTTTTGGTTTTGTGGGAAGGCTGAAGGATGCTGTGGCTTTCAGCATTATTATGGCTTCTGAATATCTTTGGTGCTATGATGGAATCAGCTTACTGGTTTTGGAATTTAGTTTTCTGGTGTCTAAATAAATTCTTAACTTCTGTCCTCTATCTGGAGTGTTTGGTATATTTTGTGATCAAATGTCATGTGATACTTATAGTCATGGTCTTTATTGTGATCATGGGCACTGTTAATATTGCACTATTGTTACATTTGGCAATGAGTATGAGATCATGAAATATCAGACCTCTTGTTGGGGACAGAATGGATTTAGAGAAGAAATGGCTATCCCAGGATGGGAGGATTTTCATTATGCCTCCCTAGCAAGGGAGTGGTCTAAAAGTACTGGGCTCTGTAAAAACAGGGAACAGAGACTACAGTAGGGAGAAGCTAGAAATTTAGAAACATGTTTGCAAAGAATAGCAATAAAACCTGGCAGGGAGCTGGAGGCAGAGAGTAAAAGAGAGGCTGGGTTTTGTTGACAGTCGACTACATTGTGTGTAAAAGCAGAGACAACCTTTTTCAAGAGTTGGCTAAGTGCCAGCATTCGCACCCTCCTTTAGAAGAGCAACCTGGAGAGTCTCAGGTGGAAGGAGACAGTATTGGAGAGTTTCTGAAAGCAGAGAGGGCTCTTGTAAATTTGGCTCAGAAAAAGAAACAAAGAAGTGATAGGAGGAAAGTTCATATAGCTTTGGTAGAGTCTGACCCTAATTGATAGGAGAGCTCCTAAGAGAGTGCATTGGGAGTAAGTAATACAATACAGAATGAGACATCATTTGATGGTGAAGCTTTTACAGAGGCAGAAGCTCACCCCATACTGAGAAAAAGGCAAGAGAGTCAGGGAGGGCAAGCAATGTTTAAGGAGATACTTCAGGATTTCACTCAACAGGAGATTACTGATATTTTCAGCAGATTCACCCAAAGGATGGGAAAATCCTTAGTGTCTTGGATGGTCAGAATCAGTGATGAAGGAGCTGCTGGGATAGTGATAGAAAGAGTGGACTGCTTGAAATTTGTAAATATCTGCCAGAGTCCTTTTGTCCAGCAAGCTTTTAGAGATTTTCATTTGGCTACAGGTCACAATATGACCAATCTGTTCTTTAGCTGCTGATGGATGTAATAGAATGTATCCTGCTAATTATTCTATATGACCTAGTGGAGACAGATGCTGGTACTCACTTAGAGACTGTATGAGAAAGTTGAAAGAAATAATGAAAACTGCTATCATGGCTAGAGATCTGGATACATTTCATGAAATCCCCTTAGCACACTCTCATAGAATCATTGTGGTGAATAGAGCTCCTCCTGCTCGTAAGCCCCTACTTCTGACTCTACTAATTTTTGTAATAGGATACCCTCTGTCAGAGATGCTGGGAAAAAGATAAATTTTCTCAAGAGGGAAGAGTAAATAGCTGGTGGATTCAAAGACAGAATAGATTGCCAAGAAAAGGAATGTTTATTGCTCTATTGAGAGCAGGGGCTGATTTTGGGGGGGGGGGAGATATGATGGTATGCCAAATAATACCACTACAAATAATACTAATTTATTATTATTACTGATAATACTAATATAAATACTACAAAATGTATCAAGAAAATGGACTTGATGTTAGACTGAATAGAGAAGTGAGAACTGTCCCTACAGATGCTCCTGAATTATTGTATAAAAGTTTTTCACAACTTCAGTGAAACTCAGATTAAAGAAAGAGCTGGGATAAGTGGAAGTGGTCAATGTGCTGAATTTGTGGCAGTGTATCAAGCAATTGGAATAGAACAAGGAGGACAGTGTCTTATATTCTGCTGTCAATGATAGTGAATTCATGGTCTCCAGAGGCACAGCTAACCCTGTATTCCTTTCTTTTTGACTTTTTGTCCGGTAAACTTGTTTGTGAGATTTGTTTTCTGCAGGTTTGCTACCCTCCACCTGCATATGCCTGATTAATTAAGCCAGATATTACCCCCTGTCCATGACTGATGTGCCACCTCTGGACCTGGCATAGACCAAGTTCCAGATGACAGCTAAAGAACTGAACTCTCAAATGGGACCTCTTGGGGCAGGGACAGCTCCATGTCCAATTTCCACTTGAAGTAGCTTTGGGGAAGAGATCCTTGTCTTTTACCCCAAGATTTTGAGCCCCATTTGTTCAAGGGGGGAAGGATGAGGTACTTGTGCCCAAGCCCCTACCCTGAGTTATTGTTTTATGTGCAAAGTTTTTCTATCATCCCTGTTATATTCTGTTGACACTAGGTTTTTTTTTTTCCATTTGTTATCCCTAAACTCTCATTTATTGTTAATGTACTTTTACTATGTAAAGGACATGAAAGATCTTGGGGATGAATGTAATGGGAATTCAAATTTGAAGGTCTTCCCTGCCCTTTAATAGACTTAGGGAGGAGTTTGAAGACCTCTCCTTCTTTGAAAGTAAACTCTGCCCCTGTAACAACAGTGCAATATTAACAATGCCCATGGTGGCTGTGAATATGTTGGTATAGTTGTGAATCACAAATTGTAAGAGGCTCTCCACATGGAGGAAAAACCAAAGACTTCATTTGAATACCAGAAAACCTAGTCCCTGCACCAGAAGGTCAAAGTCATTACAATAGCCACAAAGTTGGTACACATAGTTAATGCAGTGAACACTCACATTCTCAAACTCTCAAAACAAAACAGGCTCCCTCAGGCAAGGACCCTCCTCTCCTCGCTCATGGTAGCTGCTCAACCTCCACACTGCTCACTCCAAGCAGTTCTGGCTCCTAGCAATTCTCATTCCTGGCAATTCTCAAAAATCTTCTCTTGGGTAGCTGCTCAGCCTCCACACTGCATGCTCCCAGCAGTTCTTGTTCCCAGCAGTTCTCAACAGAAGTCTTCAGCAAAAGTTCTGGCTGGCTATCAGAAGAAGTTCTGCCACCACAAGTTCTGCTCTCAAAAAATCTCTTCTCTCTCCTGCCTTGGACTCTCCTTATCAATGGTATTATCTCCTTCCTGCCCCACGCCCTCCTGCCACATAAGCAAGTTCATCCCACCACAGGATTCACAAGCTCTGGGCCTCAATACCTGACGCAACCATGAACCTGAAACTAAATGCTAAGTATGTGTTAGCCTGCCAATACAAGGTGCATGGAAGATCTTCAAATCCCATTACCATTACAGCCTCCTCATAGGTTGAATGTAATCACATGGAGCCTGTGATGGAGGAAATTTGCGAAAGGGTGCAGCAGAGCCCACAGGAAGCTTTTCTGCTGTGAAGATAAATTCTGTCCCTTAACCCACAATAGGCTAAATATAGTCACCTGCAGCCTGTGGTGGGAGGAGTTTGCTGAAGGGAAGAAGAGCCCACAGGAAGCTGGTCAGAGTTAGCCAGATAGTGGGGGAGAGAGAAGGATCTCAGGCAAGGAGTCAGATAGGCTTGTGAGTAGATATTGATCTTTTTATTGCTTTGTGGGAAGGCTGAAGGATGCTGTAGCTCTTAGCATAATTATGCCTTCAAAATATTTTTGGTACTATGATGGAATTGGCTTACTAGTTTGGGGATTTGGGTTTTCTGGTGTCTAAATAAATCCTTCGGTTCTATCTTCTATCTGGAGAGTTTAGCATATTTTGTGATCAAATATCATGTGATACTTATAGTCAAGGTCTTTATTGTGACCATGGATGCTATAAATATTGCCATGACACTACAGGGTGAGAGAAGACAAAAGAAAAAAAAACACGATAATTTTGTTTTATGTTTGAAAGGAATAGCAAGTTGTGCATAGTAGATTTGCAGTTTCATGTATAGCGATCTTTTTATTGCACTATGTTATGGAAATGTTTATTTATTATATAAATTAAAATAATTTTTTTAATTACCAGCTGTGTGGTCATTGGTATATTATTTAGCCTCTCTCAAACTCAGCTTTCTCATATGTAAAATGAGGACAATAACAATATTTAAGTAACTGTATTGTGCTGAGGATCACATACGATAGCATATATAAAATGCTTTATAAAACTTAAAATCCTATATAAATTATACTTATTTGTCTACTACTGCTCTTATTCCTATTCCTCCTCATCCTCTTCCTCCTTCTCCTCCTCCTCCTTCTACTTCTACAATTAGACAATCTAGTATATTAGAATTAATCAATATTTTAGTAAAGCACCAAGAATATATCCTGGTAAATGTGAGTTTAAAATTAGATCACTAAGGGTAAATGGATTTCCTCTTGCCTCAAATGTATTATTCATGTGGGAAGAAGATAAACTGAGGTAACCTAAATTATCTATTCCTGCTTGAAATGCTGGTTGGTTGCTGTTCTTCGTTCTCTAGGAGGACCAAGATGACATCACTATGCTAAAGTCAAGTTTCAATTTGTCCAACTTTGGCCGATGAGACCAATACAAGCTTGGAATGCTCTCCCACAGGCTGGGCACAAATGGTCCATGTGAACATATGGAAATGCTACAGTTTTATGAATTAAGAAGGAGACAGAGTATGGTGGTTTTTCCCTTCTGTTCTTTGCCCGTTCTACTGGTTGTTTTCTGTGAAATATTGCAGAATCAATTCTTGCCATAGGTTATCTCTGCCTTATTTCATATTCCAAGTGGAAAAAGAGAACTTAAGGAGAAATCTGTCAGCTAAGAAAAAGGTACCAGTAAGGAAGTCTTGAGATGAAAAGACCAGAAATGAATATCTATTACTTCCCTATAGATACTTTACCTTATGGGCTTATGTGTAGTATGATTATTAAATTAGAATATGGAATCTTACATATTATGCACAATTGAAATGTATGACTGATATCAATCACTTGAAAGTAGAAGTAATAAAATAATATTGTTTGGGAGAAGACTGCATAAATGAAATTATTAAAAGGGAAAAAAGGAAAACGGTATTAAACTATGTCCAATATCATGCTTATAATTTATCCACTACTTCACATTTCCCCCATGTTCAAAATATGTCAGAACCTAGAATATTCATCAAAGTACTAAAGAAAAGTATATTACAGTTTTATTTTTGCATTCACCTTTATATATGGATTGTCCCCCTTACCCACATGCATCTTAGAGAATTAAGAAATTTAAAAGATTTACCCTTGCACTTGAAACCCCAGGCTTTAGAGTTTAGGATCAGAACTTCAAGACAGAATATAATTTCCTCATGCAATGCTCCCCTTAGAGAAATAAAAGGAAAAAAAACCTGAAAAATCACCATTGGAGAGCAAAGCCAGATAGCGAGCTAAATAGAAAGACTAAATTTGGTGGGGATGAAATTATCATACCATAAATCCAAAACTGTGTTTACTTTCTAGGAGTCCAAACCCCAGAATTGTTCTATGAGACTGTTCATGAGCTCCTAGTAGTCCTTTCTATACTCTACATTTTTAAAGGAGTTAAGTAAAGCCTGTCTCAGGCTTGATTCACAATTATTATCTTCAGTTTTGATATAGGGACTATTAACTATTACCTAACATTTATAGAAAACTGAATATGAGATATATAATTAGTATATATGGAATTAAAAAGATAGTTAATGATTCTCTTAGGTTGGATCCCAGGATCAACGTAACACTGAGTCTTAGAAGAGACAGCCCATCCAATTTAATCTTCTTCTTCACACATGGCTCCCATCTTCTATCTACATGTCTTTACACTTGTTGCCCATGTCTGAAATGCACACCCTTTCATTATCAATTCATAGAATCTCAGTAACTACAAGAAACAGATTATAGCCATTTTAATTTTATATCTGTCCTATACATACTCATAATTCTGCACATTTTATCTACCAATAAAATGTCAATTCCTTATTATTAAATTTTGTTTGTTTATTCAATTATTGATTGATTTGCTTATATATTCATGCATATATCTATTAACTCATTTGTTTATCCATCTACTCATCCATCCATGCATTCATTTATTTTACCTTTACTGTAGTAAATATATATATTTAAATTTGTCTCATTAAATATTTCCCAATTATGTGTAAACATTTTAACATTCTTTTTTTTTTAAGTTCCAAATTCTCTTTTTCTCTCCCACCTTTCTCCTTCCCTTGTGAAAGCAAGCAATTTTAATTTGATTATACATATGAAGTTATGCAAAAGATATTTCCACATTAGCCATGTTGCAAAAGAAAGCACAAATATAAGACCAGAAAAAAGAAATAAAATAAAAAAGTATGCTTCAATTTGCATTCAGAGTTCATCATTTCTCTCTCTGGAAGAGGGCAACATTTTTTTTTTTAATCGTGCATCCTTTGGAAGTGGCTTAGATCATCTTTATCAGAGTAGTTACATTTTTCACAGTTGAACATCCTTACAATACTGTGTTTACTGTGTTTAATATGTTTCTGGTTCTCTTCACTTTCT
Source organism: Pseudochirops cupreus (assembly GCA_028627135.1). Lineage (NCBI taxonomy): Eukaryota > Metazoa > Chordata > Mammalia > Diprotodontia > Pseudocheiridae > Pseudochirops > Pseudochirops cupreus. Next base: position 106,493,290 of record CM053583.1, read on the forward strand.
TTACATGAATTCATATAAATTTTCCCTGGGTTTTCTGAAACCATTCTGATTATCATTTATCATGACACAATAGCATTCCATGATAATCACATGCCAGTCATCCCCCCCAATTAATGAATATTCTCTCAATTTCTTTTTTTTAAATTTTATTTTAGTTTGCATCATTCATTTCCACAAGATTTTGAGTTACGTATTTTCTCCTCATCTTTCCCCTACCCACCACCCCAAAACAGCCATCCCAGTGTATCCCCTCTCCCCCAATCAATTCTCTCCTATGTCTTCCCCCCTCACCCCTCTGACTTTTCAGTAGGACAGGATGGATC
>CM053583.1:106500900-106512372 GCA_028627135.1 Pseudochirops cupreus
GCCCCGCCCCCCCCCCCTGCAATCTACAGGCTGGGATAGCTCTGAAGTAGCCACCTGGAAGTGGCTGCAGGGCCGCTGCTTCTGCTCCTTTTTTGCCCTGGGGGCAGGTGGCTGAACCCACTTCTCTCCCCCTAATTTAGCCGAGTTCCACTGACCTTTCACTTTGTCCTTGGCTCTTATGGGTTGATAATTCTGGAAACTGCCACAGCTATTGGTGATCCCCTCTTCCAAATGCTCCAGCCAAGGCTTGTCATGGCCACCTGGGGCTACAGCCCCTTCTTGTCTCAGCTCCCAGCATGCTGTGATGAACCATTTCTGTCCCACCTGCCGGGCTGCCTTCAGTGAGAGCTTTGTTTCTTTGGGCTTTTGTGGGTTCTAGAGCTCTAAAATTTGTTTAGAGTCATATTTTATTGAAAGAAACACCTCGGATACCTTATGCTTTTGTTCTTTAATTAATTTTTCATCATTGCACATTAAGAAACCTTTTACTGTTGCTAATTTTTTGTGACCCCATAGGAGTTATGACCCACAGTTAGAGAAGTGCTGGAATTATTATCTGGTTTTTGATCCACTCTGCTATTCACTTCTTTTTTATGGGAGATTACCTTCCATAAAGGCATAGTTATGATTAATAACTGTATATTTCCCCTTATTGCTCCTATTTCTCCTGTCTCTTCTTTCACCCTTTCCCTCCTTGACTGTGTTTTGCTTCTGTCTACCACCTCCCCTGTCTTTCCTCATCTGTTGTCACCTCACCCACCTCACCTTTACTTAATCTCCTCCCCTTCTAGTTTCCTGTTGGGTAAGATAGATTTCTCTATTCAATGGATTGTGAATATTATTCCCTCTTTGAGCCAATACTGATGACAGTAAGATTCAAGCAATGCCCATTAGTCATTCTCCCTTATTCCTCTCCTGCAATAGTCTTTCTTCATGTGAGATAATTTACCCCATTTTACCTCTCTCTTTTTTCTGCACTCATTGTATTCTTCTTTCTTATCGTCATTGTTTTTATGTCATTCCCTCAAATTCATCAGATACCTGTACCCTCTGTCTATGTATATTCCTTTTATCTGTTAGTGATACAATCTTTAAGTTACTAGAATCTTGTTGTTGTGTAAGGATGTAAAAACAAGTTGGCTCCATTTGATCCCTTATGTTTTCTTTTCCTTTTTTCCTGTTCATGCTTCTCTTGGGTCTTTATTTTGAAGGTCAAATTTTTGGTTTCATTCTCGTCTTCTCTTTATGAAGGTTTAAAATCCTTCTATTGTATTGAATTACCATTTTTTCCCTTGATGTATTATGCTGAATTTTTCTGGGAAAATGATTCTTTGTTGTAACCCTAGCTCATATGCCTTCCATAATATCATATTCCAAGCCCTTCAGTACTTGAATGTTGCAGCTTTAATGTTGCCAAGTCCTGTCTGATCCAGATTGTGACTCCTTGATGTTTGCATTTTTTTTTTCTGGCCACTTGTAGTATTTTTAACTTGATATGATAGTTCTTAAATTTGACTCTTATCATCCTTGGGAATTTTATTTTGAGATCTCTTACCTGAGGTGATGGGTGGATTCCTTCAATGCCTATTCTGCCCTCTGATTCAAGGACATCAGGGTAATTTTTCTTAAAATTTCTTAAGTGATGCTCTCCAGTTCCTCCTTTTGATTATGACTTTCAGGTAGTTCAATGATTCTGATGTTTTCTTATCTGGATCTATTTTCAGGTCAGTTATTTTTTCCATGGAGTATTTCACATTTTCCTCCCCTTTTTTCATTCTTTTCAATTTCTTTGATTGATTCCTGAAATCCCATAGAGTCATTAGCTTCTGCTTGCCCAATTTTAACTTTTAGAGTGTGGTTTTCCTCAATTAACTTTTGTACTTTCTTTTCCATTTGACCAATTCCACTCTTAGGAGTTTTTTTTCTTCACAGAGTTTTGTATCTCCTTTTCCATTTTTCCAATTCTACTTTTTAAGCAGTTTTCCAAGCTGTTGACTCTTTCCCCCCCATAATTCTCTTACATTGCTGTCATTTATTTTCCCATTATTTTCTTCTACCTCTCTTATATGTGTTTTAATTGTTTTTTTTAAACTCTTTAATGAGTTCTTTATGAGCTTGTGACCACTTCCCACTTTCCTTTGAGGTTTTGTCCATAGGTGTTTTGACATAGTTTTCCTCTTCTAAGTTTGTGTCTTCGTCTTCCCTGTCACTGTAATAACTTTCTGTGATCAGATTATTTCTGTTGCTGTTGTTTTTGCTCATCTTTTTTGGGAATGTCCTTCATTTCTTTCAAATTTTAGCTCTGCACATAAGGTGGAAGAATCACTGTCTCAGGCTTCTTGTGCTAATGGCTACAGGCACTGGCTGTTTACCTGGTGCCATACTGATGTTGCACTGAGGCCCATATAGGACCTTCATGTCTGGTGCTACACAGAGGGCATGGTCTGGGGTTGATTGGTGCTCCTGGAGGCCATAATGGTCTGGCACTTTACTTGTTGCTGAGCTGGGAGTGGTGGTGTCTGCTGTGTACTGAGGTCCAATTATTTTTTAATTTCCCTGTAACTGCACTGAAGCATATGGTGGTCTTGAACTTACCTGTTTGCCCAGGTCTATGTTGAAGCATGGCAGGGATGGTACTAGCTGGTGGCTGCCTGTTTGCTTAGGCACCAATAAAGTTGGTGTCTACCTGTTTGTCCCGGGACTGTAACATGTGGAGTTCTGGCCTCTGGAGGATGCCTGTTTACCCCAGAGCTTCATGGAAACATGCAGAGGTCCAAATCAAGATACAGCCATTTCCATGAATGCTTCACTAATACTGCAAGCTTAAAATGTCTCCCTCTTCAACTTTGCTTATAGCACTTTATTGGAATTCTCTTGCACCTTTGTCATTATATGTCATGCATTATATTCAATAATACTAATTTTAAAATAACAACAACAGTAATAACATAAGGCTTTTAAACCATTTTACAGATATCTTATTTTATTATCACAATAACCCTGGGAGTGTGTGTGTGTGTGTGTGTGTGTGTGTGTGTGTGTGTGTTTGTGTGTGTGTGTGTGTGTGTGCACGCGTATGTATACATATAAAATTGATGAAGAATTTGATCGGTGGTGAATTTGATCAAATTGTCAGAAGTTAAAAGTCATTAGACTATTAGACAAATATTATTAGAGAACAAGACTGGGATTTCTGTGATGCTATTTGAAGAGAGCAAATGTTGATCAGTGTTTTGGACCAGAACAAAATATTTCCCTGAGCATAGGATGTTGCCTGATGTATAACAGTATGTGTGCTGGGGTCGATAGAAGGTATTATGATTTTCCTGACCTCCAAAAACTAGCAGCCTCAAAATTAGGGGGAAAAGATGACAAATGAGTAGGTGAGTTTTGGGGGAAAAATTTAAACTCATAAAATATATTCCTGAATTTTCTTTTTAACTGAGCACACATGATGGTTCTTCAATGATCAAAACTTCAGGAGAATGGTAGAAGGCTCTCTATTAACTCAAACATCTTGAGTTTTTTATTTAATACTAAAAGTAAGGAAGAAAATCTCACACTTGGGGGTTTTATTGATTGAAGAGAGATATCATTGACAGAAGATTAGAAAGCTTCAAGGGTGTGGACAGATATAAAGACAACACTCATTAAAAATAGAAAAGAGATAGATTTTTATAAAGGGCATTTATACTCAGTTGTCATCCAGCTCTTCCTTTTTACATGAGTAATTGCTACAAAAACTATCTAAAATTTCAGATCTATTCTGATTTGTCTTTTTCCCTACATTCTAACATTTTTTTTTCATAAATTTGAAAAAAAAATCTATCTTACAGAACAAGGTATCAGTGATTGTCAGTTTTGTTTCATCTACAATTCATAAGAAACATTTTTCACCTTTAAACAGTTGAGATACTGGTGACAACTATTTGACTTTAATAGCTAATTAAAAATGTCTCTCTGTAATGACTCTGAAAATATTTGAGAACTATAGATTCCAAGACATTTTAGTAGATGGGACCATTGAATTCCTTTCCACATGACTCTCCCCTTCCATTTTTGGTTAGTGTGTTCAATGACATTTTAAAAAATACTATATTAATAAAGATGATAGAATCATTTTTGCACATCAAATTATAACCAAATCAATTAAATCAGACTCTTTAAAGATCTATCATTATCTTAATCTAATGGATTTGGCATTTTTTGGAATCTGAATTAAATAATGTTTTATTTCTTTTAATTATTATTTAATGCAGCAAAGCCAAGATGGCAGAGAAAAGGCAGGGACTCTCCTGACCTCTACCAAATTTCCCTTCAAATAATTTTTAATAACAGATAAAAATGAATTTCAGAGTAGCAGAGTGCACAAAAACCCAGGATGAAACAATCTTCCAAACTAAGAATGCTTAGAAGGTAGGCAAGAAATGTCTGTTGCATTGGGATGTGAGTGGAACACAGCCCAGTGCAGGCTGCACCTTAATCTGTTGCAGCAGTGGCAGCTTCCTGAACCCTTAGTCCTGAGATGGAAAGATGGTTGGCCAACTGGTCAGAAGGAAATTACATCATATTTCTTTAGTGGCATTTGAGACAGGACTCTGTTTTATTCCCCATACTTGGATCAAGGTAGAGCAGAGAATGTGGCCAAGTGGAGATGGGACCCTGGTAACAGTGACAGGATAGAAAGGAATGTGTGTGGACTTCCAATAGCCAAGATGGAGTGCTGCATTATGCAGGAAATGGCTGTGACTGTCCCAAATTGTCCTCTAAAAAATAGAAAATAGGGTCCCAGAACAAATCCTGAACATTGGATCTATCAGAAAGATGGAGTCGAACAATCTTTTAGCCTGGGAAATTTGGAGTATTGACAAGAAAGGTACCTGTAACTTTGATAAAAAGGGAGTGCATTCCAGGACAGGAAGCATCCCAGAAAGCTAGCCACAAGCTCCACCTCAGGAAGCCAAAAGAAGATCCTGAGCCCCAAGATGTTGGAGCAAGGAAACACCAACACCAGAACCACTCAAGTGCCTTAGCACACCCAGGCAAATTGGCAGACTATGGCTCCCAGAAATGCCACATGCTTCAGTGCAGTACAGGGCAGTCTGACATCTTCTAGCTCCTGGTCCTCCAGGTACTTCAGTACAGCCCAGAGCAAACAGACTTCCTCCAAGGGCCAGACATACATGTGCTCCAGTGTAGCCCTTGGCAAATGCAGAAAAACGCCACCTAGCTTCAGCATGCTCTATAAACAATGCAATATTTACAATGCCTACAGTAACTATAAATTTGCTGATATGGTTATTAATCACAAAATGTAAGAATCCCTCTACATGGGAAATATAGCTAGAACATTTATTCAAATACCAGAAAACTGAGTCCCAAAAATAGAAAGTCAAAGCCATCATAGCAGTTATGAAGTTGGCACATGTAGTTGATGTAGTAAACACCCACATTCTCAAGCCTTCAAAACAGGACAGGCTACCTCAGGCAAAGATTCTCCTCTCCTCACTCACAGCAACTGCTCAACGTCCATGCAGCTTGCTCTCAGCAGCTTCGGACCCCCACAGTTCCCGTCCCTGGCAGTCCTCAGCAGGAGTCCTTAGCAGAGATTGTGGCTGGCTCAAAAAATAAAGGGAGTTCACACCACAGCCTCTGCTGCTGCTGCTGCTTTGAGTCACCATCACGGACTCTAGCGTGGCTCTTGCTTTCTCTTGCTCCACCCCATTCTTTTACCCACCAGAATATCATGGTCTAAGAACTGTAATTCATTAATATAGAAGTTGTTAAATCTTGTGTTATCCCATCAGTTGTTCCATGGAATTTAAATTGTTTCTTGTTCCTTGTAGTAGTTTTTCCTTGACCTGGGAGCTTTGCAACTTGGTTATAAAATTTCTAAGAGTTTTAGATTTGTAATTTCTTTCAGCACATAATCACTGGATTCTTTTGATTTCTATTTTACCCTCTGGTTCAAGAATATCAGGGCAGATTTCCTTGATAATTTCCTGAAGGATGACATCTTGTTTTGGATCATGGATTTTAGGTAGTGAAATAATTCTTAAATTATCTCTCCCGGATTTATTTTTTTTAGGTCAGTTGCTTTTCCAGTAAGGCATTTTACATTTTCTTCTTTTTCCCCTACTTGTTCAACTGATTCTTGATGTCCTATAGAATCATCAGCATCCATTTACCTACTTCTAATTTTTAAGGTGTTATTTTCTTCAGTTACCTTTTCTACCTCCTTTTTTGTTCTATTTGGCCAATTCTGCTTATCATTTTTTTAAATTTGTTTTTCTTTTTGGAAGGGGGAAGGCATGGCAATTGAGGTTAAGTGACTTGTCCAACATCTAGCGGCTAGTAAGTGTTAAGTGTCTGAGGCCAGATTTGAACTCAGGTTCTCCTGACTCCAGGGTGAGTGTTCTACTCAGAGTGCCACCTAGGCACCCCACGACTGAGCAAAATTAAATAAAAATAAGAGCCAGTCTCAGTTGATAAATAGTCAAAGGAGAACCGCATGTGTTCTTGAGACTACAGATTCCCCACCCCTGCTACATTGTCTTTCAGGTCCCTTTCAGGTCTCAAATTACAAATTTTATAAAGAACGGTGCATTCAATATAAGTTGGAAAACTGGATCATAGGTCCATAACTGGAAAAAAAAATTAAGAGTCCAAATAATCCATTCCTATTTTTATATGAATGAGGAAACTGAGGTCCAGTGGGGTCAATGGATTTGCCTGAGATTATACAAAAAGTAAGCATCAGGGGCAGGATTAGAACAGAGAGCAATCACTATTAATAATTTTTTTAACATACCTGTATTTGTTAAATGGTTACAAAGTGCATTATCATATTTGATTCACATGCTGTACAGGTAACGAAAGGATCGACAAACTTACTTTTACAGATAAAGAAACTAAAGCCAATGGAAATGAATTAACTTGCCCAAGATCACAGCTAATGAGTGAGAGATGTTGCACTTTAATGAAGGGTTTTTGACTCCTTTCCAGTAATCTTTCCACTATGCCACCCTAGAGATTATAACACTGTGAAACATTTTTCAAGGTAAGGGAAATACAAGAGCAAAAACTATTATGCAAACTGCAATGGCAACAATATCACTTATGATTCTGTCATATAATTTAATGCCTACAGTTTATATTTCCAAAATATTTAAATAATGAATCTTTTGATTTGCAGTGGGGACAAAATGCTTCTGTTAAGACAGAAGCTAATTGGAAATCATCAGCTTCTTCATTCCTAATCAAATTCTTATTTCAATCATCAACTTAATTTACTCATTCATAGCACACACAAACACAGGTAATTGGCATTTCGCTGTTTATATACTCTTTTTAAACTCCATATAAATAGTTCTTTCCTGAAACCATAATGAGAATTTGCTCCCCTGTGTCTTTCTATCCCATACTCCAGAATAAAAGGAATATATTATTCTGTTACAGAAGCTAATTTAAGAAAAGAGTGAAAAGAAAAATTTTACTCAGGTGAAAAGAAAAATTCATCTGGGGGAAAAATACATTCTTTGAAATATCAAATCATAACATTACAAATCAATATTACTGGCACAGAACCTGCATTTCAGTTTAAGACTGTTAGATGAAAAGATTGAGGGAAAGTTAGCTATTTGCCAAAAACATCTTTCAATGTATCAAAAATAATGTATAGATACAGCTTCACAAATACACACGTTCAGAGCTCTCATTTGAATATGACTTCTATTTCAATAGCACATGTTTAATACTTGTTGAAATAATTTTGAAAATAATGTTAATACCTATTATTTATATAATACATAAAGGTTTGCAGATCTTTTATATCATGTCTTCTGGTTTTTATAGGAATACTGACATCCATCATCATATTATGAACATTTTACAGAAAGGAAAACTGAGGACAAGAGAGGTATTCTCGTTTTTGCAAGGTCATATAGTAAATGTCTAAAGCAGCATTCAAAAGGAGTCTCAGTAACTTCTAATCCAGAGTTCTAGTCACTATACTTCATTGCTCACAAATCACAATGGAAATGTTCATTGCCCTTAGAAATAGGGTTTTCAATTAGTAAAATTTTAGAGACCAAACAACAACAACAACAGAGAAGTCCCTTCTCATTTGACTGTGAACTTCCTGAAGCCAGCCACTGTTTTTGCTTTTATCCGTATCCCCAGGGCTTAACACAGTACCTGGTACATAGTAACAATTTACTAAATATTTGTTAATTTTGATTTGACTTGATTTGTCAGTGATTCTTAACTTTAATTTTAGTCTATAGAAGTGAAGCTTATAGAGTCTGCCTTAGAATAGTATATTAAAATGTATAACATTAAATGCTTTGAATTACAGTAGAAATCATGCATATTGAAATAATGATGAAAAATATATACATATATACCTATGTACTTACATTTTCATCATTTCAATCCATTTTATAAAATTTCAATAACAAAAAAAAAGAAATCTAGGGCTTTGAGAATATTCAAAGACTATATAAAAGTAAATTTATCTTAATCCTTCCTCTAATCCTAGTCTCCACTTATTCCTCCCCTTCCTCATTTGGGAAATTTAATCCAGACAGACAAAATCTAATCAAATTTTACTTAAATATTTGATTTTGTCTTTTTATACAATGTAAGAGGTAGAGTATGACCTGAATGAGGTAATTTCTAGCTCTTTAATATTTTCCTGTATGTTAAACTTTGAAAACATCCCTGAAAAATATGAGCAGAAAGAAGTTCAAAATCTAGCTTATTTTCTCTCTCTTGCATATTTTTTGGCCACATCTACTGAATAACCATTGTGTGAGGTCTGTACATAGAGAATTTCCTTTCCTCTTCTACTTTTTCTCTATCTGTAGTTCTGCTTTTTTTTTTTTAATAGAGTATGAGTCCTACCGTGTTGCTGAATGCTTTAAAGGGCATAGAGATCTTTGCAGTTGGGAAAAGATATCTGATACAACTATTTCAAAACCTTCAGAAAAAAAAAACACGAGATGTAAGTGAATAACTAAGATATTATAACTAAGACATATCAAAATCTCATATCTATTGGCAAATCATCCCTTTATCATTCTCTTTTGATTGGAACACTATTTTTTGCTGACTTCTGACAATTTATATAAATTAACTTTCTTTACGGGTGTTGCATTCTTGATCCTTTAAGAAACTTCATCAAATTTCAAAATGATAAATGCTATTCTTGAACTTACATTGCCATTCTGGAGACTGCAAACCATTTCTCATGTCCATCAAAACTGTCACCTACTTACTTCTTACCCATAAGTAATGCATTTTGTTAGCTCCTTTTGTAGTTTATACACCAAATAAATAAATAAATGAATAAAAATAGAATTGAGGGCATGTAACATCCCTGATCAACATTAATAACTTAGGATAGAAAAGAGTAACTAGAATGGGATTTCTACACTGTTTGGAATGGTTCATTACTTTCATCTTAGAGTTCAAAAAAACCTTGATAAATCAAGGGGTGAGCCTTAGAAGGCTTACTAATTTATAGGAAAGCATTTTCACCAAAGTGCAGTGAAATTAGTGAACAAAAGAAGTAATCCGTTCAAAAACAAAATGTTATATCATCTTTAGAAAACAAAAAGCAAGAAATTTAAGCATGGGGGAGATGAATTAAAGAACATAGTTATTGATAATGTTTCAATTCAATAAATATGTATTCAACATCTTTTCGGGTAAGACTTTTTAAATTTATTTTTTTTTATTTCAATTGATTTGTTTATTTACTTTCAGTTTGCAAGATTCACTTCCAGAATCCTTTGAGTTTCAAGTTTTCTTCCCTCCCTTCCCCCCCCCTCCACCCATGGCAGAATGTAGTTAAGTACAGAATCTGCAAATACCTTCACATTGGACATTAATCTGGTTGTATAGAAGGGTTGTAACCAATAGAGGGGACAATGGGAAAAAGGAAACAAAACCAAACATGAAAGAGTGATAGCATGTATATTGCTTCACTCTCAATTTAAACTCTCTTCTTTCTAGACCTTTCTCTGAATGTAGGTTATCTCCTTCAATCCTGAGACGTGTACAGTTGTCTTTCAGCTGTGTGTTGCTGAGAAGAGTTCAGTTTATCATGGTTGGTCATCATTGTGTAAGACATTGACCTACTTGCTGGGAAAAAAAAATAATCTCTATTCTCCTAGAATTTACATTTTTGTAGGGTGTATAATTTGTTTACACATAAATAAAATGTTCAGAGTCACAAAAATACCCTCAGAGCTCGTTGTGGATGAAGCAGAGATGCTTAATTCGCAACTGTTAACGAGGCACATTAGAAATGTCTTTACTGCTTGGATTTTCATGAAGAGAGAGGTTCAGTCCAGTGAAGCACTACATTATCATTCTGTCTACTAGTCTTTAATATTATCTACCACAATACCAGTATTCATAAAATTTATCCTTCTTTTTCTCATACTGATCTCCATATTTGTAATAAATGACTTTTAGGGAGGCAAGATAGTGGCATAGGAGCAGCAAGTTACCACAGCTCCCACATAGACACCTCAAATACCAATAAAATATGACTCTAAACAAATTTAACACTCTAAAACTCACACAAATCCACCTGTTGCTGAAGGAAGTTTGGCAGGAAGAGATCACCACAGCTCTGGGAGCCAAAAGCAGCCCAGCCTGAAACCGTGGGGTGGTCCCAGGGGGCAGCAAGAATGAGCCACAACTGGAACTTCAGGAAAGGGGATCAGCAGCAACTGTGGCAGTTTCCAGAATTATCAAGCCATAAGCAAAAAGGACTAAGTGAAAGGTCAGTGGATCTTGGTTAAAATAGGGGGAGAAAAGTGAATCTGGGCAAACTGCCTCCAGAGCAAGGAAGCAGCTGAAGCAGAGAACCTGCAGCCTCCTCTATGTAGCTGCTTCAGAGCTCCCGGCCAGAAGACTTCAGGGGTGCCAAATGATGGTTCTGAGGCCAAGTGCTCTTGTGTTGAGAGACCTGGATCCGGATTGGGGGCTTGGGTGGTGGTCCTGGGGTGCATTTTTGGTGAGCCCAAGCTGGTGGGGCCTACAAAAAAATGACAGCCCCCTAATAGCTCTGGCAGCTGGGAAAACCCCAGGGATATGGGACAGAGCTTTCCCCTCGGGAAGCAGAGTTCCACAGAGCTAAAAAAATCATTGACTGGCCGAACATGAGCAGGCAAAGGAAGCAAAGTAAGAACAGCAACCAAACTCTAGATTCCTCCTTTGGGAACAAGAAGGAACAAAGTGTGGAATGGGAAGAAGGCAACACAGTCAGAACTCCTGCACCAAAAGCTTACAAAAAACATGAAGATTGCCTAAAAGCCATAGATCAGCTTAAGAAGGATTTTGAAAACTAAATGAGAGAAGTGGAGGAAAAATTGGGAAAAGAAATAAGAATGATGCAAGAAAATCATCAAAAGAGTCAACAACCTGACTGAAGAAAATAACACCTTAAAAAATAGATTA
>CM053583.1:106512872-106524754 GCA_028627135.1 Pseudochirops cupreus
CCTTAAAATGGTCACTTCAGTGTGACATTTAGAGAAAGCCAAAGATTAATTTTCCCTAATGAGAAAGAAATAATATTATTTACGTGAAACACATTGTGAAGATTAATAAGATAAGGCATATTAAATTTCATGACATTTCTCAGATGAAAGGAACTCTGTGAAAGGCATATTATCACTACTAATTGTGCAAATTATTTTTCCACAGGTGCATCATTCATCTATTCATTATAATATTATGAAAAAATAAGCCTCCCTGTCTAATTTTCTTGAAGTAATATATTATCATACTCTGAAGTCACAGTCATTGCTATTCAAATTGTGTACTCCCAAAGGACAGTGAATTTAATGATTTTTCATGTTTAGGGAAACTTGATAAAACAAAATGAAGATATATAGTCAGTTAAATATGAATGATTCTGCACCTCACAGATGTTTTTTTTTTCCAAGTAGTTATTAGAAAGTTACAAAATAAGACAAAAAAGAAAAAAATAATAATTGTATTGAAACAAGTAAATCTGTGCACCCTTCCTAGAGCAATTATGACATTTCTTTGACTCTGAATGAACCACAAGGTATCTCTCTGTTTTAGGTTCCTCCCTTATAGAATGAGAATGATATATCTGTCATTTGCAAAAGAAAGAACACTAGCTTGAGTTTACTGAAATTTGAGACCAACGTTGTATAGAAAATGAAGCACAGAGGTTTCATAAGTGATTCAAAATTTGATCATTTAAAATATGAGACTCTACTTGGTTACAACTCAGAGGAAAAAAAAAAGAGAAAGAAACAGTGAAGTCTCTGAGCTCTAATCCTTAATGGACAATTTAACTTTATGCCAAATAGCTTGATCAGAATTGCTAAAATTTGTATTCCTTTCATATAGTACTTCTTAAAATGTGGCATTTAGAGATGAACATGATATACGGAAGATAGTGTTCAAGGGGTAAACAGGTATAGTACAGCAGATTATCACCTTTATTGTCATTCTAATCCTGCAACCAAAGATAACGTAAGCCTTTTTTTTTCTTCTGTGTCATGTCACATTTTTGCCTCATATTCAGGTTTTAATGTCTACTAAGCATGCTTGATCTTTTAAAGGTTTCTAAGTAACCACTAACTCTCCCATCATCTTACACTTGTATGATCATATAAAACCATCACCTAAAATCTTTCTCTAAATTTAATGTTATCTGTAAATATTATGAACCTGCCATCTATGTCTTCATAAAGTACTTGCTAGAAATGTGAAATATCCCAGGGTAAGGGAAACATCTATGCAGTTACCTCTACAAAATCTTTTTTTTAATTTTTTAATTTTTTTAGTAAAGAAGGGAAGTGGGCTTTCTGGACAACTTTCCACTTTCCATTATCATCTCCACTTAATTTGAAGTCAAAGAATAACTTTGTTCCTGAAGAGGTAGGGAAGAGCTGCATACAGAAGGGATCGCTTATGAATCCCTAGAGGGTTCTTGTCTAGAAAGAATTTTGTTGCACTCAAGCAATCTTTTGGCAAAGTTAAAAAATTTATTATTATGCCTTGCAGTGGGCAGGAAAAGGTTAAGGATAGCCTGCATAGGGAAGGAGATAGAGATGCAGTTTTTAAAGTTATAAAAATTGTCAAAGTTTAATTATGATAACTAGGTGGATGGAGTTAGGGAGGAGTTTGAGAGGAGTTTAGGAGTAATCGGTGCTTAAAGGGACATGCACTTTTTGTATCAACTCCACAGGCTTGTTGCTCATAATTCAGTGGGATATTCCCCTGGGGGAGCTACCAGGAGGTGTGGTTTTTGCCTTGTGACATCACTAGGTTACTTTTGGTCAAGGATGAATGAGATAGGTCTGATATGGTTGTTGGGAGGATAGGCTTGATTGTTCCAAGTTTGGAAGCTAGACTGATTAGGGATTCAGGAGGTACCATATTGGGAGGGAGTTATCTGTTCTGATAATATTGTTCAAGAATCTTAGGTGCAGCTGGCCACTTAGAACAAAGGAGCTCTCTAAACTAAGGGTTTGTTTATGAAATGCTTGGGTGATGTACTCATAGGTAACTGTATCTAGGCAGACTGCTAGCTCAGAGAGAAGACTTTTAGGCTGGGGGCAGAGTAGAGGCAGAGTAAATGCCCTTATGACTGGGAAAAAGTATGACTTTTACAACTTTATTGAACAGGCTTATTACAAACTGATGTTACATACATAGGTACCTGAACACAAGTGAGATTTTACAAACTGAGGTTACAGACAAAAGCATCTCAGATCCCATCACCCCTACTCATGTACTGGGTACTGTCTAGAGGCTGCCATTCCCACTTTTCCAACCTTATTTTGCTTATCATCTTGTCTCCCCCCATTAGATTGTAAGTTCCTGCAAGGCAGGAACTGGGTTTAGTTTTTCTTACTCATCTACCCAGTACTTAACACAGTGCCTAACACATAGTAGGAGCTTATTAAATATTTATTGAATTGAATCCCTAGCACATTCACCTAGAGATTCTTCATAGCACTCAGCACTTTACTAACTATTCTATTATTTCTAAAGATTCTGAAACCAATTTATTAAATTATCATTGATCCACGAGGGAAGTGGCTAGCTCCCTTGACCCCATGGTTCCCAGCACAGTACCAGGCCCTCCCATGGACCCAACATTCCACCAGCAACCTGTCATGCCTATGAACTCCATGCAATGCAAGGTAAGCTGCCAGCTCCTCTGTCGTGCCAGAGTAGTGGTAGGCAAGCCACCAGAACCATCCATTGAACTTAATCAGGCACCAAGCCCCAATGGCCCCAGTCCAGCACCATGTCCACTGAGAGCCTTGGGGCAAAATCAGGCTTTCTGCAGGCCCTAGTGCAGCAGAAAAATGGCTGCCTATACCCATATTCCTCAAAAATGCCCCAGCACTGTGCCTGGTGAGTGGCCAGTCCACCAAAGGCACCTGCACAACAACAGACAAGCAACCAAAACCTGAAGCTCCCTGGATGGGAGACTTAGGACAGTGCCCCTTCTACCCAGAAGTAGAACTCAACCTTTAAAATATTGGATTAAAATGATTCCAGAGAGATAGAGGATATGTCAGAAAATTCCAAGCTCTCCAGATTTCTTCCACAACTGAGATAAATAGTGTCTCAGGAAAAACAAGAAAAGGTAAAAAAAAAATAAGAGTAGGGGCTGAACAGTGGTACTACTCGGACAAGCAGGGAAGATTTGAAGAAAAATCTCAGGACAAGGTTAAGAGTAAACACCTCCAGGATAGGTCCCTTTAAACATCAATCAGCAAGCCCTGGTGTTAGCTGGGTTGGGACACTACTACAGGAACTTTTAAACCTGGATCAGTGAGGAGAGTTGGGTATCTGAGTCTGGGAATATCAGGTCCAAGAATATCATTGAAACCTCTGTTGACAAGGAATACCAGACACAGCTCTGCTACAGAGACATGACCAGGAGTGAAAAGGAACCAGTGAGTGCCCAGTGAATGCAGAAGCAGTAGGATGGGGATGTGGCTGGCTGTGGACACTTACAGGAAGCTGGAGAACAGAAAGTGCACCTGAGGCCTAAGGCATCCATCCATAGCCCAGAACTAGAGGAACTACATTAATAAGCTACAACCAAAAAATAATAATAATGATGAGGATGATGAGGATGAACAAAGGAGAAAGAACTCAACCATAGAGAGTTACTATGAGAATTAAGAAAAATGGGATTCTTCTTCAGAGAAGGATATTAAAGCAAAGAAACCCTCTTCTTCCCAAGAATAATGTCAAAGGGTTGTTTGCCCAAAAATAATCCACAGAAATTTTTTCTATTAATTTTTAGTTTTTGACATTCACTTTCACAAGTTCAGTTGAATTTTATTTTCCCCAAATCTCCTCTCCAAACACCACAAGAAGGTGGGCATTCTGATTACCACTTCCTCCACTCTGCCCTCCCTTCTATAACCACGGATGTTCTAATATTCCCTTCCCTTCTATTTTCCTGTAGGGCAATCTAAATTTCTGTACCCTATTGCCTGTATATCTGATTTCCTGTCTGTATGTAAAAACAATTTTTAAGATTCATTTTTAAAATTTTTGAGTTCCACATTTTCTCCCTCCCTCCCCAAACACCCTCACTGAGAAGGCAAGCAATTCTATATAGGCCATACAATATACACATGCAAAACACTTCCATAACAGTCATATTGTGAAAGACTAGCTATATTTCCCTCCATCCTATCCTGCCCCCATTTACTCTCTTCTCTCTTTTGACCCTGTCCTTCATCAAAAATCTTTGCTTCTGATTACCAGCTCCTCCCATTATCCCTTTCTTTTAACATTCCTCTCACCCTCTTAGCACCTTCTCCTCTACTTTTTTGTAGGGTAAAACAGATTTTCCTGCCCTGTTGAGTGTTTACGTTATTTCCTCCTTAAGCAAAATCCAATGAGAGTAAGGTTCACTCATTCCCTCTCACGTCCTCCCTCTTCTCCTCCATTGTAAAAGCTTTTCTTGCCTATTTTATTTGAGATAACTTACCCTATTCAACCTCTCCCCTACTCCTTCTCCCAGTACATTCCTCTCTCACCTCTTAATTTTTTTTTTGAGATATCATATCATCCTTTCCTATTCAACTTGCTTTGTGCCCTCTGTGTATGTATGGATGGATAAATAGATAGACAGAGACAGACAGATAGAAATATTTAGATATAAAGATAGATGGATACATATATACATACATATATATGTATATACATACAGACAGACAGACATAGATGTTCTCTCCAACTACCCTAATACTGATAAAGGTCTAATGAGTTACAAATATCATCTTTCCATGTAGGAATATAAACATTCAACTTTAATAAGTCCCTCATGATTTTGCTTTCTATTTTACCTTTTCATGCTTCTGAAGTCATGCATTTGAAATTCAAATTTTCTATTCACCTCTGGTCTTTTCACTAAGCATGTATATTGCCAATGCAATATTCACAGCACCCACAGCAGCTATGAATATGCTGGTATAGTTCTGAATCACAAAATGTAACACTCTCCACATAGAAGACAAAAAGATTTATTCAAAAGCCAGGAAGTTACATCCCAACACCAAAATGCAAATCTATTACAGCAACCCAGAAGCTGGTACCTGGAGAGACTTGTACAATTTGATGCTAAGTGAGAAGAGCAGAACCAGGAAAAGCTTGTACACAATCATGGACACATCGTATGTGTGATGACCAACCTTGATAAACTGGACTATCCTCAACAACACACAGCTATAAGACAACTCTACAAGCTTCAGGATGGAAGGAGATATGTAAATTCAGAGAAAGATCTAGAAAGACTATAGTTTAAATGGAGACTGAAGCAAAACATGCTACTGTGCTTTTTCATGTTTTTTTGTTTTTTTCTCAGTGATTACTCATTGGTTACAGCCCTTTTGTATAACCAAACTATTGTACAATGTGAAAGTATTTGCAAATCCTATACATGATTACACACCACCATGGGTGCGGGGATGGAGGGGAATAAATTTGAAACTCAAGGTATTGTGGAATAGAATCTTGTAAACTAAAAGTAAATAAAATAAATTAAAAAAAAAAAAGAAGTTGCTACGCATAACCAATGCAGTGAGCACCAACATCCCCAAGCCTTCCCTCAGTCAGTCCTTCAAAATAAAACAGGGTACCTTAAGCAAAAAATGCCCCTGTCTTAATTACGCTAGCTGCTCTGCCTCCATGTTGCTTGCTCCCAGCTCTGCTAGTCCTTTCCCAGGATTCTTCCTGCTCCACCCTTCCTGTTCTATCCTTAAGGCAAGCATCTACCCACCATTGGCTCCATGTGATTACATGTGCCCTACTAAGGGCATGGAAGGTCTCCAAATTTCCCTAGTCCTATGAAGGGGCAGGGAAGATCTTCCTATTCCCATTACAATTACATTTGGCTCCAAGATCTTTCATGACCCTTAGACAGGTCAATGGGATTTTAGGGGGAAATGGTACCAAAAGAACTTGACAGCAATATAACAGAGATTACACACAATAAACACAGAAAACAGTATCTTAGGGTGGGGCTTGAGCTTAATCACCCCATCATCCCCCCTTGAACAAATGGGACCCAAAATCTTTGGGTAAGGTTCTGCTTCAATGGTTACTTCCTTCTATGGTTACTTCCTGCAAAAATTGGGTGGAGAGCAATCCCTGACTCAACAGGTCCCATTTAAGAGGTCAATTCTTTAGCTGACATCGAAAGTGTAGCCATTGCTGTAATGAGAATGGGAATTTGAAAATTTTCCCTGCACTTAATAGACCTGGGTGTGTGTGGGGGGGGAGTTTGAAGACCTCCCTTGCTTTGAGAGTAAACTCTGCCCCCAGTAGGGTGATTGTGATCACATGGAACCTGTGATGGAGGGAATTTGCTGAAGGGTGCAGCAGAACCCACGGGAAGTTTCCCTGCTGTGAAGATAATCTCTGCCCCCTAATAGACTGAATGTAGTCACATGGAGCCTGTGGAGGGAGGAGTTTACTGAAGGGAAAAAGAGCCCACAGGAAGCTGATGGTAAGAGCTAACCAGATGATGGGGGAGAGAGGAACTCAGGTAAGGAGATAGAGAAGTTTGTGAGTAAATATTGATCTTGTATTGGTTTGTGGGAAGGCTGAAGGATGCTGTGGCTCTCAGCAATATTATGGCTTCTGGTACTATGATGGTATTGACTTACTAGTTTTGAGATTTGGTTTTCTGGTATCTAAATAAATTCTTCAGTTTGGTCCTCTGTCTAGAGACATTGGTATATTTTGTGATCAAATGTCATGTGATACTTATAGTCATGGTCTTTATTGTGATCATAGGTGCTGTAAATATTGCACTGGCACTATTTGGTGACGCAGATGGGATGGTGAAATATCAGACCTCTAATCGGGAACAGAAGGGATTTAGAAGAACTAATTGCTCTCACAGGACAGGAGGATTTCCATTATGCCTCCCTATCAAGGGAGTGATCTAAAAGTACAGGGCCTTTGTGAAAACTGGGAAAAGAGGCTACCATAGGGAGAAGCTAGAGATTTAGAAACATGTTTGGAAAGAATACCAGTAAAACCTGGCATAAAGCTGGAGGCAATGAGTAGAAGAGGCTGAGTTTTGCTGACAGGCTACCATATTGTGTGTAAAAGCAGAGACAAGCTCTTACAAGGAGTTGGCTAAATGCCAGCATTTGCACCCTCATTTACAAGAGCCACCAGGAGAGTCTCAGGTGTAAGGAGACAGTACTGGAGAGTCTCTGAAAACAGAGAGGGTTCTTGTAAATTTGGCTCAGAAAAAGAAGCAAAAAAGTAACAGAAGGAACGTTCATGTAGCTTTGGTAGAGTCAGACCCTAATTGATATGTCAACAACTCCCAAGAGAGTGCATTGAGAGTAAGAAATACAATACAGAATGATACATTGTTTCATGGTGAAGCTTTTACAGAGGCAGAAGTTCACCCCATATTGAGAAGATAGGAGAGTCAGGAAGGGATAGCAGTGTTTAAGGAGATACTTGAGGATTTCACTCAACAGATTACTGATATTTTCAGCAGATTCACCCAAAGGATGGGAAAATCCTTAGTGTCTTGGATAGTCAGAATCAGTGATGAAGGAGCTGCTGGGATAGTGATAGACAGTATGGACTGCTCGAAATTTATAAGTATCTGCCAGAAACCTTTTGTCCAGCAAGCTTTTAGAGATTTTCATTTGGCAAGAGGTAACAGCATGACCAATATGTTAGCTTTAGCCACTGATGCAAGCAATAGAATGTATCCTACTGATTCTATATGGCCTAGTGGAGGCAGACCCTGGTACTGACTTAGAGATTGTATGAGAAAGTTGAAAGAAGTAATTGAAAACTGCTATCATGGCTGGAGATGCAGAAACAAATGATAAAATCCTCCTAGCAGTTCCTCATAGAAATATCATGGTGAAGACAGCTCTTCCTGCTTATAAGCACCTACTTCTAACTCCATTAATTGTTGAGATGGGACACCCTGTCTCAGAGGTGCTGAATAAGATTCCACAGCTAAATGACTTAGGAGAATGGGAAAAAGATAAATTTCCTCAAGAGAAAAGTAAATAGCTCATGGGTTCAAAGTCAGAATAGATTGCCAAGAAAAGAACTGTTTATTGCTCTATTGAGAGCAGTGGTTGATTTTAGAAAAAAAAATGATAGTATTACAACTAATGAACTATAGAAAATGCGTCAAGAAAATGGACTTTATGTTAGCTGGAATAGAAAAGTGAGAACTGCCCATATAAATGCTCCTGAACCACTCTATCCAAGTTTGTCACACTTTCAGGGAAACTTAGGTTAAAGAAAGTGCTGAAATAGGTGGAAGTGGTCAATGTGCTGAACTTATGGAAGTTTATCAAGGCACTGGAATAGAGCAGAGAGGACAGTGTCTTATATTCTGCTGTCAATGAGTTTATGATAATGAGTTCATGGACTCCAGAGGCATAGCTGACCATATATTTGTCTCTTTTCGGCTTTTTGTGTATTAATTTTGGTTGCAATATCCTTTTTATGCAGGCTTGGTACCCTCCGCCTGCAGATGCCTGATTGCTTAAGACAGATGCTATCCCCTGTCCATGACTCTTATATGCCACTTCTGGACATGGCATCAACCAACCTCCAGATGCCAGCTAAAGAAATAACTTTTTGAATGAGACCTCCTGGACACAGCATTGACCAAGCTCTGGATGACAGTTAAAGAACTCAACTTTCAAATGGGACCTCTTGGGACAGGGTGACCTCTACATCCAATTTCAGCTTGAAGTAGCTTTGGAGAAGAGACCTCAGCCCCTTGCCCCAAGATTTTTAGCCCTGTTAGTTCAAGGAGGGAAGAACGGGGTGCCTGTGCCAAGCCCCCACCCTAAGCTATTGTTTTATGTGCAGAGTTTTTCTAATTATTGCTGTTATATTGTTGCAAAGTTCTGTTGAAACCATTTTTTCTGCCAGTTATCCCTAAACTTCATTTATTGTTAACATATTTTTTCTGTGTAAGAGACATGAAAGATCTTGGGGCCTAGTGAAATGAGAATGGGAATTTGAATATCTTCCCTGCCTCATAACAGACCCAGGGGGGGGGAGTTTGAATACCTCCCCTGCTTTGAAAGTAAACTCTGCCCCTTAATAGGCTGAATGTTATCAAATGGAGTCTGTAATGGAGGAGTTTGCTGAAGGGAAGCAGAGCCCACAAGAAGCTGGTGGTAAGAGCTAGACAGATAATGGGGGAGAGATGACCTCAGACAAGGGGATAGAGAGTTTTGTGAGTAAATATTGATCTTGCATTGGTTAGTGACCGTTGGCCTTGTAAATATTGCATTGGTGTTACAGATGCCAGGTGCAGGGGTGACACATTACAGTAATGGATGGGGGTGGTATCTGACTTAAGTAATCTACAAGTGGAGCATACCAAGCCTGCAGGAAATAAATCTAGTAAACAAGGTGAACAGACAAAATGTCAAGAAAAAACAAAGGATACAATAACCAGAAACAGGGTAGATACAGGACCAGTAGTGCTTCTGGAATTGATGAATCCACTATCATAGCCTCACACATGGTAGAATATATGTGTTGAGGGTACAATTTGGTAATTTTCTTCTCCTGAATAAACAACAGTTACAGTATTGTCCTCAGAAGTGCTATAATTTCCACAGCCTTTTGAACATCATCTGGCTTCCATTTTTTCAATACTTTAGCTCCCTATTTTTTTCTATCAGTAGACTAAATCCTTCAGTTCCTCTGACAGTTAGAAGTAACAACACATATATATCAAGAAGAATATAAATGTCTTCTAAATTCAGAAAGAAATAAAATACTAAGGTGATAGGGAACAGGGAGAAGATAACAGACGGATCTTTAGAGGCTAGGGTGAAAGAATAAGCTAAAGGGAGGTATAGAAGCATTTCTAGATTAATGGGATTGGGAGGAAAAGGGAGGGTTCCTTGCTGGAGGTAGGTTAAGCAATAGGAAGGCAAGGTAGTGGTAGAAATGAAGTAGAGAAGTAAGGAAGGATATGAAATAAGAGATAAGCACAAACATAAAATAAAGATCAGGAATAGAATGTTAGGGGAAAAGGAGCAGGGGTGTTAATCATGAGCTCAGACAAAGTTAAGGCTAAAATAGATTTAATCAAAGGAGAAAAATAGTGAAACTACATTATGTGTCAGCCATATCTATTAACACAGCTTTGAACTATTTAAAACAACTTAACAACACACAGTGGGAGTATTGCTATGGTGTAAGAAATTGTGAGTTGACAGATTTGGAAAAATATGGAAAGACTTGGATTTATGAAGGAAGAAGATATCTACCCTCAGAGAAACAGATGATAAATAAGTATGGTATTATCTTACATAGACACATACAAATTTGTATGTCAATATAAGACTATGATTATGGATATCTAAGTATATATGTAAGTACATGCATGTACGGGTAAATGTGTGTATATGTATAGCTTTGTTTATGGCTACATATGTATGCATACATATGCGCATGTGTATGTGTGTGCGTTTTTTCTGTGTTTAATTGTACGTAGGGGTAGGACAGTGCTTCTCAAACTGTGCATTGCAACTCCTTTGGGGGTTGAACAACCCTTTCACAGGGGTCACAGGGGTCACCTAAGACCATGGCAAAACACATATTTCCAGTGGTCTTAGGAACCGACACACTATTCCTCCATCCATTTCCAGGTGGGTCCGCCCACATGCACATATGCGCACATACAAGTAGTAAGGGGTTATGGCATTAGGAAGGTTGAGAACCACTGGGGTATGAGGAATGGGGGAAAACAAAGTAAAAAGTTTATCATAGAGAACAAAAGAAAATTTACATGGAAACAAAGAAAAAAATAGACAACTCATAAAATGATGTGTACTGTATATTATATATGCTTTTTTGAAATGAAAGTGTATTGTTTTATGTTTTTAAACCTCCCTCACATTCTGTTGTGCATATGGCAATGTTATTTTTTTTCCTTTGCTTAGTTTTTATTATTTTAATTTTAGTATTTAAGTGCTTCTTTTTTGTTTTTTTATTTAGTATTTAAGTTTAAAATAAAAAAATAAAACTATTATTTTTTTTAATTAATTCATTTATTTTCTTGTTTATTTCACTCATTTCCATGAGATTTTGAGTTACAAATTTTCTCCCCATCTTTCCCCTACACACCACCCCAAAACAGCAATCCCACTGTGGAATCCCTTCCCCAATCTGTTCTCTCCTATGTCCTCCCCCATAAGCCTGTGACTTTCCAGTAGGGCAGTGTGGGTCTGCCTACCCCAGTGTCTGTACATTTACTACAAACCCAGTTGCATGTAGTTAATAACTATAATAATATATACAGATATGTTTTTAACACTTGATTATAGAACTTTAAATTCTAGATTCTTTCCCATCCTTCCCCGTCACCCACCCCCACTGGAAGGACAAGCAATTCAACACAGGCTGTACATATGTAATTACTCAGAACACCTCCACATAGGACATACTGTGAGAGAATGATTATATGTCCTTCCTTCTTATCCTGCCCCACTTTGTACTATTCTCTACCCTGTCCCTGACCTTTAAAAAAGTATGTACTCCCAGGAACCCTCCCCCCCATCCTGCCCTCCCTTTCATCCTCCCACCTCTCATCTCCATCCCCTCTACTCTCCTGTGTGGTAAGATACCCAGTTTAGAGTTTATGTCATTCCTTCCATAAGCCAAATTCAATGAGAGTAAGGTTGACCCTTTCCCTTTTGCCTTCCTGTTCTTCCCCTCCTTTATAACAATTATTCCTAGCCTCTTCTATATGAGATGATTAGCTCCATTCTGTCTCTCCCTGTCTCCTAACATTCTAATTCTCTCCCATCTCAGAATTTCACCTATTAAAGTAGTGTCCTTT
>CM053583.1:106524854-106538693 GCA_028627135.1 Pseudochirops cupreus
TACACATACTCAGATATGTGTTCATATACATATATAAACTCTCCTAGATAGACATACACATATGTATACATATATACATATACATATACATATATATATATATATATATATACACATTTGTATTCCCTTCACCTATCTTCATATTGAGAAAAGTTTCACAAGTTACAAATATAATTTTTCCATGTTGGTATGTAAATAGTTCACCTTTGATCAGTTTCTTGTGATTTCTTATCCATGTTTACCTTCTCATGCTGCTTGTATTTGAGTGTCACATTTTCTTTTCAGTTCTGGTTTTTTCAGTATGAATGTTTGAAAGTCCTCGACTTCAATGAATGACCATATTTTACCCTGGAACATTCTACTCAATTTTGCTTGGTAGGTGATTCTTGGTTTTAATCCTACCTCCCTTGATCTCCAGAATATCATATTCCAGGCCCTTTGATTTCTCAATATAGAAACTGCCAGACACTGGATTATACTAATTATGTTTCAACAGTATTTAAATTGTTTCCTCTTGGCAGACTGTAATATTTTCTCCTTGATCTGTTGACTCCAGAACCTGGCTATAACATTCCTAGGAGTTTTCCTTTGAGGATCTTTTTCAAGAGGTGATCGGTGAATTCTTTCAAGTTCTATTTTGCCCTCTGATTCCAAAATATCAGGGCAATTTTCCTTAAGAATTTCTTGAAAGATGTTTTCTAAGTTCTTTTTTTTCTCTTCGATCATGGCTTTCAAGTAGTCCAGTAATTTTTAAATTGTCTCTCCTGGATCTATTTTCCAAGCTAGTGCTTTTTTCAGGAGATATTTCAGTTTGCCTTCTATTTTTTTCATTTGTTTTGATCTGTTTAATAGTATCTTGATTTCTCATGAAGTCATTTGCTTCCATTTACTCCACTCTAATTCTGAAGGAATTATTCTCTTCAGAAAGCTTTTGAGATTCTTTTTCTATCTGGAAAATTTGACTTTTTAAGGCGTTCTTCTCCTCATTGACTTTTTCGGCCTCTTTTGCCCTTTGAGTTAATCTATTTTTTAAGGTGTTATTTTCTTCAGTCAGGTTGTTGACTTTCTTTTTATGATTTTCTTGCATCATTCTCATGTGTCTTCCCAATTTTTCCTCTACTTCTCTTATTTGGTTTTCAAAACCCTTCTTAAACTGATCTATGGCTTACAGTCAGTCTTCATTTTTCTTGGAAGCTTTTGGTGCGGGAGTTCTGACTGCTTTGTCTTCCTCCCATTCCATACTTTGATCCTTTTTGTCCCCCAAAAAGGATTCTAGAGTTTGGTTGCTGTTCTTACTTTCCTTCCTTTGTCTGCTCATGTTTCCAGTGAATTACTTGTTGTTGTTGTTGTTTTTTAGCTCTGTGGAACTCTGCTTTCAGTAGGGAAATCTCTGTCCCAAATTTGTGGGGTTTTTACAGCTTCCAGAGCTACTAGGAGGCTGCTGTAGCTTTGGCTTTGGCTTTGGCTACCAGCTTTGGCTCACTGAAAACATTCCCCAGGTCCACTACCCAAGGCAATGATCCGGATGAAGGTGGCTCAACGCAAGAGCACTTAGACTGTGAATTGCTTGGCTGCCCTGTAGTCTGCAGGCCTGGAGCTCTGAAGCAACTATGTAGAGGTGGCTGCAGGCCTGCCGATTCTGCTGCTTCCTTGTCCTAGAGCAGATTGGCCAGACCACTTTTCTCCCCCAAATTTAACTGTGATCCAGTGACCTTTCACTTAGTCCTTGCTTCTTATTGCTTGATATTTCTGAAAACTGCCACAGCTGTTGCTGATCTACTCTCCTGAAGGCTCCAGCTGGGGCTTGTTCTGGCTCCCCCATGGCCCAGCCACAGTTTCGACTGGGCTCATTTTGGCTCCCAGCATGCTGCAATGAGACCTTTGTGCCAAGCTGCCTTGAGCAGGAGATGTGTTTTTCTGTATTTTTGTGTGAGTTTTGGAGCCCTAAAATTTGTTTAGAGTCATATTTTATAGGTATTTCAGGTGGCTATGTGCAAACTGCAAAACCTTTCTGCTTCTAAGGCATGATCTTGGCTCTGCCCCTAAAGCTATTAGATTAAGCTAGAAAAGAGTATTGAAAAACACAAAAAAGAAACTTAACCACAGAAAGCTATTCTGGTGGCAGGAAAGATCAAGACACAATTACAGAAGAGGACAACATTGTCAAATCACCTATGTGCCAAGTCCACATGAAAAATGTGAATTGGCATTAAACTCTTGGACGAGTTTTAAAGAAAATTAAACAGAAATATGAGACATACAAGGAAACTGAGAAAAGAAATGAGTTATGGAAGAGAATCATTAAAAAAAAGAGTTAACAACTTGATAAAGGAAGCACAAAAAAGAGGTGAGGAGATGTAAAAATTTACTGAAGAAAACAACTCCTTAAAAGTAGAATTGTACAAATGGAAAAATAGAAACAAAAAATTCATTGAAGAAAATAACTCCTTCAAAATTAATATCTGATGAACTAATGAATCCAGTAGACGTTAAGAATCAATGAAACAAAATTAAAAAGAAGGGAAAATAGAAAAAATCTTAAATATCTCGTTGGAAAAACAAATGATTTCTAGATAGATAAAGGAGAGATAATTCAAACAACTGAAAAATATCAGCTGCTCAGGGATAGGCTAAGCCCATATAATAAAATGAAAATTCCACCTAAATTAATTTACTCGTTTGGTGCCAAAGCAATCAAATTACCAAAACCTATCTTGTAGCCCTAGGAAAATTAATCTGGAAAAACAAGAGGTCTAGAATATCAAAGGGATTAAAGTGAAAAAAATGTAAAGGAAGGAAGTTTAGCCATAACTGATCTCAAAATATATTTTCAAATGATGATTTTCAAAACTACTGGTCCTGGCTAAGAAAACATGATGGATCAGTGGAATTACACAAGACAGGTAATAAATGACCACACACATATCTAGAATCTGATAAATCCAGTATAACAAGCTTATGGGATAAAAATAATAATTAATATCTGAGAAAAATTGTCATTTATATACCAAAACTTGTTCAGTCATTCCCCACCTGATGGGTATCCCCTCAATTAAAATTCTTTGCCGTCACAAAAAGAGCTGCTATAAATATTATTGTTATTGTATACTTTTCCCAATTGTATGACCTCTTTGGGATACAAACATAGAAGCACTTATGGATGGGTCAAAGAGTATGCACAGTTTTATAGTCCTTTGGACACATTTCCAAATTGCTCTCCAGGGTGGTTGGATCAGTTCACAACTCCAACAATGATTGCATTAGTGTTCTGATTTTCCCACATCTCCAGCATTTTCCATTTTTCTCTTCTCATGTTAACTAATCTGATAGGTGCGATATAGTACCTCAGAGTTTTTTTTTATCTGCATTTCTCTAATTATTAGTTATTTAGAGCATTTTTACGTGACTATAGATGGCTTTAATTTCTTCATCTGAAAACTGTTAATTTCCTTTGACCATTTATAAATTGGGGAATAACTTTTATTCTTATAAATTTGACTCATTTCTCTATCTATTTGAGAAATAAGGCCTTTATCAGAGACACTAGTTGTAAAAATTCTTTCCCAATTTTCTGCTTCTCTCCTAATCTTGGTGGCATTATATTTGTTTTTTGCAAAATCTTTTTGATTTAATACAATCAAAGTTATTCATTTTGCATTTCCTAGCATTTTCTATCTCTTGTTGGTCATAAATTCTTCTGTTCTCTGTAAATATGGCAGATAAAACTATTTCCTGCTCTCCCAGCTTACTTATTGTATCAGTCATTATATCTAAACCATGTACCCATTTTGAGTTTATTTTGGCATACTCTGTAAGATGTTGGCCTATGCCTACTTTCTGCAATGTTGTTTTCCAGTTTTCCCAGGAGTTTTTGTCAAATAGTAAGATCTTATCCCAGAAGTTGATGTCTTTGGGTTTATCAAACAGTAGATTACTATTGGCACTGACTACCTAAGCTATTCCACTGATCCATCACTCATTTCTTAGCCAATATCAAGTTTTGATGACTACTGCTTTATAATACAATATAAGATCTGGTATGGCTAGGCCACCTTCCTTTGCATTTTTTTCATTAAATCCCTTAATATTCTGGATTTTTCATTTTTCCACATGAATTTTATTATTATATTTTCTAGCTCTATAAAATAACTTGTGGTAATTTAATATAATTGTTTTTTTATTATAATAATTCGGCCTACCCACAAGGAACTGATGATTTTCCAATTAATTTAGATAATGACTTTTTTGAGTGAAGTTTTTTTTTTTTTAAAGTTTGTCTTACTATCTTATTTTATTAAATCCCTTCACTTGGAAACATGCATGTCCTTTGAAATAGTTGCAAATTGGAAATTTTCATGGATTTGAACCAAGGGCATACTTTGAACTTGTTATAAGAGAAGAGAATCACTTACAAGAGGGACACCCCAATTGATACATTATTGAAATCAAATGAATGAGTTATACATATTGATACTCTATATACATACATACACATATTTATTCACATACACATACACACAATTTAATAGACATATTAATTCAAAATATGTGCATATATGCACAAGTACAAACAGGTAAATTATACATTTATAATAATTTAATAGGTGGATGGGTTTATAAGATACACTATTATTGTTATAATTATTACCATTTCATTAATATTGATGTATGATGGTACTCAAAAATTCTTGATGGCATAAAGATGTGAGGTCAAGTCCCTGGTCCTCTTGAGTTTACCACAGGATGTCTATTCATCACATTGAGGCCTTCCTTACTTCCTACTGATTGCGATGTATTAGAGTGAATGTAATGATATCTATGTTATTGGAAGGTAACTTAAAGAAACAGAGCATATTTCTCTGTTCTCATTGAAATCTAAGTCACCTTCTTTCTTGGTAAAAAAACATGTGTATACCATTAAAAAAAATTTT
This sequence comes from Pseudochirops cupreus, assembly GCA_028627135.1. Taxonomy (NCBI): domain Eukaryota; kingdom Metazoa; phylum Chordata; class Mammalia; order Diprotodontia; family Pseudocheiridae; genus Pseudochirops; species Pseudochirops cupreus. The sequence continues at coordinate 106,529,786 of CM053583.1, forward strand.
TCTTTGGAAACATTCTCCCTTTTCCATTTCAATTCATGGGAGCAATCAGACCAATGGCAGAAGGATGGACTTTGTATTGGCCTAGGAGAATTATACTAGGATCTTTGGTAGCTTCAAGTCAACATTAAAGTACAACCAACCTGGTTACTCTTGTAAATCAGATGCTTTTCAAAAATGTTTTAGGCTTTTACGTGGATCTGGAATGAATTGCCATTGCTTATAGCTTACAGCATTCTGTTCCCTCATAATGTCTTTTAAAATTAATTTCCTGAACAGATTAATAACTCATTGAAATTCCCTTTACTTGCTGGCTATGTTTCATGCATCTGAAGGCTAATCTGGTGTATTGTTTCTAGCGGTGCATCAGAAGAATACATTGATATGTCATGCAATGTGATTTTTACATTTGATCAGCATAGACTGAATCATTTTTCATGCTGCTGGCTCAAGTTGATAAGCATTTTAACACGTTAAACATTTTTTTCCTGTTTCTTTCTGTTTGGGGTTTACTTGTTTCCTTTCAGTGTGACCACCACAGGATATTGAAAGAATCAATAGTGTTGAAAACTATTTTTACCCATTTTCAATGATATGCTTTGCAGCTTCTCACACTCATAAACTGTGAAAGGAAATGAAGCTACTTTCCTCATTAATTAAAAAAATATATATTTGGAAGAGATATAGCCCTTGCCACTCCATGTTTTTCACTAGTAGATACTGCAGCTGTAGAATAAATAAAGAATCTTGTTCTAACCTTAGTCTTTCATCTATTTACCTGTGGGAATTTGGGAAAATAACTTCATCTTCCAAGGTGTTGCTTTGTACTTCTGCAAAAAGAAAGGATTGGAACAGAATAACTTTACTGTTCTTTAGGAAAAAAAAAAAGCAATTTGATGGATTTTATAGTAGTGTCCTGTGCTTTCCATATAATGAAGTATCACTAAAACAATAGTAATAATTATTATATTTAAACCACATTAATGCAACAGCATTAAGGATGAAACTAGATAGACAATAAATGGTGGAAATGAAAAAAAGTGAAGATTTTTATGAAAATATTTATTTCTGATGAATGGAATTGAAGCCACCACACTGAAATTCTCAACATCATAGTTACTAATGAAAAGGGAGGAATTCCATTAAAAACAAAAAGATTGTAAAGATATTCTGAGTGGACCACATACAGAATATACCCCTCCTGAATATCACACAGTTTTGAGGGTTCTAAGGGACTATTTCCCAAGGTAGCTGAGGGATAGCAAATGATTATAAAAATAAGCATTACTGATACAAAAAATGACAATGAAAATATTAAAAATGACTAACCCATCAAAATTTTATTACCCTAATCAATATAATGTTTTCATCTTTACAATATATGTATGAAAATGGTCTGCCCGGGTGTTAAGGGCGTCTTTGAACGTATGAAAATGAAGTGTGGAAGATGTTGTACATATTAGTCTATAGAGGACAACATCTTTAATCACACCATTTACCAAAATATGTACAAAACAAATGATTTTACTGAATTTAGTGTTTGTTCATTAGTTGTAAAAATTATTCTCTAGATCAAAACAGCAACCTAAATTTACATATATCTCCAGGCAAGGTACCCTCTTGTATATATCAACATTAGATGAAGCACAGCCATGATGGTGTGATAGAAGCAGTAACCCAGCTAAACTCTGCCAACATAACCTTTCGAAATATTTTTAAAATAATATATCAACTCAAATTTGGAGTAGCAAAAGCCAACAAAAGCTCAGGGTGAGATATTTTCCAGCCCAAGACAACTTTAGGAGGTTAGGAGAGGCTTGTGAAACTGGTGTGGGAGTCAGCCTGGAACACATGTGGAGGGAGCACCAGCAGAAGTCTTTGTAGGTGGCTACAATAGGAGCTCTCAGTCCATAGATAGTAAGATGAACCAGAAAAAGTTGGAAGGGAATTCTGAGCTGACACTACGTGAAGAACTTTTTCATCTGTATTAATTATACCCAGTTTCATTGAAGTTCTATGGTGGAAAGGAGCAAAATCATGAGGAATGTCAGAGAAGCAGGGGCATTGAGAAATATGGATTTTTGTGTATTGTGTCATTCCTGAAGTGTTCAAATCAAGAGTGTCACATCTACCATGCCCACCATCCCAATTTTCTTAAATCTTGGACCCCATCCACTCAGCTAGCTATTCTTCATTTTATTGACACTGGCCTCCTTCCTGTTCCTTCAATAAATAATACACTTATTATAATCATAGTTTATTTTATTATTATTATTATCATTATCATCATCATCAACAACATCATTCTTATTATTATTCAGGTATGTTCATAGGCTCTCCCTCATTCCTGAAATGTTCTCGCTCCTCTTCTCTGCCTCTTGGCTTCCTTGACTTCTTTTGAGTCCCAGATAAAATCTCACCATCTACAGGAAGCCTTCTCGACCCCTCTTCATTTTATTGCTTTCCCTCTATTGATTATTTCCTATTTATTTTGTATATAGCTTATCTGTGTACACTTGTTTGCATGTTGCTTTCCCCACTAGATTTTGAGCTTCTAGAGGGCTGGGATTGTCTTTTGCTTTCTTTATACCCTTGGTGCTTGGCATTGGCACATAGTAGATGCTTAATAAATTCATTTAACATCAGTGCTAAGAAGCCAAAGTTTATTCTGCATTCCTTTTACCCAGAAAAAAAACCAATTCCAAGAAAATCAACCAAAATTAAACTGACTCTGTCTAGACTCATTTTGGCATTATCTATTATGATAATAGGAGCCTCCACAAGGTTCCTGACGACAGGAGGTGGTAGGTACTATGTTGATCTCCATTTTACAGTTGAGGAAACTGAGGCAAACAGAAGTTAAGTGACTTCCCAGGGTCACAACTCTAATAAGCAATGAGGTGATTTAAACTAATGTCTTCCTAACTCCAGGTCCAACAATTTGCACTTAGCACCACTTAGCTGCCTAAATTTCATTGTAACATCTTTTATATTTTCCAAGTACTCATTTCTCTTACATCTCTTCTTAGAGTGTTAAACGATTACTTTCTCTTTCCCCCAAGAATAACTGTCTTCTTTCAGAATTTATCTTGTATGTATTTCTTTTCCATTTCTTATCCCCCATCCCTTATTCCTCTACAGCAAGATTATAAGTTAAAATAAAAATGGTTTCACTGTTGCCTTTGTGTTCTCAGCTTCTACTATAGTGTCTAATATATAGCAGATTTTTAATAAAGCTTGTGTTGATATTGTTGATTCTAAGACTTAGAAACTATGCATTGGAGTCCAACAGATGACCCAAATCATACTAATTGTTAGATGAGCATACTGAGTAAATAGCCATTTACAATAATGAAAAGGTAATCAGAAGTGGAAAAAAAAATATTTCATCCATCCCATCAGTATGTTCTATCTCATAAGATTTAATACAAATTTATATAGACAAGAGGAAAACAGTGACATTTCTTGACGTGATACAAGTATAGAGATTTACATGCTAACACAGTAAGTTGAATGAATTTGGTTACAATCAAAATTAAAAAGTTATTTTAAACAGTACTTTATTGACTATTTTTTCACTGTGTTTTTTATTACTGTAATATTATGTGATCTAAAGATATCTTTTTAGTTTTAATATAAAGAAGACAGGATATTCTCCCCACATACAAAGAGAGAAAGCTGCCAAAACGTAGAACATTCTCTTGTTTACACCAGATGTTATGGGAAGTGAGGCAAATATATTTCTCCCCAAACCCTATCACTAACACTTGACTGGGCAGCTATCAAATATGGTGTTTCACAAAATGCACTAGCAGCAACTCTGAGCAGGTAGTTTTTCAGAGAGAAAAGCCAGGTTTCCTCTTTTAGATACCTCATAGACAAAGACGAGTTTATATTTTAACTGGTCCCTGGCCGGTAGCTACTTGAAGAAGAAAATCCTTAATAATTTTACTGATGGGATACAGAGGCACAGAAAATTTCAATGAGTTAGTAGAAGGCTGAATGAACATTTTGCCACGTATATATCTTTCTGAAACAGATATACTGAATACTCCAAAATATCTCAGATATGTATTTTTTCATTATGTTTTCATATACCATGATGTATTTTGTCTCTTTAAATTTTAGAAAAGCTAAAATTAAGACTTTATGACAAATATGTCATGATATTATTGTCTACTGCTGGACACAAGCTGCATGTCTTTCAGTTTTAAATGGAATTGAAAATAAATGAAGTTCTCCCCTTTTTAATTAAGATACACTTGAGAAAAATATTAAGACATCTCAATAAACATGCAGATATTAACTTGCTAGAAAGGCACACGTGTATTGTTCATAAAAAGACCCATCTAGGTTTAAATTGTCACTGCTAATAGCAGGGGGCCATCACTTGACAGAAGTTGTAATACTTCAATTTTTCATCATGTTTAAAATTCATGAAGCCCTATCCAGACAGACAAATGCTTATTAATTTCTAAATTACCTTATTGACTTTAATGGCAATAATCCAGGCTTTGCTATCTTTAATAGAGCTATAATTAAAGTGAATTTCTGTTGACTATTCAGTTGTAAAGAAACTATTCTGAATAGTTTCCAGCTTAAAAAATAATTACAATAGAGTATTAAGAGATGTGAGCATTCATTAAAAAAAAAAGATATTTTCTGTTGAATGATGTTCATTTCCTGGAGAGTTACACATGCAATAGTGCCAAAGAGCTTGACCCTGAAAATCTTTCCAGAATGAAAATTTGAGTAGTACATTGGGGTTGAAATGGTCCTAATCAGGTTATTCTTGTTTGCTCCCCACCATCTGGCTAGACCCTTGCAAGCTATGGTCCATAGAGTCAACTTTACTTTGACCCTTTTGCTGGTACTTCAAGTTTCTTTCCAGTTTGGGCACATACCTTCAGGATGTGCCTGACAGCTTCACTTAACTGAGTACTGGATTTGTGTTGGATACCCCTTGTCAGGTGCAAGATCACAAACCTGGGGCAAAATGTGAATTGCCTTCTGCATAATGCTCCTGGTTTGGGGGATTTATTCTCTTTATTCAGTAGCCCATAACTTATATTGTGAAATATCATAATCTTCCAACCTCACCTCCCAGACCCTGCACCTGATTCAGGAAGAAATAGACTCCCTCTCTGCCATGGTTCTTCAGTACTGGCAGTTCCTTCATGCCTTCACCACCCTGCAGGGGTTGTTTGTGCCTATATGGATAAGGAATATTGCTTCTATGTCAGCTATCCTAGCACCATTCATTATGATATCTGCCTATTCCGGGAAGTCAGTCTCTCTGATTCCCTGGGGCAATGGTATGGTGCCATCTTTATTTGGCTTGCTAGAGGAAGAGGTGCTCTGTTTTATTCTTTTCAGCATCCTTACAATCCTCATTGTTTTATCAGTCTATGCTTTTATCAAGTGCCTCCTTCTGTTTGTTTTACACTGTTAACAAAATCATGTTCAAGCAAATTTTGCCTCCTTGGTCTTTGAGTGGTCTTCTTTGGACCACTTTGACCAAAAGGAGAGAAATGGAATGAATAATGAGTTTACTAATCACCTCGATATGCATTGATCTCTTATTATCTAGGAGAAGCTGAAATAATCTAGGAATCAAAATCAGCCAATCAGGAGGCAGAATGAGTGTTGCTCAAGCTTGATATATCAGTAATACTTCCTGGTATCCACTGTGTGAACCCAGAGCACCTATACTGTGCTAGCAAGCACAGGACTGGCTGAAACTGGTTCACACCAGCCCCAAGTGGAAAGAGCTTGCATGAACCTCCTGATTCCATGTATTGTATTTTCCTCCTATGCCCCTGCCTCCCTTTGTTGTAAAACAATATAAATCATTTCATAAGTGCCCAGTCTTTAGAGAAACAGAGAGAAGTTCTGCTGTTTTTCTACGTATATGTGGAAAACTTGCCAATAAATAATTCTGGAGTTTGCACTTTAACTCTGTCACCATTCCCTGTGTTCAGGAGGACAATGTACACCAATTAATCACATTTTCAATTAATCAATATTAAACTTAAATCGCAGAAAGTATTTAATTATACCTGAAAATTAAGAGTATTGAAAAGATAAAAATGAAGATAACTAATCCAAACACATTAAATTTCTTTTTTTTTTGCCAAAACAAATCATTTTATTTTTATATTTTAATTTTAATTGATTTATGTTTAGTTTTCAACATTCATTTCCACAAGATTTTGAGTTACAATTTTTCCCTCGCCATATTTCCCTTAACCCCCACCTCAAAAAAGCAAGTCTACTGAATACCCCTACCCCCAATCTGTTATCTCTTATATCCTCCTCCTTCACTCCCCAAACTTTGTAGTAGGTCAAGATGGGTTTCTATGCCCCAGTACCTGTATATCTTATTTTCCAGTTACATGTGAAAAAACAACTTTTTAAACATTTGTTTTTAAAACTTTGAGTTCCAGAATCTTTTCCCTTCCTCCTTCCTCATCCAACCCCACTGGGAAGATAAGGAATTCAATATAGATTGTTCATATGTAGTTACCCAAATCATTTCCATAGTAGTAATATTGTGCAAGACTTACTATAGTTCCCTCCATCCTATTCTGCCCTCCACTTATTATATTTTCTCCTGACCCTATCCTTTTTCAAAAAATGTTTGCCTCTAACTACCCTCTCCCTCAATCTGTCCTCCCTTCTATCCTTTCCCTTCTTTTCCCCTACCCCACTATTTTTCTGAAGGGTAAGATATCCAGCTGAGTGTGTATATTATTCCCTTCTTAGGCCAAATTCAATGAGAATCAAGTTATGCCATTCCCTTTCAGCTTCCTGCTCTTTCCCTCCATTGTAACAGTTTTATCTTGCCTCTTTTATATGAGATAATTTACCCTAATCTGTCACTCCCTTTCTTATCCCAATAAATTCTTCTCACCTCTTAATTTAATTTTTTAAATATCATCCCTTCATATTCAACTCATCCTGTGTCCTCTGTCTCTGTAAACAAGAACATACAAATGACCACATTCACATATATATTTATATACACATACATCCTCCTATACCTCCATATATATGTATGTATACATATATACATATATATCCCCTTTGACATTCCTCATACAGAGAAAAGTCTTATGAGTTAGAATTATCATTTTTCCATGTAGGAATACAAATAGTTCAATTTTAATAAGTTCCTTATGATTTCTTTTTCCTGTTTACCTTCTCATGATTCTCTTACTTCTTGTATTTGAAAGTTAAATTTTCTGTTCAGCTCAGGTTTTTTTCATCAAGAATCCTTGAAAGTCCTCTATTTTGTTGAATTACCATATTTTTCCCTGTAGCATTATACTTAGTTTTGCTGTGTAGGTGATTCTTGGTTTTAGTCCTAGCTCCTTTGACCTCCGGAATATTGTATTCCAAGCCCTGCAGTCCCTTAATGTAGAAGCTGCTAGATCTTGTGTTATCTGGATTGTGTTTCCACAATACTCAAATTGTTTCTTCCTGACTGCTTGCAGTATTTTCTCCATGAACTGGAAACTCTGGAATTTGTCTATAATATTCTTAGGAGTTTTCTTTCTGGGATCATTTTCAAGAGGCGATTGGTGAATTCTTTCAATTTCTATTTTGCCCTCTGGTTCTAGTATATCAGGGTAGTTTTGCTTGATAATTTCTTGAAAGATGGTTTCTAGACTCTTTTTGATCATGGCTTTCAGGTAGACCAAGAATTTTTAAATTATCTTTCCTGGATCTATTTCCAGGTCAATGGTTTTTCCTATGAAATATTTCACATTGCCTTACGTTTTTTAATTTGTCTGGATCTGTTTTACAGTATCTTGATTTCTCATAAAATCATTAGCTTCGAGAGGAGGCAGAGTCAAGATGATGGCTTCTGAGCAGAAGAACTCCATGGCTCTCCCCATAACCACTTCAAATACCTATAAAATATGACTCCAAACAAATTTTAGAGCTCCAGAACCCACAAAATTACAGAATAACAAAGCTCCCACTGAAGGCAGCCTGGCAGGCTGACAGTAAAGGGTTCATAGCAGTGTGCTGGTAGCCCAGACCAGAACCACACAAACCAGTGGCTGGAGCCATAGGGGAGCCAGAACAAGCTGCAGCTAGAGCTTTCAGGAGAGCGGATCACCAGCAGCTGTGGTGGATTCCAGAATTATCAACCCATAAGAAACAAGGACTAAGTGAAAGGTCAGTGGATTTCGGCTAAATTTGGGGCAGAGAGTCCTGCCATCTGCCTTCAGAATTCCCCACTTGCAGATTGCAGGGGGGCCAAGCAAATATTCAGAGGCTAAGTGTTCTTCCCTTAACTGGCCTGGATCAGTGCCAGGGTCTTGGGTAGTGGTCCTGAGGTGCAATTTCAGTGAGCCAAAGTTGGTGGGAGCTGCAGAGACAGTGGCCTTATTGCCCCAGCAACTGCATAAAACCCAGTGATTTGGTAGAAATCTGGAAGCAGAGTTCTACTGAACACAAAAGGCAAATAATTGGCTAGCAACATGAACAGACAAAGGAAGCAAAGCAAGCCCAGACATCCAACTTCACATTCCTTTTTTGGGGACAAAAAAGATCAAAGCATGGAATGGGATGAAGATAACACAGTCAGAACACCCGCACCAAAAGCTTCCCAGAAAATGTAGACTGGTTACAATCCATAGAGGAGCTTGAGAGGGATTTTGAAAACCAAATAAGAGAAGTGGAGGAAAAATTTGGAAGAAAAATTAGAATGGCGCAAGAAAACCACAATAAGAGAGTCAACAATCTGACTGAAAACAGTAAGACCTTAAAAATAGACTAACTTAAATGGCAAAAGAGGAACAAAAATCCAGTGAGGAGAAGAATGCCTTAAAAAGTTGAATTTGCTAGATGGAAAAAGAATCTCAAAAGCTTTCTGAAGAGAATAATTCCTTCAGAATTA
>CM053583.1:106539193-106561030 GCA_028627135.1 Pseudochirops cupreus
GCTCACCAGATAATAAAGACTACAAGACCGAGGCCCAAGACGGCTATCCGGATCTAACCGCTCAACGCGAGAGCCCTGGCTAGCCCAGTCGCTCAGTCCCCCTGCTGTCTGCAGGCCGCTGCGGGAAGCTGCAGAGCCCAGGTGCAAAACCTCTGCCTTTCACTTTTCCGCTCTGGAGGCCTTCTGGCCGGACTGCTTATCCCCCCCTTTCACAAATCCCATTCACAGCTGCCGCTAATCTGCTCACCTGAAGCTTCTCAGCTCTTCCCGTCCAGCCGCCCCGGGGCACAGCCGCGGCTTCGGGCCAGGCTGGTTTCGGTGCGCAATGCTGATATGGTTCCTCGTAGCCGAGCTGACTTTAGTGGGAAGTATCTTTGTGTGCGTTTTGGAGTTCCAGGATTGGTTTAGAGTCCTATTTTATGGGTATTTTGGGGTGGCTATGTGAGAGCTGTGATATGTTGCTGCTTCTACGCCGCCACCTTGGCTCCGCCCCCCTAGAATATGATATTTCATAGGGCAAAGGAGCTCAGGATACTACCAAGGATCAGCTATCCAGCTAATCTTTCAGGCAAGGAGTTGGTCATTCGATGAAATAAGTGATTTCCATACTTTCCTGATGAAAAAGCCAGAACTCAATGGAAAATTCTATCTCCAAATATGAGAGTCAAGAGATACATAAAAAGGTAAATGAGGAAAACACACACACACACACACACAACTAGTTATTTAATAAGGGCAAACTCTTTACATCCCAATATGGGAAGCTGATATCTGTTAATATTGAGAATTGTATACTTATCACAACATTTAAAGGGGATATAGATAAAGGGATGTGTGGGTATAAATTAACAAAAATGATGATAAAGAAAACCCTTTTTTAAGGGGTGCAAAGGGACCATAATCAGAGAAGAGGAAACGAAGAAGCAGAAAAGAGTAAATTATGCCACACAAAGCATAAAAAAATTATAATAGAGGGAAAGGAGGGAGGAAGATGAACATTATATGAGCTTTGATCTCAATGGTTTTGGTGTAAGGAAGGAAGGAATAACAATCAGTTAAGGATCGGACTATATCATGAAGAAACAAAACTTATCATAATAGAGGGAAAGAGTGGTGGGAGAGGATCAGTGTATGAGATTTATTCTCATCAATCTTGGTTCAAGGAAGAAAAATATACTACATTAAGTATAAAAATATATTGCACACTACAGGTAGTAGGAGGGGGAAGGGTGAAGTAAAGAAGGGCATTAGGAGGGAAGGAAGAAGAAGTGAGAGGAAGGGTAGAAAAAGGGAGGAGGGTTATAGTGAGGGAATATTGAGGGAGGCAGTGGTCAAAAGAAAACTCTTAAGGAGGGGAAAAGAGAAGGGAGAAATAAAAGCATAAACAGGGGAGGGAATAGGCTGGAGGGAAAGACACAGATAGTAATCATAACTGTGAATGTGAATGGAATAAACTCTATAATAAAACAAAGGTGAATAGTAAAATGGATTAAAAACTATAATCCTACAATATGCTGTTTACAAAAAAACGCACAGGGTAAAGGCTGGAGTGAAACACATTATGCTTCAGCTAAAGTAAAAAAAAAAAAGCAGGAGTAGCAATCCTTATCTCAAAAAAAAGCAAAAGCAAAAATAGATCTAAATCTTCCAAAAAGAGATAAGGAAGGAAACTGTATCCTGCTAAAAGGCACCATTTAAAATGAGGCAATATCATTACTAAATATATATGCACCAAGTGGTATAGCATACTAGAGGAGAAGTTAAGGTAGTTAGAAGAAGAAATAGGTAGCAAAACTACATTAGTGAGGGACCTCAACCTCCCCTTCTCTGAACATGATCATTGTAACCTCAAAATAAACAATAAAGAAGTTAAGGAGGTGCATAGAATTTTAGAAAACTAAGATATGGTAGACCTCTGGAAAAAACTGAACGGGAATAAAATGGAATATACCTTCTTATCAGTGATACATGGCACACACGCAAAAATTGACCATGTATTAGGGCATAAAGCCTCACAATTCAGTGCAGAAAGGCAGAAATATTAAATGCCACCTACTCAGATCATGATGCAATAAAATTGTATGTAGTAAAGGGTGATGGAAGGATAGACTAAAAACTAATTGGAAACTAAATAATTTAATCCTCAAGAATGAGCGGTTGAAACAAGAAATTATAGAAACAATTAGTAATTTCATCCAAAAGAATGACAAAAGTGGGACAACATGCCAAGACTTGTGGGATGCAGAGAAAGCAGTTCTTAAGGGAAGTTTTATTTCTCTGAATGCATACATGAATAAAATAGAGAAAATAAAGATCAATAAATTGGTCATGCAACTGAAAAAGCTAGAAAAAAAACAAATTGAAAATCCCCAATTAAATATGAAATTGGAAATACTGAGAACCAAAGCAGAGATTAATCAAAATGAAAATAAGAAAGCTATTAAATTAATAAACAAAACTAAGAGCTGCTTTTATGAAAAAACAATAAAATTGATAGACCTTTAGTCAATATGATAAAAAAAGAAAGAAGAAAACCAAATTATGAGTATCGAAGAAGCATTTCCAATTACATCAGGGGTGATAAAAGGATTCTCATTTTCACCCCTCTTATTCAACTTGGTATTAGTAATGTTAGTAGTAGCAATAACCAAAGAAAAAGAAGTTGTAGGAATCAAATTAGGCAAAGAAGAGACTGTGCTATCACTCTTTGAAGATGATATGATGATATATTTAGAGAATCCTAGATAATCAAGTAAAATTGCTTTAGATAATAAATAAATTTAGTAAAGTTGGAGGATATAAAATAAACCCACATAAATCCTCAGCATTCCTATATATTTCTAATGAAATCCAACAACAAGAAATAGAAAGACAAATTCCATTTAAAGTTACTGTAGACATGATAAAAATATTTGGGAATCTACCTGCCAAAAACAAACCCAGGACCCATATGAACACAATTACCAAACACTTTTCACACAAATAATGTCAGATATAAATAATAAGAAAAACATCAGTTGCTCATGGCTAGATTGAGCTAATATAAGAAATACTACAATTTAACCTAAATTAAATTACATATTTAATGCCATACCAATCAATCTGCCAAAAAATTATCTTACAGAGCTAGAAAAAATAGTAACAAAATTAATCTGGAAGAACAAAAAGTCCAGAATACCAAGGGAATTAATGGAAAGAAATGTTAGGACACCCTAGCCATACCAGATTTCAATCTGCATTATACAGCAGCAGTCATCAAAACTACTTGGTAGTGTCTGAGGAATGGAGTAGTGGATCAGGGGAATAGATTAAATACAGGAGACACAGCAGTCAATGACTATAGTAATTTGTTGTCTGATAAACCCAAAGACCCTAGCTTCTGGAATAAGAACTCACTATTTGACAAAAACTGCTGGGAAAATTAGAAAATAGTATGGAAGAAATTGAGTATAGATCAGCATCTTACACCATATACCAAAACTAAGTCTAAATGGGTGCATGATCTAGGTATAAATGCTGATACTGTAAGCAATCTGGGAGAGAAAAGGAAGAGTTTACCTGTCAGATTTATGGAGAAGGGAAGATTTTATGACCAAACAAGAATAGAGAGTATTATGATATGGAAAATGAATAATTTTTTTATTGCATTAAATTGAAAAGCTTTTGTACAGAAGAAGTCAATGTAACCAAGATTAGAAGGGAAGTGAGAAATTGGGAAAGAATTTTTACAAATGCTATTTCTGATGAAGGCCTCATGTCTGAAATATACAGAGAATTGATTCAAATCTATAAGAATACAAGTCATTCTCCAATTGATAAATGGTGAAATGATATGCACAGACAGTTTTCAGAAGAAGAAATTATGGACATTAATAAGCATATCAAAAAATGCTCTAAATTGCTATTGATTAGAGAAATTCAAATCAAAACAACTCTGAGGTACCACATCTCACCAGCCAGATTGGTGAAGATGATAAAACAGGAAAATGACAAATCCCAGAGAGGATGTGGAAAAATTGGAATACTAATGCATTGTTGGAGGAGATGTGAACTGATTCAACCATTCTGGAGAGCAATCTAGGACTATGTCCAAAAGGCTATAAATAAATGCATAACCTTTGACCCAGAAATACCACTTCTAGGGTTATATCTCAAAGAGATCAGAGAAGTGGGAGGAGGACCCAGATGTACAAAAATATTTATAGTGCCTCTTTTTGTGGTGGCAAAGAATTGGAAGTTAAGGGGATGCCCATCAATTGGGGAATGGCTAAACAAGTTGTGGTATATGAATGTAATGGAATACCACTGTTCTATAAGAAATGAGGACAGACAGACTTCATAATAACTTGGAGAGACTTATATAAAGTGATGCTGAGTGAGGACAGCAGAGCTAGGAGAACTTTGTACACAATTATAGACACATCATATGTGTGATAACTAACTTTGATAAACTGGACACCTCTCAGAAATACAAAATTAGAAGATAACTCATGATGGAATGGGATATCCACAACCAGAGAAAACTGAAGAGTCTGCAGATTGAAGCAAACTATTTGCTCTCTCTCATTTGTGTTTTGTTTTCTTTTATCCCTTGTTTTTCATTTTTCAGCCCATGGTTATAATCCTTTACAACATGACTAACATTCAATGTGAAGGCATTTGTAGAACCTATATTTGATTACGTGCCACTATGGGGGCAGGGCGAGGAAAAGGAGGGAGAGAAAATTTGAAACTTAAGAGATTGTGAAATTGAAGATTGTAAACTAAAAGCAAATAAAAAGACATCAATTATTAAAAAAAATAACTTCTTTGACTACCTCCCCCCAATTTTGAAAAAAAAATGGTACCTGCAATTCCACTATTAGTCGTTCATTCTTATGAATGGAAACATTAAATTAACATTCTCTTGAGTATTTGAGTTGAAGTGTACTTTAAGAGGCTTGGTAAAATATAGTGGATGATACATTGTTTTGTCAATGTTTCTTATGTATAAATGTGTCTCTCTAAATATTCAGCAAAATTCACATGTTGAGAAAACCATTCATACTGTATATATTTTGTTTATATATAGTTGTTCTCATGTTGACTTGTCCACTGCTTTGTGAAAAGACACAAGCTAATTGTGAAGAACAAGGGAAAATGGGAGATCCTTGAGAAATCAGGGGATAAAATGAAGTCACTGGACTTCAAAAATGGTATTTCAACAATGGGTGAGGAAGGATACTAAATTATCAGTTCATAATAGAGATGATGGGGAAGCAAAACAATGACATCCATTTCACAATTATCTATTGTCTGGCCCCAGTTATAGGTAGTCATTTAAGAAAGATATTAATGCTGGTTGTAAGAACTGAAAATAAAAATGACTTAGGTTTCTCTTGAGGTTTAGGAAGAACTTTGAATAGTGAAAGGCAAGATGAAGGACACTATAAGGAGAAGTTTTAAAAAAAATAGAATAGGAGACATTGATGAAAGCGTTATTTGACTTTCAATTTGGAAATTAAAATAATGATAATAGCTAATTTTATCTAGCACTTACTATGGGCCAGGTGCTATGTCAAGAGCATTAAAATTCTTATCATATTTAATCCTCACCACAACCTTGGTAGGTAGGTGTTTTTATTATCCACATTTTACAGGTTAGGAAACTGAGGTAAAGAAAGGTGAAGTTGTACCAAAGCAAAGATGTTTTGTGGCAGTGGGGAAAATGAATTATTGAGTCTGAGATAATAGAAATCTATTTTCATCAGAATGCTATCTAGATATTTAGAAATTAAGTTCTAAGTTTTGAGTAGGAGGTCAGAACTTCAGGAAGAAAAATGTAAGTATTATCAGGGAACCAATCATTTGCACAGTTAAAGTGGAGAAAAATCTTTTAGTAGTCAGTTTAGAGAGGACACATGTTTTTCATACTGTACAGATGTATTACTATGTTGGGTGCTAAGAACACAAAGGAAAAAAAAACAGTTTTCTACACATAAGAAGTTTACATTTATTCTCCTTGATTTGGCACTTTTCATTCATTTATCCCAAATTTCAACATTTAAGAATCAAACTGCATTTTTATTATTCATTTTGCTTACAATATTTTTAATCTGATGATTGGAATAATAATTTATGGGAAAAGATCCATATGTACGAAAATATTCATAACAATTCTTTTTGGTGGCAAAATATTAGAAATTGAGGGGATACCTATCAATTGGGGAATGACTGAAAAAGTTGTGCTATATGATTATAATGGAATACTATTGTGCTATAAGAAATGATGAACAGGAAAATTTTAGAAAAAACTTAGAAAAATTTACATGAACTGATGCTAAATGAAGTAAGCAGAACCAGAAGAACATTACACATAGTGACAGCAACATTGTGCAATGATAAACTCTGATAGACTTAGCTTTTTTCAGCAAGGCAATAATCTAAGACAATTCCAAAAGACTCATGATGAAAAATGCTATCCACATCCAGAGAAAGAACTATGGAGTCTAAATGCAGATTGAAGTATACTGTTTTCTCTCTTCCTTTTCTTTCTCATGTTTTTTTTTCCCTTTTGTTCTGATTCTTCTTTCACAACATGACTAATGTAGATATATGTTTAATATGATTGTACATGTACAGCCTATATTGCTTATAGTCTTGGGAGGGGGAAGGAAGAAGGGAGAAAAAATTTGGAACTCAAAATCTTATAAAAGTGAATGTTGTAAATTATCTTTCCATGTAATTGGAAAATAAATGAAATACTATTAAGTGGTGGAGGGGTAGGAATAGTGGTTTGGGAAGTGCTACCACTCTCAGGGCTTCTGTGCTCAATTGTCTGTCAGGAGAAATTGGTCAACAGTTGTTGCTAGTAGTGATGAAGAATGTGGACCTCCTTCCCACTTTGTAGTAGCTTATTTCCTCTCCCTAAACCTCCAGACTATAAGATGGTTAAGATGTTCTTTTGAATATGAGTTTCACAGAGAATTCAGCCCCTTGGATCTGCATAGGAGCCTATAGAAAATAGTTCTCCTTCCTTATGTATTATTGCAGGAAGGCTGGGAAGGAGTATGATTCTTCTACTTATACCACTTGATTTTCCCTTGTTACTAAATTTGTTATTTTGGTGTAATAAAAAAGAAAGAAAAGGAAAGAGGGTTCAGAACAGAGCCTTGGAGTATATTTACATTGGGTTAGATCTGAAATGATGATTCAACAAAGTACATTGAGGAGAGGTCAGATGCTTGGGACAAGGAAAGACAGAAGCCCAGAGAGGAAAGAACTTTTAAGTCATAAAAATACTTTTGAGTCATCAAAAGTATCAAATGCTGAATAAACATCAAGAAGGACAAGGACATTAGAAAGAAAAATCATTAGTTTTAGCAATTAAGAAATCACTGGCACTATAATGTTGTAGAGAACAGATTCATTTGATTGAAAAGATCAGAAGCTATATTTCAGAGGGGATAGTTCCAAGTACTGCTGATTGGTCCATGTAGACAAAATTGTACTTTAGACTAGTAATTAATATTGAAAACTTAGTAATTGGACACATTCATATATGTGTGTGTGGGTCCTTATGTTCTTATCTTTCCCAAATTTAAGTCAAGAATTTACTGTGGACATGTATGACTGAAAACAGATGAGGATGAATCACACAGAGAGAAGAAGTAGAGACAAGCTGTATGATCGATTTTCATGCTGAGGTTTTCAAAGAAGGAGAGGAAGGTTTTCATCATTGTAGACTGGATTCCTTAGGAAGATTTATTCAAAGACATCAGGAAGAGCTACACGGACTACGAACACATGGGGAGGTTGTGATATACATTGGTTTAGAAAGTACCAATAACAAATACATCATGAATTCATCAAAATAATTATTATGTACAGATTTATTTCAAAGTAGATGCTAGCCATGCTCATGTAGAAATCATAACCATTTAAAGAAAAATTCAATCCAAACTGTTACATGCAATGTAATTTCTGACTTGGCAGATGCATTTAAATTCACTGTTTTTGAAGGACATCTTTTCTGACATATAGCAGCATTCACTGACCAAAATTCACTGACATAATAGGCACTGGTGAACTTTTAAAAAATACTTCTTTGTAATCTATTCATCACTTCAGCCTCTTATAGGATATAATTTACTTGACAATGGTATTGAGTTCCCAGATTCATCCTTACACAGACTTCAGTGATGAACTAGGATTTTGTTGGGTTTGTCGGTTAATTATCCCAAAGAATTGTCATAAAATATGTGACTCAAATTTCCAAAACTCAAAAATATGGCTAAAATCATGATATTTAGCATTAATATCATTATATTTAGCATAAATATCATGATATTTAGCATAAAATAAGTGGTATCATTTAACTTATCATAGAAGACAAAAATAATATAGCAATGATTCTTAGAAATAAGATTAATCATCTGTCCATTTGAAAATCTGTAGCTCCTGTTATAGCCTATGAATTCCTCAAACGTTTGACATTAGAGAAATTAATATGATCATTAAATGCTTGTAAGTTTAAAAAGAACTCCTGTAACAGATGGCATAACTACAGAGCACTGTAAATACTTTGGAAACTTATTACCCTTGGGAGTCAAATAAATTTATGACAATGTTATCATGGAGAAATATGTCTGAGTTCTTCTCGGAAACTCTAATTACTCTTTTTGAGAAACCTGGAAAAGATAATAAATTATGTTCAAGATATTGACCCAATTTCTCTATAAATTTTGGTGGTAAGATACATACAAAAATAATTGCATATCAAATGGAAAAAATAATGCAAGATTTAATTCTTTCGTATCACTCAGTGCTTCTAACAAATGTATATGCTATCAATGCCACAAGATATAATTCTCCCACAGCAGCTACACCAAGGAAAATTACTTGCTCTGTCTTTTTAGAAGCTTATACAGACACTGATATTGTTGAGCTGGGGAGAAAGGATTATTCATTTAATTCTTTAAGGCACTTGTCTGATAAAGTATCCCTTTCCGTTAATTTAATGGTAACATTTATCTACTTTACATTATAAATCAAGGTAGCATTATGTTGGCTGAGTGTTTCTCCTCAACTGTAAGAACTGGGATTTAGAAGATACTTTAGGGTTTGCTAGGTGTTTCATACATGCATTAATTTATATGATCTTCACAACAACCCTGTGAAGTAGGTGCTATTGTTGTCACCGTTTTGCAAATAAAGAAGCTGAAGTAGACAGAGGTGGGTTTTTTTGGTAATTAACTTTTGTTTATTTTTAGTTTACATAATTGATTTCCACAAGATTTTGAGTTACAAATTTTTCTCCCCTGCTTTCCCTTCTCACCCCCCCCCCAAAAGTGATCCCACTGTATAGGCCCTCCCTCAATCTGCTCTCTCCTATATCCTCCCCCATCATCCCTCTGACTTTCTGGTAGAGCAAGATGGATCTCCCTAACCCAGTTTCTGTATATCTTATTTCCCAGTTGCATATAAATTATATATATATATATATATATATATATATATATATATATATTAAATATGATTTTAGAACTTTAAATTCTAGATTGTTGCCCTTCCTCCCTTCTCACCCACCCCCACTGGAAAGACAAGCAGTTCGATACAGGCTGTACGTGTATAGTTACAAAGAACATCTCCACAATGGGTATATAGTGTAACATTGATGATATTTTCCTCCTTTCTATCCTGCCCTCCTCTTGTTCCATTCTCTACTTTGTCCCTGTCTCTTTATGGAAGCATGTGCTTCTAACAACCCTGCCCCCAAACCTGCCCTCCCCTCCATCATGTCCCCTCTCATCCCCTTCCCCTCTACTCTATTGCAGGGCAAGATACCCATTTTAGAGTGTATGTCATTCCCTCCCTAAGGCAAGTTCAATGAGAGTAATGTTGACCCATTACCTTTTTGCCTTTCTGTTCTTCCCCTCCATTGTAAAAGTTATCCCTTGCCTCTTCTATATGAAATGATTGACCCCATTCTGTCTCTCCCCAGCTCCTTTCATTCTATTCCTCTCCCACCTCTTAATTTCATCTTTTAAAACATCATCCCTTCCTATTCAATTGATCCTGTGTCCTCTGTCTATGTAAAAATTAATACACATACTCACATACGTATTCATATACATATATGCCCTTATATATGTATATATATACATATATATGTATGTATGTATGTATATGTATATGTACACATACACAACCATTTATATTCCATTTGCCTATCCTCATATTGAGAAAAGTTTCATAAGTTACAATTCTCATTTTTCCATGTTGGCATACAAATAGTTCAACTTTGATAAATTTCTTATGACTTCTCTTCCATATTTACCTTCTCATGCTTCTTGTGTTTCAATGTCAAATTTTCTATTCAGTTCTGGTTTTTTTCCTTAAGAATACTTGAAAGTGCTCCACCTCTTTGAAAAACTGTATTTTCCACTGCAACATTATACTCAGTTTTGCTGGGTAAGTGATTCTTGGTTTTAATCCTAGCTCGCTTGATCTCTGGAATATTATACTCCAGGCCCTTTGATCTCTTAATGTAGAAGCTGCTTGATCCTGGGTTATCCTGATTGTGTTTCCACAGTATTCAAATTGTTTCTTCTTGTCAGCTTGTAATATTTACTCCTTGATCTGGGAACTCTGCAACATGGCTATAACATTCCTAGAGGTTTTCTTTTTGGGAACTTTTTCAAGAGGTGATTGGTGAATTTTTTCAAGTTCTATTTTGCCCTCTGCTTCTAAAATATCTGGGCAATTTTCCTTGGGAATTTCTCGAAACATGATTTCTAGTTTCTTTTTTTTATCATGGCTTTCAGGCAGTGCAATAATTTTTAAATTTTCTCTCCTGGATCTATTTTCCAGGTCAGTGGTTTTTTTCAAGGGGATATTTCACATTGCCTTCTATTTTTTTTTAAATTTGTTTGGGTTTAATAGTACCCTGATTTCTCATAAAGTCATTTGCTTCCATTTGCTCCACTCTAATTCTGAAGGAATTATTCTCTTCAGAAAGCTTTTGAGATTCTTTTTCCATATGGCAACTCGACATTTTAAGTCATTCTTCTCATTGGCTTTTTGGGCCTCTTTTGCCATTTAAGTTAGTCTATATTTTAAGGTGTTATTTTCTTCAGTCATGTTATTGATTCTCTTTTCATAATTTTCTTGCATCATTCTCATTTCTCTCCCCAATTTTTCCTCCACTTCCCTTACTTGGTTTTAAAAATCCTTCTTAAGCTCCTCTATGGCTTATATCCAGTCTACATTTTTTTTTGGAAGCTTTTGGTATGGTGTTCTGTCGTGTTGTCTTCCTCCTGTTTCGTGCTTTGATCCATTTTGTCCCCCAAAAGGAATCTAAAGTTGAATTGCTGAGCTTTCTTTGCTTCCTTTGCCTTCTCATGTCACTAGTCAGTTATTTGACTTTTGGGCTCAGTAAAACTCTGCTTTCAGAGGGGAGAGCTCTGTCCCAAATCACTGGGGTTTTTGCAGCTGCCAGAGCTATTTGGTGGCTGCTGCCATCTATGTAGCCCCCTCCACCTTTGGCTCACCAAAAATGAACCTCAGGACCACCACCCAAGACCACAATCTGATCCAGGCACCTCAAGGTAAGAGTACTTAGCATCTGAATGATCACTTGGTCCCCCCACAATCTGCAGTCCAGAAGCTTCTGAAACAGCCATGTGGAGGCAGCTTCAGGGCCACCACTTCAGACTGCTTCTAGCTTTGGAGGCAGTTGGCTGGACCTTCCCCCTCAAATTTAGCCAAGTTCCACTGACCTTTTCCCTTTGTCCTTGGCTCTTATGGGTTAGTAATTATGGAAATCAGCACAGCTGCTGGTGATCTACTCTCCTGAAACTCTACCTGGGGCTTTTCCTTGACAGTCTGGGGCTAAAACCACATGGGGCGGGGCTCTGCTCCTAGTGTGCTGCAATGAGCCATTTCTGTCTGTCTGCTGAGCTGCCTTCAGTGGGAGCCTGGTTTCTCTGTCATTTTATGAGTTCTAGGCTGCTAAATTTTGTTTAGAGTCATATTTTATAGATATTTGAGGTGGCTATGGTGGGAGCCACAGAGTTCTCCTGTTTCTACACTGCCATCTTGTCTTCTCGCCATAGATTGAGTTTAAGTCTTTTGCTTAGGGTCATACAGATAGTTATTCAGCATATGAAGCAAAATCTGAACTAAGGCACCCCTGACTCTAGGTCTAACAAGTAATTCTTCTAATTTGGCTCACATATATTTTTAGAAGAGATGAATGGAGACCACAGATTACAGTAAAGATAAGGGAATATAAAACAAAGACTATTTTAAATTGAGCAAGAAAAGGCATTAGAGTTGTACAAAACTTGAAATTCTACTTAAATAAAGTACTAAAAATATAAAAAGGGGATCCTAATGACTCTTAGACTTAATGTCCTGAAGTAATATATCTTCAATTTACTTAACAATTTTAAATTTATTCCTACCAAATTCTAAATTCAAATAAAAATAAGCAGGATGTGCTTATGTTTACATACGTGTATATATATGTGTTGTCTTTGTATCACTGAAATGGCAAAAAAGAACAACTGGAAGAGTTTTGTTTCTGAGAGGCATTGGGTTCAACTCTCTCCTCTAATTTATCACTTGCACAACCATAGTAAATTTACTTAATCTCCATAGAAGGTAATTTTCTCACCTATAAAATGAGAGAATTAGATTAAATATCTGCAAAGTCCTTGAGCTCTAGAACTATATCCCTGTTTTAAGACACATGCAGTTCCTTAATATCTGCCCCTTGAACTGCTTTTGTGTGTGCTAATCCACTGTGTGTGCTCTACACTATATATAGCCTTTGGAACTAAATGGTGATAACTCCCAAAAGTCTATTGAATTTGCCTATATGGGGTTTTATCTCCACCTTAGTTTTTTTTTGGGGGGGGGGATATTAATATCTTCCAACACAATTTTTTTCTTATCTTTTCCTGTGCTCATCACTGTTGGAATCACTGAGTAGAATTATACACAGACACACAAACACATACATACATATACACACATACATACGTACATACATACATACACATATATATATATATATACACATAGATACATATTAAATATATATTTAATTTGGAGAATTTTATTATTTTGTATATAATTTACTTATCCCTCTTCTTATACAAAATATTTTTTGCGTAGATTTATAATTATTTTCATACAATTCTCATGCTTATAATTATAAGCACTTTAATATTATATAACCAACCAAGCATATAATGATGTAATGTTTCTTGTTGTCTCTGTGCATATCATAACCAACTCCACCAACACTTTTATTTTCCCCTCCTGGGGGGAAGCTGTGAATCATCTTCTCATTTAGAAGATTCAATTTAATAGGAAAATAATGTGTGGTCTTACATCAATTTATCTTAAAGATTGGCTTACTGAGTATAAGATTTGGAAGGGAGGACTAGATTGTGGTTTACCTGGAAGAACAATGAAAGTAGTACTGGAGAAAGATATACACAGTGACTTTGAAAATGTAAGTAAAAACATCAGTATCAAGTGTTATAACAAAGCTGACTGTTTCTAGAAAGCAGATGATAACCCAGGATTACCTTCTCTGTTTATATAAGTATTGACTACTGACTATCGCCAAGACAGTATACAGTGTCTCAAAGTTGGTTTTGCTGTATCCTTTGGTTTTACTAAACTGTTTTGTTGCAAGGGAAGATTCTATATGTAAGGGGGTGGGGGGAGGGCTTAGTACCTTTGAGAAATTACCCCGAGGCTAAGTTCTCTCATCTGTAAAATGTATGTAATAATGTTTAACTTACCTTGCTCTCAGATTTTTTTGGGGGGGGTTATACATATGTAGTCATGCAAAACACATTTCCATGTAAGTCATGCTATCAAAGAAAACACAGACAGAAAAGCCCTAGAAAAATAAAGAAAAAAATATTTTCAATCTGCATTCAGTATTCCCCAGTTCTTTCTCTTGAAATGGACAGTGCCTTTCATTATAAGTCCTTTGAAATTGTTTGTCTTGGATCATTGTATTTCTGAGAAGAACTAAGTTACTCACAGTAGATGATCATACAATATTACTGTTATTGTGTGTAATGTTCTCCAGATTTCACTTTGTATCACTTCATATAAGTCTTTCCAGGTTCTCAGATTGTTTTAAAGAAACATCATTACAAAGAACAAAATGTGATGATATTCCATCTCCAGACTCCATTCTTTTTCATTGACTTTCCTCCATGCTGTAATGCCCTTCTTCTTCCTCTCCATTGTTTCTTTGGTTCTATCAATGCTCAGGTCAAATCTCTCCTTCTACAAGACCTCTTTCAGCATCCTTTAGACCATTGGTCTAGTAATGCCTTCCCTCTGATATAATTTCTCATTTTCATTATATACATATTACATGCACATAATTTGCATGTTGTCACTCCCATTAAAAGAGATGGTGAAGGGAATGAGCATTTATACAACACCAACTATGCACCAGGCCTATGCTAAACTACTTTACAAATATCTTTAAAACAAACCTGTGTGGTAGGTGCTATTATTTGACCCATTTTAGAATTGAGGAAACTAAGGCAATTAGCAGTTAAGTGACTTGACCAGGGTCACACATCTAGTAAGTGTCTAGGCTGGATTTGAACTGAAGTCTTCATGATTACAGTCCCAGAACTCTATCTACCATGCCAACAATATGAACCTTTTAAGAGCAGGGATCATCTTTTTTAACTTTCTTCATATCTATAACTATTAGCACAGTACTTGGTTCATATCAAATACTTAATAAAGTATTATTGTCTATTGTCATGATAGTGATTATTCCTTGTTCTATGTAATCTTTTCATTTGATAGTCAACCTGGTCATGAATATCTCCATACTTAGCTAAGTAGACCAGAATCCAAGAGTTTGAAGGGACCATGTAGCCTCAGACATATTTCAATAAGAAAACAATATATGACATTTCTGTCAAGTAAGATTTTAAATGAGGAGTAATTCACCTTTTCTAGAGGGCATTATACAATAATATGACTATAATTCTTATCAAGGTCTTCATTTGATCAAGTTTTGTCTTCTAACAACAAATGTGTCATATATCATGGAGCCTCTGAAGGTTGTGAAGGGCTATTTGGAGGCTTTCCAGCTTTGTAAAACTTACCAGAATTTATGTGTTGCTGAAATAGCTTTTAGGAAAACAGGGTAATCATTAATTTGAAAGAGTAGAAAATTCAGGTAACTTAAAATATCCTGATTAAGATAGAATATTATGTTTAAATTTGTACATCATATATTACTTTAAAATTTTTCATAAAAATAAAAATATTTAAAATTTTGAAATGGAGGATTTTTTATGAGTCAACATTACCTAAAATTGCATAAATTCCATTAACAGCAATCACGTTTATTTTTTATTAGGGTGTGATTTGCTCAATTTATAGTAACAAATGACACACAAAATAATACATGAATGTTATTATAAATCTAAAAAAGATATACCAAAAATGTTTAGAGATGAAAGGAAAGAGCTACTTAAATACAAAAACTACAACTAATCTATGAATACAACACCTTCCCAATTCCCTTCACCTCCCCTCCTTCTTTCTGATGAGAAGATTGGAGCCCTAAACACCTTCCAAAGTTTTTCTTTATGGAGGGCTGGAACCTGAACTTTTCAGCCAACCCTCTACATTCCATCTGTAGCTTTAATTGCCTGCAGATCTAAAGAATATGGCTTTTCTCTAGGTGGTTACTTTTGGCTCCCTCCTCCCTTCTTTTTTTGAGCTTCCTTTTATGTGCTGTCTTCTCCCATTAGATTGTAAGCTCCTTGATGGCAGCGTATCTTTCTTTTTCTTATTATATCCCCAACTTTTAGCGTGGTCCTTAGCATATAGTAGATACTTAATAACTATCTGTTTTATGGTATTGTATCATTACTATTATATTATTTTTTTTGGTTACAGTTAAATATTGGTTATTTTACTAAAAAAAGAAGGTCAATGGAAAAGTGGCCTGAAAGAAATGAACAATTTAATTTCAAACTCATAATAGAAAGGAATATGGCAATTTGAGAAAGTTTTAAAAGATGATTAGTAAGTAGTAAAAAGACAGTTATAGTTATTGAGAGAGTTTCTACTCAACATTAAAACTTGGGGGAAAATATTTCTGTCAGTTGCTATGCCTACATGATTTAAAGACAACATCATTTCCTCCCGCTATATTGAAATAGAATTAGCAGATTGGTGTCATATAGACTCTACTTAAGAGGAAATGAATAGTACAGTAAATACAAGAATAAATGAGAGCTCACAGTACAGCAAAGCATAGGAAATCACTTTATGCTTGGCAAAATTTCTTGTTTAATACATATATGTTAAATATTCTTAATGAATCCCTGAATTTCTGAAAAAAAAGAAATAAATTATAATGAGCACTGTGCATTGAACAGTAAAGTTTATAGTTAGAAGTAATAGTCAAATTTTTATAGCTTCTTTCTTAATTAAAAATTTCTTATCTGCTAGTGTCTTTTGGTGGAATGATTTATATCATCATTCTTTAATAGCTAACTGTTTTATTGCATTTTTTGGTTTGCAAGGAACTTCACAAATGTTATCTCATTTTATCCTCACAACACTGGGAGGTAGATGTTATTCTCTCCTTTTTTTTTACAAGTAGGGAAACTGAGGTAGATAGATTGATTAAATTGATATAGATAAAGATACAGATATAGATACAGATATCAGTATAGAAATAGATATAGATGATATAGATACAGACTTACCCAGGGTCAAATGGCTAATAAGTATTTGAGGTCTTCCTAACTCTAGATACAACACTCTGTGCACAGCATCTCCTATCTGCCTCTAAGAGAAGAATAATCACTATAGAAGACAGTGTGACTTCTATCCTGGTAGAAGTAGAACGACTTTACCTGGCATCTTGGATAATTTTAAAACGTTAAGTCATGGCCAATGCAAAGACATTTCTGTAGTCATACCCCATTATGGCAAATGTGTTTAAAAATTTTGATCTAGCATTCATTAAAAAATTTACCAAATAAATAGCAAAAACGTAAAGTGTGTATGTATTTTATTTAAATTAACCTACCTCTAGGGAAAGTAATAACAAATACAATATTTTAAAGTGTAATATGTACAAAAATAAATTAATTTAAAAATAGGTGAAATATTTAACAAAGAATGGTTCAATAGCCTTGTACTTGGTAACCAACCTCTGGAGGTAAAAAAAAAAATAAGAAAGTTAATTTTGAACTTTCCTAAGATTTTGCATATATTTTCCCAACACAGTGTTGTGGTTTTTCTTTTTTTCATGATTAAAATAAAATTAAACTGAGCACAAAGTTGTGAAGAATTATTCATCCATGGCTTCAGAAGTTTAATATTCTAATATAGCAAGAAAGTTAGCAAGATACAATGTAATTTTCTGGCATTTTTGGGAGAACTTTGGGAATAGAACGTGTGTTCCAAATCTAAGCAATGCCTATAACCTCATGGTGACATAAATACTGATGCTAAATTGTGTCTGCCAGAAAAAAGTCCAAAGAAATGATGAAAAGCTGCTGCCATCTGATGATTTGCCTCACGAATATCAGATAATTAATGCTTTATATTTGCATAATAATTTTAAATTTCTAAAGCAATTTCACATTTGCTAGACTGCCATTTTGTTCCATAAACTATACACCTGTTTCACATCAATGTTATGTGAAATTCAAGTACAAATTATTAAACAAAATATTTTGGTAACTTTGACTAGAAAGAGGTGAAGATTAGGATACATCATAAAATCATTGTCTAAAAATTCCGACTGGGCATATCTATTATCCTTTGTTTTTTAAGATCAAAGGACTTAGAACTGTATGGAATCTTAGACATCATCTAATTTAAATACCTCATTGTTCAAATGAAGAAAAAGATGATCTGATGATTAAAGTTACTAACCAATTGTCACACATGTTGTAATAGCTAGGGCATGGAACTAGTTCTTGTCTCTAAATCCAGTCTTTTTTTTTTTTCATTTTTTGAAGGTTTCTCAGTGGGTTAACAAGTGAATTATTTGCTCTGTAATGAGAGTGAAAGTAAGAGCCAGGGGTATGATCTAATGCAAACAATTCTTCTACACTAAACAAGATGTTTTTTGGTATTAGCAAATATTTATTAGCATTACCAACAGTTCAGTGTTTCCAGTTGAGGGCATGGAGGATGGTTGCACATAATGGGTAAAGTGAAGCATAATTTTGTCACAGTCTTCAAAAAACTAAAGCAAGTAGAATCTTCAGAACTGAAGGCCAACCGCCTTGACTTTAATCCATGGGAAAATTCTAAGATTATTACTGCAAAGGAAATTAGGGGAATCTAGATAAGAAAACTTTATTATACGAAGAAAGTTGGATTTCATAAAGCAGAGGTAATGAAGAACATATATATATATATAGATGTATATATATGTATATATATATATACATCTATATATACATATGTTTGTATATACGCACCTTTATGCATACATACATACATACATACATACATACACACATATACACACATAATAGCATTCCTAACTGGTAGATTAGTGGGAGTCCATGGATATTTTACCTAAATGTTGATATTAATTATCATAATAATTATAATTAGCATTTATATCATTCATGCTATATAACACTGTGCTAAAGCTTGTAAATATTATCTCATTTGATCCTCATAAATAACCCTGGTAGTTTTTGTTATTATTATCTTGATATCATAAATGAGGAAACTGAGACAGAGATAAAATGACTTAGCCAATTTCACATTGTTAGTAGATGTCTGAGGGCAAATTTGAACTCAGGTTTTCCTGATGCTAGTCTCAGTGCTCTATCAACAGTACTAAGTAACTTCCTACAAAACATTTGTAATCTTTTAAACTATTCTTGTTGATACAGTAGATATATGGATCAGGATTAGTAAAGTTAGGAGAATTCAGAACTGAATGACTGGATTGTATGAATCTCATGTGGTTCCCCCGCCCCTTCCTGTTGCATCAACTATGGGGGTTCATAAGTTGTGAGGCTCACAAATTGTGGGGTTCAAAAGTTCTGTTTCTTTACTAACATTTGATATAATAATGGGCAAGGTTTAAAAGAAATTTGAAATGAAACAAAGTTCTAAATAATTAAATAGATGAAAGAAAGTGCTAAGTACTTCTCTGCTTGTCTTTACAATAAGCTAGAGAATGTCCAGAGGATGGCAAACTAATATGGGAAAGAAATTGAGATGATATTTGGAGTAGTCAAAGAATGTGAAGTTATTTAGCTTCAAGAAAAGGCTTGTTAAGGAGGTGACAGCTTTCTTCTATTATTTGATGTGCTAAGATGAACTCACTGTTTAACCTTTAGCAAATTGTTTCAGAATTCTGGGCTTCAATTTTCTCATTCTGAAAACATAAGGGTTGGATCAAATTATGCATATAACTCCATTCAGCTTAATAATTGATGATGCTGTAGTATTTTTTAGAAATGTTTTCTGCTGTGTTCATATTTAAACATACAGATTTATCTTTTCTTTTCTGTAGCACTAGCACAATATTCACAGCATTGATGGTGACTATGAAAATGACGGCATAGTTTGGATTCACAAAATATAACAGACTCTCCATACAGAAGATTGATTCAAATCATTTATTCAGACACCAGAAAGTTGAATCCCAAAACCAGAAACCCAAATCCCAACACCAGAAAACTAAATCCATCATAGCAACAAAGAAGTTAATATACCATAACACAGCAGGAAGCCACATCATACCTAGATTTCTCCTTGCTTGCATCTGCACCTCCCTGTATCTACAACAATTCTGACTACCAGCTTCCTCTGTGGGCTGACTACAGCAAACTCATCCCACCACAGGCTCCATGTGATTACATTCTGCTTGTTAAGGAGCAGAGAAGATCTTCAAAGCAGGAAAGATCTTCAAATTCCCATAGGCCTATTAAGTGGTGGGGAAGATGTTCAAATTACAATTACCATTACAATTCCTAAATATCATATTACTTTCTTAAAAGCAATGATAATACAATAAGATATCTGAAATAATTTGATATCTTATAAATTATAATTTTATTTCAGTTAGCAAGTTCTTCAGAAAATCATGTCAAAAATTTAATATTTTCAATATTTCTTCAGATACATCGCTATAATAATATATTTCCTTTGGTGAAGATATGACATTGACAAATGAAACATTAAGCACTCATGTAAATTTTTAACATTGTTACCTATAACTGACTTTTCTCTGTTTATACCTAGAATTATACTGATACTCTCATAGGTTTATGGTTTCTTTTTCTTTTTTTTCTCTATACCAAGAGAAATAAAGCTTCACCATACTTTTTTTCTACAAAGTATCCATATAAGAGCAAACCTACACACACACACACACACACACACACACACACACATATTTGGCTTTTTGGAGGGGGTGATGCAGGGCAATTGGAGTTAAGTGATTTTTCCAAGGACACGTGGATAGTAAGTGTTAAGTGTCTGGGGCCAAATTTGAACTCAGGTCCTCCTGACTCCAGGGCTGATGCTCTATTCACTGAGCCATCTAGCCACCCCAATTCAAACAATATTTTGAGTATAAACCTATCTCAGATTAATTTAAATTTATTTTCATATTTCAGAGATTACATATTTTTAAATTAGTCTTACTATCACTATTTCCTTGTCTTCATTTAGCAAATTAAATAGAAAACAAAGCAAATGAAAAACAAAAATAAAAATTATATGCACACACTGCAAGCAAACAAAAACAAATGCCTCAATACATATCTACATAGTCATCTTCAAAAAATAATCAACATTACACTATCAGAAAATGTATTTTTGTAATTTATATCCATCAACTCTACATCAGGGGATAACTAGTATAGTTTATGTCCATTCTTTAGACTCGTGTTTTATCATAACATTGGTCAAAGTTCTAATTTTTTTTCCATTTTTCCCCCTCCATTCTGCTATCATTGTACTTTTTTTCCCCTTAGCACTGCTCAATTAGCTATGCATCAGTTTGTAAAGGTCTTCACAATTGCCTCTAAAATTAACCATTTCATAATTTCTTACAGCCAAGTCATGTTCTATTACATTCATACATTAACATTTACTTAGCCATTGTTTAATGGGAGGACATATTCTCAGTTTCCAATTATTGTCTACTATCAGCTGGGTCAAAAGATATGGATATGTAAAGTTAGGTAACATTATGGGTGTGTTTCCATATTGTTTTCTAGATTGACAGAATCAAGTCACAGCTCCACAAAGAGTGAAATAATGTTCCTGTTATTCCACAGCCTTTCCAGTATTGTTTACTTTCCTTTTTGATCAAATTTATCAATAATAGGTATGAAATGAACTTCAAATTTTCTTTATTTGGATACCCATATTAGTGAATTAGAGCATTTTTATATGATCATTGATAGTTTGAATTTATTTCTTTGAAAACTGCTTGTCCTTATGTTTTCATCATTTTTGTGCTGGGAAATTATTCACACTTTTATAAATTTTATTAAGTTCATTATGTACCTTGGGAATGAGAACTTTATTAGAGAATCTTACAACAAAATTTATTTTTTTTGACCAAATAGAAGTTGCCATTGTAATTTTTAACTACTTTATATTTGTTTGGAAAAATGCTTTTCAATATTATATAATCAAAATTATCCATTTTATCTTGTGGCAAATTCTCTATCACTTTCACCTTTAGATATGAATTGTTCCTTGCTTTTTTAACCTTCCTTGCTTCTCTAATTTGTTTTTGCTGTGATTTTTATGTCTAAATATTATAAACATTTGACTTTTTTT
>CM053583.1:106561530-106576993 GCA_028627135.1 Pseudochirops cupreus
CTAGTTGTGTCACCCCAGTCAAGTAACTTAACCCTGTTTGCCTCAGTTTCCTCATCTACAAAAAAAAAAAAGCTGGAAAATGAAATGACAAAGCACTCTACTATCTTTGCCAAGGAAACTTCAAATGGGGTTACAAACAGTAAGATGTGTCTGAAACAACTAAACAACAACAAAAAATAAAATAGGATCCATGTGATCATAGATTTCGAACAGGAAGGGAATTTAGAAGTCTTGTAGATCAAACTTTCCCATTTTACAGATGAGAAAACTAAGTTAGATAAAGATGAAGTCACTTCCCTGATATCATATAAATAATAAATAGAGTCAGGGTTGGAATCATCCAACTGCTTTGACCCTGAATCCTGCAATTTTTCCCTCACGTTGTTCTTTGACATAGATTGATTGCATTGATATATTGGTGAGAAAATTTCAGAGAGAAAAAAAAGTAATCATATACACTCACATAAATTGCATACAGAGTTATTTCTCTCAGATTAAAATTTCAGTTCTAAGCAGTATAGTATTTAATTGGCTATAGATGTTACCTTTTCTAGTTCACCTCCTGAACTCTTTGCTCTTGGTGCCACTCATGGTAACAGAACTTAGCTTGCACTGTACACACTACAATGTAGATCAGAAACAGTTTTTATTTTTGTTTCTCAACTTCGTTACATCTTGCCCATCATCCATTTTGTCTGTGTTAAATTATTCATGAATGAAATAACAGTTTTCAGCATTAATAATGTATTGCTACACTGAGAGGATATGTAAAGTAAAAGGTAACTGGTTAGGGAATCAAGGTTTTGGCAGGTTTTATGATATTCATTCATCTAGCATTTTTGGTCATTAATCATTACACCTTCTTTGGTAGGATAGGTACTCAGATTTTATTTCTTACACTCAGGTTTGTTATGCTTAGCTCTAAACTTATACATATATCCCTATACATACAACAAATTAATATATATATGCATACATGTTACATATAAATACATATCTGCACATGTATTTGCAGCAATCAACTTTTATTATATGTGCATAGGCGTATGAACATACATATGTATACACATGTACACATTCTTTTTTTTTAGTTGTTTTTCAGTCAATATGACTTTGTGACCCCTTTTGTTTTCTTTGCTGTTTTTTTTTTCTAGCAAAATACTGGAACAATTTGCCATGTCTTTCTCCAGCTCATTTTTTAGATGGGAAAACTGAGGAACAGAGGATAAAGTGACTTTCCTGGGACACACAGCTAGTAGGTGTTTGAAATCAGATTTGAATTCCTGTCTTCCTGACTCCAAGACCCTTATTTCCCCTGCACAATGTGGCTTCCTCAAATGCTCATATGCATATGGACAAAACTATATCTAAATATCTCTCTACACATGCATATACATACATACATACATACACATACACAAAGAAATAAATGTATAGCTATATTTACACATGGGAGTATTAAAAATCCATTTATGGTATGTTATATACATATATACATATATGTATTAATATATTTATGTTTATAGAAATAAATATATACTTATATAACTTACATGCATGTGCATACATAATCATATAAATACACTATACATGCATATATTTGTCTATTTATTTATTGCTTATTTGGTGATTCGTGTGTTGAGTGCAGACCAGAACTTCTCTAGGAAGCACTATAAAAGCTTATAAAGTCAATTACGAAGGCAATCTTGTCTAATATGCAGATGATATGAAAGTGAAAATATTAATTAATGATTTGGATGACAAAATCCAGGTTCAAAATTATCTGATCGAGATAATTCAAAGGACTTTAAAAACCTTAATAGATAGAAAAAAGGTATGGGTTTTTATTAGGGTGAAATGAGCACATTTCAAAAGTCTAGCATGGATGAGACATGGAACACAGTAGTTCATATGAGAAAGATATAGGGATTTGAATGGGTTATAAGGTTGGGACTCTTTTGGTGCAAAGATCCAGGTCAGTTTTATGTCCCTCCTGACTATATTTCTCCCTCTTCAGAATTCACCACCTCTTTTAGTGCTTCTCAATTTCATTTGTTCTTTGAGGGCAGTGAATCTTTTGTTTATATTTGTATTTCAAATGCTAGCTCCAAGCTGGTGTAATGGTAATTAATTTAGCAGGTACTTGGTCCTTAGTAACTAAGGGCTAAGTACTTCTGTGAAAGAGGCAGAGGGTGTGAACTCTGTCTCCTGTGTGAAAGAAGGTAGGAACTCTGTCTCCTGTGAGAGAGAAGGTATGAACCCTGTCTCCTGTGTAAACAGAGGGTGTGAATTCTGTCTCCTGTTGCTGACATGGCAAGAGGGAGTTAGCTGAAACAGGAGGCCAGTGTGTGTATATAAAAGGAATTTCAGAGACAGAGAACTGGAATCAAGAATATTCCTCCTGGTGGCTTCTGGTGGAGGAAAAATCATAGAGACTGAAGCTAGGGGGTGGGGAGAGAGACAAAGAGAGAAAGAGAAAGAGAGAGAGAGAGAGAGAGAGAGAGAGAGAGAGAGAGAGAGTGAGAGAGAGAGTGAGTGAGAGAGAGATTTTCTCTCAGCATCCGGAAGCTGACTGAGAACTGAGTTGGAGTTTTTCTTGAGACCAGAATCTGGTGAAGGCTGAAGTTGCTGCTGCCTGGAAGGCTGGGATTGCTTCTGCTTCTGGATCTTAGGGCCAGCCAAACTGCTGGAGGACTGAAGCAGCATGACTGGGATAAGACTTTGTTTGTTTGTGGCTTGTTGGATCCTTGAGTTCCTTGCAACAGAAGTGGGAAGGGTTTGAGATGTGTTGGACCCTGTGAACTTCAATGTGTACCAAGAACTGCCTGGAGGACTGGATGAGAACCTGAGAGCTGTCTGCCTCTGAATCCAGGTGACTGTTTGGTGGATTCAGGTGGGAGCTGTGACCATGGAAGGGGATCAAGTGAATCTGAAAGACCACCCTGAGTCAAGGTGAAGAAAAGGCCTCTTCTTCAATGCATGATGAAATTAAAGTTTACTAGACATCAAGGGGTAGAGGATTTGTGTAATATTCTAATGATTGTATTCAGTGACTGCTTGCTAGATAAGTGACTGATTAAGTTAATCTATGATTGCCCCATGAGTGGATGGTTGATTAATGTATTGTGAAATAACTTAATGATTAATGATAAATTTAAATAAATTTAATGACTAAGTAAGGAGGGTTTCCCTCTTAGGGAAATGAGATGATTATTCTTTTGTTCTTTGTTCTAAATATAGTGGCCACTGTAGTGAAAACTTTGTGGCCATTCTAATGTTAATCTATTGTGATATCTATAATACACAATAATCTATATTGTGATTTTCTGTGATAAGATGTAATGTGATTATTATTGTATTGTGATTTGTTGTGAATGTTTGCCTTGATCTGTAATGGAATAAACAGAGTGTTCACTATACTGTGTAATCAGAACCTTAAAAGCTGTTCACAGTAGCATTCTTTTGGGAATCTGCTAGTGCGTGCCATTACAGCTGGCACATAATAAGCCTGCATATTGATTTAATGCATGAACATAAAGACAATATGGAAAAGTGTTGTATTCAGTCCTGTTTAATTCTTCATAATCCTATTTGGGGATTTTCTTTGGCAAAGATACTGAAGTGTTTTGGCATTTCTTTCTCCAACTCATTTTACAGACCAGAAAGCTGAGGCAAACAGAGTTAAGTGACTTTTTCAGGGTCAGCAGCCAATAAATGTCTGAGGTCAGATTTGGAGTCAGAAAGATGAGTCTTCCAGGACTGGCACATTATCCACTGCCCCACCTAGCTGTTCCAAAGCAATTTCCTCAAAGAAGCTTGCATCCTATCTGGAGAGACAAAGAAGCATTCCTGAATAGGGAAAGCCTGACTAAAATCACAAACACAAGTAATAGACTGTCCTCTGTGGAGAAGAGTAAGAAGCACAGTTCAGCCAGAAAAAAGCAGTTTTTCTCCAGCAAGAAGATGGGAAAAAAACTACATACATACACACATACACACACACATATATACATACACACACTCATATATATATAAAATTCCTTTCCTTCTTTCCAGAGACTGGTAACTAGACCTATAGAATATTTTATATGCTATTTCAATGAATGTGTCATTAAATTTTACTGAATTATGTTGTTTCTGCTTTCTTTTTTATTATTTTTTACATGGAAAATCTAAGGGGTTGGAGGGAGAAAGTTTTATTTTTTTTTTCAGAATTTAAGCACTCCTGAGGGTGGAGCCAAGATAGTATACAGAAAGCACTGAGTTGACCTCTCCCAACATTTCCCTCCAAACAAATTTAAAATAATGCTTCAAATTGAATTCTGTAGTGGTAAAACCAACAAAAGGTCTGAGTGAAACATTCATCCAGTGCAAGAAAACATAGGAGATAGGAAGGGGAGATCTGTTGACATGGGGACAATCCTGGATCTGAGCCCCTGTGGAGGAAATGTCAGTGGTAACAGAAGCATTAAGAGCTTTGGGAGTTCTCAAGTCACAGACCATAAAGAGACTTGGTAAATGGTCAGAAAGTGATTACAGGGTACCACTGTGTTAGCACTGGATGTAAAACAAGCAGCTGTTTGGCAGTTTCATTGCTTGTACCCACTTTTGGACTATTCTTCAAAGACAAAGAAGAGCACTTTGGGGTAAGAGGCAATGGAAGCACTGAGGGGCAATACCACTTATGTCCCCAAGGAATGAGGGATCATAGAGAAATAGATTGGTAACAAGGGAGCAGGGACCCTGATGACCAGTATTGATTGCAATGTCAGGGGCCTTTCATGGGTAAGAACCAAAGCACAGAACAAGAAAACAGTTACCACAACTTTCCCCAGATAATAGCACCTTTGAAGCACTGAAAACTTCCCAAACTCCCCAAAGAGTTGTAAAAAAAGCAGTGAGAAAAAAACCAGGAAACTTGGGACAGGGTCTCTCTCTGTAGGATAAAAAGAAGAAAAGAGAATAGAGGGAAATGCATATTTAATAATAATATCTCTGAATGTGAATGGAAGAAATTCAACCATAAAACAAAAGAAGAGAGAAGAATGGATTAGAAATCAGAATAAAACAATATGTTGTTTACATGAAACACACTGGAAACACACACAAACTCACATGCACACACAGAGTTAAAATAAGGGTTTGGAGCAAAATATTTTAACTGAAGTAAAAAAAAAAGGTAGAGATGGCAATCATGAACTTGAACAAAGCATAAGCAAAAATAAACATAATTAAAAGGGACAAGCAGAAAACTACATCATACTAAAAGGAATCATAGACAATGAAGTAATATCAATACTAAACATATATGCAACAAAAGGCATACTATCCAAATTCTTAAAGGAAATGTTACATGAATTACAGGAGGAAATTGACGGTAAAACTGTACTACTGGAATATTTCAACTTTCCCCTCTCAGAACTAGATAAAGCTCACCATAAAATAAATAAGAAAGAAGTCATTAGGATGAAGAGGATTTTAGAAAAAATAAATAATATAGAACTCTATAGAAAACTGAATAGAAGTAGAAAGAAATATATTTTTTCTCAATTATACATCATACTAGCTTTAAAATGACCATGTAGTAGGGCAAGAGAACCTCACAACCTAAAACAAATATTAAATGCAACCTTTTCAGAATAGGATGCAATAAAATTTCATTTAATAAAGGACCAAGGAAGCAGAGATTGAAAGCTAATTGTAAACTAAATGTTCTAATCTTAAAGAATGAATCTGTCAAAGAACAAATCATTGAAAAAATTATATTGACTGACCAAATATAATAAAAATGAGAATTTTCCAAAAGTTCATTTACACGTTTGGGGCCATACCAATAAAACTATACAAGAACTATTTTACAGAGCTAGAAGAAGTAGTAACAAAATTCATCTGGAAAGGAAAAGGTTCAAAATATCAAGGGAATCAAAGAAAAAAAAATGTAAAGGAAAGTAGCCTAGTAGTTCCAGTTTTAAATCTATACTACAAAGCTTTATTCATCGAAACAATTGGGTGGTGCCTGAGAACTAGTATAGTGGCTCAGTAGAATAGATTATGTACACAATACACAGTAGTAACTTACCATAGTAATGTGGTGTTTAATAAACCCAAAGATCCAAGTTTGGGGTGAAAATCCAAAATTTAGCAAAAATTGTTGAGAAAACTGGAAACACACCTTGGAAGAAACTAAGCATAGTTCAACATTGTATATTGTACATCAAGATAAGGTCAAAATGGAAAGATGATTTGAATATAAAAGTAATAGCAAATTAGGAAAGCAAGGAAGAAAGTACCTGTCAGATCTATGGATAAGGGAAGAGCTCATGATCAAAGATAAGATAGAGGGAATTATGGTAAGCAAAATAGAGAATTTCAGTTACATTAAATTAGAAAGCTTTTCTACAAACAAAATAAATGTAGCCAAAATTAGAGAGAAAACTGTAAACTAGGAAAATTTTGTAGTAAGTTTCCCTGATTAGAGACTTGATTTCTTAAATATATAGGGAACTAAGCGAAATTTATAAAAAAAAATAGGAATCTTTCCCCAGTTGATAAATGATCAAAAGATATGAACAGGCAACGTTCACAAGAAGAAATCAAAGTTACCACTAGCCATATGGAAAAAAAAAAATGTTCTAAATCACTAATGATTAGGGAAATGCAAATTAAAATACTTCTGAGATACCACTTCACACCTGTCAGATTGCTTAACATGACAGAAAAGGAATATGATAATTGCTGGAGGGAATGAGGAAAAAATTGATACACTGATGCATTCTGTCATGTCATTGTGAACTAATATAACCATTCTGAATAACAATTTGGAAATATGACCAAAAGGCTATAAAACTGTTCCTTCCCTTTGACCCAGCAATGCAACTGCTAGATCTGTTTCCCAAAGGGATTAAAGAAAAGGGGAAAGGACTTATTTGTTCAATATTATTTATTGAAGCTCTTTGTTGATAAAAAATGGAAATGAAGGGGATGCCTATCAGTTGGGGAATGGTTAAATGGTTCCTGCTTTATAATAGTATTCCCTCAATTCCTTTATCTTTTTTTGATAATAAAAAGGATGATGATAATTAACAATAATAATAGAAACAGAATGTAATTTAACAAACTAGATGTTAACCTTCAGCTATTGCATGCTTTATGTAGTATGTCAATTATCTGTACACTTTAAGAGTTATATTTCCAGACTAAAGTTTCAAAATTTTAATTTTTTTTTTATTCAGAGCATTGTGTGAAAGAATCAAGAACTTCTTCCATCCAGATATATTTGTTTCCTTCTGGTGGGCACAATTTATTACTCTATAATAGGAAGAAAATAAATGATAGAATAGACCCACATGGAGGCTTTGTGTTTGTGTGTATATATGATTATAAAGGCACATTGGTGATTGTTTGCTTTGATTAATTTGCTCATTTTTCATTTTTGTTCCAAACAATCATGAAATAATTTGGTTTTGGGGGGTGGAGCCAAGATGGCAGCATTGGAGCAGCAAGGTATGACAGCTCCCATACAGCCACCTCAAATACACATAAAATATGACTCTAAACAAATTTTAGGGCTCTAAAATGCACACAAATATACTTCCTGCTGAAGGCAGCTTGGCTAGAAGGGACCATCTCAGCCCTGGGAGCCGAAACCAGCCCAGCCTGAAACCTCGGCTTGGCCCCAGGGGTGGCCAGTCAAGCCCAGCCAAGCTACAGCTGGAACTTCAGGAGAGTGGATCAGCGACAGCTGTAGCAGTTTCCAAAATTATCAAGCCATAAGAAAAGAGGACTAAGTGAAAGGTCAGTGGATCTCAGCTAAAATTGGGAGAGAAAAGTGGATCTGGCCAAACTGCCTCCAGGGCAAGGAAGCTGCAGAAGCAGAGCCCTGCAGCTGCCTCCATAGAGCTGCTTCAGAGCTCCTGGCCTGCAGACTTCAGGGGGGCCAAGTGATCATTCAGAGGCCAAGTGCTCTTGCGTTGGGTGGCCTGGATCCAGTTTGAGGTCTTTGGTGGTGGTCCTGGGGTGCATTTTCAGTGAGCCAAAGCTGGTGGTGGCTGCAAAAAAATGAGAGCCCCCAAATAGCTCCAGCAGCTGGGAAAACCTCAGTGATTTGGGACAGAGTTTTCCCCTCTGGAAGCAGAGTTCCACAGAGCTAAAAAATCATTGATTTGCCATCATGAGCAGGCAAAGGAAGCAAAGAAAGAACAGCAGCCAACTTTAGATTCCTTCTTTGGGGACAAGAAGGATCAAAACGTGGAACTGGAGGAAGACAACACAGTCAGAACTCCCGCACCAAAAGCTTCCATGAAACATGAAGACTTCCTAAAAGCCATAGATCAGCTTAAGAAGGATTTTGAAAACCAAATGAGAGAAGTGGAGGAAAAATGGGGAAAAGAAATAACAATGATTCAGAAAATCATGAAAAGAGAGTCAACAACCTGACTGAAGAAAATAATACCTTAAAAATAGATAAAATCAAATGGTGAAAAAGGCCCAAAAAGCCAATGAGGAGAAGAATGCCTTAAAAAGTCTACTTTTCCAGATGGAAAAAATAATCTCAAAAGCTTTCTGAAGAGAATAATTCCTTCGGAATTATAGTGCAGAAAATGGAAGCAAATGACTTTATGAGAAATCAAGATACTATTAAACAGATCCAAACAAATGAAAAAGTAGAAGGCAAAGTGAAACATCTCCTTGAAAAAACCACTGACCTAGAAAACAGGTCCAGGAGAGACAGTTTAAAAATTATTGAACTACCTGAAAGCCATGATCAAATAATAACTTAGAAAACATCCTTCAAGAAATTCTTAATAAAATTGCCCTGATATTTTAGAACCAGAG
Organism: Pseudochirops cupreus; assembly: GCA_028627135.1. Lineage (NCBI taxonomy): Eukaryota > Metazoa > Chordata > Mammalia > Diprotodontia > Pseudocheiridae > Pseudochirops > Pseudochirops cupreus. The sequence continues at coordinate 106,570,366 of CM053583.1, forward strand.
AGCAAAATAGAATTTGAAAGAATTTACTGATCACCTCTTGAAAAAGATCCCCAAAAGAAAACTCCTTGGAATAATATAGCCAGGTACTGGAGTCCCCAGATCAAGGAGAAAATATTACAAGCTTCCAACAAGAAATAATTTGAATACTGTGGAAAGACAATTAGGATAACCCAGGATCTAGCAGCTTCTACACTAAGAGATCAAAAGGCCTGAGATATGATATTCCAGAGATCAAGGGAGCCGGAATTAAAATCAAGAATCATCTACCCAGAAAAATTGAGTATAGTGTTCCAAGGGAGAATATGGTCATTCAGTGAGGTGGAGGACTTTCAAACATTCTTTCTGAAGAACCAGATCTGAAAAGAAAGTTCGACACTCAACAAGAAACATGAGAAGGTAAACATGGAAAAGAAATCATAAGGAACTTATCAAAGTTGAACTATTCACATACCAACATGGAAAAGTGATAATTATAACTTATGAAACTCTTCTCAGTATGAGGATAGGTGAAGGGAATGCAAAAATACAAATACATACACATATGTCTATATAAAAGGGTTTATATATGCATACAAACACATAACTGAGTATGTGTATATATGAATACAAAGAGGGCACAAGATCAATTGAATAGGAAGGGACAATACTCTAAAAGGTGAAATTCTGAGGTAGGAGAGGATTACAATGAGAGGAGACAGGGAGAGACATAATAGGGTTAATCATCTCATAGAAGAGGCAAAGGATAATTGTTGCAATGGAGGGGAAGAAAAGGAAGGTAAAAGAGAAAGGATCAACCTTACTCTCATTGAACTTGGCTTAGGGAAGGAATAACATAAACTCCAAACTGGGTATCTTGCCACACAGGAGAGTAGGGGGGATGGGGATGAGAGGTGGGGTGATGAAGAGGAGGGCAGGTTGGGGGAGGGTTGATGGATATACACACTTCTATAAACGGACAGGGACAGGGTCAGGGCAGAGAATAGAATGAAGTGGGGGCTGCATAGGAAGGAGGGGCATATAATCAGTCTCTCACAATATGCCCATTGTGAAGAGGTTCTGCGTAATTACACATGTACAGCCTGTATTTAATTACCTGTCCTTCCAGTGGCACTGGGTGATGAAGGAGGAGGGGAAAGAATCTACAATTTAAAGTTTTATAACCAAATGTTAAAAATGTATATATATATATATATATATATATATATACACACACTATTATTATTATTATTATTATTATTACTATTATTATTATTAACTACATGCAACTAGGAATTAAGATACACAGGCACTGTGGTAGGGAGATCCATTCTGCCATACCTGGAAAGTCAGAGGGGCGAGGGGGAGGACATAGGAGAGAGCAGATTGGATGAGGGGTTATACAGTGGGATGGCTGTTTTGAGGTGTTGAGTAGGGGAAAGATAGGGAGAAAATTTGTAACTCAAAATCTCGTGGAAATGAATGGTGTAAACAAGAAAATAAATACATTTTAAAAAATCCTTTTTTTTAAGTCTTCTATATATTAGTTGTTAATTTTTCATTATTCCCCCACCAAAAGAAAGCCTCCTGTATAAATTTAAGCAAATCATTTATGTGATTCTAACATTGTGGTACTTATCTTGTCCTCCAAGACTTTTCAAAAGCAGTAGGTAATATGTCTGTAAAAAGCATCTGTCCTCAGTGACTCAAGCACTCCTGGTGATGTGTGGAGCCCAATCTTTAGTTTATGTTCTGTGCACTATAGGAATATTTGAGTGAGGAAAATGAATTTCAGTTACTGATTTGTTCCTTTCCAAGGTGACCTACACCAGTTTCTCATGCCTTTGAGTTTCCTTTCCTGAGGTCCTAGAACCTAATTTTTTTCAGTTTGCATTTTGGGTTAAAGTTGTATTTGATGCGACTACAATAGTAGTCTTTTGCATTTTTATATATCCTTTAAAAGAAAAATCAAATAACTGATCATTTCCTTAAAAGTTCAACGAGATACTTTAAAATTAGAATATGAACTCATTGAGAAGGGTGATTGTTTCATTTTTTGTGCTTAATTATCAAGCACCTAGTGCAGTGACTGGCACACAGTAGGCACTTAGCACTTAATGAGCACTTGTAGATTGATTATAGATGTTATGTGTGTGTATATATATATATATATATATATATATATATATATATATATGTATATTGAGTTAATTAGTTGGTTAGTTAGTGAAGTATTAAAATATAATTTACACTCTGAAATTTTAAAGTTTTCTAGATACATTCCCACTTTTCTACAACTGTCATGTGAGGAAAACACCTAGGGAAAATGGGACTAAAAGAGTTTACATTGACTTGCCCAAAGCCACATTAGTAGAATGCTGACTTGGAAATAGGAAGAATCAGGTTCAAATTCCACTCCTAATATTTGAAAGCTTTGTGACTCTAGTCAAGTTGCTTAACATCTCTGAACCACAGTGTCCTCATATATAAATTAAAGAGGGGAATTAGCTAATTATGATGATGATGGTAACATTTACACAGTCCTGGGCACTGTACTAAGCTCTTTACCAGTATTATCTTATTTAGACCTTGTAAAGAGCCCAGGAAATAGGTGTTCTTTTATCTATCTCCATTTTAAAACTGAGGAAACTGACAGAGGTTAAGTGACTTTCCCAATCTCAGATGAAACTGGTTTTAAACTTAGGTCTTCCTACCTCTAGGCCCAGTGTTCTTTCCATTGTGCCACCTAGCTTCTACCTAGATGGCCTTTTCACCTGGTGTTCTTTAGTTAACAAAGATAAGATTACATATCAAGTCTTCTGCCTCATAGTCAAGTTGTCTTTTTGAATCACAGCAGTCACCAAAAACATAACAAAGTTAGCCTGCTTAACTATAATGAAGGATAATTTGTATACTCAATATCAGTATAGTTACACATTTAAAATTTAATTCATAGTGACACATCTTTAAGCTTTATTTTTTTCTATATTAACTTTTATACCATAAAGTTCTAAGGCCAGCATTTGTATCTTCTCAACATTCTGAGATGCTTGTCTACCAAGTCTCATGAAATCCCTGCTCTTTGTCCCCAAAACAACTGTCTTCCATTGAAGAGGATAGAAATGTGAGAAAAGCTTTTCCTCAGCAGTGGAGCCAGGTAGACCACTCAAGTAAAACCACTCCAGGTACTTCCAGTCATTGAGAGCAATATGTGTGACAAAACTAGGTAGCAGGAGTACAGGGGCTGGGATGAAGAAGACCTGAATTCAAATCTGAGCTCAGACATTTACTAGCTGGGTGATTTTGGGCAAGTTGTCTAACTCCTGTTTACCTCAGTTTCCTCATCTGGAAAATGGAGATAATAATAGCACCTAACTTGTGGAGGTTGTTATCAGGATAAAACAAAATTATACATGTAAAGTGTTCAGCATAGTGACTGGCACACAGTAATTGTTAGGGAAGTGTTTGATATTATTGCAACTATCTGCCTTGTTACTGATTTTACTCAACCATCTTTGCCACTGTATTACTGTTCTCTGCTCCTTAAAACCTTTACTTCCTTAGTGTTGACAAGATTGGTTATAATAATACCCTTACTCACCCTTGTGCATAGTCTTTCTTGTGGCTAATTGAACCTCTACCTATAAGAACAGTTTATGACTCTCCCTTGACCTGTCATCTGCATAGAACCATGTACTTGTGTCCCTGGAAACTTCCATTTTCCCCATAGAAGCAGAACACTCTCAATTGACCACCAGAAATATTCCCATCATTGTTCCTGTCCCTTTGGGTTATAATTTGTCTTCAGAAAGACATAGAAATTAGCAAGACTTGACATTATTTAATATTTGCAAAGACCTGTATATCCATTATTTCATTTTACATTCCTAATACCTCTATAAGTAATTCTTTTTATTCATTTTTTTCTTGTTTACATCATTCATTTCCACGAGATTTTGAGTTATAAATTTTCTCCCCATCTTTCCCCTACCCAATACCTCAAAACAGCCATCCCATTGTATAACTCCTCACCCAATCTGCTTTCTCCTCTATCTTCCCCCATTGCCCCTCTGACTTTTCAGTAGTGCAAGATGGATCTCCCTTCCCTAGTGCCTGTATATCTTAATTTCCAGTTGCATGTAGTTAATAATAATAATATACAGATATATTTTTGACATGTTATTATAGAACTTTAAATTCTAGATTCTTTCGCTTCCTCCCTCATTACCCACTCCCACTGGAAAGACAAGCAATTCAATATAGGCTGTACATGTGTACTTACACAGAACATCTCCACAATGGACATATTGTGAGAGACTGCTTATATGTCCCTCCTTTTTATTTTGCTCCCCCTTGTTCTATTCTCTACCCTGTCCCTGCCCCTTTACAGAAGTGTGTGCTTTCAGCAACCCTCCCCCTCTTTCCTTCCCCTCCATCATCCCACCTCTCATTCCCATCCCCCCTACTCTCCTGTGTGGCAAGATACCCAGATTAGAGTTTATGTTACTCATTCCCTAAGCCAAATTCAATGAGAGTAAGTTTGACCCTTTTCCTTTTGCCTTCCTGTTCTTCCCCTCCATTGTAAGTTAGTTATCCCTTGCCTCTTCTACATGAGATGATTAATCCCATTCTGTGTCTCCCTTTCTCCTCTCATTCTATTCCTCTCTCACCTCAGAATCACACCTTTTAAAGTATTGTCCCTTCTTGTTCAATTGATCCTGTGCCCTGCATGTACACATATATACATAAACTCAGATATGTATTCATTCACATATATATATATATATATATATATATCCCCCTATGTAGACATATGTGTATGTATATGTATATATACATTTGTATTCCCTTCACCTATTCTCATACTGAGAAAATTTTCATAAGTTACAATTATTGTTTTTCCATGTTGGCATGTAAATAGTTCAAATGAAGTTCCTTAAGTTTCCTAAGTTAAGGGTGATGAGCCCTTCCTGTACCACCTCCTGAGCTGCCTTCAGTGCGAGATGTGTTTTTCTGTACTTTTGTGAGTTCTGGAGCCCTAAAATTTGTTAAGAGTCATATTTTATGACTATTTGAGGTAGCTATGTGAGAGATGCAGAGATTTCCTTCTTGGCTCTGCCCCAGTTACATTCAATAAATAGTATAATGCCCATTTTATGGATCATAATTTTTCATGGTCTCAGAGGCAAGGCAGACAAGGCAACAATCATTAATTAAATGCTTTACTATATTCCAGGCACTTTACTAATAACTGAAGATACAATGTAAGCAATAAGAAAAGAGTCTCTGTCCTCCAAGTCCTTACATTCTACTGAGGCAAGACACTATACAAAGGGCTTTGGAAAGGGGAAGACTTAGGGGACCAGAAGCAGGGCCAGGAGTAGAGTGAATGTTAGTAAGCCTCCGAAATTGGAGATTCTGGGGGACATTTACCCCTGAGGTATGTTCTATTGTAAAGAGGAACCAAGCACTGGGGGAAATTCTAGGGTAAGATGGAAGTTGAGAAATGTCAGAAGTAGAGCAAGTAATTTCTTTTTTTTTAATATGGCCAGCACCAAATAACATTTTTTATTTTTATTTTTGAATTTTATTTTAGTCTCAACCACCAGAACACACATACAGAACAGAGAAACAAAAACTTGTAAGGAAGCAAAGAAAAGATGGACAGCTTTCAATACAAAGTGTTGTGTTTATCATACAGGCTTTCTTGAAATGAAAATTTGTTGCTACATATTTTGAATCTTCTCTTATGTCCTGCTATGCATACAATATGCTTATTTTTTTTGCTTTCTTATTTTGTATTTGTTACAATATTTAAATTTATTATGTTTTTGTTTCTTTTCTCCAAGTCTGTTGTTTTCTTATAAAATGTTCACTTTCTCCTCCATTTTTCATTATTCAGAGTGTGTTTAATAATTTCGCAGTCTCTTATTATCTTGCTGACTTTGCTTTGCCTTGTCCAATTCTAATTTTCAAGATTTCATTTTCTTCCTTAAGATTCTGCATCTTCTTTTCTAATTGGTTGAATTTTCTTTCATAGTCTTCTTGTTTTTCTTAGATTATTCCCATTTTTCTTTTTAGTTTTTCCTCCATCTCTCCAATTTGTTTAAATCTTTTTAAAGATATTCTATGAATTACTTTTTTGGGTAGGTGACCACTTGACGTTACTCTTTGGGGGTTTCTTTACTTAAATATACTCCTCTGAAGATGAAACCCAGTCATCTCTCCTCCCATAATAGCTTGCTATGGTAGGATTCTTTCTCCTTTCCCTGTGCGTTTTTCATGGTAATAGTTTAAATTTTGTAATCACCTGTAGCACTGGGGTAAGTTGGTGCCTCTTTCCCCAGATATTCAGATCCCCTCTCTACCCCAGAACCAAAGCCAAACCTCCAACATCCTGTAAGTGCCCACAGCCAAGGGCTTTCTGCCCCACTGCTTCTGCACTCACCTGACATGTGCTCTTTCCTTCTTGCCCACATTTTTCACAGTATAGCTGGGTTTGGCATTCCTTATCAGCAGAGTTTCCCTTGATCTTCCCCGGCTCAAATGCCCAATTCCCCTCACTATCCAGGGACATAAAAGTTCCTGTGGCTGGGGCCAAGGCAGTCTCTCAAACCAACTAACCCCAGGGCTTGCTGCTTGTTGTTAACTA
>CM053583.1:106577493-106600399 GCA_028627135.1 Pseudochirops cupreus
TGGGGGGGGCAGGATAGGAAGAAGGGACAGGTAATCAGACTCTCACAGTGTGCTCACTATGGAGAGGTTCTGCGTAATTTCACATGTTCAGCCTGTATTTGATTGCTTGTCCTTCCAGTCAACCAATTAGAAAAGGAGATACAGAATCTTAAAGAAGAAAATGACACCTTGTTGAAAATTAGAATTGGGCAAAAATGGAAGTCAGCAAAATTGTAAGAGATCAAGAAATAATTAAACAAAGCGTGAATAATGAAAAAAATAGAACAGAAATTGAAAATTCTTATAAGAAAAACAACAGCTATGGAGAATAGCTCAAGAAAATTATAAAAATTATAAAAAAATTACAAAAAAAATAATCAGACCACATGAATGTTATCATCAAAGAAATAATCTTAATACAATAATACCAGAAATAATTAAAGAAAATTGTTCTGAAGCATTACCATAAGGGCTGGGGGGGGGGGGAGGGATAGAAATGGAAAAAAAAATCCATTCATCACCACTTAAAAGAGATCCTATGAGGAAAACTCATAGGAATATCCTAGTCAATTTCTAAAACACCTAGCTCAAGGAAAAAAAAATACTAAATACATCCAGATTAAAACAATTTAAATATGATGGTGCCACAATTCAAATCACACAAGACAAAGCAGCAGAGACTTTAAAGGACCAAAGGTCTTAGAACACAATATATCAAAATGCAAAAGAAATGGGGTTCCAGTCAAAAATATCATACCCTGCACAATTATTGTCCTGAATGAAAATAAAATGGGCATTTCATGAACTCTCAGACTTTCAAGATTTTCTCAAAAGTATCCTGAACTTAATAGAAGATTTAACCTACAAGAACCAAGAGAAATATAACGCACGTACCAAAGACTGATTATAAGGCGTTCATAAGGATAGACTGTTTAATGTCTAAATGTGTAAAATTTATGCCTAAGATTTTTATTAACAATTTGGCTAATTCATAGAAAGATTGGGATAAAGCAAAATATGAAATGAATTTAAAAAGTACAACTATACAAGTGAAGTGCAAGAGTAAGAATTGAGACAGAGGAATTAGATAGGGAAGAGGGGATGGTAGTTCTGGTAACCTACTTTCATCAAGAAAGGGTTTAAGAGGGAACAATACATGTGTATTTAGAAAAGAATAAAAGTCTTCTAAATTCAGAAGAAATAAAATGTAGAGACATAGGGAGGGGAGTGAGTACAAAAGAGGGATCTTTAGAGGAGAGAATGATGGAATAGGTAAAAGGTGGGTATAGAAGTGTGTTTCAATTTATAGGAATGGGAGAATAAGGGAAGGATCCTGGGAGAGGGGTAAGCAAGTAATAGATGGGCAAGGCAATGGGCAGAAGTAAAGTAGAAGGCAGGAGGGATAGGAAACAAGTTATATGCAAAACATGAAAACAAGGATTTGGAATAGAATATATTTGGGAAAGCATATGTCTGTATATGTATGTATATATGTATATGTATATGTATATGTATATGTATATGTATATGTATATGTATATATCTGTAGTTACAGAGAAATATATCTAAACTTTATTGTAGTCTTCTGGGAGGGTGGGGTGACTTTCCAATAAAAGATTCAAAAGAATCATAAAAAGGTAATCGTTAAAGAGAAATCATAAGGGAATCAATTAAGTGTTTATATTCCTTTATGGAAAGAGGATAATTGTAACTCCTAAGGATTTTATCATTTTTAGGGCAGTTAGAAGGGGTATATAGTCAGAGAACACAGAGTCTGAGTTGAGTATGATGGGATGATTTAAAAAAAAATTAAAGTTAAGGGGTGAAAAAGAGAACCTCTGGAGAAAGAGGAAGGGAGAAGAAGAATGGGAAAAAAAATATCCCACATAAAAGATGAACAAAAGGAAGAGTTTTCATAGTAGAGGGGAATATCAGGTGTCATATACTCACACATAAAATGAAGGTAGATAGCAGAATGGATTAAAAACCAGAATCTAAAAGTATGTTGATTACAAGAAATGTACTTGAAACAGAGAGAAACACAATGTAAAAATAAGGGCCTGGACAAAACCTATTAGGCTTCAGCAGAAGGGCAAATAAAAAGAAAAGCAGGAGTAGAAATCCTGAATATCACATGAGAAATTAATAAAAAAAAATTGAAGCAATGGAATTAACAAATACAACTCTGAGCATATTTTATTAAAATAACTACAATAAGATAAGCTGCTTTTAAATTTGATTAAAAAAGAGATGAAAACCACATCACCAGTATCAAAAATGAAAGGGATTAATTCCCAGGCAAACCTGAGAACTATGTAAAAACTACTTTAAAATAGTTTTCACACAATAAAGTAATATCTAACAATTAGAGAAATATTAATTATTTATGGATTGGTCAAGCCAATATACTAGAAATGATAATTCTAACTAAATTAATTTGCTTATTTAGTGCCATAACAATCAAATTACCAAAATTATTTAATAGGGCTAGGAAAAAATAAAAGTTTACCTGGAAGAATGAAAGGTAAAGAACATCAAGGGAACACATTTTTTTTTAACATAAAGGAAGTTCTTTTGGCAGTACCAGATCTCAAAGTGTTTTACAAAGCAATATTTATTCCACCAATACGATGTTGGCTAAGAATACTAGATTACTGTAATAGATTAAGTTCACAATACACAGTAGTAAATTACTTCAATAATTTAGTGTTTGATTAACTCAAATGTCCAAATTTTTCCAACAAGAAATTACTTTTTGACAAAAATTGTTATGAAAACTGGAAAACAGTTTGGCAGATAACAGTCCAAATGAAATAACTATTATAAAGCACTTAGAACAGTGTCTGCCACATAGTATGTACTTTATATATGTGTTATGAGAATCTGAAGATCTTCCCTGCCCCTAGGCCCTTTGCTAAAGTGGCTACACCCTGAGAACCTTCTCCTATTTGAAAGTATACTCTGCCCCTTAATAGGCTGAATGTGGTCACATGGAGTGTGGTGGGAGGCTTGTTTTTTGGCAATGCCCTCGCCTTGTAGCTTTGTGATTGGGCAGTGGGTCAAGAGGGCTGTGACATTCTCTGAGCCAAGAGAAGGCTATATATACGCCCTGATGTGAGGTTTTGCTTTGGGGCTCACTTTAAGAAGAGTTGTGTGATTTGGCCAGAGGAGACTCTGGGAAGCCATTCAGCCCCCTGACTTTGAAAAACCCAGATGTTGGTGCTTCCCTCTCTGGTAACTGAATAGGTAACTGATGTAATGGTTAGATGCTGGAAGCCATCTGCTGATCTGTTATTTGTAACTTATGTTTGCATTCTCTGAAGTTCAGGGTGCTGACTTTTCCCCCTGAACTAGGTAAATGATATATGTTTGATTAACGTGAGACTGTTAAGCCATTTTGAGTTGCTTTCCTTTAGCAAAGCAGATCTAAGAACCTGTGCCAGCAGCCATCCTGGGTATGCTAGGGTGCTTGCTGATACAATATGTTAGTGATGACAATTAAGAGGAGGAAGAGGATTATGATAAGGATGGTAGCTAAGTAGTTTAGTGGATAGTGTGTCAGACTTGGAGTTAGGAAAACCTGAGTTCAAATCTGGACTTGGACACACTCACTGCGAGATCATGATCTAGTGACTTAACCCTGTTTACCCAGTTTCCTCATCTGTAAAATGAACTAGAGAAGGAAATGGAAAACTACTCTAGTATGTTTCCATGAAAACCCAAAAAAAGGGGTCATGAAGAATAGGACACAACTGAAAATGACTAAACAACAAACATTGCTATTATTACAAATGAACCATATTTGGGAAATAGGTTAATGTATGTATTTTATATGAAAAGTATATTGTTTTAAAACCTGCACTGATATAAGGTATTGCTGGTATAAGAATGAAAATATTTACCTAAAATCCTTTGTAATATAAGTATCTATATGAAAATAATTTTATTACGGCAACCTCTATTTCAATTTGTTATCTATTTGTTACACTATCATTCACTTTTCTTTCTGATATTGTGATTAAGAGAATGAATTAATTATGAAATATGTGATTATTAATTTTGTGTACACGTTTTATATAGATGCGCACACTACCACATATATATATATATATATACATACAGACACATGTACATATCCTATAATTATATCTATAACTATAACTATTTGTATCTGTCTATCTGTCTATCCATCTATCTATATCAACAAAAGACGCAGAATCATTGTTATACAACTTGAAGAGACCTTAAGGGTCAACTAGTCCAATCTTTTTACTTTGCAGATGAGGAAATTGAACCCAGGCAAGATTAAGTAACATGGGTAGTAAATGCCAGAGTTGAGACTTGACTTCAGGTCCTTTCACTCTAGATGTGTCTGTGTGTACATATGTATGTGGTGGTGTATCCTTTTCTCTGCTGAGCACTGCCTCTCAAGGTACCATGGCACGAAATCAACTTTTATCGGGGTTCAGTGAAAATTAAGAGAAGTTGGTATTTGTTTTCTTTAACTTTCTAAAGTTCGTGCCTCCCCAAGTGGATTGCAAACTGTCTCAAAGAGGCAATTTATAATGTATAGTACTTCATACTTTTAATATCTGTGCCTTTTCTGTAATTAATATGTTGAATGAATTAATGAATACTCTATGTTCAATAGATTTATATATAATTATATCATATATTATGCATTCACATAAAATAGGAATCAATTTATTTATTCTAAAATGTATACAGAATGCATCAATTTATTTATAATATATATCTATGAACAGGGGAGCAACACAAATACTTTTCTACCACACAGTCTCTACTTACTTGGCCTATGGAAATTCTAAATAACAAGGAATCCACTTGCCACACTATCTGAAATTAATGGAGGAAAATTGTTTTGGTGTTGTACATTTTTTTTAATTTGATAATTGATCATAATAAAAATTTAAATAAAATTTTAACATCTTTTTTTAAAATCAATAACGTCCCCAAGCATCCCACTCTCATCCCTCTTGTATAGAACTATCCCATATAATATACAATGTTTTAAAGGAATAGAAAAATAAGAGGAAAATAAGTATAACCAAACAAGACGTCAAAAAAGTCTGATAATATGTGCAATGCACAACACCTCCACCTCTGCAAAGCAGTGGATGTCTTTTGCAGTCTCTTCTTTTGAAATATCATGTCCTTTATAATTTAACCATACTCATGTTTCTTTCTTTCTTTTTTTTGATAATAATTGTTTGATTATGTATTAACACATTTCCTTTCTTGCTATTTGCTAGATAAATTATTCTAAATCATTGCATTAAGTCCAGTTTGAAGGAAGCAGTAGTTCTGTTAAGATCTCAAACACTAATTCTGTCTCAGTAAATATTTATTAACTATGGGCCATAGACTAAAGGAGAAGACTTTCGAAACGAAGCAAGCAGTAAAGCTAACAGATTACAAAAAAGGTCAACAACTTCCTGAAAACCAATGAGACCTCTGCCCCTCATTTAACTCAGTGGAACTACACATAGGGATGAACTTTCCAGAACCTAATCCTTTTTGTAAATGGGATTTTATTAGGATCTGGCAATGCCACCTGGTGGTTACCTGCCTGTCTTTAAGATGATCCTGGTTTTGAAACTAGTTCCATTTCATGTCATCTATACGTGTGTATATACATATACATGCATATATCTATGTATATACACAATACATACTTACATATACTTATACATTTATATACACCTATACATATATATGCATACATATTCACAGTGGGGCAATCACAGTATAGACTGAGTTAGGGCCTTGAATTCTTGTCTCACATCCAATTTCCTCTTGCTGTGACTTCCCAGCTATCTAGTAACCCCAAGCCAGGGTGGGCAACCTATCTAAGAACATTGCTTAAAGTTCCTCACTATAATACCCCACTCAGTCCTAACTTTCCCTAAAGTGTTCCGTGTTCTAAAATTACTTCTCAGTCTTCTCCATCTTATTAGTTCAGTACAACTGATCTCTTTTTAGAAGGAAAGAAATGTAACAAATCTAATTCACACTGAAGTGAAAATAATATAACTCATTCAACCCTCCAATGAATATTAACATTTTAAGAGGATGCTTATTAACCTAAACTAATTTCTGACAGGGTATTTCATACAACATGTCAAAGACTTCCAGCTATAATATGGAATAAATGGATTAAGCAGACACCCTTTAACTCACACCACATATCCTACCAAAACTCTTATTAAATAGAATAAAATTTAACATTAATTTAACTCTGTTCTTTGTTCTACTGGAATAGGAAAGAATGATAAAAAACTAAAAGGTTCATATTAGGTCATTATTGGCATTGTGATTAATTAGATTGGTATCAGATAAAGTGAAATTAATGTTATGTATTACTTATTTGCTTTTATATACATTGCATATTAGTAAGTTGCATAAAAGAATGCTACTTACAGAGTTTTAAGATAACAACAAACTGAGTGTTCCTAATCCTCAGGTTAATTTTAATATTTTAAATTAATTTTTATGTTGTTGTGAGTAAAGAATTATATAGTTAACCAAACTTCTACATCAATTCCATCAAGCCTTAACGTGATTGAATTCCACCTAAACAAAGCATGAAAGGAGTTTTTCTTTGAGCTTGGAAACATAAGCCCTAAGCATGTGATTGGAAATACCTATTTCTGCCACACAGAGAAAGAGCAGTACCAGGAATTGGATGTAGCCATAATTGCTTGGTAAGGATTGAACTGCAGAAAAAAAAAATGGGTTAGTTAACTGTTCAGCAACACCCTCTATTTTAACAACATATCTATTGAGAAGAAAGGAATGGAAGAAAGGGAGGAGGATAGAAGGAAAGAAGGAAGGAAGGAAGGAAGGAAGGAGGGAAGGAAATGGAAGGAAAGAAGGAAGGAAGGAAGGAAGGAAGGAAAGAGGGAGGGAATAATTAAGCACTCAACTTCAAGCCAGACACACGTTGTACTAGACATTTTGTATTATATAAATGAAGTGCTATTTCATTTAATTTTTACAATAACACTAGGAGCTAGTAGGTATTATTCTTTTCATTTTGTAGTTGAGTAAACTGAGGCAATAAGGTGTTAAATGACTTTCTTAGCATCATGCCGTTAGTAAGTGTCTGAGGAAAGGTTTGAATTTGGATTTTTCTGACTCAAGGTCTAGCACTCTCTTTACTGTACCACTTTCCTGCTTCCAAGAAACGAAATGGTCTACCCTTACCTTTGTTTGAAGGGATGGAGGATGAAATCAAGCCAAGGATATTGAATTTTCAAATAACCAAATGTGCATGTGTGCATACACATTCAAAAGACCACACATGCTGACAGTTGTAAAGAGTTAAGTGGTACCTGGGATATTCTATTATATAACATTATAATTTAATAATCTAGCTGCATGTAAGTATTTAAGAAGCTAAGGCACAGAATGACTACTGAAGTAGAGTGATGCATTTTATACTATAAAAAGTTTAAGTTAATATAAGTGTGTATGTTGTTTTTTGGGTTTGTATCTAAATGCTAATTCTCATTTACTGTTCTTTTGTCATATATGATCTTTCTTTACTGTAGTTTGAAAACAAAGACAAAATATTTTAATTGCCACTAATTTTAATGAATGGAGTTATGTTATTTCAACTCAGCCATATTCCCAATTGTAACTAGATTTAAAAATATATGCTTTCACAAGCATATGCAGTCTGAAAAATATCATACACAGATAATAGGAATAAGTGATTTAAAGGTTATATTTTGAAAAGTCTGTTCTTTTTAAGTTTGATATAAAGCTGACATGGAAATGATATATATGTATATGTATGCATATATGTATACATGCATACATGTATACATACATGATGAAAATCCAATCTAAAGCATCCTACAAAAATGAAGGTATTCCTTTTCATTTTCTCTTCTTTCCTTCCTTCCTTTTTTCTTTCTTTTGATTTTTTTCCTTTTTGAAATGACAATGGACAATTTAAACAGGATGCAGCACAATGAGAACGAGTGCTGGAGTGTTCCTTGAATACAGAAGGGTCAAGTAAAATGCTCTATGGTGTGATTGATACTTGGATTTAAGTTATAAGAGAGTGATGGTTTTATAGAACTTTCAACAACCAATGTAGATTCAGACAAAAACAGTTTCTCTATACTAGAGCTTCCAAAAATATGCTCTCTTCAATTTCTCTGACTTATCTGTAAAAATTATTTTTGAGTTTATATTGAATTTCTCAAGACCATACTTCTGCTAAGGAAAGAGGGTCACCTTTTCTACTTTTCTAAATCTCTTAGTGGTAAAGATTGTGTTCAACTATATTATCGATTTATCAAATTCTGCATATAAACACAACATATTCTTCAATAAGATCCTGAGTTAACTCCTTCTCTTTCAAGCTCAGAATAAAAACATAATATATTTTAAGAATATCTTTATTCTCTCTTATTTCATATCAGAAATTGACCTAAATATTCCCAAGAGAAATATTTTTACTATATTATAGAGTACAAAACATTGATTATTAATATTGGATGTGTATATAATTTGTCATTGAATGCAGTGTTTGTGAATTTATGTATGCTTGTGTGTCTTTTGATCTATAATACATTTCTTATAAAATAAGATTGTTTAAGGAGGCAAGACGTGGTATTTTGATGGATGGGGGCTGAATGTCTCTCATGTAGTAGGCTGTGGCTTTCTAAGGCAGAAAATAGACAAACCTGTGGCTAGGAGATCAACCCAGAAAATATTTGGTTAGTTATTTGGAGTCAGAAGTTAGTTATTAGGTATATTACTGGGCAGATTTGAATAAAAAGTGCATCAGTTATACAGGATCTCAGTAATTGAAGAAAAAGTGAAAAATATCTTCCAGGTCAGGAATACAATATCAAAAACAGGAAAATAAGTAAGATTTAATTTTACCAAGATTCAGAAACAAATGACAGTACTCAGCATCTCTTATGTGAGGTTTTATGACTATGGACATCTCTTCCCCTCTTCCTGCACCTTTTCTTAACTTTTCTCCATATATACAGCTTCTATTCAATAAAGGAAGAATTTCATTTAGTTCACAAAAATTATGATTACCTAGAAGTAGAGTCAGTCAGATATTTGACCAATGCAAAATGTCTATGTCCAACATGATTATTGTTTAGAAGTGTACGTGTTGTGAAATCGTGATTTAACAATCCATATCAAGCCATACACAATTTTGGAATTTTTTCTGAAGCAATACATTTATTGAATATCTTTACATTTATTAAATCTCTATTATATGCCAATTTCTGACATGGTTCCTACCCTCAATTAATTTATAGGCACTTGGGGGAACAAGATCTACATATACAAGTAAGTTCAAGGTAATTTTGGGAAAAGGAAAATTAGCCACTTTGTATGTCAGTAGGATGCAGATGTCTCTGGATTTGTATAGCTCATGTCTCTTTTGTGCTACTAACAATCTGATTTGCCCAGGGAGTACAACACCTTCTTTGATCCAGGCATACCATACTGGATGGTCCTGTGTCAGCATCTCCCAGGTGATACTAATGTGTCTCACAATTGATACCAAAATTTTTTAGAGCAACACTTCAAGAGTGTCCCTATAGTGCTTTTTCTGACCACAATTTGAGCACATGCCTTGGGTGAATTCTCTGTAAAATAATCTTTTAGTTAATCATATATTTGACATTCAGGCTATATGGACAACCCATTGAAGTTGTGCTCTCTGCAGTAGAGTTTGAATGCTTGGCAATTAAGTTTGAGAGAGGAGCTTAGTTTCAGTTACTTTATCTTGTCAGGTAATCTTCTGAATTTCCCTAAGACAATTCAAATGGAAGTAGTTCAGTTTTCTGCTATGACACAAATAGATCATCCAGGTTTCATAGGCATGAAACAATGAAGGCAACAAAAAGGCTCTGTAGACCTTAAGCTGGTATGCAATCTACTTCTTCTCTCCCACACATTTTTGGAGCCTTTCAAATGTTGAACTAGTGCTGGCAAAGGCTGCATTAATCTTATCTTTTGGGGCATCCCTGGAAAGTATATTACCAAGGTAAGTGAACTTATCCAGAGCATTCAGAATTTCTCCTTTTACTGTGGACAGTGCTTGCAAAATAGATGGTGTGATGCTAGCTGTTGAGAGCTTCTATTTTCCTGGTGTTGATTGTCAGGCCAAAATCAGCACAAGTGTCAGAGAACTGATCCATATCCTGTTGCATTTCATTTTCAAAGGCTGCATTGAGTGCACAATCGTCTGTGAACAAAAAGTCACACACCAACTCTCTCTCTCCTTGCTTTAGTTTTGGCTTGTAGTCTTTTCCAGTTGAATAGTTTACCATCAGTGTGGTAGCTGACCTTGATGCTGTTTTAGTCTTCTTTGAAGACATCTGACAGTGTTAATGAAAATATATGCTAAAAAGCCTGGAAGCAAACACAGCTCTGTGTTACTCCATTCGTGCCTAGGAAAGAGTGGGAACATTGTCTGGTCATGTCTGCCCTTGCTGATCTGGCGTACAATACTAACAAATTTCTCTGGACAGCCAGATTTTCTTGTAATCTTTCACAAGTCCACACAACTGATAGTATCAAAGACCTTGGTCAGATTGATGAACATTGCATACAAACCTGTGTTCTCTTCCTTGCATTTTTCTTGGACTTGTCAGGCAGCAAAGCCAATGTCAACTACTTGTTGGCACTTTCTGAAAACTGCCTCTATGTGGCATATTGTAATGGCAAGCAAAGGAGTACTTAGCTCCTTGTTTCAGTTATTCCAGCACTTAGCTCCTTGTTTCAGGTCTTCAAGTATCTTTGAGCTTCATCTGTGATCATATCAAGTCTTTGTTAGAAACAGGACCTGTGGAGCCCAGAGTGGGAGGAACTTGCCAAAGACAAGAACAGGAAGAATGTAAGAGAAAGAATGAAACAGGAAGGAGCTAAGGATATAAAAGCTCAAGCACAAGCTGGGATTGAGCAGAACTGGGAAGAAGGATGTCTGTGGTGTCGACACTCTGTCTGTCTGTTCTGTCTGTGTTGATGTAACTTGTCAGACCTGTCTGCTAGTTTAGAAGCCCTGAAAGAGGACTTTACTGCTGTCTGTTTATGGAAGTCCTGAAGGAGGGTTTTACTGATGTTTTCAGAGGTCCTGGGACTTTACTGATGATTTGTGTTTGGTTTCTCAGACAGAAGCCCTATATGTTGGTCTGTGTTGACTTCACAGGCAGAAAGTCAATTCATGATAGTGCTGACAATGTGTATCAATATTGTTGTAACTCTGTTAAGTTTGATATGTGTAACTGGAGCAGGAGCTGGAACAGGAGTTGTAATAGGAGCTGAGAGCTACCTACCTGTGAATCCAGGAGACAGTTGGGTAAATTCAGACATCAGCTGGGAGCATGGAAGAAGAACCATGTAGTTAAGAAGTTAGTTTCAAGACAAGAGGAAAGAATCTTTACCTGGGCACTTAGTACTAGTTGATGAGATTAAGACAATGTGATGTAGGGGTGGTAGACCTTGTACTTTGTACCACCTAAGGGCAATTGGTCCTTAAGAATGATTGAGTTAAGGATGATTGGAATCCTGTCTCCAATCAAGATGAAAGAAGAATTTAGGTGGGTACTTTATATTGAATGATTCACATTGTGACTTACTGAATGAAATATTTTTAAGATTATGTGGCCACCTTAATTGTTATATTATATTGTTGTCAATGTTGTACTTTAGTTTCTTTGAATGTTTTGCTTTATTTTATTGTTGAATAAATAGAGAGTTCACTATACTATACAATCAGAACTTTAAAGCCATTCACAGCAGCAGTCCTCAGGAGATCTGCTCATGCCTGGCTTTACACATATGACCACCTTCCAGGTGAAGAATCAGCTGATTACTAATCAGCTATACCCTGTATACTCCCAACATGAATCTCCCAATAGCCACTTATATCATTCATAATTTAAAATATTTAGAAATCATGACATTTGCTTGAAATTCTCATTTTTTGTGCTAAAAATGCTATTTGTATTGTTTTGTTGTACTGTTTGAATATTTTCATATTCATTAAAAAGCTTAAAAAATGATCCCTACCTCATTTCAAAATTATCACCCCCAGCACAGATTTCCTATATACTACTCTCTTCTAGCTACTTTTATTAATTCCATTCCTACCCTGTGTTCTGAGGGATTAGAATTGAAATTCAAGTGTTCCCAATGTTTCTGGTGATGAGAGCAGATTATTAACGAATTGATAGTGAATCCAATCCACTTCCTATTTGTTATCCTCTTCCCAGTTTCATTTACAAATAGATTAACCTTTGAAGTAGCCAGGAACTAGTTAAGTAGAAACTTCATGGACTTAAGACAGGAGTCAAGAAACTGGCCTAGAGTAATTTGTCTATTCTCCATTTGTTTTTCCTCTTGGTCCTTATACCCTGTGCCCCTCTCTCCTTACCCTACAACCCCCTACTTACAGATGTAATCACAAACTCCCCCCCTTGCCTATTCTTCATTTTTCTTCTTGCTTGGTCATCATGCCCTGTAATCACAACCACCTTTGCCTCAGCAACTTACTTGCACCTACAAACAATGAAATGTACTGAATAAAAGATTCTGCATCCCTGAGCTATCTGCTGATTCCTTCCGATTGGTCCAAGAAGGACAGCTGCCAGCTGGCTAATAAAAGCTCCTAAAACTTTTTATTTGGACTCTGTGCTCACTCTGTAAAGACTTGCCATTTCACCTTTGTAATTGCTTTTTCATTAATGTTAAATATAATTTGTATTCCTATACTACACAAAAATTACCAGTAGAAGGAAATAGCCTCAGTAATGTTTTTAGTGGTGATGGTAATAGTAACTCGTACATAGCCAGACAGTATATGGTGAAAACAATCATACAAAAACAACATAAATAAACAAACAAAAAAGAACACTACTATACAGTCAAAAGAACAACCAAATTTGGTTTCATATTTTGCTTTAACAGTTTGAACGAGTTAAGTTTTGACCCTCTACCTATTTTATTTACTTTTTAAAAATCTATTTAAGTGACACCAAGACTGGGTTTTTATAAATAGTTTATCTCTAAAAGAAGAACAGCTTCCATTATTTTATTTTTCAGTGATTTCAGTATTTAAAAGTATAATGAAAAAACACTATAGGGATCAATTAGTCCATATCTACAAAGATTTTAAAACATAAACACACACTATAAATTCTAATTGGCAAGATAGTATGGAAATATCCATTTTTCTTTGAGAATCATATCTTCTATATGGATTCTAAAGCATTTGACCAGGTTTACAAATTGAATAAATTAAAACAACAAAAACAATAATAAAAGTTTCTTCAATGATTCACCCAGGTTTTTCACCTCAATTTTATTTATTTTTTCATAAAATCAAAGACATAGTCCTAAAAGGAACCCAGTGACATCTAATTAATGTCCCTCATTTTGCATATTCTGAAGCTGAAGGTAAGAGAGGTGAGGTAGTTTGTCCTCAATTGGCATAGGTTGTAAAACACAGAGCTGGTATTTGATTCCAGAAATATTCAGAGTCTAAATCTTGTGCTTTTATACTGTGTTAACTGAGTTTCTACAAATCAAAAAAAAAAAATACAACAACACAGGGGGAGATAGTATTTATCTGACAAAAACCTAATAATTGACTTAAATTTTTGGTTAATTCACTGAGAAAAAACAAATAAATAAACAAGCAAAAAGAAAGCAAGCAATATGAATGATCCAGTAGCACAATCTAAGCCTTGTATTGTTATTCTAAAGGTCGCATTTAAATGGGACACTAGGATATGGTGAAGCAGGGGTGAGTAGATGCAAAAAAGAGGGCTTGGCATGAGAGAAGTTTGTTAGAGACATTTCTAGAAACTAGAATCTAAATTACATGCTAGATGTGTGACCTTTAGAAAGTCACTTAACTTTCCATTTTTCAGTTTTGCAATGAATAAAATGAGGGAGTTCCTTTACATGGCCTCTATACTCCCTTCTAGCTATTATGTCTATGTAAAAAAATATGGCCATGATTGAGGGAAATCCTTAGTTGTGTAAAGTTTCACTATCTGAAAGATGTGGATAATGATCCTTAACTTACTCTTTGAGCTTTGAAAATCAAGCCACATTTTTAGAGGGGTGGGAAAAGGAGAAATGTTTCAGTATCATGGAGAACTCTGAGGGAGAAAATCTGTTTCATTGATGAAGACCAGCACCACACAAGTAACAAATCTTTTTGAGCTTCTGGAATCACAGAGTTGGCATGTGTCTTTTTTCAGAAGATTTGTGATTTTAAGATTCATCATGGTTTTACAACTTTAGTGAATGTTCTTTATCATTATAAAATATGTCAATGTCAATCATAAGTGATTTTCTAATGCTCATGTATCTATCCTGTGGCATATGTCACATGCCTATCATATGTCTGACACATGATGTCCTCCCCTGGAACCCAACAAGAAAAGCTTGATTAGGGGCATCTTGTTTTTCAGAAGGCCCACACCTATTGTTACTTTGTAATTAGGCAGTGGCTTAAGAGAGTATAATGGTAATGGAATTTAAAGATCCTCCTGTTTTGGCTTGGTTTTTGGGCTGAGTGTTAAAACCCAGAGCTTGTGAATCTCACTTGTGGAATGGACTTGTTGATGTGAAGAGAGAGGGCTGAACTGGGAGGAGCCATGGATTTAGAGAGAAGCGCAAGCAGAGAAGGCCATAAGGACTTTTAGAGAGCAGTATTGTGGAGGCATAGAGGAAAATTGCTGGAAGTCAGAGTTGCTGAGAGAAAAACTGCTGAAGGCCAGTTGGAGTTGCCCAGGACCCCCACCTGGAGCTGCCAAGGGGAGGCATGGCTGTGGTGCTGGTATTTTGTCTGTCTGTTTTGATGTTGTTTTGCCAGATTCATTTGCTGGTGATGGGCAGTACTGTTGTTGTAGAGGTCCTGGAACCTTGCTGTTGGTTCAGAAGCCCTGAAGGAGGATTTTCTTGTTGTATGTTTACATAAATCCAGGAAGAGGGTCTTACTGATGTTTTCCAGCATTCTGGGACTGTTCTGCAGGCAGAGAGTGAATAAATGAGGACACTGGCAATGCATATTGTGGCTTTGTTAATCTTTGTCTCCCCAGGAATAGAGATTGCTGAGAATTTCCCTCATATCAAGATGAAGGAAGGGCCTTTCTTGGGTTTTCAATGCTGTGATGATATCTTAACCTTGTTGTGGCTTAAGGGTAGATGACCTTTTGTGCTTTCCCGCCCCTTTTGAGAAAGTTCTTGGCATTAATGGATGGTATTGTAATTCAGTTGTGATCTAGGGTGGGAAACTTGACTTTTTGTGCTCTTTGCCTGACCAAATGAATGTACGTTGTTTATGATTAGAAACTAATCTCCATTTGAGAAAAGAGACTTTGACTGACTAAATGAAGGTAGTGTCAAGGGGTAGAGTAGTACTCAGATTAAATTGAGCACTTGCTTGCTAAATGAATGAGTTATACTCTATTTTGATTTTCTCTGTTGTGTGAATGTTTTGCCTTAATCTGTCAATGAATAAATGGAGTTTGCTATGCTGGCATTCCAAACCTTGGAAGTTGCCTTTTCTTGGCATTACAGAAGTTTGTGACATCTTCTGGCTCTGAAGATGAGGTGAGGTTTTGCATTAGGGCACACTCATTGGAAGAGTGTTCCTGTGATTTGGTCAGAGGTTACCCCAGCTAAGTGTTAAGAATGCCCTCAATTTTGAAAATCCAGATGATAGTGCTTCTCTCTCTGGTAATTATGTGTATATAGCTTTGGTTAGACTGCTAGAAGACCTGTCTGTTGATTCGTGTTATTTTCTCTGTCTGAATTATTTTTCTTCTTGCAATTTCTGTTTGTATATTCTCTGAAGTTCAGGGTACTGATGTTTTCCCCTGAACTAAGTGAAAAAAATACATACACACACACCTACATACACACACACACACACACACACACACACACACACACACACACATGGATATGTGTGTGTGTGTGTGTGTGTGTGTGTGTGTTTATAATTAAAGTAAGATTGTTGAACCCTTTAAAATTGCTTGCCTTTGGGGATGGAACCAAGATGGCAGTACAGAAGCAGGAAAACTCCATGACTACCCCCATAACCACCTCAAGTACCTAAAAAATATGACTCTAAACAAATTTTAGAGCTACAGAACCCACAAAGTGAGAGAGAAACAGACCTCCTGCTGTAAGTAGCCCAGAAGGTGGGCAGAAAGGCTTCATCACAGCATGCTGGGAGCCAAGTCCAGCCCCCCATGAGCCTGCAGTTTTAGCCCCAGGGCAGGCCCCTCCAGCAGCCGCTTCAGATTCCAGGAGAGTAGATCAGCCATAGCAGTGGTGGTTTTCAGAATTATCAACCCGTAATTACCAAAGAAAAAATGAGAGGTTAGTGTAGAATGCTGTTGGAACTGGGGGAGGGGACAGGGGAGCAGGTCCAGCCCCTGCCCCCAAAGCTAGAAATGGTGGAAATGCTGTGGCCCTGTAGCCACCTCAAAATAACTGGGGCAGAGCTCCTGGCCTACAGATTGTAGGGTGTCCAAGCAAACATTCAGAGGGTAAGCACTCTTGCTTTAACCTGCATGGATCTGCATTGAGGTCTTGGGTAGTTGTCCTGAGGTATGTGACCAGTGAGTCAGAGTTTGTGGGGGCTATAGAGATGGCATTTTTCTAATAGCTCTAACAGGTGTGAAAACCCCAGCAATTTGTGACAAATCTCTTCCCTCTGGAAGCAGAGTTCTACTGTGGCAAAGAGCTCAAAAGTCAAGTAATTGACTGGCAACATGAACAAGCAAAGGAAGCACAGCAAGCACAGCCATCCAACTTTAGAGTCCTATTTAGAGGACAAAAAGAATCAAAGCATGGAACAAGTAGAAGACAATGAAGTCAGAACTCCTGAGCCAAAAGCTTCCAAGAAAAGTATGAACTGCTTACAGGTCATGGAAGAGCTCAAGAAGGATTTTGAAAATCAAGTAGGAAAAGTGGAGGAAAAATTGGGAAGAGAAATGAAAATGATGCAAGAAAATCATGAAAAGAGAGTCAACAACATGACTGAAGAAAATAAAACCTTAAAAACAGATTAACTCAAATGGCAAAAGAGACCCAAAAAGCCATTAAGGAGAAGAATGCCTTAAAAAGCTAAATTTGCCATATGGAAAAAGAATTTCAAAAGCTCACTGAAGAGGATAATTCCTTCAGAATTAGATTGGAGCAAATGGAAGCAAATGACTTTATGAGAAATCCAGATACTATAAAACGAATCCAAACAAATGAAAAAAAAAATAGAAGGCAATGGGTAATATCTCATTGAAAAAAATACTGACCTGGAAAATAGATACATGAGAGATATTTTAAAAATTATTAGACTACTGGAAAGCCATGATCAAAAAAGAAACCTAGAAATCATCCTTCAAGAAATTCTCAAGGAAAATTGCCCTGATATTTTAGAATCAGAGGACAAAATATAAATTGAAAGAATTCACTGTTAACTTCTTGGAAAAGATCCCAAAAAGAAAACTCCTAGGAATGTTATAGACAGGTTCCAGAGTTCCTAGATCAAGGAGAAAATATCACAAGCAGCCAAAAAGAAACAATGCAAATATTGTGAAAACAAAATCAGGATAACACAAAACCTAGCAGCTTCTACATTAAGGGAACAAAGGACTTAGAATATATGACATTCTGAAGATCAAAAGAGCTAGGATTAAAACCAAGAATCACCCACCCAGGAAAACTGAGTATAATGTTTAAGGGGAAAATATGCTTATTCAATGACAGAGAGGACTTTCAAACATTCTTGATGAAAAAAAAACAGAGCTGAATAGAAAATTTGACACTCAAATACAAGAAGAAAGAAAAACATGAGAAAGTAAACTGGGAAAAGAAATCATAAGGAGCTTATCAAAGTTGAACTATTTATATGCCTACATAGAAAAATAATTGTAAATTATGAAACTTTTCTCAGTATAGTTGAAGAGAATTATACATATATATATATAGGATCAATTGAATAGGAAGGGATGATACTTAAAAGGTGACATTGAGAGATGAGAGAGAAATATAATGAGAGGAGATGGGGAGAGACAGAATGGGGTAAACTATCTCTTACAGAAGAGGCAAGGAATAACTGTTACAATGGAGGGGAAGAACCAGAAGGCAAAATGGAATGGGTCAATCTTACTCTTACTGAATTTGGCTTAGGGAAGGAATGATATACATACTAAATTGGATACCTTGCCCTACAGGAAAGTTGGGGGGAAGGGGATGAGGGGGGTGATGAAGGGGAAAGCAGGTTGGGGGGAGGGTAGTTAGAAGCACTCACTTTTGAAAAGTGACAGGATCAAAGTAGAGAATAGACCAAGTGGGGGGCAGCATAGGATGGAGGGAAATGTAGTCAGTCTTTCACAATACATCCACAATGGGAATGTTTTGTGTAATTACATATGCAAAACCTATATTGAATTGCTTATCTTCATAGTAAAGGTGGGCAATGAGGGAGAAAGGGAAAAAATTTGGAATTCAAAGTTGCAAAATCAAATATTTTTTAAAAATATTATTATTATTTTTTACATGCAATTAGGAAATAAGACATACAAGCACTGGGGAATGGAGATCCATTTTGCCCTACCAGAAAGTCAGAGGGGTATAAGGCAGGATATAGGAGAGAGCAGATTGGGGGAGGGAGTATACAGTGGGATTGCTGTTTTGGGGTGGTGGGTAGGGGAAAGACAGGGAGAAAATTTGTATCTCAAATTCTTGTGGAAATGAATGATGTAAACATATAAACAGAAAATTTGATTAAAAAATAATTACACTATAGAATACTTCATTCAATCCACAAGTATTTATCAAGTACCTACTATGTGCCAGACACTATTCTAGAGATAAGACAGGGAACGAATCCCTAAAGGATCTTATGATTTATCAGGAGGAAACACAATGTATGTAAATAATTAAATAATTAAAAAAATAGAAGCAAAAACAAAATCGCTTCCCTTTACAAAAGCAGATGAAAGAACCTTGTTAGCAGCCATCCTGGATATGTTAGGGTGCTTGTTATCATTATGTCTGTAGAAAAATGATTGGATATGAAATATGTGGTCACAGGAAAACAAAAACAATGTGTGGCATATGATTTGGATGTGTGAGAGGAAAGGAGAGTGAAGAGTGAAGTGTAATACCAAGGTTACACAGCTGGGAGCCTGGATGAATGATGATACCTTTGAAAAAAAAATAGGCATGAGCAGAATAGGAGAGTGTTGTAAATGAGGGTATATAAGTTCAGATTTAGACATATGGAGGTGAAGATATTTTTTTGGAATTTCATTTTACAATAGACAATTTAGCTGAGATGTACAGTTATAAGTAAATACTAAATAAATGTAATTTCAGAAGAAGACACTCAACCAAGGAAATGAGGAAATGTTTTTTGTTTGTTTTTGTTTTTTGTCTTTTTTTTTTGTAGACCATATCTCTTGAGCTGAATTTTAGAGGGAGCTTAGGATCCCAAGAATTGAATGTAAAAAGTAATAGTCTTTCAGCAAAGTGGTCAAGTCTGTGAAAAATCATAGATTTGAGATAGAATAACATGTGTGTAAAATAGCCAGTAGACTAGTTTGGTTGGGATATAGAATGAGAAGGATATGTAGGAACAAAATTGGGAAATATTTTAAATGCTAGTGCAATTGCTGAATCTTGGAAATAGTTAATAGATTTGATGTATTTGACATTATTACACTTATAAAAATGGATGGAAGTGTCATTCATTTCTGTAGTATCTGTAATAACAGGAAAGCTTTTCTTTTCTTTATAAAAGTAGTTTTCTGAATAAAGCATTTGGATTCAAAATAAAAAAACTTAGTTATGCAATATAGAAATAGTTCTACATGTGTTAGGCTGAAGAAAATTATTAATTTAAGATATATAAATTTACTGTGCAAAATCATAACCATTTAAAGCCATTCTAATTAAATTTGCTACACTACTTTGAAAGTGGTTTATTTATAATGTAGATGTCAATATACCACCTCAGACTTGCAGCCTGATAAACAAAATAATGAAGTCATTAGAAGGTAGTTGTGAAATAAAGGTTTTGAGGAGGTTGTTGTTTGTTGCTGATAACTAAAAGTAATAGAGATATTGAACAAAGTTCCTAGTAGTAAGGCTTTACACACACACACACACACACACACACGCACATTTCAATTCACTGATAATAGATAAATGATAGTGAAGACTTAAAATGTTATCCAAATTTAATCAAGGTTTATTATTAAATTTATAGACAGGAATCTGTAGGAATCTGTGTGTGTGTGTGTGTGTGTGTGTGTGTGTGTGTGTGTGTGTGTGTGTGGAGTGGGGTGCTAGTGGCTCAGCAGATAGAATTCTGGTCCTAGAGTCAGGAAGACTCCTCTTCCTGAGTTCAAATCTGGCCTCAGACACATAAAGCTATGTGATCCTGGGCAAGTCACTTAACTCTGTTTGCCTGAGGCTCATAACATATAAAAATAGGCTGGAGAAGGAAATGACAAACCACTGCAGTATCTTTGCCAAGAAAAACCCAAATGGGGAATGATGAGTCAGACATGCAAGAAATGACTGAACAGAAGCAAAAAAAAATTAAGTGACTTCTCCAGGGTCACATGTCTAGTAAGTGTATAAAGCCAAATCTGAACCCAGGTCTTCCTTACTACAACAGTTCTTCCTCTGTACCAATGGCTGCTTCTTAATAACTTAAGAATCCCAGATAATCCAGAAGAATATGACAATTTTCTAAAAAATCTGAATACAGTGGAGGAAATAATAAAACAAAATTGTACAAAATGTAGGGAAGTATTGATGGATAAAATCCACATATTGCTACAAGAAAACACTTGAAATGTGATAGAATGTATCATATAAATTTCATGAAAAAACATAGGGTTTTCTGCTTCGTCTGATATAGTTTTATTTAAATTAATCTTGCAATATTAACTCATAGATATCTGGACACATTTAGATAATTTAATGATCATATACTCATATGTTATTAATATTTTCCCAGTTAGTTTATCTGCTCATGTTTAAAGCCTTTAGCTCGGTTTTTTTTCTCCTGTGATCTTTGGTAGTTTCAGTCTTTTTTCCCTTATATTTCTCTATTGCCCCTTTTCTGAGTATTTCTTCTTTAGTTGTGATTTCCTTCTGGGTTGGACCTTAAAGCCAGCTCAGCATCCTCCCATGCTAGACAT
This sequence comes from Pseudochirops cupreus, assembly GCA_028627135.1. Lineage (NCBI taxonomy): Eukaryota > Metazoa > Chordata > Mammalia > Diprotodontia > Pseudocheiridae > Pseudochirops > Pseudochirops cupreus. The sequence continues at coordinate 106,598,718 of CM053583.1, forward strand.
ATCAAGCTTCACTGGCTTCATTCCTTGCTTTAAATCACTTCATGATGCGTGTCTCTTTCCCTAAGACTAAGTGGAGTGCCACACTGACGCTCATTCTGCAGTCCCCCTTCTAAGGCTCTTTTATCCTTTAGATCCCTGTGCTGGCCCTCTATTGCCCCAGTACCAGTATGTTACTACCTTTAGATTTTCCACGATTCTGGGTAGAGGGAAAAAAGGTAGAGTTAACTTCTCCTGCAAATCCATGAGTTTGTTGTGGAATCCTGCTGAGTATGTTGAGCAGTGAGGGAGGGGATTGAAAGGGAATACATTAAGTATGAGGGATTAAAATTCATAGCTGTTAGTTCATTCAGTTTTTATACCTAAGGTCCTTTGTGACCTAGACCATAGATAAAACTGAAATTGCTTTATTGCTTTATGCCTTGTACAGGCTTCCAATTTTGGAGAGGTCTGAGAAATCATGAAAATTGGAGAAATTTTGTAGTCCTCATTCTATTGGTCACATGACCAATTTCATTAGCAAGAAACACATTTTATAAACAGAGTAAAATCCAAAAAACAAAACACAAAAAGGAAATTCAAGGAAGTTGTCAGAGCCATAGTCTTTCAAATATGAGGTAAAAACTATTTGTATGAATCTCGATTTTTTCCTATCATGAGAAAACAGGACAAAAATAGATATATTCCAGAAAGCAAAGGAACACAAGTTGCAACTAAAAATAACATCCTGTAAAGCTGAGCCCGATCATCAATTTAAAAATACTGTATATTCAACAAAGGATAGACATTTGAGGTGTTACAGAAAAGAAAGGAAAAGTAAAAACCATCAAACAAAAACAGGTGAATAGAACATTTGACTTGTGATGATGATAAACAAACACAAGAAACCTAAGTGAGTGCAATTGTCAAAAAAGATTAGGCAATTAAATAAATGCTCTCTTGTTCAATCTCTTCTTAAAATAATATGTTGAATTAAGGAGTAAAAGAAAAACTAAGGAAGGATCATCTTGCAGGCAATAAGGATTTAAGAGAATGAAGATGTAAGGAAAAGAAAAAGATGAAAGAGCTGAACAAATACTTTATTGACTAAATTTGGTGATTCCCTACACATCAATCAAGAACTTTGGGGAGAAGAATAGCCTAAGAATTGGGTTTTGGGAGTGTCTTCTCTAATGCTATTGACTTGAGTCCTCATCAGTTATGGTGCCTACTCTTTGGTGCCAGTGACCAGCTCTCCACTTCCATTAACCAGTTAAACAAGGGGTATTTAAAAATAGAAAAAATATAGGAAGAACAAAAGTATCTACATTTATCCCTTCAGCGCTTCAGGACCACTTTTTCCTCTGTACCACTTCAGTCTCTGGGGAGAATGGATTCAGTGTTAGTATAATTTCTTCATGGAATTCTTCTCTTCAGGTTCATATACAGATGTCGCATGACTGCCAGATAATCCTCATTTTATGTACCACTGGGTGGGTCCTAAAGGTTACTCCTTTGATGGTTCAAGCCTTGAAACTAAACTGGTGTATCAGCAATGCAGTATTCACAATGCCTACAGTAACTATAAATATGCTGATATAGTTATTAATCACAAAATGGAACAGGCTCTCTACATAAGAAATATAGATAGTGCATTCATTTAAATACCAGAAAACTGAGTCCCAAAACCAGAAAGTCAAAGCCAA
>CM053583.1:106600899-106623118 GCA_028627135.1 Pseudochirops cupreus
AGACCAACTTTGAAAAAGTGGACTCTTCTCAGCAATGCACAGCTACATTACATTTACATGCATATATCTATATGAGATTTTTGCAGAAGTTTTGCAACTTTTTGTTTCCCTAATGCTTACTACAGTGCTTGGTACATAATAAGCGCTTAATAAGTGCTCATTGACTGGCATCCTATTTGGGGGAAAGAATATGAACATATATATATGTGTATGTGCTTATATAAGTATGTAGAAACTACGCACAAAATTAATAGATTACTGGTGAGGCATTTTTTTGATAAGAACTACCAACAAAGGGGGGGTCAAAGAGTATCTCATTCAGTAGGTGAATTCTATGGATTTTAAGAGGAAGATGTGGCAATATATTTTAGGTTTGGGGGACATGAGAAACCACAACATATGTGGAAAAGAGCAAGAAGGACAGTTTACCTGTATCATAGAGTGAATAAAAGAGAATAATATATAGTAACTCTGTAACGATCACATCAATAAAGAGAGTGAAGAGCTTTTTATTTTAGGAATATCATTTGGAAGATTTGAAAAGGATATTTGGAGAGGGAGAAAACTAGAATCTGGGTTCCAAATATGGAAACTATTGTAATAATGTACTTTTTCAGGTGCTGTCAAGCCCATTACTATCCTTCCAGTCTTGCAGCTTCACAACCTACAATACATCCTAGACATTTCACTTGCCCTCTTTCCACATTCCACCTATCTAATTAATAGTCAAGTCTTGTCAATTTTTCCACCACAGCTCTCACATTAGTCAACTCTTCATTCACACAGCAGTTGGGAAGGAAGGAGAGCACAGGAAAATACTGATGATACTTAACATAATAAATTTGTCTCTTGGTTCTTTCATTTATTATTCATCATTACTGTGATCCTGAACAAATCACTTCATTTTTTTCTGGGGTCCAATTTCTGCATCTGTAATTGAGAGAATTTAACTAAATAACTTCTGAAAACATTTAGCAGGCATGTAGTAGTTAATTAATAAATTATTGTTTCCTTCCTTCCTTCCTTCTTTCCTTCCTTCCTTCCTTCCTTTCTTCCTTCCTTCCCACCTTCCTTCATTCCTTCCTTGCTTCCTTCTCAGCTGTAATTTCATTCTATAATTCCAAATATAGTCTTCCTTTATTCTTCTGACCATTCCAGCAATACTGTGGTACAAGAATGTTTTATTTGTTGTTTGTTCAACCAGTGATTGCGTTGATATAGAGAATTCCCAATGTGGAAACTACGTCTACCAATGAAGATTTGTAATTCATTTTAAAAAAAATCTTTAAAAATTTTCTTGAGCTTTGAGATGTGTCTGTAGTCACACAACTAGTGTATGTATGAAGATAGATTCGAACCTAGAGCTTCCTAACTTTAAGACCTACCTTCTATTCACTAGTCCACCATACCACTCTCGGAATCAAATAGCCACAATGCATTTATTCACAACAAGTGCGACAATTTAAGAAAGCTCTCAAGATTGCTGATGGAAAACAAACAAACAAACAAAAAACAACAACTTGATTATTTCTTTGCGACATGAGAATACCAGATTCTTAAATCTTTCTACAAAGGAAAATTAAGAAATAATTTACTGAACATACTCTACTCCTATAGATGTTCCAGTATTCTCATGTGATTATTACCCTCTGCTTTCCTTTATTTAGACTAATATGGTTTTTGTTATTGCTCTTCCTCTAGCAACAACAACAATGGAAAAAAGTATTGTCTAATCATGTTGAGTATTTCAAAATAACAGACATAAAGATTAAGTCTAATAGGATCATCAACCTAATGTGCCATACAATGATGACACTGGAACATGTTGCTTTGCTTAGGACACCTGAACAATTGTGTCAGGATAAATAAAAGCCAATAAGAAATGGAGCAAGGGGATAAAAAGGAAAATAATGTGACCAAATCCAAATGCAAAGAGTACATTTGAGTGAGAAAGAGAAAGAGAGACATGAACAGAGAGAAGCAGAGACAGTGATAGACAGAGCTCAGAGAAGACTGAATTCAGAGAGGAACCAAATCTTAAAAAAAAAAAAAAAAAAAATATATATATATATATATATATATATATATGTACAAAGATGTTGTTTGTATCTTTTAATAAAAATGAAATTATTTTGGAAACAGTAATCACTGAAGTGTTATCTATCACCATAATGTAGACTTTTGCATGCTTTTTTATATAAATTAACTTTTGTTTATTTTTAGTTTACATCATTCATTCCCACAAGATTTTGAGTTACAAATTTTTGCTGCAACTTTCCCCTACCCACTACCCCAAAACAGCGATCCTATGTTTACCCCCTCCCCCAATCTGCTCTCACCTATATCCTCCCGCATTACCCTCTGACTTTCTGGTAGGTGGAGATGGATTTCCTTACGCCAGTGCCTGTATATCTTAATTCCCAGTTGCATGTAGATAATAGTAATAATAATTATATATATATGCACATATATATACATATACATATATACATACATATATATTAACATTTTATTTTAGAAATTTAAATTCTAGATTCTTTCCCTACCTCCCATTTCACCCACCCCTACTTTAAAGACAAGCAATTCAATACAAGCTGTACATGTCTAGTTATGAAGAACATCTCTACAAAGGACATATTGTGAAAGACTGACTATATTTCCCTTATTCCTATCATGTCCCCCTATTGTCCCTTTACAGAAGTGTGTGCTTCTAACAGCTCTCCCCCCCAACCTGCCCTCCCTTCCATCATTCCCCCTCTCATCCTCATCCCCCCACTCTCCTGTAGGCCAAGATACCAAATTTATAGTGTATGTCATTTCTTCCCTAAGCCAAAATCAATGAGAGTAAGGTTGACCCATTCCCTTTTGCCTTTCTTTTCTTCCCCTCCATTGAAACAGTTATCCCCTGCCTTTTTGATATGAGATGATTAATCCCATTCTTTCTCTCCTTGGCTCCTTTCATATTATTCCTCTCCCACTTCTCAATTTCACCTTTTAAAATATTATTTCTTCTTATTTAATTGATCCTGTGCCCTCTGTCTATGTACACCTATATATACACACTCACATATGTATTCATATGCATATATATCCTCCTATATAAATATATGCGTATGTGTACATACATACATGTACATATATGTGTGTATGTGTGTGTGTATACACACACACAATTATACTCCCTTCACCTATCCTCATACTGAGAAAAGTTTCATAAGTTACAATTATTGTTTTTCCATGTTGGCATGTAAAGAGTTCAACTTTGATAAGTTCCTTATGATTTCTTTTCCGTGTTTACCTTCTCAGGCTTCTTGTATCTGAATGTCAAATTTTCTGTTCAGTTCTGTTTTTTTCAGCAAGAATACTTGAAAGTTCTCTACTTCATTGAATTACCATATTTTCCCCTGAAACATTATACTCAGTTTTGCTGGGTAGGTGATTCTTGGTTTTAGTTGTAGCTCCTTTGATCTCCAGAATATCATATTCCAGGTCCATTGATCCCTTAGTGCAGAAGCTGCTAGATCTTGGGTTATCCTGATTGTGTTTCCACAGTATTCAAATTGTTTCTTTTTGGCAGGTTGTAATATTTTCTCATTAATCTGGGAAATATGGAGTCTGGCTATAACCTTCCTTGGAGTTTTCTTTTTGGGATCTTTCTCAAGAGATGATCAGTGAATTCTTTCAAGTTTTATTTTGCCCTCTGGTTCCAAAATGTCATGGCAATTTTCCTTGAGAATTTCTTGAAGGATGATTTCTAGGTTCTTTTTCTGATCATGGCTTTCAGATAGTCCAATAATTTTTAAATTGTCTCTCCTGGATCTGTTTTCCAGGTGAGTGGTTTTTTTCAAGGAGATATTTCACATTGCCTTCTATTTTTTCATTTGTTTGGATCAGTTAATAATATCTTGGTTTCTCATAAAATCATTTGTTTCTATTTGCTCCCCCCTAATTCTGAAGGAGTTATTCTCTTCTGTGAGCTTTTGGGATTCTTTTTCCAAATGGCAAATTCTACTTCTTAAGGTATTCTTCTCCTCATTGGCATCATTCTCATTTCTCTTATTTGAATTTCAAAATCCTTCTTAAGCTCCTCTATGGCCTGCAACTAGTTTACATTTTTCTTGGATGCTTTTGATGCTGGAGTTCTAACTGTGTAGTCTTCCTCCTGATCCATGCTTTGATCCTTTTTGTCCCCAAAAAAGGAATCTAAAGTTGGATTGCTGTGTTTACTTTGCTTCCTTTGCCTGCTTATGTTGGCAGTAAATTACTTGAATTTTTAGATCTGTGGAACTCTGCTTCCAGAGGGGAGAGCATTGTCTCAAATCACTTCAGTTTTCACAGCTGCCAGACCTATTATGAGGCTACCATCTCTACAGCCCCCACCAGCTTTGCCTCACTGGTCACGCACCTCAGGACCACCACCTAGGACCAGGATCCCAATCCAGGCAGCTTAAGGCAAGAGAAGTTATCTTCTGAATGATCTCTTGGGCCCCCTGTAATCTGCAGGCCAGAAGTTCTGAAACAGCTATGTAGTAGTGGCAGCAGGGCTACCACCACTGCTTTTCACCCTGGAGGCAGACACCCAGACTCTCTTCCTCAAATTTAGCTGAGTTCCACTGACCTTTCACTTTGTCTTTGGTTCTTATAGGTTGATAATTCTGGAAACTGCCACAGCTCCCAATGATCCACTTTCCCAAATGCTCCAGCTATGGCGGCCCTGGACCTGAAGCCATGACTGGTCTTGGCTCCCAGCGTTCAGCAAAGAGCCCTTTCCATCTTGCCTGCCTGGCTTCCTTCAGTGTGAGATTTGTTTCTCTGTGCTTTTATGTGCACTGGAGCTCTAAAATTTGTTTAGAGTCATATTTTATAGGTATTTAAGGTGGTTATGGGGGGGAGATCACAGTGTTCTCCTGCTTCTACGCTGCCATCTTGACTCTACCCCCAGCATGCTTTTATTTTAATTGCAATCATTGCAGAAGCTGGATTTTAGTCTCACCATCTTGCATTTACCTAAGAATTGCAAATCATTTTTAGAAATCATCAAGTGTGTAAAATTCATTTTTGCCCAACTAAATTAACACTAACCCTGCTCATATCTATTAATTCTTCTTTCTTGAACTATCCCATGCTACTTCTACTTCTTTCCTTATATTCAGTTTATGAGAAGACAAGAAGACAGCAAATACAGTATGAGTTAGTATGCAAATACAGAGTCTCTTGAAAGGTAGAAAGGAGAGTTAGGGTATAGCTAATAAACTGAATTCTAAATATCCTCCAGAGTATTGGTTAATTTTAGATACTGGGAAGAAGGATATATGTTTATTTCTATAATTTTTGTCGTTTTCATTATTGACAGTTCTGTCAAACAGTATGAGTTGGAATCACAAAAGTTTTAGAATTTCCTTTGATAAAAATGTAGAGATAGATACTGGAGAGAATACAAGTCAGTTTTCTGTTTATAAAACTATGAATAAATTTCTCCATGCATAAATATGAAATTATTTTACTCATACAGATAAACATTTCAATAGCATAGACTCATCATCTTACCCAAGCTAGAAATTCATCTTATATTGACTGGCCTGATTGTACCACTCATCAAGAAAGCTTTTGACGTCTCCATTTCTGATCTGGGTCATTTTGTCCCTTCCTTATGGAATCTGGTGGCACTTTGCCTTTAAGGGCTCACCAAATTGATACTGAGCTCAGTGAAAATAGCTCAGTGAATTTCAGAACTTCCAAGCTCAAGGAGTCCATAGGCCTCAGCTTTCCTGGTAGCTGGGATTACAGATGTGCACCATAATGTTTGACTTCTTAGTATTTTTAATCAATTCCTTCCTTTGGTGTATTCTGATTAATTTAAATTCTAGAAACTCAAAGGTAATAGATAGTCTTAGATTGATTGGTTCAATTAAATTCTTACCAATACACTCAGCACATGTTCTTCAATAAAGAACTAATATCTCTGGGGTTCAATTTCCTTATCTATAAAATATGCACATTAAAATGCCATAGGATCCTAGATTTAGAGATTTATGGGATATTGGAAGCAATCTAGTTCAACTAACAGATTTTACAGATAAGGAAACAGAGGAAAGAGAGATTTATTCAGAGATAAGAGGGGGAAATTTTTGAACATTGGCATTTCAACATTAGAATTTGCCATGTCCTCATTCTCTTGACCTCCTAACAACTTTTAACTCTGTTGCTTAATCCCATCCTTCAAGACCTATACTCTTTCCTTAGTGTTAATGTCACTGTCTCTAGGTAGTTTTCTTACAAGTCTGGTTCTAGAATATTAGGGCAATTTTTTTTGATAATTTCTTGGAAGATGATGTCTATACTCTTTTTTGATCATGGTTTTTGGGTAGACCAGTATTTTAAAAATGATCTCTCCTGGATCTATTTTCCAGGTAAGTTGCTTTTGCAATGGGATATTTCATATTTTCTTTTTTTTTTCAATCTTTTGGTTTTGTTTTATAATTTCTTGATTTCTCATAAAGTCCTTAGCTCTATTCTCATGTTGAAGGAATTATTTTCTTCAGTGAGCTTTTGGACCTCTTTTTGTATTTGTCTAATTCTGCTTTTTAAATCATTCTTCTCATTGGTTTTTTGGACCTCTTTTGACATTTGGGTTAATTTGTTTTTCAAGGTGTTATTTTCTTCAGCATTTTTTGGGTCTTCTTTAGCAAGCTGTTTATTTGTTTTTCATTATTTTCTTGCATCTCTCTCATTTCTCTTCCCAACTTTTCCTTTACTTCTCTTACTTGATTTTCAAAATCATTTTTGAGCTATTCTGTGTCCTAAAACCATTACACATTTTTCTTGTAAATTTTGGATGTAGGAACCTTGATCTTGCTGTCTTCCTCCAGTTGTACGCTTTGAATTTCTTCAGGTTGTGTGCTTTGATCTTCCTCATCACCAAGGACATAAGAAAATGCCTTTTTACCAAGAAAGTGATCTTCTGTAGTCTTAAGTTTTTTTTTTCCCATTTGCTCTTTTCCCCAGTCAATAACTTGACTTTTGACCTGTTTATTAATTGGAAGGTATACTGCCTCAAGTTTCAGGACTTTTGTGTAACTTATTGCACAGATATCTCTAGGAACCTGTAAATTCTCAGTTCCTTCAAAATGGTATGATCAAAGGAGAGGTCTTAACTCCTCTCCTGAAATTTGCTCTGGTCCATGAGCAACCACAAGTATCCTTTTCTGCCCTGGAACTGTGAGGAGGTTTCACTCTCCACAGTGTCCACCAGCTCTGCTATGCCAGCATTTCTTCTTGCCCCAGGACTGCCACCCAGGATTGTGACCCAGATCAGTCTCTGGATAACCCCACCATCTGTAGGCTGAGATCTCCAGAAGCAGCTGCTGCTGTGGCAGTGTCTTATGCTGCTCTGGGACTGTGGCCTGACCATGTTCCTCTCTCATACAGGTGAGAGAGGTTTCCCACTGACCTTTGAAGCTGTCTTTGGCATTTGTGGGTTAAGAAGTCTGGAAACCACTGCAACTGCCAATGATTCAGCGCCCTAAAACTTGCTCCTGTCCAGTCTGTGCTTTCTTGGCCTATTCTGGGCTCTTCTCTGCTCTAATCACCATGCAATAGATCCTTCTTGTTGGCCCTCCCGATTGTCTTGGACTGGAAATCTTTTTCTCTCTGTCATTTTGTGGTTTCTGCTGCTCTACAGTTTTTTTAGAGTCATTTTTTTGCAGATGTTTTTAGGGCATTTGGAGATGGAGATTTGAAGCAGGTCCTTGCTTCTACCGCACCATCTTACCATCTTTGCTCCTTCCCCTCCCCCCACTTTGTGGCTTTTAGTGAAATTCAAAGTGAGTTTATGCCAACAGTACAATTTATCAACAACAGCAATGTGAACTAATCAAGGGAGTATTTTATTTATTTCTCAGCATCACATTTTAAGAAACATTTCGAATTTGTGCCACTTGAAGATTGGCCAAAGGAACAAGGGATACTTGGTCTGAAGAGGATGACAACTTGGCAGTGTTAGAGAAATGAATGTGATGACTTCCTTAAATTATTTGAGGGACCACTTGCTAGAAAGATTTGACTTATTTGGCTTTGCCTCAGTGAAGAGAAATAGAAGCAATTAATGGAAAATATAGAGAGGTATATTTAAGGTTGATGTAAATAAATGATACCTAAGTGTTAGCATTGTAAAAGTAAAATTTGCTGTCTTGGGAGATTGTAAGCTCCCCAAATCAGTGGAGAACTTAAAACATAATTTGTCAGTTATGTCAGGAGATTTTTGTTTGTGTATGATTTCATCTTTCTATTTAAATGGATACTAAGATTTCTTCCAAAGCTGTTATTTTGTGAATTTGAAATACTCAGTTATATTGTCTGAATGGGAAATTCTTTAGTGAAATACTTTTATAAGATACACATTTGAAAAGCAGTAGGAGAGAATGAAATTATTTTTCTATGTCTTGACCAAGCTGTAATATTTTATTTTAGTATTAGATGAGTATTTTTAAAGGCTTGTTTGTGGCTTGTAAAATAATATCTAAGCACATTGATTATACTCCAGATATACTCTTCCTCAGGGTGATTTAGATTTTTTTCTGAAATGCTTTCTAACTTTTCAAACTTAAACAATTTTGTTTGGTTGTATAATATCATCGCTAGTCTGGTTGGTGGAATGTGGTATACATGCTACATATGACACATATCCATAGGCCAACTACATTTAAATTATGCTTTAATAAAAATATTTCACATTATGTCATAAAGTAATTGATGACATTATGGAATGTCACACAACCAGATTGGAAATCACTGTTGTTGTTTTTGTTTTTATGGTTATTGTTTGGGTTTTGGTTGATATCAACTTCCTAAAAGACACTTGGTAGTATTTTCTGTTCCAATCTATTGAAATTAAACTACAAAATTGGCCCTTTTTTAATGAAAATTATTGAATATCCATCATTTTGTAACAATGATAATTATCAGATATAGAAACAGAAGAGAGAGGAGGAAAGGACTGAGCAAGATGGGGATGTAGGAAATATATAACTTTATCATTCTGATTTCGTATAAACCATTCTAGTTCATCTTCACTTACGCTTCAAAAGGAGGTTTAGCAATAGTTTGATTAGGCTTTGAGCTCGATGAGAATCTCATAATCTCTCTTTTTTTAAATCTCATAATCTCTTATCTCTATATATGATATGATAATACTTGACACTAGGATTATGTTCCAAAAATGTGTGAACTTACTGGATCAGCAAAAGAGAAACAGAATATACTGCTGTTGCTGTGTTTCTTACAAATAGCCACTCAGGTGGGTTTTTTTGTTGTTTTTAAGAAGCAGCAAAATAAATCTTTCAAAAAGTTTTTTTTTCACTTTTTCCTTATTTTTTTCTAGACCTTGTCAATATTTTTTTACCTAAATAACTGCATAGATGGACATACTAGCTACATGTAGAGCTGAATTTTTCAGCCAAGAACATGAACAGAAGGAATAGAAAAGTGACATTCTATTTATGTTGCTGAGGGATTTTTTTTTTTTTTTGCTTTTTGGTTCTGCTTACTTCATTCTGCTTCTATTCATACTGGTGTTCCTATACATTTCTGAATTATGTATTTTTATGGCACAATAACACTGTTATAGTAATTCATTAATTGATTTTCACATTTCATAAATCAGCTGGTAACTCAGTCTTTGTCACTTATTGGCTTATGAATGATCAAAACCCCTAGGGAAGGCATAAGATATTCAGGTGACAAGTGGAAGGAAAATCAGGAAGCGATTTCTGGGGGAGACAATAAGATCCAAAGAATGAGAGTTTTCAGTGGTTAACGCACACACACTTACACACACACACACACACACACACACACACACACACACACACCGCAAAGAAATAAGAACAGAGCTAGTTTAATAAGATTTAAATTTGAATGCAAGTCAACATTCTCTTCCCATGAAATCTTACACTGACTTTTTGTCTCTCTTCACTAGGTGCATGATCACAGCAATAGGAGCTTAAGCAGCTAAGTGAGTAAGATCCCTTAGATCAAAGGGTGATACAATTATAGATTTAGAACTAGCAGGGCCTTGGAGGCCATTTAGGTCCACCTGACTTCCCACGTCCACTTTGGAGATGATGAATACAAAATAATGATTACCTTACCTACACATGTTTACATGGAGGAAGTCTATAATTCAGAATGTAAATTTATGGCTTTATCATTTCATATATTAATTTCATAGCTTGTCAAAAATATTTATTTCATTTTACCTGAGCCCCCTGTCATCCATAAGAAATGTCAAATTAACTATCCTGCTTAGCATAGCAAGAAGATTTCTGAAGTTAAATAAGTCAAACTATGATGTATCGGTCCTTGTTAGAAAAGATACAAAGGCAAAGAATAATATTTCTCTGAGCTTTATAGACTTTTGACTATTAAATGTAAGAAAAAAAGAAATAATTATATATTCTCTGAGTGTTCAAAAATCTGTATTCAATAGGAAATCAACTAAGAAATTTATATCTAAAAGGATATAGTACTTTAATCAAATGGCATTGATTGTTTCAAACACTTTATCCACTTACCCAGACCCCCTAGTAGAATGAACGACCAATAATTTCATAAGATCTTGACATAGCCCCCAAACAAGGTAATTCTTTCTTATGGAAAAAAGTAATTCATACACACCAAAGAATCTTTCTAGCATGAGTTATATTTAATAATTTAATGTAACCATCAATTTCTAATGTTATGCCTTTATTGAATATCAATAGTTTTAAATACAGTTTCCTTTGCTACCCTACTGTTGGTCACCTTATAGAATAATTTACTGCAGTGCTTATAACTCTGTTGAAGTAGGTGGATGAATGAGTCCAGGTGACAGAGCAGCTGCCTTTTAAAGTGCCTTGTATGGTGTATCACATAAACTGGATGTTTAATAAGTATCTATTGAATGAATACAAATTCTGATATTAGAACTTTTCATGTCTCAATCTGGTAGAAACCTTTATTTAAGAACAAATACCAGGTTCTTAGTTGCTGTAGTCTTGGCTACTCATTCTATGTTTTCTTTCTTTTCCTTTTCTTTCTTTCTTTTTCTATTTAATTTATTTATTTACTTTTAGTTTACAAGATTCAGTTCCACCGTCCCTTGAGACTCTTCCCCTCCCCCACCATGGTGGCATATAATCAAGTACAGGATCTGTGAATACTTTCACATTGGACATAAGTCTGGTTGTATAGAAGGGTTGTAACCAATGGAGTGAACAATGGGAAAAAAGAAAGAAAACCAATCATGGGAAAGAATGATAGCATGTAGATTGCTTCAGTCTCCATTTAAACTCTGTTCTTTCTAGATATTTCTCTCAATGTAGATATCTCCTTCCAACCCGAGACTTATAGAGTTGTCTTGTAGCTGTGCATTGCTGAGAAGAGTCCAGTTTTTCAAAGCTGGCCATCACACATACGATGTGTCTGTGATTGTGTAGAAATTTTTCCTGGTTCTGCTCTTCTCACTTAGCATCAGTTAATATAAGCCTCTCTAGGTGAATATGAAGACAATCTCCTCCCCATTTCTTATAACACAATAGTATTCCATTACATTGTATACCACAACTTGTTTAGACACTCCCCAATTGATGGGCATTCCCTTAATTTCCAGTTTTCTGCCACCATAAAGGGAGCTGCAATAAATTTTATGGATTCAGTGGAAAATCCAATGCCTCTGGATTCAGAAGACCTGGGATTCAGAAGACCTGGAACGAAACTCCATTTCTGATTCTTCTTATATATATTTACTTGGACAATTTATTTAACTTCCCTTGGCCTCAGTTTCCTCAACTGTGAAATACGAACCAGGATTTGGATGAGATGAACTCTGAGGTTGCTTCCAACTCTAAACCTATAATCACATTTCTCTATGTTATATTTCAGGCCTTTTTAAAAATGAAATTCTTCTAATTTTTATAGTATTGAACTTCTGTTTGCTATTTCACAGCTACTTTTGAGATAATGGTATTTCTTAAGCAGGACGGTGATATAGTAGATAGAGTTTCAGACTTGGAATCAAGAAGATATGAATTCAAATCCTGAATTAAATACTCACGTATGGCATGCTCTTGGCATATCAATTATATAATATGTAAAAGGAGAATATGAATGGCATGTATCATACATAGTTATTATAAGGGTGAAAGGACAAACGCATGCAAAACATTTTGCAAAACCTAAAACACCACAGAAAGGCTAAGCTTTCATTATTATTTCATGTGTAGATCTAAAGATAGGGCTGTCTTTATGGAAATCAGTATTTCAGTGTTGAAAAATGAACTAAGTTCTAGAATCTTCTTTCACTAATCTGCCTGGCCATTTCATTTTTGTACAACTCAAGGATATAAGGTGTTCTGATATATAGAAATCAATGTCATTTACTTATTGAAGAGAAAACAAGTCTTGAAATTTATATATTTTCATTAAAAACTAAATACAAACATTGGCAGTCTAGTGTCATTTCAAAATCTGAGGTTTCTTTTTCTCTGACCTTACATATCATAAATTTAAATCATATGGCATTTTAAAAAAGGCCTTTGATAAGGACTTTTTTATTTTACAACTTCCATTTATTTTTAATTTTTTAAACGTTTGGTCTTTATTTTTAGTTTTTGAAATTCACTTTTATAAGAATTTGAGTTTTAATTTTTTCTCTCCCCTCACCCCTCACTAAGATGTTATATAATCTGATATAGGCTATACATGTATAATTATATTAAATGTATTTCCACATTAATCATGCTGTGAAAGAAGAATTGCAACAAAAGGGAAAAGATATAAGAAAGAGAACACCAGAGAGAGAAAGAGAGAGAGAGAGAGAGAGAGAGAGAGAGAGAGAGAGAATAATATGTTTTGATTTTCATTCAGACTCCATAGTTCTTTCTTTGAATGTGAATTGCATTTTCCATCATAAGACATCTTTGTATTGCTGAGAAGAACTAAGTCTATCAAAGTTGGTCGTCACACAATGTTACTGTTTCTGTTACCATGTTCACCTAGTTCTCCTCCCTTCACTCAGCATCAGTTCATGTAAGTGTTTTCAGGTTTTTCTGAAATCCACCTGCTCATCATTTCTTAGGGAACAATGGTATTCCTTTACATTCATATAACACAACTTGTTCAACCATTCCCCAGTTGATGGACATGCCCTCAATTTCCAATTCCTTGCCACCATGTTGATCCTTTTCTCTTATGTATTTATTTAAAAATTATTTTAGTTTCCAACTTTCACTTTCATAAGATTTTAACTTCCAAATTTCACCTTTCCTCACCCCAAGATGGCATACAATATGATATAGGATCTACATACACATTCATATTAAAAATATTTTCACATTATTCATTTTGTAAAAAAGAATTCAAACTAATGCAAGGAACAACAAGAAAGAAAAGAGGGGGAGAGAGAGAGACAGGTAAAGAGAGACAGAGACAGAGAGAGACAGAAACAGAGAGAGACAGAGAGAGACAGAGACAGAGAGACAGAGACAGAGAGAGAGTCAGAAAGAGACAGAGCGCGCAAATAGTATTCTTTGACCTGCATTCAGACTCCTTAATTATTTTTCTGGATATGGATAGCATTTTCCATTATGAGTCTGTTGGAGTTGTCTTAGATCCTTGCATTGCTGAGAAGAGGTAAGGCTATTGAAGTTAGTTGCCACACTATGTGGCTAATACTGTGTACAATCTTCTCCTGATTCTCCTCACTTCACTCACCATCCATTTTGTTCATATAAGTCTTCCCAGGTTTTTCTGAAGTCCACCTGCTCATCACTTCATATATCATAATGGTATTCCATTGCATTCATATACCACAGATTGTTCAATGATTCACCAGTTGATGGACATCCTCTAAATTTCCAATTCATGGCCACCACAAAAAGATATGCTATAAATATTTTTGTACATATGAGCCCTTCCCCCATTTTTATGATCTCTTTGGGATACAGACCTTAAAGATGAATTGCTGGGTCAAAGGGTAAAGATGTATTTATAGTCCTTTTTTGCATAGTTCCTAATTGCTCTCCAGAATGGTTGGATCAGTTCACAACTCCATCAACAATGTATTAGCATTCCAATTTTCCCACATCTTCTCCAAAATTTATCATTTTCATGTTTTGTCATGTTAGTTACTCTGACAGGTATGGCATGGTACCTCACAGTTGTTTTGATTTGCATTTCTCTAATCAATAATCATTTAGAACATATGATTAGAGATAGCTTTAATTTCTTCATCTGAAAACTGCCTGTACATATCCTTTGACCATTTATCAATTGGGGAATGACATATTCTTATTAATTTGACTCAGATCTCTATATATTTGAGAAATGAGGCCTTTATCAGAGACACTGGCTATAATAATTGTTTCCTAACTTTCTGTTTCCCTCCTAATCTTGGTTGCATTGGTTTTGATTGTGGAAAAACTTTTAAATTTAATGTAACCAAAATTATTCGTTTTGCATTTCCCTATGTTCTCTATCCTTTGGTCTTAAATTCTTCCCTTCTCCATAGACCTGATAAGTAAACTATCCCTTACTCTCCCAATTTGCCTACAGTATCATCCATTATGTCTCAATAATCTATACATTTTGACATAATCTTTGTATATGGTGTAAGATGTTTGTTTATCCCTAGTTTCTGTCATACACTTTTCCAGTTTTTCCAGCAGTTTTTTGTCAAATAGTGAGTTCTTATTCTAGAATCTGGAGTTTTTGGGTTTATGAAACAGTAGATTCTACAACTGTCGACTACTATGTTTCATGTACCTAACCTATACTACTGATCCACCATTCTATTTTTTTTTAAGGAGCAGCAAATAGTTTTGATGTTTGCTGCTTTATAATACAGTTTTAGATGTAGTACAGGTAGGCCACCTTCCCTTGCCTTTCTTTTCAATAATTCTCTTCATATTCTGGATCTTTTGCTTTTCTAAATCAATTTTATTATTATTTTTTTTCCAGCTCTATGAAATATTTGGTATGTTGATTGTTATGTCACTGAGTAAGTAAATCACTTAAGGTAGAATTGTCATTTTTATTATATTAGCTCGGCCCATCCATGAGCAATTACTATTTTTTTCTAATTACTTAGATCTGATTTATTTGTGTGGAAAGTGTTCTGTAGTTGTATTCATATAGTTTCTGGGTTTTTCCTGGCAGGCAGACTTCTAAATAATTTATATTGTCTACAGTTAATTTAGATAGTATTTCTCTTTCTATCTCTTGCTGCTAGGCTTTGTTAGTAATATGTAGAAATACTAGTGATTTGTGTGAATTTATTTTATGTTGTGCAACTTTGCTGAAGTTGTTACTTATTTCAGTTATTTTTTGGCTGATTCTATAAATATTCCACCACATCATCTGCAAAGAGTGATTGCTTTGTTTCTTAATTGCCTATTCTAATTTTTTCACTTTCTTTTTTTTTCTCTTAATGCTTAAGCTAACATTTCTAGTATAATATTGAATAACAGTGGTGATTATGAACATCCTTGTTTCATCCCCGATCTTATTGGAACTGCTTCTATCTTATCCCTATTACATGTAATGCTTGCTGATGAATTTAGATAGGTGCTACTTGTCATTTTAAGAAAAACTACCTTGATTCCTATGCTCTCTATTGTTTTTAATAGGAATGGATGTTGTTGTCGTTATTGTTGTTGTTTTTGGTCAAAAGCATTTCCTGCATCTATGGAGATAATCATATGATTTCTGTAATTTTTGTTATTAATATGGTAAATCATACTGATAGTTTTCCTGATATTGAACCAAGCGTCCATTTCTGGTATAAATCCCACGTTGTCATAGTGTATTGCCCTCATGAGAATTTCCTGTAATATCTCTTTTAATATTTAATGTAAATATTTTGTATCAATATACATTAGTTAACTTGGTCTATAATTTTCTTTCTCTACTTTTGTTTTTCCCAGTTTAGGAATCAGTATCAGATTTGTATCATAAAAAGAAATTGGTAGGACTTCTTCTAGCTTATTTTTCCAAATAGTTTATAGTGTATTGGAATTAAATGTTCTTTAGATGTTTGGTGGAATTTACTTATAAATCCCTCTGGCTCTAGTGATTTTTTCTTAGGGAGTTCATTGGTTGCTGAAGCATGTGGTCATTCTCTGAGCTGGAATCCGCTGATGCCCCTGACCCTGCTAAGGCACATGGGGTTTCTAGAGCTGGCATTTGCCTGGTCCACTGCACTGGGGCTCAGTATCTCCCACTGGTTTACTGAGGTGGTGTTCCTGCGGGGATGACTCCTATCCTGAAATGTGCTTTCCTCTTACCCAAGTGAGATGGATCCCTCCTGCTGCTCCTCCAAGTTTTCTGGGCTGAAAAAGTACCCCACCCCATCCCTTTTCTTTCTCCACAGCTCTAGGAATTTGCCTGGAACACTATTTTCTGGTTGTTTAGAGGTCAATATGAGACAGGGACCTGCTGCTTACTCTGCCATCTTGCTTCTCGGAACAATTTATCTATCTCTATCTCTGTCTCTGTCTCTATATCTATCTCTATCTATCTATCTCTATCTCTGTATCTATCTCTGTATCTATATATCTCTGTATCTATCTCTGTATCTACCTATCTATCTATCTATCTATCTATCTATCTATCTATCTATTTACCTATCATCTATCTATATCTATTTATCTCTGTCTGTCTCTCTATCTCTCTCTCTATCTATCTATCTATCATCATGTGCCCATTTTGACCTTATCTTGGTATATGGTATAAGATGTTGGTCTATGCCTAATTTCTGCCATACTATTTTTTTCAGTTTTCCCAGCAGCTTTTTGTCAATTTCTGAGTTATTATCCCAGAAGCTGGAGTATTTGGGTTTATCAAACAGTAGATTAATAAAGTGTTAACTATTAACTAATTAACTAATGTATTTTGTGTACCTAAGCTGTTCCACTGATCCACCACTCTATTTTTTAGCCAGTACCAATTAGTTGTGATGATTATTGTCTCACAATATAATTTTATGTGTGGTATGGTTAGATGGGGATTTATATAATCTAATTCTAGTCTTACACAACTGAAGAGGTTAGAATAGCCTTCAGATTATTGGAGAGGAGAGGCCAAAATATCTATATATGACCACTACAATTTATTTGCACTTTACATCAAAGGATTCTCTCTCCCCCTCTCAGGTGTATATGAGGGTGTGGGTTAATTAATTAATTCACTGATGAGGTAAAATATCTTCCAAAATGATAAAGAAGAGTACATAAAATGGGATTTGCATCTAGGAAGACTTTTTAACTGGACAAAGCAACATTGCATAGTGGATAAGATAATACACTTGAACTCTGGGTTCCAATTTTACCGTGAACTTTTTTTTTTTTCTGTGTGATCCTAGGTAAGGGACTTATACTCTGTCTCATTTCTCTCATCTATATAAGTGGGTTAGATTTGATGGCCTTTATGGTTCTTTTCAATTCTAGGTCTCTGATTCTATGCTCCTAGATAAAAATAGAAACTTAAGTAGAAACCAACAATAAATTAGTGACTTTCAAAATAGAAAAAAAAAGCTCAATTAACTTTCCAGACAAAGGGATTTAAGAATAAAGTAAAATTTATTACATTTTCTCCAAAATAAATAATTGCATGTGCTAAAACTTATGAGTGTCTCTTAAATTTTACATGTGTCAATCTAGCCCTGAGCCTATTCTTGAAGGTATGTAAACAGAGCTTGTAACACATTGTTTAAACAGTTCAATATCCAGTACCTGATCCATACCCTTGAAATTTAACAAAGTCACTATTGATTTCTTTTCCCATGCTACAGTGTAGGAAATTTGTGTTTTTAAACATGAAAAGCTAGACCATGTCAATAGAAGCTTATACCACATCCCAAAACCAAGACAAAAACATTGGAAAACACACAAAACAAATTTATTTTAGAGGCCCAAAAGTTTTCTTAGGTAAAGGAAGGCATTAATTTTTGGTCTGGATTATCCAAACAAAACTACTAAGTTAATTAATTGAGCTAGCAAGATTAAGTTTCTATTTGTCTCTACAGTTATGCTAGCCACTTCTACTAAAATAGAATTCAAGATTCATTCCATTGAGAATTTTATTCTAGTCATTTACATGGATAAAAACAAACAGTCAGAAATCACGTTCTAGATTATGTATTCCAGGCTTCAGGTTTATAGGAAAATTAACATGCTAAATTGGACTATGCATGGAGGAGATAAGACTTTAAATTAGCTTTCAAGCAGGTATAGGAATTTTATAAGATTAAGAAGGGTAAAAATAATAGTATGGGTAAAGTAGCATTGGACACCATTGCAATGGAGGGAAAAATGATACATTCATGATACTTAGGGAAGAAAGATGTGACAAGAATTTGAAGCTCCCTGGATAGCAAAGTAGAGCAGACAATATTGACTCTATTGGTTCAAGTATGGTGTTGGAACAAAATGGAGCACAGGTTGATCAATCAGCAGTTATTAAAAAAAAAAAGAGTTTGTTGCCATTTCATGGAAAGGATGTTCAGCAAGGATACTCCAACATTTAACTTGTGTAAACATGGGGAAACCTATCTGGTCACCAAATCAGAATGTGGTGACATGAGAGTCTTGAGACATTTCTAAAGTTTGAAGGCCACTTAACTCCATGCCTGGGTTTTTCATGCTCTTAGTCCCCCAGGAAGCTGTAATTGAGGGACGTATATCTTAAGCCTTCACCCCTTGGGTTAGTCAGGCTCCATAGACTCATCTAAATCATGTGGAGGTATGGAGGGCATTTAGGAGGGTGAAAGGAGGAATGAAACACAGCTGATAGCACAGTAAATAGAAAGTGTACCTAGAGTTGAGAAGACATGAGGTAGAATCTCAAATGCTTACTAGCTGTATAACTGGACAACTTAATTTACCTATGTTTTCCTGAGTTTCCTCATCTGTAAAATGGGGTATGTAATAGCACCTACCTCTCAGATTTATTATGAGGATCAAATAAGATAATATTTCTAAGGTTAATAACATAGTGCCTGGTACTTTATTGGGACTACATAAATGTTAGCTGTTCTTATTGCTGTTCTTATTATCATAGTAGTGATCCTGTCAGATGCAGATCACACAGATGGACTACAAAAAGAATTTTGGTCTTGCTGACAGACATTGAGAAGTTGAATTTAGTGGAGGGAAGATGCAGTGATAAATTTGTAATTTGATTTTCCTACTTAGTATTAATATCTTATTATTACATGAGACTGACTTTGAAGTACTCCAGACTAATGCATCACTGCATAAATTATGGCAATTTCCACTATGATAAAATGGCTCAAGTATCATCCAGGTGAAAAGATGAATTTTCTGTTCAAAGGACCAGCCTATCAAAGTACAACTAATTTAATCACTAATATGCTTAAACTACTACTTACCTACTTGGTAATTCTCCTTTGGCTATGATAAACTATGAACAAAATGACCCTTAGATCAGTCAGGCTCCCTTGTATTTCTGCAATGCTAGTGGCAAAGTTGGGGGAAAGTGACAGAATATGTCAAGAATAATAAAGTTTTCTAATTGTCAATAAACATTCACTTAACTTTTGGTGCTCCTAATTTGAGATCCTTATTCAATTAGTTGCAAGTAAACACATGACTACCAAAAAAAGGAAATCACAGTGAACAAAACATTTCCTTATAAAATAAACCAGAATTGAGAAAGTTGTAGCCAAATTAAAGATTAATCTGTCAACCAAAAGGCATTTATTAAACCACTTACTATGTGTAAAGTAAAGGCAGCAGCTGATGGCTTAATGGATAGAACACTGGGCCTGGAGCCAGGCAGAACTATATTCAAAATCAGCCTCAGATACTTCCTAGCTTTATGAATCTGGGCAAATCATTTAACCTCTGATTATCTGACAAAAAAGAATCTATTGTATCAGCTGAAGAAGGAAGAAGCAAACCACTACAGTGTCTTTGTCAGGAAAAGCCCAAATGGAATCACAGAGTGTCAAATCTGACTGAAATGATTCAACAACAGCAACAACAACACCACATATCTGGCACTAGGCTACATGGTAGGGACACAAACACAAAAGTGAGATAGGCCCTGCTCTCAATAAGATTCCATTCTCATGAGCAGATAAATAATGTTTACAGATACATAAATAAAATGCATATATACAAAATTAGTACGTAGTGATGTAGTGATGGGAAGGGGTACTAACAAGTGGAACAATCGGGATTAACTTTATGGGATTTGATGTGGACATTGTGAATCTGAGCTTACTCCTGAAGGGAATTAAGGGTTCCAAGGCTGTGTCATACTCCTTGGAGAGGTTAAGTAGAAGAATTTAAGGAT
The DNA here is from genome assembly GCA_028627135.1 of Pseudochirops cupreus. NCBI lineage: Eukaryota > Metazoa > Chordata > Mammalia > Diprotodontia > Pseudocheiridae > Pseudochirops > Pseudochirops cupreus. The sequence continues at coordinate 106,621,252 of CM053583.1, forward strand.
TTAGTTTTATTTTGAGACTTATGGGAGGGGCATATCTAGGAACATGATCATTTTATGGTCAAGGATCAGAGCTGAAAACCATTCTAGATTTCATCTACTTAAAACTCTTAATTAAACAAATAAACAAGCTGAGGCCTAGGGTGGTAAAGTAGCTTGTTGAAGGTTACCCAGGTAGCAGGTTGCAGAGATAGGATTTGAACCCCAGACCTCTAAAGTCCATTGTTCTTTTGCAATACTAATGATGACTATTTAAAAAAGATCAAAATGAAGACAAACAAATCCTGTGCATCGGCATCTTTTGCAGAGAAGAGAAATTCTGTGAAGACTTGGATGAGATTTATCTCCCCAAATTTAATCATCACATATAGTAAAACTCCAGTGCAAAGGTGAGCTAGGGAGAAGGTGATGAAAATTATATTTAAAATATTGTTCTGGAGTAGAAAATGAAAGCAGTCAAAGTTTGATTCACACTCTCAATTTACATGTCTTTCAATGTGTTTTTTAAAAAAAATTTATCTGTCATTTTTATAGTGCAGCAATATTCTTTTACATTAATTTAGCATATTCTATCCATTTCTCAGTTTACTGGTATCTACTTTGTTTCCAGAATTTGTGATGACACAAAAAGTTCTGGTATGAAGATTTTGGTATATATGGGATCCTTTTTTTCCTCTATCCATTGTCTCTTTGCTAGATACAGTCATCATTATGGTCTCCAAGGCAAAAGAATATGGACAATTCAAAGACGTTAGCCTAAGTTCATATTATTTTCTACAGTTTATTCTCTACAACTTAAAAGCAATTTGACCAACTCAGTTTGGATCTCAATATGCCAACCTATATGCAGATTAATGCAAAACCCCATTTTTTTTTCATTCTTCTAGTAGTACATATATAGGCTTCTTGTTCATTCTAGTACTAAATATTATGAAAGAGAATTTCAATAAATGCACATAGATTTTAACATTTTCAGGTAATGATTTTCATGCCCCCTTAGGCTTGCCTAAAAGATAACTTAATGCTGTCTCTTCCCTATGCTTCAGGGAAATATGATTCTCTTCCTTTTAGAATATGAGATCCTTAAGAGCAGGGATTGTTGCACTTTTCAGTTTCTATCTCTGATGCTTAGCGCAGTGATTTGCACATAGTAAGTACTTAATATTTTTTAAAAAATAATTCATGCATTTTCTCTCACTGGTAGAGAGCCACCAGTGAGTGAAATGGATCTAGTTAAGAGAAGGAAATGGGTATAAAAAAACAAACTTCATTTATTCCACAGTTTTGTCAAGGACTAAATAACCTTAGAATCATAGCATCTGAGCAATGAGAAGAAACTTAAGGATCATATAGCTATTTCAAAGATAAGGGAACCAATCCATAAAAGTCAAGTGATATTCATAAGGTCACATAGTTAGCAGTAGCATATAGCAGTGGACTAGAATTTATTTCTGCAACTACAGTCAAATTTCCACTGCATTAAATATAATTTCTCTTTGAGACGATCATCTAAGGTATTTCCTAGGATGTAAAGAACTTTGGGAAAGTTACTTAAACTTCAGAACATCATCAGTTTATTCATTTGTAAAACTGAGGATTTTGTAGTAAATATACTCTAGTGTTTATTCCATCTCTTTATTCATCATCCTAAATCTGATATATATGCAGTTTTGTGAATAAGGTCACAATGGAAAGCATGGATAACTGCAACAAAAATTTGACAGATACTGTCATTTCTGAACCCATAACAGCTGCAGAACACTAATCCATAATCAGTCAAATCCTGGATTAAATCTCTTTCTTTTTATATTTTGCCAACTGGAGATGCAAAAATCACAGCTAAACTACACTGCTTTATTTTCATATCAGA
>CM053583.1:106623618-106652634 GCA_028627135.1 Pseudochirops cupreus
AGATGTCGGGAATTTTCCTAACTAGGACCTTAGACTGAGTGCGACTGAATTCAGAATTTTTCATCTAAAATAAACTCTCTCATGGTGAAGAGAAGAAAATCAAGTGGACCTAATAAAGCATTTTATTGCCTCTTATGCTTAAAAGAAGCTAATTATTGTATCAAGGTCTTCCAATCAAATAAATTAATTAATGAAGGCAAAAAAAAAATAAAAAAAAATAAAAAAAGATAGTTCTTGAATTAATAAAGAGTTAAAAAAGATAAACAGAAATTTTCTCTGGTAAAGAAATTCAAATAATATTGATACACAATGCTCCAAGTAAATGTTAAAGAAATATAAATTTTAGGGAGCAGAGCCAAGATGGCAGCATAGAAGCTGGAAAATTCTACGAGCTTCCCTCATAACCAGCTCAAATACCTAGAAAATATGACTCTAAGAAGTTTTACAGCTACAGATTCCACAAAGTCACAGAGAGAAACAAATCTCCCACTGAAGACAACCTGGAAGGGTCCATCAAAGCATGCTACAAGCTGAGCTCATTCCTGTGTGAGCCCATGAGTTTTAGCCCCAGAGTGGCCCCCACCAGCAGTGGGACCAGCAGACTTCAGGAGAGTGGATCACTAGCAGCTGTGACAGTTTCCAGAATTATCAACCCATAAATGCCAAAGACAAAGTAAAAGGGCAGTATGGACTTTGTGAGAACAGGGGGACCAACAACGCAGTCTGGCCACTGCCCCTGGGGTAAGAAGGGAAAAAGCAGCAGAGGTGCTGTGGCCATGCAGCTGCCTCCATGTGGCTGCTTCAGAGGTCCTGGACTGCAGATTTTAGGGGTACCACATGACCAATCAGGGGATAAATCACTCTTGCTTTAACCTGTTTGGATATGGACTGCTGTCTTGGGTGGACATCCTAGGGTGTGTGACCAGTGAGGCAGAGTTTCTGAGAGCTGTAGAGAGGGCACACAATTAATAGCTCAGGCAACTGTGAAAACCACAGTGATTTGGGACAAAGCTCTCCCGTTTGGAAGCAAAGTTTTACTGTGGCAAAGTGCTCAAAAGTCAAGTAATTGACTGGCAAAATGAGCAAGCAAAGGAAGAAAAGGAAACAGTAATCAAACTTTGGAATCCTTTTTTGGAGACATAAAGGATCAAAGCATGGAATGGGGGGAAGACAAAGAAGTAAGAACTCCTTTATCAAAAGCTTCCAAGAAAAATATGAACTGCTTACAGGCCATGGAGGAACTCAAGAAGGATTTTGAAAATGAAGTAAGAGAAGTGGAGGAAAAATTGGGAAGAGAAATCGAATGATACAGGAAAATCATGAAAAGGGAGTCAGCAACCTGTCTCAAGAAAATAGCACTATAAAAGTAGATTAACTTCAATGGCAAAAAAGGCCCAAAAAGCCAAAGAGGAGAAGAATGCCTTAAAAAGCTGAATTTGCCAGAGGGAAAAATAATTTCAAAATCTCGCTGAAGAGAATAATTCCTTCAGAATTAGTTTGGAGTAAATGGAAGCTAATGACTTTATGAGAAATCAAGACACTATTAAACAGATGCAGACAAATGAAAACATAGAAAGCATTGTGAAATGTCTCATTGGAAAAACCACTGACCTGGAAAATAGATCCAAGAGGGATAATTTAAAAATTATTGGACTACCTGAAAGCTATGATCAAAAAAAAAAGAACCTAGAAATCATCCTTCAAGAAATTCTCAAGGAGAATTGCCCTGATATTTTAGAACCAGAGGGCAAAATAGAAAGTTAAAGAATTCACCAAACATCTCTTGAAAAAGATCCCCAAAAGAAAACTCTTAGGAATATAATAGCCAGGTTCCTGAATTCCCAGATCAAGTAAAAAATATTTCAAGCAGCCAAGAAGAAACAACTTGAATATTGTGGAAACACAACTAGGATAACACAAGATCTAGCAGCTTCTATATTAAGGGATCAAAGTGCTTGGAATATGATATTCCAGAGCTCAAAGGAGCTAGGATTTAAACCAAGAATCACCTGCCTAGCAAAAATGAGTACAATGTTTAAGGGGAAAATATGGTAATTCACTGAAATAGAGGACTTTCAAGCATTTCTGATGAAAAAAAACAGAGTTGAATAGAAAATTTGACATTCAAATACAAGAAGTAAGAGAAGCATGAGAAGATAAAGAGGGAATAGAAATCATAAGGAAATTATCAAAGTTGAAGTATTTCCATTCCTACATAGAAAAACAATAATTGTAACTTATGAAACTTTTCCATGTATGAGGATAGTTGAAGGGAATATAAATGTATATATGTATGCATACATATATACATATATATATGTCTATGTATGAGGGTATATGTGCATATGAATATATATGTGTGTGCATATATGTGTACCAGTATACATAGATAGAGGGCATGGGATCAATTGAATAGGAAGGGATGATATTTTAAAAATAAAATTAAGAGGTGAGGGAGGAACACAATGAGAGGAGATAGGGAGAGACAGAATAGGGTAAATTATCTCATATAAAGAGGTAAGGGAAAACTGACACAATCAAGGGGAGGAACTGGAAGGCCAAATGGAATGGGTCAAATTTACTCTCATTAAATTCAGCTTAAGGAGGGAAGAACATGCACACTAAATTGAGTATATTACCCTTCTGGAAAGTAGAAGGGAAGGAGACAAGAGGGAGGATGATAGAAGGGAAGACAGATTTGCGGGGGAGGGTAGTTAGAAGCACACACTTTTGAAAACATACAGGATCAAAGCAGAAAATAGAATAAATGGGGGACAGGATAGGATGGAGGGAAATATAGTAAGTCTTTCACAGTATATCCATTATGGAAATGTTTTGCAAAACTTCACATACACAACCTATATTGAATTGCTTCTCTTCCCACTGAGTGTGGGTGATGAGGGAAGAAGGGAAAGAATCTGGAACTCAAAGTTTTAAAATCAAATGTTTAAAAACAAAAATTATTATTGTTCTTGTTGTTGTTGTTATTGTTTTACATGCAACTGGGAAATGAGATATAGAGGCACTGAGATATGGAGACCTATCTTACCCCACCAGAAAGTCTGAGGGTCAATATGGGAGGACATAGGAAAGAGCAGATTGGGAGAGGGAATATGCAGTGGGATTGCTGTTTTGGGGTAGTGGGTAGGCAACAGACAGCGAGAAAATTTGTAAATTGAAATCTTGTGGAAATCAATGTTGTAAACTAAAAATAAACATCAAATTTATAAAAAAGAAGACATATGAATTTTAGCAACTCTAATATTCTTCTCCACATTCATCACATTGGCAAATTTAATTTAAAAAAAAGAAATGAAATGTTGTAAAGGCAATGGGAAAACAGCAATATTAATGCTTTCGTTGTAAACCTGTAAGATGGTTCAGGTGTTCTGCAAAGCAATTTGAAATGAAGCACCACAGAGTTATTAAGTTTTATATAATCTTTGACTTAGTGATACCAGTGACCCTAGAAATTTATCCCCCCAAACAAGCCACAAAAAAAGACTCTTCTCCTATGTATCCATATTTATAGAGGCTTTTTTGTGGAGCAAAGACCTAGAGACTAAGGGGTTCCCATCATGAATATATTTTTGCAAAAATGTATTGTAAGGAACTATAAAGGAGACTCTTTCATGCCTCCAGTGCACAGTGTTCCTTACCTTTCCATTTTGAGATTTCTTTCTTTCTTCACAGTTTAGTTGAGGATCCAGCTCCTATTAGATTTTTCTTTCTGGCTGCAGCAACTCCATTACTAATGGTTTTACCCTTCCCTTTACTCTGTTTTACACAAACAAAGACACACATACTCATGCCCACACACTTATACACACTCACACACTCACACACACACATCCTTGAACACATATCACATATTCATGCACACACATACATATATATGCATACATGCATGCATACACACATGTATTTATGTATATGTATATATATATGTATATACACACATATGCATATATACACACAGTCAGTTCTCAACATTTCTGCTTTAAATTTTGCAACTTTAAGTGTTCAGGGGATTTTATTAGCAACCTTATTTTCACTTTTGCAATGGAAGCCATGACATTTGTGGTTTTACGTAGTAGAGAAAAAAAAATGAAAGGTACCATACTTTCAAGTTTGTAGAGTGGCTGGTGTCCTAGGTGTTCTTTGACCTTGTTTATCCTACTGCTGTACATGTTGTACAGTAAATAGTTCGTTATGCATTTATCACATATTTTTACTGTTTGCCATTAAAACACAAATTTTATATCACAATTACTCCCTCAAAGCATAATGCAAATCCTTTGGATCTAAGTCCCAGCATGCAAATTCACTGATATTGTTTAGAGGGAAAATAAAGGTTAGAAAAACTTCACACCAGAATGTCTGCCACCACTGTTGAGCTAATCTCCCAGCTGGCTAGAGCTATTGAAATAACTGATCCTGAGATGGGATTGAGGGGTCAGGGAGTCCAGCAACCCCAATAACCAGAGTCCCTGGAATGCAGTCTGGAAAAAATTCACAGACTCAAGCATTCTCCAGGTCAACGTGGCAAAGATTTATTATTATGATATACAGCAGGCAAGAGTTCTTAGGGAACCTGCAACCTTAAAGGATATTTTAAAAATTTTATAGGATATTCTATAGTAAAACCTGTGCTAATCATGCTAACTAGGTGAGTCAGGGTGGGATTAGGGGGGAGTTAAGGATTGATCACTTCTTAATGGAACATGTACTTTTAACATCTACTGCTCATGTATATTTCCCAGAATTCACTGTGAGAAGCCCAAGGGTGGAGGTGGGGGAGCGCTGCATGGAGGTGTGGTTTCAGGCTTGGAATGTCAGTAAGTCAGGTAGAAGCAGGAGAACTCCATGGCTTCCCCCATAACCACATAACATTCCCATAAAATATGACTCTAAACAAATTTTAGAGCTCCAGAACCCACAAAGTGACAGAGAAACAAATCTCCCACTGAAAGCAGCCTGACAGGTGAACAGAAAGGATTCATCACAGCATATTGGGAGCCAAGCCCAGCCCTGCATGAACGCATGGTTTTAGCCCCAGGGTGCATGATCAGCCTTGGCTAGAGCATTTGGGAGAGTAGATCACCAGCAGCTGTGGTGGTTTCCAGAATTATCAACCCATAAGTACCAAAGACAAAGTAAAAGACCAGTGGAACTCAGCTGAATTTGTGGGTGCAGAGGAGTGGGTCTGGCCTTCTGCCTCCAGAGCCAGAAGTAATAAAAGTGGCAGCCCTGTCACCACCTCCACATAGCTGCTTCAGAGTTCCTGCCCTGCAGATTGCATGGGGGACTAACAACCATTCAGAGACCAAGTACTCTTGCTTTAACCTGCCTGGATCAGGATCATGGTCTTGGGTGGTGAGGCACGTGACCAGTAAGCGAAAGTTGGTGGGGGCCATAGAGAGGGTGGCCTCCTAATACTTCTGGCAGCTGTGAAAACCCCAGGAAATTGGGACAAAGCTCTCCTCTCTGGAAGCAGAGTTCCACTGTGGCAGTTGAAAAGTCATGTTAATTGACTGGCAACATGAGCAGGCAAAGGAAGCAAATCAAGCACAGCAATCCAACTTTAGATTGCTTTTTGAGGGACAAAAAGGATCAAAGCATGGAATGGGAGGAAGACAACACAGTCAGAACTGCACCAAAAGCTTTCAAGAAAAATATGAACTGGTTATGGGCCATAGAGGAGCTTAAAAAGGATTTTGAAAACCAAATAAGAGAAGTAGAGGAAAAATTGAGTAGAGAAATGAAAATGATGCAAGAAAATCATGAAAAGAGAGTCAACAACCTGACTGAAGAAAATGACACCTTAAAAAACAGACTAACTCAAATGGAAAAAGAGGGCCAAAAAGCCAATGAGGAGAAGAAAGTCTTAAAAAGCTAAATTTGCCAGAGGGAAAAAGAATCTCAAAAGCTCACTGAAGAGAATAATTCCTTCTGAATTAGATTGGACCAAATGGAAGCTAATAACTTTATGAGAAATCAAGATACTATTAAACAGATCCAAACAAATAAAAAAAAATACAAGGCAATGTGAAATATCTCATTGGAAAAACCACTGACCTGGAAAATTGATCCAGGAGATATAATTTCAAAATTACTGGACTACCTGAAAGCCATGAACAAAAAAGGAACTTAGAAATCATCCTTCAAGAAATTCTCAAGGAAAATTGCCTTGATATTTTAGAACCAGAGGGCAAAATAGAAATTGAAAGAATTCATCGATAACCTCTTGAAAAAGATCCCAAAAATAAAACTCCTAGGAAGGTTATAGCCAGGTTCTGGAGTTCCCAGATGAAGGAGAAAATATTACAACCTGCTAAGGAGAAATAATTTGAATACTGTGGAAACACAATTAGGATAACCCAGGATCTAGCAGCTTCTTCAGTAAGGGATCAAAGGGCCTGGAATATGATATTCTGAAGATTGAGAGATCTAGGATTAAAACCAATTAAAACCAATACTCACCTACCCAGCAAAATTGAGTATAATGTTTCAACAGAAAATATGATGATTCAATGAGGTGGAGGATTTTCAAGCATTTTTTTTTCTTTTTGGAGGGCGATGGAGATTAATTGACTAGCCCATGGACACACGGCTAGGAAGTGTTAAATGTCTGAGGCTGCGTTTGAACTCAGGTCCTCCTGACTCCAGGTTCAGTGTTCTCTTTGCTATGCCACCTAGCCACCTCAACTTTCAAGCATCTTGATGAAAAAACCAGAGCTTAATAGAAAGTTTGACATTCAAATACAAGAAGCATGAGTACGTAAACAGGGCAAAGAAAGCATAAGGAACTTTTCAAAGTTGAACTATTTACATGCCTGCAGGGAAAAACCATAATTGTAACTTATGAAACTTTTCTTGGTGTGAGGATATTTGAAGGGAATATAAATGTATTTGTACATATACTTACACATCTGTCTTTATATGAGGGTATATATACGTATGAACACATATACATTGACAGAAGGCACAGGATTAATTGAATAGGAAGGGATGAAATTTAAAAGGTGAAATCGAGAGGTGGGAGAGGAATAGAAGGAGAGGAGGCAGGGAGAGACAGAATGGAGTTAACCATCTCATTTAGAAGAGGCAAGGGATAACTGTTACAATGGAGGGGGAAAACAGGAAGGCAAAAGAGAATGGGCCAACCTTACTCTCATTCAATTTGGCTTAGGGAGGGAGTGACATACACTTTAAATTGGGTATCTTGACCTACAGGAGAGTAAGGGGGAAGGAGGTGAGAGGGAGGATGATAGAAGGAATGGCAGCTTGTGGGGTGAGGGTTGTTAGAAGCACACACTTCTCGAAAGGGACAGGGACAAAGCAGAGAACAGAACAAGTGGGGAGGTGAGATAGGTTGGAAGGAAATGTAATCATTCTTTCACAATATATCCATTGTAGAGATGTTCTGCATAACTACATTTATTCTGCCTGTATTGAATTGCTTCTCTTTCCAGTGGGGGTGCGTGACAACAGAGAAAGGGAAAGAATCTAGAATTTAAAGTTTTAAAATCAAATGTTTAAAATATAATAATAATAATAATAATAATTATTATTATTTCTATTATTTACATGCAACTGGGAAATAAGATATATAGACACTGGGGTAGGGAGATGCATCTTGCCCTATCAGAAAGTCGGAGGGGTGATGGGGGAGGATATAGGAGAGAGTAGATTTGGGGAGGGGGTATACAGTGAGATTGCTGTTTTGGAGTGGTAGGTAGGGCAAAGACAGGAAGAAAATTTGTAACTCAAATTTTTTTTTGTAAATGAATGATGTAAACTAAAAATAAATAAAAGTTAATTAAATTGATAAGTTGATTTACTTGATCCCCTTCGTTGAAATTCTATGATTCTATGGATTTACAACTGTTTAAATGACTGATATTCAATTTATTATGAAGTTAAGTAAAATTGGTTATTAGTTGAAAAAAAAAAAAAGAACCGTCATTAAGTCAGAGAGGAATCAGAGCTGACCAAGCTGCCTCCCATTAATGTTATGACTGACCAGATGAATGTTGGGAGTATACATATATTTCAAGCTAATGAGGGATTCAGGATGTATATAATGAGCTAGGGAGTATACATATGACTGAATCTAGGATATATATGATAGGTATGACCCAGTACATTGCTGCTTCAGCCAGTATACAATTTCATCAAACTGGTAAATTCTATAGGTGCAGTTGGCTGCTGTATGAGGAAGAGAGATACATATTTTGTTAGGGCATGCTGCCCTTGAGGTAGAGGGAAACTGCCTGAGACAGTGTTTGAGGCTAGGAAGTGATGTGATTTTGCAGCTGGATGTGATTTTACACACTGTGGTTCAAGCACAGGCACCCAAGCACCCCATCAATCCCATCATCAATTTTAGGCTCAAGTTTAAATATGAACTAACTTCTGCTGTGTCACCGTACTCTGAGATCCGTAAATATCTCAAAGAGCAAATAAATTAGATGTCACTGACAGATTATTTCAAGCTGATGTATACTGCTCTCCAGTACCATCCACCAGTTATGAAAAACAGAATGTCAGAGGTGATTTTGATACCTAGCCAGGCTCAGTGTCTTCCAATAGCAGTAACTAATTTCTCAGTAATTTCTTCCTTGGTTTTAAGGGGTGGCCAAGATAAAGAGATTTACAGCAGTGTAGTATATCATAGTATTCCTTTACACTGCCATATAATACAGTGTAAAGAAGGTTTTAGGTTGAAAGTGCCTTGATTCTAATATTTTATTGTAGTTGTTGTTGTATAGCATTCATGTAATTACAGGTTTTATGTTATGCAAAGTGAATTTTGTCCAAAATCAATTTTACTGGGATAATGGCACAAAAGTTCACAGAATTCTAGGGAATTACTAATAAGAAAATATTTTCCATGTTACCAATTTTATTTTGTGTACTACATTTTATAGGTTATTTTGTTGTTGTCTTGTTAGGAAAAGTGCATTTATCAGAATTAATATTTTGTTGTAAAGAACTGTTTACAGAAACATGTATTTTTAAATATCTCTAGTGAAAAATTACAGTTTTTTTATGGTTGTGGGAATCTAACCCACTATCTCCTATAAATTAAATGTATAAACATTAATTTTTTAACCTTTGAACCATTTTTCTAGGAAAATTTTCCTCATGTATGTTGAGGATTAACTATATTATTTTGTAGTATGCATATATTCATGTATGCACACATATACATACAGTGTCTCTATACATGTATATCATGCATAGGCACATGCATATTATATATAGCACTACATAGAAGACATCTATATGCATAAAGCTATGTACATAAGTATAAACATACATGAATATATATTTATTACTTATTTGTGAACATATTGTTTTGCCCTCAATATCATATAAATTCACAGAAGGTAGGGATTATTTCATTTTTCTATTTTATCCACAGTAGACATCTAATAAATAAAGTTTCTTGAACTGATAACAAACCACTACTCCTTCTTTCATTTTCATTCCAGATTTTCCTGAATTATTTTTCTAGCAAGATAAATTAATTCCATCCAAAACAAATCAATTTGATGATTTTATTTAACCAGTTTTCTATTATGCTTGGTATAGCAGTAGAAATGCTTACATTGTAAGATCTCATCTTCGTTCCATTGACTTTTTTACTGATATGGTTACTTTATAACTTATAGGATCTAGGAAGCAAGCTTTTAATTTATCCATATCTCTGTAAGTTGAAGCACAATGTTGAAAAGGTCTCTGCTTAAGGCTATTCTGCATTATATCCAGATTTAACTTTGATAAAATTGACATTCTAGCTTCTTAAGTTAAAAATTTATGTGACACATGACTATATCCAATTTGCAGATAAGGCATTATAATAGAAATGGAACTTTGCATACAATACTACAGCTTCAGGCTTTAAGGACAATAATGGTACTTATTGGCTTTCCCATATCTTTCAGGACTGATTGCTACATGTAAGCCTGATTGTGTGCCTTCTGTAACATGCTAAAGATTTTCATCACTAACCCAGGGGACGCAACAAGGCCATTTTGATTTGTTTTCAAAATTGCCTTCAAGGGCAAGAAAAAGCTAACAAGTCTTTTGTTCTTCCTCTGACAAATGTATAAAATGGATGCTGAGAAGAAATTTTGCTCCTAGATGAATAATATTCTTATTGATGTTGGTAGTTGTTTCAGCCTCAGGTTTGCAGGTAGCTAATTTCAAGATTTTCAAGTAACTAAATGTTGAAGTTTGATAAATAAATACTTCCTGAACATTTTCATTTCTGTTACTTGCTTTGCATCTACACATACTGTTTTCTTGTTGTTCACTGAAATTGGTGGAGACAACTTCAAGAGCTGAATTTTTTTAGTCTCATCACAAATCATTTTTTCATATCTTTAGCTTTGATAAATTTTCATTGATGGGTGTGGCAGAGCCAAGATGGTGGTGTAGAAGCAGTAAAACCCCGTGGCTCCCCACATAACCACCTCAAATACCTACAAAATATGACTCTAAACAGATTGTAGAACTATAGAACCCACATAGTGACAGAGAGAAACAATCCCCCACAGAGGGCAGCCCAGCAGGAAGGCAAGAAGAGTCCATTGCAGCACACTGGGAGCTGAGCCCAGCCCTGTGTGACCACATGATTTTAGCCCCAGGGTGGCCCCAATCAGCTGCTGTAGCAGACTTCAGGAGAGTGGACCACAGCAACTGTGGTGGTTTCCAGAAGTATCAATCCATAGATGCCAAAGAAAAAGTGAAAGATCAGTGGAACTCTGTTGGAACTGGGTGGGTGGGAGGGGCAGAAGAGTGGGTCTGGCCCTTGTGCCCAGAGCTAGAAGTGGCTGAGGTGTGGTGGCCCTGCAGTCACCTCCATGTGGCTGCTTCAGAGCTCAGGGCCTGCAGATCAAAGTGGGGTCAAGAAATCATTCAGAGGGTAATCACTCTTGCTTTAACCTGCCTGGATCTGGATTGTGGCCTTGGGTAGTGATCCTGAGGTGTGTGACCAGTGAGCCATAGCTGGTGGGGGCTGTAGAGACAGCACCCCCCGTATAGCTCTAGCAGCTGCAAAAACACCAGCAATTTGGGACAAAGCTCTCCCCTCTGGAAGCAGAGTTCTACTGTGGCAAAGAGCTCAAAAGTCAAGTAACTGAGTGACAACATGAGCAAGCAAAGGAAGCAAAGGAAACACAACAATCCAACTTTAGATTCATTTTTGGGGGTCAAAACAGGATCAAAGCATGGAATGGCAGGAAAACAACACAGTCAGAACTCCTGCACCAAAAGCTTCCAAGAAAAATATGTACTGGTTATAAGCCATGCAGGAGCTCAAAGGGGATTTTGAAAAGCAAGTAAGAAAAATGGAGGAAAAATTGGGAAGAAAAATGAGAATGATGCAAGAAAATCATGAAAAGAGAGTCAACAACCTTACTGAAGAAAATAACACCTTAAAAAATAGATTCACTTACTAGCCATCTGATCATGGGCAACTCACTTAATCCTATTTGCCCTGTCCTCCAAAAAGCAAAATCAATCAATCAATCAAACAATCAATTTATCTTTGATGATTTTCATGCTTATTTTTTAATGTATTGTATATCTGCTATTTACATTTAACTCTCTAAACATATGACCTTATGAAGTAATAACATTCTAGATTAGGAGTCAGGAAAAAATGAATTCAAATCCAATTTCACACACGTTAGTTATGCAACTGTGGATATGTCACTAACTCTCAGAGCTTTAGGTTCCTGGTTTGGAAAACTGTGTATAATAATACCCGAATATCCTACCACTTTATTTATTGTGAGCCTCAAATGAGATATTGGAGGCAAAATTCTTTATAAACCTTAAAGCATGATATGTAGGCCAGGTATTAGGCATTAATAGTAATTTCCTGTAATCATGATATCTCCAAATAACTGTGGCATATTTTTAATAAACAATGAACCATAAATTATCTTAGAACATGGATTTAGAATTAATAAGAAAGATATGATGTCCAATCCCACATTCTTATTTTATAGCTAAGGAAATGAACCCTGAGACACTAAGTGACTTGCCTAAGGTCACATAGACAGGACCCAGGGAAAACAGCAACAACAATAATAGCAACAACATAATTTAGATTTAACTATTCCGATTTCAAACCCAGGACCCTTACAACCTACATGGTGCTACCATCTTTAGTGAATACTTGTTTTCTTTCTGCTCTCTTTGCAATACAAGTATTTTAAACAAAGATTTAGTCACATAACGAGGATAAACAAACAACTTTGCAGAATAATGATGACTTTGGTTTCTCTTAATTACTCTGTACATTTAAGTCTAAAAGAAATACTTTGGAAGGTCTGCTAGTGAGTAATCCAGGGTTCTGTATTCTCTTGGAGTTAGAACTAATAATAATTGGCCTACTTTATTCTAATTTCTAATACCTGTCCTAACTCCTATCCTAAGAATTATAAACAAATAAGTTATTTGTTTATAATTTATTATAAATTATAATTTATATATTAAGTTATTACTTCTCAAGTTATTACAATAAGAATTAAAATAAGACAATACAATTGATTCATATGACATTTTCTTCCATTGCCTTATTTTTGACATGTCTGATGGAGGTCCTGTTGCTTATTATTAGTTAAAGGATAGTTTCTTCACTGCCTTAATGTAAACTCGGAAAGGTTAATAAATAGGTCTACTAATAATGAGAGTAGAGTTTTCTTATAGTATCCAAAAACTCCTGAATATTTCAAAAGTTTTCTCTAAGAAGTTAATAGTGAGGAAACACTGCTGATTTCTGTTTTATGTGAGTAAAATTAATATCTACTGAAATCTAGATTTTAGTGAACTTATATTGTACTTAATACCAAAGGAAGCATATACTGAGGCCATTTTTTTCTGCATTTCTCAATAAGGGAGAATGACAACAATTATGGCTTATTCTGCCATCTTGACTCATGAATGACTATATTTTCCTTTCTTGAAGGCTTTCAAGAAAGGAAGACTGATGGAAGCTGCTGGAACGGAGAGAGAAGTTACCCTATCTCTATCCAGGTCACTATATGTCTATGAGCACACAGTCACTTATTTTTCTTTGGCATTTCTTCTTTCCTAATTTTAGGTAAATAAATATTATGAGATAGGAACTCCCAGGAGACAATTGCTATTAGTTGACTGATCAAAACATCAGAGGAGTCTCCCACTGACAAATGGAATCAGTAACTGAGTCTTCCACAGTGGTAGTTGCTTATAACAGAAAAGAGCCTGTAGATGCAGGTAGAAATATAATCCCTTTAGGATACTAGTACAATCAGGGATTGTGAGCAAGATGTGGAGAAATACTGTTTATGGGCCCTAAAAAAAAGCTTCAATGTACCTAACCCAGAGAGTTACACAAAAGGGAAACCCACAGAGGATTCCAGAAGTAAAAACAAAGATTCCAAGGGCCAAGAATCAATCCCAGGTGCACATGTTTTAGGTTTTGTTCTTTTTCTACATTAATGGCTCAGTCCCATCTACTAAAGGCAACTAGTTTGCAAAGTGGGTAGTAGAACAAAGAAAATACAAGTTAAAATGCAATCTTTATCTCCATACACTTATTAGCTGTGTGAACCTGCATAAGTCATTTAACCTCTGCCTGCTTTGCCTTCATCATCTTTAAAAGGGGATAATAATAGTATCTATCTTGAGAGGTGGGGGCAATAAAATGACTTATTTTTAAAGTGTTGTGCTACTCTTAAAGCTCTATATGAATTTTGTTTATTTTTTGTTATTAAATCACTTTGTGTTTGTAATGGCAAGCAAAGTAGGTAACATCTTGTTTCAGCTATTTAATTATTTAGCAACTTGTTTTAGTTCCAGTTTCTTGTCCATAATTATATCAAGTCTTTTGTTAAGAAATAGAACTTATGAAGGTGTAGAACAGGGAGGACCTTAATCATATACAAGGAGAAGCCCAGGCTGAGAGGAGAAATGAGAGGAAGAATGTCTGTGGTGTCAGTACTTTGTCTGTCTGTTTTGATGTCACTTTGTCAGATTTATCTCCTGATAGAGAATGTTGCTGTTGCTACAGAAGCCTTGGGTCCTTACTACTGGTTCAGAATTCCTGAAAGAGGATTTTCTTGTTGTATATTTATAGAAGTCCTTATTGATGTTTTCAGAGGTCTTGTGACTACCCTGATGATTTATGTTGTTTTCTCAGATGTTGTTTTTGGGTGTGTGTTGATTTCACAGGCAGAAAGTGAATTGGTAATGGTGCCAGCAATGTGAATGAATGTTATTGTGGCTATGTTAAGATTTGTCTTCCCAGGAAGAGAAACCGTGAAGGACTTGAAGTGGACTGGACACTGTTAGCTTCAATATGGAATAGGAACTGGATAAGGAGATGGACAAGGAACTGAGAGCAGCCTGCCCTTGAATCCTGGTGACAGTTGGGCAGATTCAGGCAGGAGCTGGGACCATGGAAGAGGAAACATGGAAGCTGAGAGCCAGCCTTGAGTCAAGAAGAAAAGACCTCTCCTTGGGTATTTAATGCAAACTGAAAATATCATGATTTACTGTGGCCTAGGGGTAGGAGGACTTTATACTCTGTATCCTGTACTCTTCAGGATGATTGAATTAAAAATGATTGGAAACTAATCTCCAATTAAGAAAAAAGAAGATTTTTTAACTGAGAGATTAAGACAATATGACCCAGGGGTGGAGAACTCTGACCTTTGCACTTTGTGTCCATTAAGGAGGCTTGCCTCTTTAAGGATGATTGAGCTAAGTTCTTACTGGATGATATCTTTTGCTTAAAACTATGTGACCACTGTGATTAAAATTATGTGGCCACTTTAGTGATAAGTTGTTATGTCATAACATTGTGAATGCTGTACTTTGATTTCTGTGGGCATGTTGCTCTAATTTACTGCTGAATAAATAAAGGGTTCACTATACTATGTAATCAGGACCTTGAAGCTGTTCACAGCATCATGCCTCTGGAAAGCTGCTCATGCTTGGCTTTACAGTGTTTGAGTCTACTCATCTGAGGTACATTGTGTTTATGTGCACTTGAGTACACAAGGAAGAATATGTTCCAGATTTAGGGAATTATTTTGCTATTTCTATCCTTACTATACCTTACCAACAAATACTTCTTTTGCAAAAGCTGATTTATGTAAAATACTTGACTGATGTTGGAGAATACACTGGATGGGAGCTGGTAAGAGCAATAGTATTCAAAACTCCAACTTGTCTGGGTAACCTGTATAATACCATGTATATAATTACTATCATTCCACCTCGAATATAACATAACAGACCAATGTGAGTGAGAAATTGGGTTCAGTGGGGGTATTACTACACTTGGATATTATTCTACCATGATTTTGAAATAATACTTTCTTTGAGTTCATTGTCAAATATTGCCTCTTGATAAATCCACCCTCAAAATCTTTTTAATTATAAACTGATTTTGTTTTCTTTCCAAATTCTTATCTAATTCAAAAGTACAGCTGCAAAATCAGAGTGAGAATCATTATGACAATGCAACTTCTCAATTAGAAATCAGCATGGGATTAGTGGGGATAATGATCAGTCTGTAGTCTGAGATTTTCTGACTGTCTCTGTGACCTTAGGGAAATTCATTTACCCCATTAGACTGGAGGAACTAAAGAGTAATAATATTTTCACCTTTATTTGTATCTCTAGTGCTTATAGTATAGAGATATTGTCTAGTATATAGTAGGTGCTTCACAAATGTTTATTGACTATTAACTATCCTCTATTTATCCTCACTTTCTTTATCTATGTGAAAAAGGACCTGGACGAAATAGCCTTTGAATGCCCTTCGAGTTCTAGATCAATAACCCTATGATGATTTCTATAACTATACTTCCCCTAGGACAGTAGAACTTGGAAAACGAAGAAAATGTAGGAGAAAAAAAAGAGAAAGTGTGGGAGCATTTGTCAACACTTTCTATGTCTTTTCTTTGGCTTGTCTTTCAAAATTCAGTTTGATGCAGTTTATATCTGCCATTTCCTTGGGTTCTCCTAAAGCTTTCCCCTGTTCCTTCCTCTCAAGTTCAAACAAATTCTAAGTGAAATTCCTTAAAGGGCATGATGAAGGAGTGCCTTATTTTTTGTGTTATTTTTACTTTTAAGCCTTATACCAGCATTCAAAATACTTAATTTGGTATAATGACATTAAATCATTTTTTCTATTATTTGAATTCAGACCATGCAATGTTTATTTCTTACAAATATAGCTATTTCATAAATTAAGAAAGACTTCAATATCAACTTTTGTAGACAGTCATAGTTTCAGTAATGACCTATACTGACATCTCATCATGGTTGCTTTATTTGGTGTCATGGTCCTAATTAAAACAAAGTTCTACATTCAGGATTTATTGGAAATTGATACTTAGGAAGTAAGTACAAACAAAACTATTACATGGTTCAGCAATATGACAAAAAAAAAGAAAGCGCATTCACTCGCTACATGGCAATATAGACAGAAGTTTACCCCTGGGGATGTGAAAAACTCATCCAGATCTAGGGGAAGGAGGAAAGTTGAGTAAAGCACATGCTCAAAACTGGTGTTGAACAGGGAAATTATTAACTTTAAAAAGAGACTTGGTAAAGAACAGTAATTGGTGAAAGATGTTGAAAGGAGCATTGTCAGCATTTGATGTGTTGGATAAATTCTCAGAGTCACTTAACAATACTAGGCTTAGGTGGGAGGCATTTCTCTGTTGAGATCAGAGTTCAAAAGTTGGTTTAAATTGACTATCTAAGGCAGCAAAAAAGGAGTTATCCATGGTCCACACTAGTGAGTCAGAAGTTTTTTTGAGTTAGAAGTCATGTGCATTAATTAATTTACAGAGGGTTAAAATTGTTCCGAACAGTGGAAAGTAAGATAAAATTGTCTGTCATGGCCTATATATTTTATAGTCATTAGGAATATTTAGTCTAAATGACTCCCTATTGGAGCTCTATCATTATAAATATAAAATAATACAAAAAATATAATTAATACAATGAAGTAGGAGTGTTCTTGACTTTTCAACAGCTATGGAGTACAATTTTTTATGAGCATTACCCTCATGGAAATGGTTTGAATATGGAATCACAATATGTTTAACTATAGGTTAAGGGACAGACTACTTAAGTTTGGAGAAGCACATCCCCAAACGTTGACCATTGTATGATGACCTTTTCTTAGCTACTGAATTTCTATAACCATCTAATAAGGAACTGATTACCAGTCTTTACAATCAAGGATATTTATTTTTATGTATTTAGTGCTTGGGAGTCCCTCTCAGCTAACACAATGGATGTCTCAGACAAGGTACTTTGTGTGTTATAATTCAAAATGATAGGTGAAATATGTGATTATTCCTTTAAAAATTAGGGTGAACTCAAAATCTAAACATTTTTCTGGGCAAATAAATGATGGGAAAGTCCAGATTCTTACCAGTTATCATTTGACATGCTACCTCTTCTTTGGAGAAAGAGTTAACTATAATACTACTCTTTTAGCTTAAAGCCCCAGAGGTTTTTCTGCTATAGCTGTTTTGGAAAACACAAAATTCTCACATATGCACAGAGGGGGCTTTCTGTTTATGTTTATTTTGTGTGTAATGTATTTCTCTTCCTGAAAGAGAATTCTCACTCCATATTCCTATCTCTGTGGAACTAGGAGAAAATGAGATGCTTCAGATAAGCATTGTGTTCAGGTTTCATTCTGTCTTCTTCAGAAATCCATTTCCTGTTCTCCTTAAATAGCATTTCTGAGAGAGTGTGACTTATGGTCAAGGAGTCCATGTAACACCTTGTTTAATTGCAAATTACAAAATTGGCCCATGTCAACATCCATTTATAACCAGTTTTTATTTGAATATATTTTATCATCACTAACACCATTTGATAGCATAATGACATAGTAGGTGCAAATATACACCAAAAAGCACTATCTTTAAAATGAATACTATTCCTAAGTACACGTAAAGTTTGGTATCTTTATTAGATCCTATGTGTATATATATATATATAAATATATATATATATATATATATATATATATATGTATATATATATATACATATATATATATATACACACATATTTTCCATTTCTATGTGCTTAATGTTTTTCTTTTGAACCAGAACATTATTATGAGAAGTGGTTCATGGTCTTCTTGTTCTTTTTTTTTTTTTCCTTAGCAAAGGGATCTGTTACACAAAAGGTTAATGACCATTGGTTTATTTGCTTCCATTCCAGAAAACTGCCAAAGACTCTCTGGATTTAGAGCTTCTCAGTTTCTTACTCCCTATTTTTTTTTCTCTCCTTCAAATAAGTGGGAGAGGGAAAGGCACATACATGAACAAATGCTGTGTGTAATGGATAAATCACATTCCTGGACTTTCAGATTGTTTATTAGCTCAGCAAAATTTCTAGACTTTGATTTCATCATTTTTTAGGAGTAATCAAAATTATAATTGTACTCTTTTTAGTCTTTGAGAAAATCCAGAATGATAACTATAGTCATTTTGAATGGAAAACTCTTCCAAAATAAATATTTTCATTTCCTTAATCACAATAACATCCTCTTACATTTAAAATAACAATAGAAATATGAACATTAATGTTAAATAAATATGAATGAATATGTATCTGTCAATATTCTTGTTATAGATTTGTGACCAGGGACCCCTATTCCAAAGGCAGGGAATCTTATATTTATGCATAGAAGGTTGTCATCTTCATTGGCAATGTAGTTACCCATATTGCTGAATCTGTTAAGTGTTGGAGTATTTTAGCCATATACCACAACAATGATTTATTCACACTGTGACAGTAATGGAAACTGAAAAGACACTATATAATTTTCATGACCACAAACGAAGTGAGAATAGGAATGCTTTAAATAATTACTATAATAAAAATAGACTACATTCACTTGAAGACATTTAATGCTAATCTGTATTTCAAAAAATATAAGTCTAGATAAGATTTTTCAGTTATAAATATACATTGATTTCAGCATTTGGGAACATCAAAAAAACCTCATTTGAATATATATTGTGTACTTACCAAATTTCATTTTGAAACAATAAAAATAAGATTTCCAAATGAAGTAATCAGAATCAAAGCTACTGTAACAGGATTTTTGAATCTTGAAATATAATCATTTCAAATTTTAATTGAGAGGATAAAGTAAGTATACCAAGTAATATGTATTCTTCATTAAAAGTGATAATACTTTTATGATCCTATATTTTCAGAAGATTCTTTATTTTCATTTTTTGCATATGGATTTCTTTAAACTAAAAGGTTTCATTAGGTTCCAATGCAATTCATTTCTCAGTTGTAAATGAAATTATGGTGGTAGTAGCAATTATGTCTTATACTTAAACTTCAAAACTTCTATGGGGCCTTCATTTTCTTTTGCTCTGGATAGTCCATTCATCAGCGTAGATAGTAACTCATCTTTTTCTTCTTAGCAGATTCACATCTATGTTCTACAATAAATCCTTCTTAGAGAATCTAAATATTGTGTTGTTGGAATCTCTCTGGGCTTTAAATATATATTTGTGGATGATACTGAAATATTATTATCTTTCAGTTTCCTTTCATTTTTAGGCAAATCATTTTACAGTTATATATGTCCTGGGTGATATCTTTTATTCCATTTCTTTCATTAGAAAGGCAGTAGTGTTTTGTTTTGTTGGCATTTTTGCTGTTGCTATTGTTGTTTGTCCTTCCTTCTGGAAGAGGAAGGTGATGCAATGATATGCATGTAAATTGGATTTAAGTGAGGGAGGGCTATACAGTCACCAGCCTTGCTTTCTCCTCTGGGGCCATCTGGGTCCAGTGGCAAGATGTAGATCAGAATGACTAGAGATGACTTCAGATGCAGTGGGACATCTTGACATTTTTAAGCTAAGATCTTTGAAAGTTATCAGTTTGGCTGAGGTGAGGCACATTCAATGTTTAAAGCTCAGTAAGAAATGAGGCAAAGAATGGGTACTTTCACCTAGTTAAAAAAAATAGGTCTGGGAGGGGAAGACTCTCAGGGTTCCTGGTCAAAAGAGACAAAACAGAAGCAATTGTTAGTTATGTTCACTCTGAGCCAATCAGGCCCCAAACCATGACCAAGTGGGGCTTGATCTAGGACCTACTGGCCAATCAATGAGAGCCAGATTGATTTGGGTTAAAACATTCTTTTGTTGTTGTTCTTGTTTTGTTCCATTTTGTTTTACTATATAAAAGAAGTCATAGGCCTAAACAAACAATATATGTGTATGTGTATATGTATACATATTCATATCCATGTGTGTATGTATATGTACTGTGTATATAAATATGTTCATGTGCATGCATATGTGAATATGTATGTATATCAGCAAGCACACATGTTCATGTGATTTATATGTGAAGATGTGTGCATATGTGGGTGTAAACATATGCAGTTTATATTTCATAGAATTTAACCCTTAGTGTGCAGTGCATTTCTTCTTTATTCATTGGGTTTGTCAAATTAATATTCTTAAAGCAAAGGACAGCTTTAACCATGTCACTCCATTGCTCGAAAAGCTTCACTGACTGTCTGTTATGATAAAATACAAACTTCTCTGTTGTTAATTTTAATCCCTGTACAATTTGATTCCAGTCTATCTTTCTAGATTTATTTTATATTTCTCCCCATAATGTACTTTACATTCCAAATGAACTAGTCTACTCACTATTAGTTGTACATCATATATGAACATCCATCTTTCACTTCCATGCCTTTGCATGGGCATTCTGACTTGTCTAGAAGGTTCTAAATCCTTATTTCAGTCTCTTTGATCTTCTGACTTGATTTGAGTTTCAACTTAAGTTTCACTGCCATCTTGAGGTCTTCCTGATACCTTCCACTCCTGAACTTATTTATAGTGCTATGTAAAACTGCACCAAGATTTTTGGGACATGCTGTATCTGTGTGCATGTATATGTTTATTTGAGTATGTATACATATATATGGACATAATTATGTTTCCAGATAACTTACAAATGGGCCAACAAATCTTACACATCATATTAATCATATTAGTTTTTGTGAACACATTTCAGCATAAAAATGTTCATCTTTTGAGTGGTTGTAACAATTGTATTTATTGCAAACATTCATAGGATTTTAGCATTTAAAATTCTTTAAAGGTAATTTAGTCCAGTTCTTTCATTTTACAGATGAAAAAACTAAGACTCAAGGAGAAATTACTTCCAAGTTAATACAGAGAATAAATCACGGAACCAATGAGTTCTCTGAATCCTGATCCAGGTTATTCAATACTGATTATGGGCTCCAAGTTCTGCATGGGTGCTTATGAAGAGATGAAAGATGTAAGGAAGGCCTCAGACTTGGTGAGTAAATACTCTCTGAAACATCTATGAATGAGAATTTCACAGAATGGGAAAACATGTCAGAACTGGGATCTGTAACAAAGGTAGGAGAAGGAAGGAACAGGGAAAACATAAATAAAGCTGGGAGCAAAAAGCAGGGAGGCACAGCAGCTAGATTTTAAACCCCTTAAAAATAAGGTTTCAATTTTATAATTTCTTCTTTCTTCTACCTATCCTCACCTGTGGACCTATGATTTGATATGTATGTGTAACTTGATTATTCCAATATAGATTGGGTAATTATTTTACAATTTCAAGTATTAGGGACTTAACTATTGCACTAAGATGTTAAGTGTCTTACTCACTGTAACATAGCCAATATGTTTTCCTTTTCCTCTATATGTAGGCCTTAACTGAAAGCCAAATTTGGAGACTAGTTATTTATAATGAAGAAGTACTTACATGAAGGATATGTGCCCAGGTATTGTTCTGGGTCAATAAAAAATAATTTTCCATGTAAAATTTCTTATGCAAAATGCAGAAATTCTAATTACATACTGATGAGAACTGGCTTCCAGCATTGATGGTTCACCATTAATAAGGTCTTAAAGACTTTAAAAACAATATTCTTAATGGCAAGTTTATGGTTTTAATAATGTGTAGCTTGACCCGTGGTAGTGCATACTTCTTTAATACCTCATTTTTGACAAAATGAGTACACTTGGACTTGCCCCTCCCACTTTTTTTTTAAGAACTGCCTACAGACAAATGGAAAATAAGAGCTAAGATATCTAGAAATAAATATGCTAGATAAATACAGAAAGAAGCCTCTATCTATATAGTAAACCATATGTGTCAAGAAACTGTATAATCTCAAGAGACTGGTGAGTTGTGTGGCTTAAAAAATGACAGCACACAAAATCAGTGGTTAAGTGAACAGGTGTTCCTTGGCCAAGCCTATGATGGATGCTGCAGGAGTAGGGATCATAATCAGCAAATTGATAATGAAATTCCTGGTCTGAGGATATCTTTTACTGGACCAACATTCCTAGAGAGAAGAAAAGGCATCTCAGTGTAGTTTCTGGACCAAGCAGAAGCCATAGTCAAGAAACATATTTATAAAAATACAAAATGTGGAAGAGTTAAAAATGGACTTAACCCTTTACTTGAACTCTGAGTTTGATAGACTGTACAGTTAAGAGTGGAAGGGGGTTGATTCACTAGCGATCCTGAGTGCTTTTCTATAGAATAGAGTCTAACTTCCAGTTTAGTTTACTATGCCTAGAGTATAGTTGTCTAGGGAAAATGGAAAAGAGATTTATCTTGATTAATTGTTTATGGGTTAGAGTATGAATTCTTTGCAATTTCCAGTGTGTGAATAAAGTCTAGATTATGTTAGATTGGGGTGGCTAGGTGGCACAGTGAATAGAGCAATGGCCCTGGAGTCAGGAGGACCTGAGTTCAAATGTGGCTGCAGAAACTTAACACAAAAACTAGCCATGTGGCCTTGGGCAAGTCACTTAACCCCAATTACCCTCCAAAAAAAGCAAAAAAAAATTATATTGATGTATTGTTAGCCTGATTACTTAGAGAAGAATTGAGAACCCATTTTCCTTTTGATATAAATATTCAGACAGTATCCAAGTTCTAGTGTTAAAAATGAGAAACCCTATATGGGGGCATGAGGTTTAGGAATATTTCTGTGAGATTCCTCTAAGATTTAATTTGGTCTGTTGAATCGCAGATTTTTTTTTTCTTTCTGGACAATGAGTTTCACATATAAAAGCCTTCTTGCTATGTTAGCCCTTTGTTTTTGTTATTGGGATCCTGCCCTCCACTAGTGCATTAGAGAAATTCTCTTGTTTTATTTGTCCTAATCCCTTAGTTATTTCAAATTTTCTTATTGAATAACCTCAAAAGCAATCTAATTTAAACTTCTCAGTTTAGAGACAATGAAACTGAGAATGAAAGTTATGTCTTCTCTTCAATAATTCACCTCCTAATAAGTGATTCTCTGAATAATCACTCTCACTAGCCCTCCTCATATCCAATCTGTTGTCAAGTCTTGTCAATTTTAACTTCATAATATCTCATTTATGCCCCCTTGTCTCCTCTGACATTGCCATCATCCTGGGAACAACCCTCATTGTCACTTGTCTTGACTATTGTGATAGTTTGCTGCTTGGTTTCCCCTGCAGTTCATTCTCTTTGGCTGTCATATTGATCTTCCTAAGAACAGGCAAGTTTGACTATGTCACTTCCTACCCCCATTCAGTAAATTTCAGTGGTTTCTTACCACTGCTAGAATCAAGTATCAAATCCTCTGTTTGTAATTCAAACTCTTCATACCCTGGCCCACTCATACTTTCCCAGTCTTCTTATTCTTACTCACTCCAACATAATTTGCAATCTCAGGACACCAGTCTCCTTATTGTTCTTTGCATAAGACACTTTCCCTTTTCATGTAAGCAACATCTATCGAGCCTGAAACAAACTTAATAATGCCTGGAGTTTTCCCAATGCCTTTAATAAGAAGTACATAAAAAATAAGACCCTCCCCCCCCCCAAAATATTGCCTTAATATAGTGTGGAACTGTTTACTATTGGGGTCATGTTCATCTTGTGCAGACTTCTTCCCAGGATTCTAAGCCCTTTTTTCTCCCCATACTGTCTTTTGGAATTCCAGATCCGTTTTTGTCATTCTTATTATTGCTGTTGTTGTTTAGTCCTTTCTGTCTTGCCCAATTCTTCATGTTCCAACTTGTAATTTTCTTTTCAAAGATATTGGAATGGGTTGCCATTTCCTTATCTTGACCTCTTACTGACTTTTGATCCTTCCAATTCTCTCAAACCCTTCATCTTCATCAAATACTGACCTCTGTATTGTGAATTTCTATACCAGTAGATACCTTCACTATAGACTGTAGACCTTTTCTAGAATACAGTTCACCTTGATCATTTCTTTTTTGACTCAACTCCAGGTCTGACCTAATCCTACAACTGTCTCATATAATGAATACCCAGCTTCGTCTTACCTCTCTGAATCCCACTTTCTTTCTCGTTGCTTGTAACTTCTTTTGTTCTAGGCACTGGATTCTGACTTTCTGCCTTTACTCTCAGTATTCTTTCATGACTTAGAACCAAGAACTTTTATGACACTTGGGACCTGCCTGATTCCTCAAGCTCTGATTCAGTTTCTCTAATTCTGAATCTTTTGGCTTTGATCCAAAATCTTCTTTTGCCTATACCATGTTATAACTACATGTCCTGAGATACTTTAATAGCCAATCTATACAACTTGGTAATAACCAATAAATATTGTTATGCTTAGCAGAAATATTGCAGTCTCAAGGATTTGCATAGGCATCTCTTAGTGTCATAGAATCATAGGAATCTCAATGTAAGAGGCACCTTAGAAACCATTGAGTTCAGTACCACAACTTTGCTGGAACACACTGAGATGCCAAGAGATAAAATGATTTTCATTAGTAATTGCATAGGCAATATTCCAAATTTGAATCCAGTTTTTTTTTCTCTCTAAATTAAAGGCTCTTTGGAATACACCAAACTCCCTCTCAATCAGCACCAATCAAATAACACAACTGCACAAACATTCAAATGGATACCCCATGGAATCACTTTAAATTGTGGAGTTTTAACATGAGATCTATGAACTTGCTTTTTATGTTTACATTTAAAAATTCTTTTTGTATGTAATTGATTTATTTTGTAATCCTATTACATTTTAACATTTTATGTAAATTTATACTTTGAGAAGGTGTCCGTGGGTTTCACTAGACTTCTAAATTGTTCCATGATGGAAAAAAAATGGCCAAGAACTTCTGCTTTAAATGATGAATTAATCCAACTACCTTTAAAATATGACATGATTTGCAAAGCAAATAGCAGTTGATTTTCTATATATTTTTTTAAGAATACACAAAGTCATAAAACATAATGTGCACCTACCTTTCTTATTTTCTTCAATCACACGCTTAGACAATGTGCAAGAACATTTACCGTGTGTTAATAATGATGACTAGGGATTGGCTGAAGCAAATACATTTGGAGTGTATTCTAATAGTGGGAAAATTGGAGGCCTGAGAACTTTCCACATGATGCTAAAGTGAATTGGAAGTACCATTATTATGAAACAGTCATTTTTAGGTAGTCAGCTCATTTATAGTGTAACTGATTTTACTGTGAATATATTTCTGGGTTTACTCATGCTGCGCTGCCAGCACAGTGAAGAAAGAGAACATGTGTTTTGTTTTTCGGTTACTGATATTTGACAACACATTAATTAATCATCTTAAATTGGGACTTAATTTCATTGCAGGGGGGGATATTTTGCATATTAAACAAATTCTAGCTAATTACTTTATGTCACAGCTGTATTGATGATTAAAATAGAGATTCCCCAATGTATAACCTTATTCTGTGTAATACAGTAAACATCTCTAAAATTTTCATGAAGATGGTACTATAAACATAATAGGTTTAAATGAACTGACAAGTGACTAAAATAGTCAAATTAAAATATTAATTTAATTGACCTTTTAATTCATTAAAGAATATTATTTTCATATTTTGACAAGTATGGAACCTAATTTGTTTAGGACAAAAGGTGGTGACCGTATAGTTTTTGAAGAACTGAGTGACTCAGTATTCTAGGGAAGTTGTTTTACTATATCCTCCATTTTAGTATTTTAATTCTCTTAGTTGTAGCATTTGCTATTTTACTATTAAATTCAGCTTTACAGATAGACTAAAATGATATTTTTAGCCATCAGACAGGACTTTATTAGTAAGGATATTATTAAGCTGCTGTTTCCCAACATTAGAATCCTGAAGACAACTGATTTTCACCCACTGGTTCCACCCCTTTCATTTAAACCTTGCTGATTTTTTATGTCACATCTAAGGATTATCTTTTGTCCCTCATTCAAAATCATGTCTGGATTTCACTCACTTGCCATTCTCCTTCCACTCATAGCTTAATCAGTCACTCAGTCAATAAATAAGCATTTATTAAGTGTCTACTATGTGTCAGGCACTGTGCTAAGCATTGGGATACAAAATGATATGGAAAAACAATCCCTGTCCTTAAAAAGTTTGTATCCTAAAAGGAAGACAAAATACAAAGAAGTTCACACCAATAAATCTATATGTAGGATAAGTAGGAAATAACAAACAGAAAGAAAACACTAGAATTAAGAATGTTTCAGGAAATTTTTCAGTAAAGAATGAGATTTTAGTTAAAAATTATAGGGAAAAAGAGAAGTCAGTAGTCAGATCTGAAGAGGGAGAACATTCCAGGCATGGAGAACGGCCAGAATAAATGGATTTTCTTTTTTGTGGGTTCTGAATAATGGAAAATGCTCTTACTCTTTCCCAGTCACCAGCGAAACAAAGGTGGGTTATCTGCTTGTTCCATGATTTTTAGCATGATATTTTCAACAATGTTGTGAGATGCCTTCAACATTGATGAAAATGGCATCAAAGTCAGCTACTGTACTGATATTAAATTATTTAATTTGAAAAGACTATAAGCCAAAACTAAAGTGGCAGAAAAGTTGGTACATTATTTTTTCCTTGCATATGATTGTGCGCTCAATTCAGTCTTTGAGGCTGAGAGGTATCAGAGTACATATTAACTCTATCTTGTGCCAATTTTGGCATGCCATGGTCTACTTGAAGAAGAAAACAGAGGTTATCCATCAGCTAACACCGCAACATCCATAAGAGGAACCATTGTTTAAAGCAAAAGGAGAAGTTCACTTACTTTGACAGTACACTTTCCAGAGATGTACCTATAAATAATGATCAAGCTTGATGTTTGGAAGTTTCCTACGGAAAATATGAGAGAGAAGTATCAGACTGCCTGCCAATAGCTATAGAGCTGTTGTGATTCCTTCATTGTTGTAGACCAGTCCAAAGCCAGGGAACTGAATTGCTTCCATTTGAATTATCTCAGGAAGATTATGAAGATCACCTGGCAAGATATCAAGATATCAGCCTTTATACCTAGATCATGCACCCATTTAGACTTGATTTTGGTTATACACCATTAGATAATGGTCTATGCCCAGTTTCTGCCATACTATATTCCAGTTTTCCCAGCAGTTTTTGTCAAATAGTTATTTCTTATGCCCAAAACTGGGGACTTTGGGTTTATCAAACAATATATTACTATAATTGTTGACTACTGAGTCTTTCATACCCAATCTACTCCATTGATCCACTACTCTCTTCCTCATCCAGTATCAAGTAGTTTTGATGACAGCTGCTTTATAATACAGAATAAAATCTGGTACAGCTAGGCCACCTTCCCTAACATTTCTTTTCATTATTTGTCTTGATATTCTGGACCTTTTGTTCTTCCAAATGAATTTTGTTACTATTTTTTCTAGGTCTACAAAGTAATTTTTTTGGTAGATTGATTGGTATGGCACTAAATATGTAATTTAATTTAGGTAAAATTTTAATTTTTATTATATTAGCTCTACCCAGGCACAAGCAATTGATGTTTTTCCAATTAGTTAGATCTGATTATATTTATGTGAAAAGTTTTTTGTTGTGTTCATATAGGTCCTGGGTTTGTTTTGACAGGTAGATTCCCAAATATTTTATAATGTCTACAGTCACTTTAAATGGTGTTTCTCTTACTATATTTTGTTGTTGGATTTCATTAGAAATATATAGGAATGCTGAGGATTTATGTGAGTTTATTTTATATCCTGCCACTTTGCCAAATTTATTTATTTTCTCAAGGAGTTTTTTTTTTTACTTGATTCGTTAGGATTCTCCAAGTATATCATCATATCATCTGCAAAGACTGATAGCTTAGCCTCTTCTTTGCCTAATTTGATTCCTTTTTCTTCTCTAATTCATACTGCTAACATTTCTAGTAGCAGATTGAATAAGAAAGATGATAGTGGACATATTGTTTCACCCCTGAGCTTATTGGACATGCTTTTAGTTTGTCCTCATTACATATAAAACTTGCTGATGGCTTTAAATAGATCCTACCTATTATTCTAAGAAAATATTCCCTTTATTACTATACTTTCTAGTGTTTTTAATAGGAATGGATTTTGTATTTTATCTAAAACTTTTTTCTGTAACTATTGAGATAATATGGTTTCTGCTAGTTTTACTGTAGACATGATCAATGATATTGATGGTTTTCCTAATATTGAACTAGCCTTGCATTACTGGAATAAATCCTACCTGATCAAAATGTATTGTTCTTGTGATAAGTTGCTGTAGTCTTTTAGTAATATTTTATTTAAAAATTTTCCATCTATATTCATTAGGGGGGTTGATCTATAATTTTCTTTCTCCATTTTGTTTCTTTCTGATTTAGGTATTCAGTACCATACTTGTGTCATAAAAAGAACTTGGTAGGACTCCTTCTTCACCAATTTTCCAAAATAGTTTGTAGAATATTGAGATGAATTGTTCTTTAAATGTTTGATAGAATTCACTAGTAAATCCATTTGGCCCTGGAGATTTTTTCCTAGGGAGTTCACTGATGGCTTGTTCAATTTCATTTTCTGAGATGGGGTTATTTAAACAATTTACTTCCTCTTCAGTCAATCTGGCCACTTTATATTTTTGTTAATATTCACCCATTTCACT
>CM053583.1:106653134-106670892 GCA_028627135.1 Pseudochirops cupreus
AGGCATATTACAATTTCCAGAGTAATTAATGTACTTTAAAAGAAAACAGAAAACCAGAAAAGGCCAGGCTCTTAACTAGAATGTTCTAGATTCCCTAAAGACTTACATAACTTGAGCATCTGCCACTACATGCTCAAAGGAGAAAAACAAAGAAAAGAAGTAAAAAGCTGGAAAGAAATGGAAAGAAAAGAAGGGAAGAATAAAAGAAAGAAAAGCAAGGGGCAAAAGGGTAAAGCAAAGCCAAAGAGAGAGGAGAAGTGGAAGGGAGAATAAAAAGGGAGAGTGAAAAGGGGAAAAGGGAAGAAACCATATTCTCTTTCCTTTACTCAGGAAAGGGAGAAAACTTTGGGGAAGGGAAGGTGTTGATTTGGAAAAGAATGTCAAGATTATGCATCAGAATCCATTAACCATGTTTTATGTGAAAGAAACTGCATTTTTCTCTATACTTGCTCTAACTTTTATTCTTATTAAGACATGAATTAGGTCACATCACAGGGATGTGAATATAATACAATGTTTGTATAACCTTGTTATTGACTTACTGAAAAACATTAAAGAATATAAAACATCAAACTGTAGAATGACTGAGATATTGATTTTTTCCCTTTATTATGGAAAATGAAGATTTAAATCATTATATTTAAAGTGAAAGATATTCACAAACCACACTTTAGCACTGATTCATCTGTCTTTATCTCTTTGGGTGCCCCATGTAAGGCAATTAAGAAAAATTAAAAATAACCTCTTTATGTAGAATCCCCTTGGAAAATTCTCCCTCAATCTCTAGAACTTCTCGAGATTACATCCGTCGAAAAACAGCGCTTGATGAGCAGAATCATTTTAATCCTTTCAAAATGTCTAAGAAGGTGTTATGGCTAATAGCTAATGACACAAACAAATCTCCAATGACAATTTACTAATTGTGAAATAGTAGGTGAAGTGATTTGACTCATATAGTTAGAAAACCTCAAAGGTGGAATTTTAACTGGAGTTTTCTTGATTCTATGTCTAGTACAGTAAGCTCTATGGTATATTGCTTCTACCATACTGAAGATAGCAGGATCCATTGATTAGCATAACTATCCATGGTCCAAATGCATCACAGGCAATAATCATGGATAGAGATGGAATAGCCACCGTTAATTTTTTTAAATCTCTATTATAGCAATAATATGACAAAATATCATTGTAGACAGAGAACTCAACTTTAAACCAGGAAGAATCTGAGTTCAAATCTCACCCCTCTCACATACTTTCAGGGATGATGGATAATTCTTTTAACTTATCAGTGACTCAGACAGGTACCTAATGGTATAAGTTTCAGGAAAGGTTCCAACCTGAATTGGTTGAGGGTTTTATTGTGGAGTTACCTATACTAATGAAATCGAGTTCCCTATCCAGGTGTTCTTAGTTTGGTGTAGAAGTAGAAACTTAGGATCTGGCCATCTTCCACTAGATGGGATAATATATTCTTGGACAATGAGTGCCTGTATTTCACTTTTCTATGGGTCAAAAATGAATCTGTTGCTGTTGAGTACTTTTAATCGTGTCTGACTCTTTGTGACTCCATTTGGGGTTTTCTTGACAAAGATACTCCAGCTCATTTTACAGATGAGGAAATTGAGGTAAATAGGGTGAAGTGAGTAGCCCAGGGTCACACAGCTAGTGAATGTCTGAAGCCAGATTTGAACATAAGAAGAGGAGTCTTACTGATTCCAGGTCCAGCACTTTTATCTACGGCACTACTTAGCTGTCCCTAAAATGAAACTAAAAGAAAAAAAAATCATGATGCTCTTACACAGTAATAAAATCTACTCAGCCTACAAGCAAATACAGTACTTCACACTTAATAGTTAGAGTATCCAGAGTGATTCATATTTTAGACAAAAAGAAGTTGCAAGACAGATACAATTTTAAGCCAGAATAATTAGCTACTTGGCAATTGCCTCTAAGAAAGGCATCAACCAGCAGGAGTGAAAAGGCAGCTTCCATTTCTATTAGGATGGTGCTCAGTATGACTCTTAGAAGTGATTTCCACTGTGGAATATGTAACAGAGTAAGGGAGAACTTGAATAGGAATGTAAGGAGGGCACACGGGATAAACAGATTTTATTCTATGACTTCATCAGCTTCAAACTTCTGCAAATTGAGAGATTAAAAAAAGTTCACAATAAATGAATATGTTTGGAGCCATGTGCCTTCTTGTATTATTGGTGCCAGAGCTTCATTCCATTCATGTGGACCCTACATATTTGTTTCTAAATATGGATCAATCCAATATGAAAAAGAAAAAGAAGTCATATTTACTTTCCCCTGGTTGAATCTTTGGCAGGCCCAGTCTCACACTGTGACTTCCCTTATTCTCAGCAGGGAAGCAGGAGCCATGATGTTTCCAGCACTAAGTATCTACTATTTACACATAACAGGTTTAATGGCATCATAAAAATCCCAACAAAATAAAGTTAAAGGTCAGTAATAAACTGACTAAATCTTTTTTTGCCTTTTAAAAATGTGGGTGTCCAGCATACATCCCAAAGCTCTGAGTTTGGATATTAGCTGCTGAGCATGCACACCAGTTAATTTTCATAGCCATCTGAATATGATGCATCAGCAACATAATAAACCATACCCCTGCATAAAAAACCTGCTATAATGCAAATCAATGGGAGATAATGTTGTATAAAAGTAAAGGAGCTAAATGCTCAGGCCATCCAAAATATGTATAAGCATTAGGATCAGAGGGGGAAAAGGTATCCATTTTAAATGAAAATTTGTATACATTTCTGAAACAAAGCTGACCATGTTTAGGAGGCATAGCATAAATATAAGATGATCAAGTATATCTGAGATAAGAGAAATTGAGCTCTGTCACATGGTTGTTTCCTAGGTAACTACCAGAGAGCAATGAAAACATCTCAAAACTATTACGAACCTATACTGTAAACCCCTTATGCTCTGCCCTTACAAATACTTTTTATTTCTTTAGATCTTGATAAAACCAGAAATTCAAGTATAATTTATATAAAATCCTCAAGTAATATGAAATGAGGATGAAAGTATTTATGCTTAGGTAAAGTCAGGGGAAAACTGGAAGCCGTATGAAAGTATCAAAATTTTTTAAAAAAATATACACACGTGTATGCATATATGTATGTGTGTATGCATATAGATATAGGTCTATATATACATATTGTATATATATGCGTATACACATATGTACACATATACATGTGTGTGTTCATGCCTCAATGTCTTACCTGTAATCATACATAGAGTAAGCTGAAGAAGCAGGTTTTGAACCCAAGTCATCTGACTCCAAATCCACTAGTCACTTCTCTGTACCAGGCAGCCTGTTGTAAAATGATTGGAAGTTATGAAGAATGAAGTTGTGCTGCTTTCCATAAGACTTACATCATAGCGTGTGCCTCCATGGCTACAGATGATAGTTATAATGACTTCATGTAGGATAAAAAAGTTGTTAAGTCTTTCCAGTTATGGACATTTCTATTTAATTAGAAAGAAAAAGAAGTATTAGGGTGCTGTGGATAGAGTGTAAGGAAGACTTAATTTCATGAGTTCAAATTTGGCCTCAGACACTTACTAGCTGTGTGACCCTTGGCAAGGTACTTAACCCTGTTTGTTTCAGTTTCCTCATCTGTAAAATGAGCTGAAAAAGGAAATGGCAATCCACTCCAGTATCATTGTCAAGAAAATCCTAAATAGAGTCATGAAGAGTGGGACATGACTGAAACTACTGAATTAACAACAAAAAGAGTTATCAGATAATATCAGGGAAACATGATATATTTTTAAAATGATTCCTAGGCAGAGACAACAGTTTAAATTCTGAATACCCTAGGGAAAATTCAGCTTTTTGCTTTTGTCAGTTACAAAGCAAGAGCTTTTCTCCCTATATTTTTATAACTTGTATCCCTGTTTTTCCCTTTTGGCACAGAGGCTTCTGGGAATGATATTGAGAGAAAGAGGGAAGGGGAGGGGGAGGGGAGAGGATTTAAAAAAAAATCCTCATGGGATGGGAATTATATAAGACAAAGAGAGAACAAATAAAAAGACAAGGTTTGAGATGAAGATTCAACAGCAACCGATTGTTTTTCCAGAGAAAATCTCAAATGTATCATTACCACAAGTGAGAATTTCATTTTAGAAAACCCCATCAGAAACAAACACTAATGTTCATAGAAATTTTGTTTGCATAGAATTATCATCTGCTATGGAACCATGCATATTATGAAACCTATTGCCATAGTCAGATAAAGTTAGGAAGGAAATGACTGTGGGTATACCTTAATTCTTGACCAAAGTTACTCTTTGATGAATTGAAAATGTTATTATATAAGTTTATAGAACCTAAATAACAAATCTTATGTTCATTAATCAAGTCTCCAGTAAATGCTAGAATGGTCTCCAATTCCTAAAGTTGTATAGAAGGTAAAACTCTGAATTTCAACTCAGTGTTTCTAGAATAAGCTCATTTAACAGTTGTAGGTCAAAATAAAAACAAATTATCCCATTTCAATAGGTAGCCTAACAATGGTTGTTAACTTTCTATGTGTAGTCTTCTTTGGCAGTCTGGTAAAACCTACGTACCCTTTCACAAACTATTATTTTTTAGTCAGTCAATGAACACTTATTGAGCATCACCAGATCATGGAGGGCCTTAAAGGGAAAACAGAAGATTTTACATTTGGTCCTAGAGATAATAATGAATCACTGGATTTTATTGACTGGGGGAGGGTTGAGGTTGACATGCTCAGACTGGCCATTTAGGAGGATCAATTAGACAGCTGAGTGAAGGATTAATTGCAGTTCTGAAAGACTTGAAGCAGGGAGATCTAACAGGAAACTATTTCTACAATAATGCATGAGATGATAAGGGGCCAGAACCAAACTGGTGGCAGTGTCAGTGTAAAAAAAGGGGAATATATTAAAGATATTAAGAAGATAAAACTGATAGGCACTAAGATTAGCATTGGGTGTATAAAATAAGTAAAAATAAAACAAAACCCAGTGCTTGTTGTCAAGGAGCCCACAGTATTAGCTGGGGAAACAACACGCAAAACAACCATGTATAAACAAGCTATTGACAAGATCAGTTGGAAGTAATCAACTGAGAGAACGCATTAACATTTCGAGGTAACTGGGAAGGACATAGGAGATAGCCAGTAAAAATGCATGGGTTCAGGGAACTGTAGTATGAGAAAGAGCAAAGAGACCAATGTCACTAGATCAAACAGTGGATTGAAGGGTATAAGGAAGGAACCTGAAAAAGTAAGAGGGAACCAGGTTATGGAGGGCCTTGAAAGCCAAACAGAAGATTTTATTTTTGGTCCTGGAGGTAACAGGGAACCACTGAGTTTTATTGAATGAAGATGGTGAAGGTTGACATGGTCAGACTGACCACTTAGGAAGATCAATTTGACAAGTGAGTGAAGGATTAATTGCAGTGCCTGAGAGACTTGAAGTTGGAACACCACCCAGAAAACTATTTCAAAAGCAATTCATAAGAAGATGAGAGCCCAGAACCAGGCTGGTGGCAGTGCCAGAGGAGAGAAGGTGGCATTTATGAAAGATGTTAAGATATACTTGAAAGTCCTCAGTAACAGTTTGAATATGGGGGGAAGAGGGGGAGAGACAGAGAGAGAAAGAGAGAGAGAGAGAGAGAGAGAGAGAGAGAGAGGGAGGCAGAGAAAATGAGGAGTTGAGTATGACACTGAGGTTTAAATCCATAGTGATAGTGACTGGGAGGATTGTACCCTAGACAGTAAAGGGAAAATCAGAAAAATAGGAGGGCACGAAATTTTGAATGCAGATAATATACATAATACTATAAAGAAACACAATTATATTGAGATGTGGTTTTTAAAATGCCTAGTTAGAAAGTTTACAGACCCTAGGTTAAGATATCTTCTCCAATAATGCATCATTAGCCCTTGTGGCATGCCATCAAATGTGTTAAGAATTAAAGTATTTTCTCCTATAGTAGTTGAACTTTTAGGTGACCTTGAAGACTTGTTCCAGATGAAGCTGTTGCTAGTTATAGAAGCAGCCTTAGAGAATGATAATCAGGAGCTCTGGTTTCTGACTATAGAATGAACACTTTTACTCAGTGACAATGAGAAAGAAATTTAATTGTCCAGTGCTTCAAGTCTTCTCAGCTGTTAAATGAGAATAGTAATATTTGCCTGTCTGTCACACAGTGCTAGCTCCTCACAAAATTGTAAAGCTGATGAAATCCGTATTCATTATCTCTTTGCTTTGTCTTTGCATCCCTAGAAACTAGCATAATGCCTGGCACATATCTAACATTTAATACATGATTTCCGATTGATAGATAAATTGATTCACTAATTTTCCTCTCTATATTTTTTTCATAATTTTTCTGGATCTTTTTGCTGCCCAGGGATACCACTATGGCTGAACAGACCTTCTCTCCTCCCCCAGTCAAAGTCTACCTATCACAAGCTAACTTAATCTGGTAAAGCCTTTAAAAGTAAGAAGTTGAATAGTCTGTTAAGTTTATTTGTGTTAAAAGATTAATGGACAATAATGTCTTAATACATTCCAAAAGCCCTGTCCTGCCCACAGCTATAGCTGTACATGGAAGATGAGTATTAGATAAATTATGTTTTTTTCAGTTACAGATGTTTCTGGAAGTGCCCAAATCCAAAAAAAAAAAAAGCATCCATAGATGAGATATTAACAGTATTAAAAAAAATAAAAACAAAAACATCAACAAAAACAACACATACAAACCTTCATCATTAAAAGGAATAGAAAATATTGATCCAACCATTTGCAACCATTTACAGTTTGCAAACTGGAATTAAAAAATTGGTTGCTCATACATTCAGAGTTTGTCATTATGCACTGATACGCAAATAGCAGATGCAAATGAACATTGGGTTGGGTCAGTCCTTGAGTAAGTTGAGGTCAGACCAAATCAAATTTGGAAAATGTACTTTTAATCTCACCTCTTTAGAAGGTTATTGTGAACAAATTGTTTTAGACATATTAAAGTGTTATATTATTGTTCACTATCAGCAGTATTATTATGATGGTTGTTTCTGTAACAGTTATAAATGATCACAAACTACTCACTGCGGCTATGGCCCATTGCTTTACCACCCAAAGATACCATATGCCTGAAAATTATGGAATACAACATTTTAGAAGAGTTAGAATTATAAGTCCCCAAAAGGGTAATGGGCTGTGGATATAAGTAGATTGTAACATATCACACATAACCTTCATACACAAAATTCCACAAAAGATTTTGAGAACAGGTGTGGTAGAAAAAGAGGAAGGCCTATTATGTTTCAATGACGAGAGAAAGCACACAATCCAAGTGGAACACTGGTAGCCCAACATTTTAACAAACCATGAAGAAAATTTCCAATGTACTAGGCATATCCCTTAAGAAACTTTATGACAATTGATGATTTATATATAGTTCTTTACTTACCTTAGTCATTTAAGCCTGAAAACAGCCCAATGAGGTAGTTACTGAAGGTATCATTGTCACTCTTTTACAGATGAAGAAAATGAGGCTGAGATATTAAATGATTCAAACCTATCTTTTCATGAATCTCACTATAGGACTCTATTCCCCATGACATACTGTCTCTTAATGGAAATGAATCATGTAGAATGAAAAGGCATATTGGGAATGCTCATGTTTTAAATTCATGGAACCATCAAAACTTCAAATGCTCTGGGATCACATTTTTATAGTCTTTAATAACTTAAACTAACAGAGGATGGATTTCAAGCACTCAAGGACATAAAATTGGGATGTCTTTCTTAGATGAGCAGAAATTTGAGAACCTTTTATCATGTCTACATAAAGGCTTGATCATACTATCATTTCTTAAGGAGCTTGATTTGTGTAAGTTCAACAAGGTAGTTTTGAATGTCTTTATATC
Organism: Pseudochirops cupreus; assembly: GCA_028627135.1. Classification (NCBI taxonomy): domain Eukaryota; kingdom Metazoa; phylum Chordata; class Mammalia; order Diprotodontia; family Pseudocheiridae; genus Pseudochirops; species Pseudochirops cupreus. Next base: position 106,661,078 of record CM053583.1, read on the forward strand.
GTTCTGTACAAGAGGAGATAGTCACTTTTCCCCCATTAGTTGGCTTATTGATACTTGTAAGTAAGATAGATTTTAGTGTGTGTAAAGTGAATTTTTGTTATTCTTTCTTAGGGTTCAGTTTCCCAGGATCCATAGTGATAATAATTTCTTGTTCCCAGGTATTAGATATGAGTTCTCATGATCATGGTTCAAAACATTTCCACCATGCTTGCACAGCATTATATAATGATGAATAATATAAACATTTGTGCTTAATTTGTAAACATTGTTACTGCACAGTGAGATACAGAAATGAGATGATGTAAACTTGTGAGGCTACTGCTGGCAATATAACTTCTTTGTCTGTTGGCCTATAAAGCAGGTGGGCACTGGTCAGTGAATGGGAAATCCTTAGGGTTGAATGCACAAACTGGAATGTTGTGTGAGCCTTGACCAGCCCCCATTAAGGCTTGGGGGGAATCTATGTTTACTTCAACTGGCCCCCATTGAGGCCTGGGGAGACTTAGGGAATGTACAAGCTGTGCCCTTCTTGACTGACCCCATCTAGACGTAGTGGTAGTTGGCTCCTCTTCTCTCTGGCCCCTGCAAGTAGGGTGATTAGGAAATGCTGTAGGAGTTGTACTTCCATTATCAGCAACCCTTGTGAAAAGACTAGACTAGAATAAAATAAGATTATTAGCCCTTTTGAAGATGTCTTTCCTGTCTGACCAGATCCAGAGTGAATCTGGGCTAGCAGCCCTCCTGTGTGCTGTGTTTATCCATCTTACAAATACTATATACAAGAGAAGTTTTCACACGTAAAAAAAAAAAAAAGTGTTGTCTTCAAAAAAACCATGTCTCAGGTGCAGAATCGAGGAAAACCAGTTGGTTATAAAACAAAATAATGTTATAATTCTAATGTCTATATCACAAGGAAGCAGTTAAAATGAACTTAGGCATTCAGCCTGAAGAACAGAATACTGGTGCACTGTATTGTGGGGGAAGGAGTGGGATAGGATAGCTGTCTTCAAGAATTTGAAAGGGCTGCCATATAGATTACCCTGCTTTGCCCTGGAAGCAATGGTTGGAAGTTACAAAGAATCAGAGTAAAGCTTACCTTAGAGAATGGAAACAAAACAAAACTTCCTCAGGGTAAAAGCTCCCCCAAGTGAAATAGACCACATCAAGGTATTGTGGTTTCCCCCTCATTAGAGACCTTCAAACAAATCCTGAATGGATTAGATTGCCTCTGAGGTTCCTGTCAACTGTGAAAAATCTATGATTCTATGGTAACTACAGGTAAGATTGTCATTGAATGAGAACAGCTATACTTACTTCTACATGAGAATTTGTCTCAGGCATATATGCAGGAGAGAGGGAACCCCACAACTATGCATATTTTTTGTAAGTGCAAACTAGGGCATCCACATTTCATGTTTTCTTCTTTCTCCTTCCAAAAAACTGTGGAAAAGCCTTGCCAATTCTATAAATGAAATCAGTATTTGCTCATTATTGTTCCAATTAGGCTTTTTAATTCTATTTGGTATATATTGCATGTGTGAAATTAAGAAAGCAGTAACTGAATATACAGTGAATGGACAGAGAGTGTGAATCATGTTTGGTGTTAATGAATGAGTACAATCAATTTTCCATCCCATAGGTGCTAATAAATTCAACAGGAAAAAATTGCATGTCTTTTCCCTGCCAACTATTACAGAAGGAAAAGTGTTGAATTCAAAGAACCCATGAAATGAATGCAGAAAAAGGGGGCCACAGAGTCTAGTAAAGTTCTATTGTAGAAGGAAAACTCATTTGTAAACTAATAAGAATATGAATAATGTGGCTTTACATAAGATTTTCCTTTGAATTTGCTCTATGTTCCATCTAGGTTTAGCCAAATTGTTTCTTTTGTGAGCCTGAATGTTTTACCTGACCTTCTTTCTGGGAATGGAAATGAGTAAGGGCAACAATGAATGACCTCCTATATGTGTTCCAAGTCTTGCAGGCTGATACCTTGGTCTAGCAAAATCTCCAAAGAAAAACATGTATCTATGCTCAAGGATTTCATGAGCAAGGTTTACACTCACCTTTTCAAAGTCAGTCCTCTTGTAGTACAGTTTATCTGTCAGACTGCAGAATTGAGAAATGTAAGCTAAGGCTAATAAGACTCCTAAAAATTCTACCCAGGAGACTAAAGCCACCACCAGCAAGTGCCTGGATCACTGCTAAAAGTAAATTTAATGGGCCAATATTAATAAAAGTTTATATCAGGTCATTGAGAGAAAGCATGGAGAAGTACTTGGGGTGAGATATAGCATTAAGAAGATTTAGGTTCTTGCCCTCTCCCATATGATTACCAGCTGTGTGACCATGGATAAATGAATTAGCATCTCAGTACTCTTATGCAGTTTACTAAAACTTCCCCTTAGGTTATTTTCCAAAGTAAGTGGTGCTGAGTCTAAATATATATTGGCATCACTATACAAAAAATAAAAGCTGCTTTTTTAAAGACAAGGTAGATAAATCAACTAAATCAAAATCCATTCTTAATTTGATGCCAGTAAGCACAGGAATTTCAAGAGAAATAGAAATGCTGATAGAAGTTCTAATGAATAAATAGTCAGAACAGAGGATAGTCTCCTTTCAATTGTATCCTTACCCTCTTGACCCATAATTCTTTGTTGCCCTGGTACCAGATGAGTATTGAAAAAAACAAAAAGAGCAGTGGCTTTAGAAGATTCAGAATATATTGCTGACCTCTGCAACTAGTGTTATCCCAGCAGTAATTTAAGAGTTCCTATTTTGGCTCAAAAGCATAGAAGGAAACAAGAAGTTCATGTTTCTGCTCCTGCCTATGCTAGTATGGCACAAAATTTTATTTGGGAATCACTTTCAATATGAAAATGTGAAGGAAGAATTTAGTCAGTGTCAGTACCAAGATTTGCTTAATGAGTAGGTAATTCATAAATGTGGACTGAATTAAATATTTTCAACTCTTCCCATGAAGAAATAGGTTAGATTCAATATATAAGAGACAGCTATTTAATGAGTATCTCTGCCTTTTGCTTTTCTAAGAGGATATTAGTTTTAAGAGAGCCATAGCCAATCTCTAGGGCCTTTGACTCTCATCTTGCTGAACAAAAGAACTATTTGACATTTTATGTGATGGTGGGAACAATATCTGAATGGCCTCAACTATATAAGTTAGGCTAATTTTTCCTCAAAAATGTTGAAACTATACTTAGGACTTGATTATTTCAGGGGGTTAATGGCTTGATTTATTGAAAGAACATCCTTGTCTCCTGAGTATAAAAGAACCACAAAGAACTTTAGGAGTTTGCTGCTTGGCTAGCAGACTATCACAGGCAACTCAGGGGCAAGGGAGTTTTTCTCAGCTGAATCAATTCACAGCATCCTGGATGCATATCTCTGTTGAGTATCTTTCTCCTACTGTGACTAAGTAAATAACTTTTTGTTAACTAATGAATGACCTACAAATGTCTCATATTGTTCCAATTTCAAACTCAGACTACAAGAGGGAATATCCTGGATCAAGTCTAGCCCAGAATGAATGTCTAGATATCAAACTTGCAGAGACTTTTAGGCTGAGGTCACAGGACTAACAACCTTCACCAATCCTTGTCCTTTACTACTCCTCATGGTTTGCTCTATGTTCATCCTTTTGCGGTTGTCTATCTCTTCAGGAGGGGAGCTAGATTCTCAGTGGATATTCCAGAAATTTATTTTTTTGCTCTTACTTTCAGGGATCTTTACATTCCACTCTAAAGTATCTTTACAAACATACACTGAATACAAACTTGAATTCAGGATGGAACGGGAGTTTTAGTTTCATACAGAAAGGTGAACACTAAGCAATTAAAAAAAATAGAACGATTGCAATCAGTTGAGGGACAAGTACAAAAGCATCATTAGAGCATTTGCAAAAGAATTACTCATTAGCTATTTTACATTTGACCTCAATGGAGGACAGCTTGATCAACACGTGTGTGTGTGTGTGTGTGTGTGTGTGTGTTTCTTTGTGTTGGTTTCTCTCTCAGTGGGTGATCCTTTCCCTATCCATTAGCCTAATGTTGCCCCTGCCAATATCACTGTTGCCATTGCATCACTGCATCTACCCAGAGGCATAGACCCCATTGCTCCAGTGTCTGAACAGAGGAAAGACACATTCTACCTTTCATGATCTCAGAACCCTCTGTACAAAAAGAAAAAAAAAAGACAGAAATATGATGTGTCCCCATCCAACACACAGACGCCATGTGCTCACAGAGACCCAATTAAGGAGGTGGAGAAGATACATCTACTCACCCCCCCTCCCCCAGCTCAGAGAGTCATTATTATTCCTCATGGTAAACAGGAAGGATAGATTTTAACAATGGAGGGGAGGGCTGACAAATAGAAAGCAATAAGAGGATATCTATTTCTTTTCTGAAGTGAGAAGGGGAAGAGCTCTTTCATCAATCATTCCCAGGGCAGTGCTAGACATTTAAAGGTAGTGATCCTGCTGGGTAAGTAATGTTACTTATTGGGGGAAAACACAAACCAAAATAAAATAAAATATTTGTTTAGATGAGTTAATACTAACTTGTTGTAGATGCAAGGGTGTATGAAGGAGAAATGCATAAGAAATCATCCCATGAATGTACAAAGGAAGAGACTGTTGAAGTTTTTGGTTAATTGATACAAAGAGGTAGACAGAGGGAATATCAAACTATTATTAATAAATAATAAATGTTTTAATATTTACTTTTTCATATAGTGACTTATTTCATTTTCACAACTCTGGGAAATACTTACTATTATCCCCATTTTACAGGTAAGGAATCTAAGACTAAGAGGTTATATGTCTTCCCAGGATCGATCAGGCAGTAAGCCTTAGGCAGATCTTGAATTCAGGTCTTTTAATTCAAAATCTGGCACACAATCTAACAGAACACCTAGCTCCCTCCGTAAAATCATACCGGCTAGAGCAGGAGTGGGGAACCTGTGGCCTCTAAGTCACATGTGGCTTTCTAGGTGCTTGGGTGTGGCCTTTTAACTAAGTCTAAATTTTACAGAACAAATCCTTTTGTTAATGGGAATTGTTCTGTCAAGGTTTTTTGTTGTTTTTTTTTTTTATATTTATTACTATTAGTTTGCAACATTCAGTTCTACAAGTTTTTGAGTGCCAATTTTTTGTTAGGTGGCCCTTCTGCTTTGAATTAATGCTAAGAAAATTAGCATCTGACAAAAGTTAAAGGAAAAGACCCTCAAGTCAATGATATTGTTCTTTTTATTGAAGGGTCTAGAATTCTCAGGGGCTCCCACGTTTCAGTAAAGCCTAAAGGCTAAGTCTCTAACATTCACAATTTTGATTTTTCTCAACATTGAACACATACACTTCAGCTTGCTATGGTCTCTTTGAAAATATTACCTTCCCTAAAACAAAGCTGAACTAATTATAAAATTTGAGAAAATGTGTCTTCTCTTCTTTATTGCTGAGGTGGTAGACAATAGAAGTAGAATATTACATGAGTGGTCAGAAACAGATGATATCTTGGTCAGTTTTGATGAAGTCATTTTTAAAAATTTATTCATTCATTCATTTATTCATTCATTCATTCTTTCATTTATTTATTTATTTATTTATTTTTAGTGGAGAGCCAGGGAAATGGCCAATCTTTTATTGGAGGGAAGAAAATATAACACATCTCAAGTAATCCAGTACAGGGGTTCAGTGGCTAAACTGGTGGGGTACCGGCTAGTAATGGGTTTCACAGTTCAGGTAAGGCTGTGCCTCACCTTGCCTTTGTGAAGGCAGAACAAGATGCCTGCACTGTGGTCCTCTTTGCAGATACAGCCCACTACTGGCTTGTCAGTGATGGAAGAGGTAGGGCTGGGCTCCTCCTTAATCCCTGGAGCTGCCTTTGGGTTAGCATATTATATGGATCCAAATCATTCCTTGCATCCATCATAATCTCTCTCCAAACCAGTAACCTACTCCACATCACAAGGGATACCTCTTCCCTTGGGATCCCTCATGGAGCAGGACCACAGGCCCTCAAGGCCTGCACCTCAAATATCCTGGTGAAAGTGGTAAACTTGAAGCCATCATGCCCAAGACAACTAATAGAGGTTGTAAAAGCAGTGCTTAGTGAGCAAGGCCTCAGGGAAAGGAAGGGCTTCAGCTTTCCTCCTCTGCCTCTTGATCTGGGCTCAATTTTTTCTAAACAAAGGATAGCTCATTTTCTATATTAGAGATGTTTATTTAGAAATGAAGATGATGCAAACACACAAAAGTCATCAATAAAAGTAAAATAATTCTCTCCCTCCCCCCCATTTCTGTCTCTCTCCCTTTTTCCCCCTCTATGCCTCCTCCCCTCTCTTTTTCTCTCCTTCTTTCCTTCCCTCCTTCTCCTCAAGCTATGGACCTAATACTATAGATATGGTCAAGACAAGGAAATAGGTTTCAGAGTTATCACCCCCTTTCTCAAAGGAAAGTAAACTTTTATTAATGTAGCCTGAATATAATAGTTTATTATGCTTCTACATAGCCTACTTCTTACTTGTATTGAACCTGAAGTCTTCCAAGAGCCCTAAAAAAACCTTTCACATAATCACTTTTTGTAGCCATGTTTCTTCTATCCTGAGCATGTACATTTGAATTTTGACCCTACACATATTACATTTCTCTATATGCAGTTTTATATTGTAAGGTTCAATCCATTTTTTCAGTGTTTCAAAATGATTTGGTATCCCAAAAGAAAGCCAGAAAATTGTCTGTATCTACATTTGTTAAATAGATTGGACCAGACCCAAAACTTTGATCCACTGAGCTTTTCTACCTGGAGTTGGATGTCAGGAACAAGCTAGAAATTTCAATCACTAGGAAATGCCCCCAAGCCATATTAATGAATATGTGAGGTTCAATTGGCTGAATTAAATAGATAAACTTGATCTAGTCAAGACAAAGCTGGAGAGCCTTGAAGTGATTTATGACAACAAATACTTAGCTCAGTCTCTAAGAACAGTGTCTACCCACTATTACTGTATTACCTGAAAAAAAAAAAAAGAACCTTACTTGAAGATCTTATTTTCTCACGTCCTGTAACATTTAATAGAAGAGAGAGTAAAAATTTATATCTTGTTTTAGGGGAAAATAATTACCTTCACTCCTCTTGCCCACAATGGAAAAGAATGATATTCTACTAGTTAAGATCATTTTAAAATATGTTTTTAATAGGGCTCCAGGGAAATTTGATTTTTTAAAATTACGTGGTCTCAGATAAGTTATTATAAAAACAAAATACTATTTACCATGCTTTACTGACCTAGGAGATTGTTTAGGTGCATTAATATGTTTATGTACATGTATGTGTATATGTATATGTAGATATATGTGTGTGTGTATGTGTATATATTTAATGCAACAACAAAAAAACTGTGAAGTAGTACAGGAAATGTGTTATGCAACAAATAAACTAGCTGTGATTTTTTTTTAACTAGTCAGCAAAAGGCAACTACAGTATTGTAGAAAGAACACAGGTTCTTGGTTCTTCAAATCTTGGTTCAAACACCCCCTCAGACTCTTACATACTAAATATGTGATTTTGGCAAAGTCACTTTACTTCTCTAAATCTCGGGGTCTTCATCTGCCAAATAGAATAAATAATAATAATAATAATAATAATAATAAAATAGCTAATATTTATATAGTGACTACTATGTACTAGGCATTATACTAAGTACTTTACAAGTATTTTATCCTCACAGCATCCCCAGGAGGCAGATGCAATTATTATCCCAATTTTATAAATGAATTAAGAGAGGTTAAGTGACTTGCCCAAGGTCACACAACAAGAAAGTGTCTGAGTTTGAATTTGAATTAAAATCTGCCTTATTCCTATTTCCAATATTTTATTCTTACCCTCGCAAGGCCTTTTGATGAAGTGAACACACTTTCCTAGGATGACTATAGATTCTTTTCCATTTTATATGAGTAGTTTAAATGCTCAGAATTATTCTCCCCCTTACTTTCATTTCAATCATGATTATCCTTCACTTCGTAAGAACCTGGATTAAAATCTTAGCTTTGTCATGTGTTATATATGTGAATCTGAGCAGTTATTTAGTCTCCTTTGTCCTCCATTTCCTCATTGGTAAATTGAATATTTTGGACTTGATGATCTCTAAGGTCTCTTTCAGTTTTACATTTCTTTTTCTACTATTTTCTTCCTCCTTTATTAATATTAGTATATAAAATATGTAAGATTCAGCAGTGTAAGAAGAGATTAATAACAGAGGAATATAAAATTCAGCTTTTTAAGCTAAAATAATCTATGTGTGCAGGTGTGTACATGTGGATATGTGTATATCTATATATGGATATAAGATTTCAATAGGCAGACCTTGGTCTTAGTGCATTCTACTGACCAACTAGCTATCTCCTTAACTATGGGCATTTATGGAGCTATATCTAACTCTTGGGTGTAAGTGGCCATCTATTTTGAATTTCCTAACTCCAGAGCAAGTCAATGAATTTATAAGCAAAAGCAGTGTCATCATTGAAATTGGCCATGAATAATACATAAGTGAATCATATGAACTTAGCCAATGATTTTCTATTAGGATTAGAAAACTGAAAGATGGAAGTAGTCAGGGCGTATTTAGGTCAAGCACTACAGTGATAAGTAATTTTTATTTCCAAGTGAACATATGTTCTGTTAGCTTAATTGAAATTTTAAACTTCTTAGCAAAGTCAAAGATACATTAAAAATCATGAGTCAGCATTGTAATAGTACTTGGCAGAGTGATATGAAATATTCAAGTAGTAATGATTGATTCTGTTATTATTCTTAGAACTAATATTTATGAGTCTGTCACAATCATTGAAATTGGATTCATTTTAGAATTTGAAATCTAATTCATCACTTTTTTAAATGAAAACATGAGAACATTGATATAAGGTTAAGATGGGCAAGTATGACAGGATAAAAAAGAAATTTTATTTATTTATTTATTTTAAATAGCATTTTATTTTTTTTTCCAATTACATGTAAAGATAGTTTCCAACATTTATTTTTATAAGATTTTGAGTCCCAAATATTTCTGCTTTCCCTCCCCAAGATAACAATCTGATATAGGTTAATATGTGTGGTCATGGAAACATATTTCAATATTAGTCATGCTGTGAAAGAAGAAACAAAATAGAACAAAAGCAAAGTGAAAATAATATACTTCATTCTCCTTGAGACTCCATAGCTCTTTGTCTGGATGTTTATAGCATTTTCTGTCATGAATCTATTGGGATTGTCCTGGATCATCGTATTGTGAAAAGAGTTACGTCAGTCATAGTTGAACATCAGTGTTACTCTCATTGTGTACATTGTTCTCCTGATTTTGCTCATTGCACTCAGCATAAATTCTTTTAAGTCTTTCTATGTTTTTCTGAAATCTACCTGCTCATCATTTCTTATAACACAATAACATTCCATTACATTGATATGCCACAACTTGTTCAGCCATTCCCAACTTGATGGGCATTGCCTTAATTTCTAATTCTGTGCCACCACAAAAAGAGCTGCTATCAACATTTTTGTACATGCAGGTCCTTTTCTCTTTTGTTTTTTTTTAAACTTCAGTATTTTATTTTTCTCCATTTACATGTAAAAAACAATTTTTTTTTTTCCAATTGAGAAATTTATTTAAACAGATCAAACAGAACAGGTGCCTCCTTGTCTCTAAACTTAGAAGAAGGTGTTGGGCCTCTTGGTAGTAAAGCGTGGCTTGTGCTGGCGACGCAGAACTCTGTGGGGCAGAGGGAACTTGATTTTGGAGTC
>CM053583.1:106671392-106686392 GCA_028627135.1 Pseudochirops cupreus
TTGGTCAATTCTAAAGGGAGATACGAAATCCACTGGAGAAAACAACTCCTTAAAGAGTATAACTGGCCAGATATAAAAAGAAGAAACAAAAGCTAATTGAGGAAAACAACACCTTAAAAGTTAGAATTGGGCAAGTAAACTAATGACTCCATGAGACATGAAAAACCAATCAAATTCAAAATAACGAAAAAATGGAGGAAAATGTAAAATGTTCCATTGGGAAAACAACTGACCTGGAAAATGAATCCAAGAAAGAGAAGATCAGAATCATCGGATTAATTGAAAGACATGATTGAAAGGATTTGGACAGTATCTTTCAATAAATTTTCAAGGAAAACTGCCCTGATATTCTGAAACTAGATGACAAAATAGACATTGAAAGAATCTGCTGATCACCTTAGAAAAGAAATCCCAAAATAAAAACCCCAAAGAACCTTTACACAAATTTCAGTACTATCAGATCAAGGGAAAAAACAATTCAAATATTGCGGAGTCACAATAGGACTTGACAGCTGCAACATGAAAGGACTGGAAGTCATGGAACATGATATTCTGGAGGGCAAAAAATCTAGGACTACAATCAAGAATCATTTACCTGGGAAAATTAAGCATAATGAGTCAAGAGAAAGAAAGGTCATTCAATGCAATGGAGGGATTTCAAGCTTTCATAAGGAGAAGACTAGAACTGAACCAAAAATTTGACCTCTAATATCAAAACCACAGAGAAGCACAATAATAACAAAATTCAATATGGAAGAAGAAAAGGTTAAGAATATAAAGAGAATTAATGGGGAAAAAATACAAAGGAAGGTGGCCTAGCGATACCATATTTCAAACTATGTTAAGCAGCAATCATCAAAACTAACTGGTACTGGCTAAGAAATAGAAGGGTGGATCAATGGAATAGATTAGGTATAAAAGACACAGCAATCAGTGTCTATAGTAACCTAGGTTTTAAGAAACCTAAAGACCCCAACCTTTGGGATGACAACTCACTATCTGTCAAAAATTGCTGGGATAACTAGAAAACAATAGGACATAAATTAGGTATAGACTAACATCTCACACTGTATCTCACATCTTACCAAGACAGAGTAAAAATGGGTGCATGATTTAGATATAAAGGGTAACACCATAAGCAAGTTAGAAGAGCAAAGAATAGGCTACCTGTCAGATGTAGGGGGAAGGGAAGAAGTCTTGACCAAGCAAAAGATAGAAAGCATTACAAAATGTAAAATAGATAATTTTGATATATTAAATTAAAAACTTTTGTACAAACAAAACCAATGCAACCAAGATTAGAATGAAAGCAGAAAGTTGGCAATCAATCTTTACAACAGATATCTCTGATAAAGGCCTCATTTTTCAAAAATATAGAGAATTGAGTCAAATTTATAAGACTACAAGTCATTCCCCAATTGATAAATTGTCAAAGGATATGAATAGGCAGCTTTCAGATGAAAAAAAAAATCAAAGCTATCTAAACTATATGAAGAAGTTCTCTAAATTGCTTTTGATAAAAGAAATGCATATCAAAACAACTCTGAGGTACCACCTCATACCAATCAGATCCGCTTACATAATAAAACAGGCAAATGATAAATGTTGGAGAAGATGTGGGAAAATTGGGACACTGACACACTGTTAGTGGAGTTGTGAACTGATCCACCCATTTTGGAGAACAATTTGGAATTATTCCCAAAGAACAACCAAACTATGCATACCCTTTGATACAGCAACATCATAACTAGGTCTCTATCCCAAAGAGATCATAAAAAAAGGGAAAAAAAAATTATCTACATGTGCAAAAATATTTATAGCAGCCCTTTCCATGGTTGCAAAGAATTGGAAATTGAGAGGAATGACTATCTATATCAAGCTGTGATATATGAATGCAGTAGAATACTATTGTGTAGTAAGAAATAATGAACAGAAAGATTTTAGAAAATCCTGGAAAAATTTGCATTAACTGATGCAAAGTAAAACGTACAGAACCAGAGAACATCACATACAGAATCAGTAACATTGCATAATGATCAACTATGAATGATTCAGGTCTTCTCACCACCACAATGATCCAAGTACAAAGGACTCATAAAGGAAAATGTTATCCGTATGTAGATAAAGAAATGATAGACTTTGAATGTCAACTGAAGCATATTTTTCGCTATTTTTCTTTCGTTTTTATCTGTTTCTTCTTTCACAACTTAGACTTTAATGGAAATATTTTTGCATAATAATATATGTATAAACTATATCACACTGCCTGCCATTTTCAGAAGAGGGGAGAATAGGGAGGGATTAAAAAAATTGGAACTCAAAATCTTGTAAAATGAATGCTAAAATTTCTTCTTGATATGTAACTGTGGAAAACTTGAAAAAATCTATAATAAATAAAGTATACATTAATGCAAAAAAAAATTGGGTCGCTAAAGATGGAATTTATTCACCCAAGGAAGAATAGCTCCACTGAAGTAACTGTAGTCTGGAGACTGTCTCCAAATTTGAAGTTTGAACACAGCGTATATAATCCTTACTCTAGCACTTTGAATGTAAGTTATTTGTTACAGTAGAATGAAATTACAGTGACACCAAACTCTCTTTATCCTTAGGAATGTTTAGTTTTTTCCAGATCAAGTGATTCTGTCCTTATTTCCTGATGATGATTCTTTCCAGAATAAACTTGTTTACAACAGTTTTGAATCATATTTTAACCCACTTATTTTGTGCTTTTTTCCCAAATGACTAAAGTAATTAAAAAAAATCAATCCAAAATTATTTGTGAATATGTTTCTATTAATATTCAGGTATATAGTCAAATAACTTTGTTATTCCACCAAAAAAGCAATTATTAATCTCCCACATGCCATATTTCCTCATAACAATTTTAGAACAAATAATTCCCCCATGATAAAAATGACAAACTACAAAGCTCACTTGATCATCGAGATTAAGATGAACAGTGCATACTATAATTCTAAAATACCCTGAAATACAAAATAGTAAACTTCAAGAAATGTTTCTTTTATTGTTCAATGGGCTCCAATAAATTTATTTCAAATGCATTTTTTTTTTACAAAATAAGAAAGAGCATTTATTTCTCCACTTACATGCTTGAGAGGCAGAGCTATGACTTTTATCCTTGTGTTAAGAGGAAAAAAAAAGAAAAGATATTATATAGTTGTATAAAAAAAGTAAAATGTCTGTAGCATCACATGGATACACGTCACATGTCTCCACTGGGACAGCATATAGATCAGTAGAATGAGCGCTGGGACTGGATTCAAGATAAGTTTAAATCTGGCCTCAGGCACTTACTAGCTGTGTACCTCTGGGCAAGTAACTTACCTTCTGTTGACTCAGTTTCCTCAACTGTAAAATTGGGATAAATAATAGCACCAACTTCATGAGGTCATTGTGAGGATTAAAGGAGATGATTTTTTTTTTAATGTTTCACACAGTGCCTGGAACATAGAAGGTGCTATATAAATCCTTATTTCTTTCCTCATCCTTTCACATCATTTAATGAGAAGACAGAAAGCTGGAATTAAAATATTCAAGTCTTGATTTCTATTCTCCTTTAGTTTCTTTCAGGGAAAATATTTCTTCCTTCATGCTGTACCTTGCACTTTGAAGCTAAAATACTACAATGATGAATGAACAATAGACAATGGTGAGATTTATGTACTATTCTTTAGTCAGAGGATAATCAGCCACTTTCTTGATGTCATCTCAAGGGTGCTTGAAAGACTTCCCTAAATCCCCAAGCACCTTCCTTTTCCAGGTAACTTATATCTTAAATAACATATTCCTTTAACTTAAATTTTTATTTCCATTTGAAATGCGAACACTTCTGATAGATGAAACAAAGCAATTCTTATCAGTCACTTGAGAGGTAAAAAGAGTAATAGACTAGAAGATAACAGATCTCAGTTGTAGTTTTTGCTCTTTCACTAATTCACTAAATAACCTCAGGAAAAGGAAATTGTAGTGATTTTTGGAGACATTACATATCAAGTGCTAAAGGAATGCTTAGTTATAACTGTTGTAGTACTGTTGCTGTTAGTAATTATTGTTGGCTCCTCCTGCTCTTCCTCATTATTATTATTATTATTATTGCTATTCTAACCATAATGTCCCAGTTTCAGTTTCCTCATGTATAAAATGAGGAAGTAGGACTTTTTGATTTCTGAAATAACAATCACTATAAACCTGCACAGTTCTTACTGAATTACCCTTGAGGATTAATTTGATTATCAGAATGTATCTTGGAGCAGGTTGTGATGAGTGGAGTGGTCAAGAGATCTGGTATCTGAAAAGGTTGAACAGGAAGTTCAACTTCCACAGAAGTGGAAAGAGGTTTTTTATTTGTTTTAAAGGCATATCAGAGTCAACAAAGATAAAAGTTCTTATTTTCGTTTGCCCAAGGATGCTTTTTCATATAATACTTGTTAAATGAACTCTATTGTCAGATCTCTAAACACAGTATTAATCTGAGCACTGCCATAAGAGATGTGTGGAATAAATGGATCAGGTATAAAATCTACTGATGTCAAGTGACTGAAATTAAGGATTGCTTCAGTAGTGATCATAGCCAGTAGCCACAACCCTCAGACATCACATGGATAACTACTTTTATTTTCATCTTCAACAATTTTATTTGCCTTTCTTCCAAGACATGAATGTTAGTGACAGTGTATATTTGTGTTCCCAAATCAAATAATCATTTATTAAACACTGACTTGTAGAATGGGAGCCCTAACTTTGACAGGCTTCAGATTTTGTCATTGATATGCATTTTTAGACATAAGTAATAGCTAGTGTTCTGTATCCCATTCTGCATAACGCCAGGTATTTAAAAGCTATTACTTATTGGAGTGAACTTTAGGAATATCTTGTATGCATTTAAATGAGAACAGTGATTTTGCTAAACCTCCTGGCATTTAATGCCATCTTAGAATATTTTGAATGTGTCAGAATGAGGCGAGGCTGAATTGTGGGAATGTGAAACACAGTGAGGAGACTGGAAACCAAATATAAATGACTCGACACTTGATCGTGTCACTAAGTAGTATTTTCTTTCGGAAGGAAAGGTGAAAAGAAAAGACCAGTGAGTTCATCTGTAAAGCGAAAGTGCAGAAACTCTCCACTACTGCAGATTTCCAACTACCCTAAAGTTTGTTGTCTTAGAGAATTGTCTTAATAGCAGAAAATATTTATCTGGGGTTGATTAATTTTCTTTTAAATGTTTTTTAAAAAATTGCATTTAATAAAATTGATTTACTTTGTTATTGTCAGTATTTCATTTTATGCATTTAGAAACATTATTCTGAGAAGGGAATCCTAAATTCCCACAGATTACAGAAGGGCTTCATGATACAAAAAAAAATAAGACCCCATGTTTTAAGAGCACTGAGTAGCTAAGCAACTTGTCCTTGGCCACACAGCTAGTACTTGTCTTGTTGACTTATTAATCCTCTATGCCATGCCTCATGAATACAATATTGAAACTCAGACACTTAGGTTTTCAATCTATGAAGCTTCGCAAATAGTTTTTAACATCTGAGTGGTGGCTGCTGTAGATTGAGAAAATCTTAATTGTAAGTAAGATAATGGGTAAGAAAAATTGTGGTTGGATCCAGGGAAAACAGCAATATTAGAACAAGATAGTAGCCAATGTACTATTAAAACACTAGATGAGGAAGCCTTTTCCTAATAATAATAATAATAATACTAATAAATAATGTTATTGCTTCTAAGAAGACTGGGAATTGGTCACATCAGAAAAAAAGTAATTGTCCATTACATAAACAATAGCAAATCTTCTAATGCAACTGGTAAACTGAGGCACCCCCTAACATCATTATTATCCATTCCTTTAAGCACAGTGGTTCTCAACCTTCCTAATGTCGTTACCCTTTAATACTCATATGTGGGCGTATCTGCATGTGGGCCAACCCACCTGAAGACAGATAGAGGAGCAGTGTCTCAGTTTCCAAGACCATCGGAAATATGTGTTTTCCAATGGCCTTAGGCGACCCCTGTGACCCCTGTGAAAGGGTCGTTCAACCCCCAAAGGGGTTGTGACCCACGGGTTGAGAACCACTGCTTTTAGGCATCTTAAAAGTCTCACTTTACTTTTTGTTTATGGTCTCTCAGGTTTCTACTCCAGGAAACAAGATACCCCGCTCCCAGCATAAGCTCATCATCATGCTGCTAATCAAAACCTTGATTGACAACATCTTCCTCAGTTTCCTCTCCCCTCTATTTGGAGGACTGAAGGGTGGTATACAAATACTTCCCAATGCTTTCCTTTGTAGAGGGCAGAAACTGGACTCTCAGCTCACTACACTTTGTATCTGCTGCCTTTCAAGTTTTCAACTCTTTAGACAAAAAAAGATTCTTTATTTGTTACCCCTTGGTGTTCCCCTCCACTTTTTTATATCCTTTTTAATGCTGTCTCCCCCTTTAGATTCTTGAGAGTAGCAGCTGTCTCTTTTTATTAATTGCATCCCTAGTGCTTACCACAGTGCCTGGCACATAGTAGGCACTTAATAAATGCTTAATGTATTGCATTGGTGCTGTTGTTCTCCTGGAATAGGTATGGACCTTCCAAGGTACAATTCTTTTGCACTTCTTACACATTTGTAATGTACTATGCTAGTAGTGGAGAAGAGACAATCATTAATGTAGAAGTGCATCTCCCAGCAGGAGTAGATCAGAGCATGTGCTGTGAAAGAGTATGAGGATAATAAAAGGTTCAACAGTAGTATTGCCACGAGATTGAGCACTGTGAGAAAACTAGCCTGATTATGGCTTACCCAAGAAATTGATGAAATATTACATTGATGAATCAGTTATGGCCTTAACAAGTATGATGTAAGAAGAATCTTAAAGCATGGCAGGAGGTGACCCCCCTTTCTCCCTTACTCCTGTGGAGGCAATGATGAGTTTTCTGGGCAAAAAGTAATAAAACCTCTTCATCCTGTGCTGTGTTTCTCTAAAATCTATTCTTGCTCATGGAGGGACAGATTGGTCCAAATCTCCAGAGTGATACAATATTGTTCTGTGCTAATGGAAAAGTTACTCTCTAAAGTTTTGAATTAAAAGGAAGGAGGGAAACCCCTGCAATTTAACTGCATTCCTTTTTCTAATTACTCAAAGCAAATGAAAAGTCTGCCTTCATATTAAGCTAATTTTTTTGAAAAATTAACTTGAAGGAAAAGAGGAGCCATAGAAAGTGATCTGACTGATTGAGGGTGAGTATGGATCTCTTATAAGTACTCTAGTGGTACATTTGAAAGACAAGGTGTTACTAAAGGGGAGAAAATATAGGAACTGCACCTGTCAGTTATACCTTTTAATATAATGCAACATTTTAATGGCTCTGTGATTGAATATAATTAAGTATTTATTAACAAGGTACTAGATATCAAGTTTTACATTAGGTACTGTGGATACAGAGACAAAAATGTAACTGCCTATCCTCAAGAATTCTATAATATACTGGGAGAAATGATGTGTTTGGAGATAAATTAACTTGAAACATACAGTGCAGGAACAAGTACAAAGCATGAAAATATATTGAGAATTGAATGGCGTCAGGAAGTCTAAGAGGGAAAGGTGAGGAGGGGAAGTATTCCAAGAATATAGGATGGGCCATGCAAATTGATGGAGGTGGAAGATTGAAGGTTATGTATGGGTAATTGTCTGGTAGGGCTGTGATAAGATCACAGAAGAGTTAAATATAAAAACTATGGGAAAAAAATCCTGAGAGTCAGAGTGTGTAATTTGCAATACAAAAAAAGAATTTCTGTTACATTAGAACCAATAGGGAACAAATGACATTTATTGAGCAAAGGGGTAATGAGGCTTAGGTTGCTACCATTAACTATAAAATAACAGAAATACACACACAATTAATGAACTGGATTAATTTGGTTTTTTGCACTATTCACTACAATGTCATATATAGGTAACAACTTTCAAGTATATTCATGTCACTAAACTCCTTCTGAGGCTAATAACCAGATCTGTAAATATTCCTCACGAGTTATTGCCTCAACAGTGCCACTGACTACTTATCCTTACTTTGCTTCTCATCAAAGTAAATTTCAGAAGGATTTTAGAAATAGGTGGAATTTAACTTAAAACAATACTTTCTATAATAAGTAGAAATTTGAAGCAATGTCTCTTCATAAAGCCATAGGACTCTGAGGTTATGATAATCTATTTACTGAAACTGATTTCAGACAGGAGCTTAGTTACAAGTTTTAAGTTTATTGTATACATATTTTGGACTTGAATTTTCTTAAAGGCAGTGATTTTCCTCGTCTATAAAACATGAATGAGGCTTGAATTAAATGTTTCCTTACATACCCAGTGTTCATCCTTGTACTGTACTATTTATTGGAAGACAATAGTTGAACAAATTAGAGGGAGGTCAAGAAAACTGATCAGTGATCACTTGGAAAATCTGGCTAAGTCTGAATGACATTAAATATCTAAATAAAATAAAAACATAACTATAAAGAGTTAGATACATTTAAATATCCAGATATTTTTCAGTCTACAGACGCAGGCTTAAATACAAGTTAAAACTTCAGACACAAAACCTTACTCAACAATGAAGAAAGGCTAGCTGCATCATTGAAGCCTCAAATTCTATTTACCACAAATTAGATGGAAGTATCTACTTATGATATGATAAGTAATTTGCCTCTGTGTTAATAAATAAAACTTCCAGGCCTAAATCTATGATCTTTTAATATTATGGTCATGTGGTAGTTTATGTTTTTAAATTTGTGTAGTTAAGTATTAGTAGGTCATATTTTTGAAAGCACTTTCATATATCCTGCCTTGGACATGTAGCCTTATAACAGCTGAAAAAGAAGTAGGATAGATCTAGTTACTCCTAATTAGCAGATGAAGAAAGGAAGCTTCAGTTTCAGTAACATCCAAGGTCCCACAGGGAGTTACTTATAGGGCAACCATTAGAAGTTATCTCTGCCATAGCCCTAATTAGCATTCTCCCTGGGAGAAAAAAAAAAGGTGCATTAGTTGGAGAGAGATTCAGGTAACAGGTTTATGAACAAGGTATTGATCATACAGAAATTGAGGCTACATTTATATGCTACCAAACATCTGGATGAAAATAGAAATCTGCCATTAAAAATCAAATATTTCTAGATACATTTGTCATTCTAAAGATTCAGCCTTTCTCACAAATCAAAGCTCTAGATAAGAAAACAGATTGGACCATAAAGGTAATCCACAAATGGGGAGCTGCACTTCTTCTATTTACCTTGTCAGACTAATTAAGTCCATTTTAATGTGGTAAATAATTACTCCCTTCCCCCACCTTAATAAAGGACATTTCTAAACTAGAACACATCATATGAAAATCCAGATTCCTTTTTAACATCATTTCCAACAGCTTTGTCTTATCTCCAAGTACTTTGCAATTTAGATTGAAGTTAATGGCAGAAGTCAAATTTCTAGGGTGCAACTTGAAGCTTGTCACTGTGGAATATATTATCTAAACAACTCTTCCTCTATTTCTCCATGGCCTTCTCTAATTTATCCTTCAGAAAGATGCCAAACTGATATGCACATCTGACCCCACCACTTCGTTGATCAGGAAGATTCAATGGCTCCTTATTGTCTCTAGTACAAAATACAAAGCTCTCTTTTGCATTTAGAGCCTTTCCCTATATGGTCCTAGATTATTTGTCCAAACTAATGTTATATTACTCCTTGTCACAATCTACATTCAAGTCATACTGTTGTTCTCTTGCCTCCATGCATGGAATGCCCTCCCTCTGTATTTCTACTTTTTGTAATCCATATCTCTTTTAAAGATTTGTTTTAATTCACCCATCCCACAGAGAGCCTTTTGTGATTTCTCCACTTGTTAATTACTTCTCCTTTCAATATTTCATGTGTACACGTGTGTAGACACACAGATATGTACAGATATGCATATGTGTATGTTTGTTTTACATCTTGTATCCTCTTTCTCAGAAAAATGTTTGAGGGCAGGGGCTATATTCAAATCTTTAGTACCTATCCAGTTCCTAGCACAATATAGGAATAAGGACTGGACCTGTGATTTCACTGGCATAAGTAGACCCAGGTGAGAAAATAACCTCTAACAACTTGGCAGTATTTTTACAATTTACATCCCCAGAGTTGCATAGAGCACTGAGAGGTTGTTGACTGGGTATGGGCTCTAGATCCCTCTCCACACTGTGAACTTTCAACCCAGACCCTGAACTTTCCTGCATGGCCAATTCTCTGCCGTTGTACTCCATGTGGAAAGAAAGGCAGGTAGGTACTGACGATTTTTCTTTGTTTCATTCTCCTTACTGTGAAAAATGATTTTTTTTTATTTTTATTTTTAGTAATCAGTACCTTGGAAACTCAGAGCTTCCCCCAACCCCCTTTTTCCAAAGTTCAGTTTCTTCTTCAGAAGAACATTACTGAAAACAAGATTGCATTAAGTCTCCTTATCCCGACCCAAACCTGAACTGATTTAATCAAAAGTAAGGAAACTCCACTGTGTTCTGCTCAGGCTTGAGTGGAGACAGATTATTTTGTCTAGATAGCCCAAGGCTGAAAGTGGTCTCGTATAGTTGGGGGGAGGTAGTTTGATAGTAGAGGTATTTCCTCTCTCAGGAGGTAAAATGATGATATACTGATATCAGCCCCTGTCAAAAAGGTATACAATCTGGACACCCCAACCCCCAAATTAAGCCCAGTTCTAGATTGGTTCCCTTGGGGGGGGGCTCAGTCTTTGACCACAGGTTCTCACATATGCTGCCAGCTTGGGAGAAACAAAAACATAGACTCAGATAATTTGATTCTGTTTGTCTTTCTTCAATCTAACTTTGCCAGGTTGACATTGCTAACAACAAAATAACTACAACTGCCATTTATATGTCCCTTTCAGTTTGTAAACCATGTCATTTGCATTATCTATATTGACCATCAAGAAAATAAAACATATGAAGGAGATACTACAAGTAGAATTTTTCCCACTTTATGGAAAATGCTTTCTTTTTTTTTTTTCTTTTTTTGTATACCAGCACTTAGCACAGTTCCTGGCATTTACTGACTAACTTTATTGACTGATTGACAAATAACACGGTCCAAACAGCAATTAAGGAAAATCAACCTGCCAGAAAAGACTGAAGTAGGAGAAAATTTGAGGCAAGGAGACAAATTGGATGGGCATCACACAATAGTGCAATCAAGAGGTGATTAAACCTAAATTAATGAAGTCATCATTTGAATAGTGAAAAGGGGCCTGGGGTGAGAGAGGTAGAATATCTATCTACTTATTTACTACTTACATATAGCTTTGCACTAAGAGGTAGTTAACACTGATTTGCATCTCTTTTTAGTCAAAGGAAAGTTTTGTTTTTCTTGTACCACTCAACCTTAGTGTCTTACTTAAACTTAAACACCTATTGGTTGGTTTCTGGAGACACTTTCTTAGAAATAACATTTGTCTTAATCCATATGTATAATTAATATTTTGCTGTAGAATCTTCAAATGAAAAATGTTGTTATGAAGAGTATTATGAATTTAGTTATGCTTTTGAGACTAATTTTTAAAGGCACATAGTATAAGTATAAACAACAATAAACATAACTGCCTCACATTCATTCAAAATTAGTTTTTTATGCCAAAGTAATTCAATTAACTAAATAATAATCAGAAATAAGATCCCCATTAATTTGACTAACTGGTCAACTGAAGTAATCTATTTAATCCAATAATTTGACCAGTTTATCATCATAAATACCATATTAAAAAGATAAATGATATGATTCTACTATACTAACAGTAATAATGACAACAAGTATGATCAAAATAATAAGTTAACAACATTGAGGTATTTACAGTGCTTTACATATGTTATCACATTGTATTCTGCCAACTAGTGAGAATATTTGAAACCATCCAATAATTTGTTGGCATTGTTTTTTGATACAAAAAAGGAACAGATATGAGATATACCATTAGTGCTGCTATTTTAATTAAGAAGTTAGACTAGCATAACTAAATGTCTAAGATAAATGTACAGGAAGATATTTGTTATTTTAACTTAGAGTCCAAACACTTAAATAAATTTATGTTGTTACTAATGCCTAAATATTGCTAAGTGCAAGAAAGTGACATCATGATGTTTGGGGTTATTTTTTTGCTTTGTGTGCATTTTTAAATTCTTTACAGAATCATGTTAGCACTAACATTTTAGTAGGGAATGGAAAGTCAACTCATTCAGTTAACAACAAATCTCAGCATTTGCTCATAAACCTTAAGCTTAATTTCAACTAATGAGATATTTGAAAAGGCTTTACACTTTGTCTGGCAAAGAGCTCATTAATATGGCATTCTGCATCACACAAAAGTAGTTTATATTCCAGTCAAACCCAGATGTTTACATACATATATTTGAGTTGTAGCGTTGTGTGATTAAACCTAAGTAATGCATTTATTGAACCAAAATCAGATTCATAATTTCACTAGCATACAAAATTACATTAGTTAGGGTAATGAGCTTCTGTACCAAATAGGTGGAAAATGTTGCATTGGCTGCTTACCAGGAGGTGGAAAACACATGACTAAGAGAATACTCATTCAAGTCCTAATGTCCCCAAGTGAAAGGGTTCACAGGTCAGAACCGCGGGGAGAATCTAGTTTTGTGAAGTGTCATGAGCGAGTGAAAATTCCAAAGGTTAAGTGATTGTAGCCAGGAATTTTGAATGGTAGAATGAAGTGAAAGGTGGATTTAATTTCCGTGCTTCCTAAAACAGACAGATACACACACACACAAACAGTCACATGATAGGAAGGACTTGACAATTATCAGAGCTTAGCTTTCTGGATACAATGAGGCATCCTATCAATGTCTAATACCTATGTCAAAGGACTTTTATTGCTATTGTCAGAGCTTGTATAACTTTGATAATGCTTTTTTTCCAAAGATAATAGCATATTTCTTTATTATTCATAGAAAATTTTCTATTTTTTTTCTTTTTTTCCCCACTCAAATGCCTCTTTTATACTGATATTCAGCACAGATTTGTCATTGCATATTTATTTAATAAAGTATCTTTTTTTTTTCAGGCTCTCAAGGTATGACATAATGATACAGACCTTTTTTTGGTTCTATGTTAAGAAAGCCTTATGGCTAAATCAGTGAAATAGAATGTAAGAAAAACAAAATCATAATTTGGTCAAGGGGGGGGAAGGGGAGGAGAAACACCATGGAAAAGAGAAAGGGTGGGAGAAGAAGGCATTAGAGACCTGAACTGCCATATCCCTCAACCTCCTATGTTTTTCATCTTTCTATCCACATTATCTTCCCCATCTCATCCCAAGATCCACTCATCTCAATAACCACTCCACATTCTCTCTTTGCTTGGTTTTTAGGATATTATTCTTCATAACTTGGCCCTTTCATACCTTCCTAATCTACTTACACTTTATTCCCCTGCACTTATTCTATGATCTTTGCTGTTACATAAAATAATCCTTTTCCAGACTATTTTCACTGGCTGCTCCTGTGGCTGGAATTTTCTTTCTCAAGACTTCCTTGTCTCCTTCCAAATGTCATCTAAAGATCCACCTTCTTCAAGAAGCCTTTCCTACTCATTAAAATTGATGCTTTCATTCTGAGGTTATCTCCAGTTTATGCTGTTTGCATCTTGTTTGTGAATAGTGATTTCTATCAAGCTTTCTCCATTAGGTCTCATCTTCTTGAGAAAAGAATATTTTTGTCTTTATTTGTACCCCCAACATTTATCACACTTACTGATAACATTTTTATTGTTGGGTCTTTTTCATCATGTCTCATTCATTGTGACCCCCGTTGAAGTTTTCTTCACAAAGATGCTGCAATGGTTTGTCATTTCCTACTCCAGCTCATTTTACAGATAAGGAAACTGAGGTAAAAAGAGTGAAGTGAGTGTCTCAGTCACACATCTAGTGTCTGAGGCCGGACTGGAACATAGGAAGGTGAGTCTTCCTGACTGACCTCTGTCTAAGCCTGACACTCTATCCACTGCACCATCAAGAGTTTAAATAATTTTTTCAGGTTAACAAAACTACTAAGTGTCCAAGGCAAGATTTGACCTCTACTCATTCTTGTTCTCTATGCCTGTTCTCAACATGTGTGTTTCTATGTTACACATATTCTCTAAATATGTACATTCTCCCACTGGTAGTTTGGTAAATTATGGAAGAACTCATCTAATATTTATATAGATATATATTGGGGCTAGCATAACGCTAACAAATAGTAAATATAAGCAGTGTGTGCCTTAGATATTCAGTACTAAAATTTTCTCATACGTTATTTTCTATTCTGGGAAGAGATGGAATGAGTGCAGCATTAGATTCACTGACAAATATCAAATATTATCAATTAATAATACATGAGTATTACTTACTATAGCTATATTCTTGAACAAAAAAAAAGAAACAATGTTTTATAAGTAATACAATTGAATAAATGACAGAAATAATGACTCCTATGTTTGTAATCCTGTTTTTCTCTTTATAACATACTTGGAAGTTTGCATAGTTGAAGCTTTTATGGCTTTCAGCAAAGTTTATCATGAAAAGGTCTTGAAAAGATAGTGATAATGTTTATATGTCTCTGAATATATCTAAGAACTTGGGAAAATATGAGATGGTCAACACATAAAACCCCCAGGATACTGGATAAATTATAAATCATCTTATGTATTGTCAATATATTTCAGGACTTCACCAGCTAAATTCCCTTTTCAATAAGAATAATTAAATGTACAAAAGAAAAAAAGTAATTTATTATTTTGTTGTGATATTGGAGAAGAAAATCATGAAGGTCACTGGAAGTCTAAAAGCTTAATGAGACAAGCCAATGGTCCAAGTATTTAGACAGTGACGATAAAAGATAATAGGAAATCTTTATTCTGATGTTGAATAAATCTGTACATAAATCC
>CM053583.1:106687946-106710121 GCA_028627135.1 Pseudochirops cupreus
CCCCTTTCAATTAAATATCAGCATAGCACCCTATCATCTACATGTGGCTTCCTAGGTCCTTAGGTGTTGTCTTTTGACTGAGTCCAAGTTTTACAGAACAAATCCTTTTATTTAGGGGATCTATTCTCTGAAGTTGGATTCCTATGAAGTTCAAACTTTTCCATATATCAATAATTTCTTGCTCTCCTTTTGTATCAACAATGCATTATTCACAATGCCTATGGTAACTATAAATGTGCTGAAAAGGATATTAATCACAAAATGTAACAGACCCTCTACATGGGGAATATCAAATACCAGAAAACTGAGTCCCCAAACCAGAAAGTCAAAGCCATCACAGTAGCTATGGAGTTGGCACATGTAGTTAATGCAGTAAACACCCACATTCTTCCACCTTCAAAACAGAACAGGCTACCTCAGGCAAAGATCCTCCTCTCCTCACTCATGGCAACTGCTAAGCATCCACTCAGCTCTGGCCCCTCACAGTTCCCATCCCTGGTAGTCCTCAGCAGGAGTCCTTAATAGAAAATCTGGCTGGCTAAAAAAAAAAAAAAAGGAATTTGATCCACCTCTTTCAGTCACCCTGTTGGCTCCAGCTTCCTCCTGCCAGACCCCTTCCTGCTACATCAGCAAGTTCAAAGGGCATGGAAGATCTTCCAATCCCATAACCATTACACCCTTGCCCATCTAAAATTCTCTCTCACTCACAGACATCTTCAGCTATAGTCATTTGCCGTATTTATTCTCATACTTGCGCCTTTGTTCAGGCTGATTTCTCCTGAAATTTTTTCCCCTCTTCTCCATTCATTCAAATCCTGCAGTGTCTTCAAAATGTGAAGATTTATCTCTTCTAGGAAAACTTCCTTCCTTCCTTAAAACATAAAGATAGTGACATTGCCTAATGTTATTTAAAGATACGGCTATGTGGCTTGTGTCATATGACAATGCGACTTGTGCCATATGATAATTATTTGACTAGATATTTCCTTCTGTCATTATTGCCATTTTAGTGTGCCTATGTCGTTTTGTCTTCTATAAATTCCTCAAGGAAAGATATATGTGTATATGTGGTATATGAGTATGTGTATATATGTATGTACACAGTATATGTATGAGAAGATCCCCAAATTTGGTTTTACAATTGTACTTTTGAATATTTTAAAAAATAAATGCTAAATACCTTTAACTCCTGAGTTTATTGATTTTCCTCTAGATATGTCCCAGACTGTCAAGGCCCCAAAGTGCTGAACTAGAAGTTTCAGTCTCTGGTCCTGCCACAGAACATCATGGATGATATTGTGCCAAGAATGTAACCTCTCAGAGGGGTCAGTTATCACATCTGTAAAATGAGGGGGTGACTAAATTTGAAGGTCCCTTCTTGCTATAGACTTATGAACATCTAAAACTTGATCCAATGCTCTAAGTGTCATCTGTCCACTCTAGGATGAAGTGGAGCTGTTCCCCATTTCTTCTAATGATTACATTTTTACAATAAGCATAGCAGCTAACAAGGCACCACACAGGGAAACCTCAGAATTGCTCAGAGGTGAGCAGTCTGGATCTATTCTTGTCCTTTACCTGTTTGCCTAGGTCCAACTCAGGGAACATGAACTCAATTGAAATAGAAGACTTCCTATTCTCACTGTCGTTGGCTCATTCCCAAAACCTAGCTACTCTGTAGACAATTATTAAGTTTAAGGCTCCATTTTAGAGGTCCTGACCTGCTAAAGACAAAAACAAGTAAAAATAAGAAAAGGTTAGCAGAATGCAAACATGAATGAGATGTGGAAAAGTAGCTTTATTCTAAACAGAAAGAGGAATACTAAGGAGTAAAAAGTTATAGAATTTTTAGAAAAGAATACAGTAACATATCATCACAAATATGATTAGCTAAAAATCAAGTATTCAAGCCTCACTGAGACATTTGCTAACAATATTCTTGCAAAAAGTACTAATTTGCCATTTTACATTTTAACTAACTGAACACTATCTGGTCAACAGTAAGTGAACTTTCGTTTTGATTCTCTCTTTCTCTCTTTTTCTCTCTCTCTCTCTCTCTTTCTCTGTCTCTCTCTTTCTCTCTTTCTCTTTCTCTCTCTCTGTCTCTCTCTCTCTTCTTTCTCTCTCTCTCTCTCTCTTTCTTTGTCTCTCACTCTCTCACTGTCACCCAGTCATACACACATACACACACACACACACACACACGTATACACACAAACTTACTGCTGGCACATTTACTCTGGTAGCCACTGGGAAAAGCAGGAAGCCAGCTGCCTTTCAAAACCTCACATTGCCCTGTGCCAGAAGAAAGGAGCTGTAAATGAGAGGCAGTTCCATCCCATGCTCAGTCTGGGAAGCCATGAGAATTCCCAAGCACAGCTAAGTGTGTCCCTGTAATGGTAATGGGATTTGAAGATCTTCCATCCCTTTGCATTGCCAAGCAAACAGCTATTTAGCACTTCGTTTCAAGTTCATAATTGTGTCAAGTATTAAGACCCAGAACTTGTGAATCTCACAGTGGGATGAACTTGCTGATGTAACAGGAAGGGGTGGGTCAGGGAGGAGCTAATATATACAAGGAGAAGCCCAGGCTGAAGAGGAAGGAAATTTGGAGAACAGAAGTTGTGGTGGCAGAAATTCTTCTGAGAGCAAGCCAGAATTTCTGTTGAGAACTTCTGCTGAGAACTTCTGCTGAGAATTGCCTGGAATGTGGACTGCTGGGAGCCAGAACTGCTGGGCACAAGCAAGTAGTGTGGAGGCTGAGCAGCTACCATGAGTGAGTAGACAAGGATCCTTGCCTGAAGGAGCCTGTTTTGTTTTAAAGGCTTGGGAATGTGGGTGTTTGCTGCATTGACTATGTGTATCAATGTATCACCAAGCACCCTAGCATTCCCAGGATGGCTGCTAGCACAGGTTCATAGATCTGCTTTTCCAAAGAAAAGCAACTCAAAATGGGTTAACAATCTTACTTTAATCAAACACGTATCATATTCCTAATTCAGGGGGAAAAGTCAGCACCTTGAACTTCAGAGAATGCAAACGCAAGTTGCACACACAAGTTACAAACAAACAGAAAAACAGATCAGCAGACAAGCTTCCAAACCGTCTGATCGTTACATCAGTTACCTATTCAGTGACCAGAGAGGGAAGCACCAACATCTGGGTTTTTCAAAGCCAGGGGACTCAACAGCTTCCCAGAGTCTCATCTGGCCAACTCACACAGCTATTCTCAAAGTAAGCCCCAAAGCAAAATCTCACAAAGGACTGAAGGGCCTGGAATATGATATTCTGGAGATCTAGGGAGCTAGGATTAAAACCAAGAATCACCTACCCATCAAAATTGAGTATAATGTTTAAGGGGAAAATATGGTCATTCAATGAGGTGGAGGACTTTCGAGCATTCTTGCTGAAAAAGCCAGAACTGAATAGAAAATTTGACATTGAAGTGCAAGAAGCATGAGAAGGTAAACATGGAAATGAAATCATAAAGAACTCATCAAAGTTGAACTATTTACACGCCAATGTTGAAAAATGATAATCATAACTTATGAAACTTTTCTTGGTATGAGGATAGGTGAAGGGAATAGAAATGTGTGTGTGTATATGTATATATAGATATAGATATAGATATAATTATAGGCTGGAATTACTGTGAGGCTAGCATTGCTTTCAACTTTTAAGGAATACAATTTTTTCAGAAATCTTGAGCTTATATAATTAAAATGTGAAAGCTTTTTAAGATATACAATATTGTTATTGTGCACAACCTAAGAACATATCTATTATTATAAATGGCACAATATAACTGCATAATGCAAGCACAAAATAATGCAATAATGTTTTAATGATTTTTTAAAAATTCAAAATGAGCTTAGCTAATGAGTCATTAAAATTTTACTGGATGAATACTCAAGAGGAAGAATATGATCTTTCATGAAAAGGTGGTTTTGAAGGTTTTTATTATTGTTGTTGTTGTACACACTACTCCCCTGTCCAAAGAAAATATACTTGTGGAGCACAATAAAGTCAGTTTCAGGGAAAATCTTTTAATACAGAAAATGGAAATGCCTTTATGAAATTGTTAGTATTACTTCCCTGTAAATAGCCACTGCCTTCAAGACTCCAGGAGAACCAAGCAAGAGAAATACAAGGAAAACCTTAGGATAGTCACTTAGAAAGAAAAAATAATAATAATCCAGTTATATATATTTAAAACAGATGATACACATTAAATGTAGCATAATAATATAGTTAAATGTTAGTCTATAAAAAGATAATGCCATTTAATAGAGTTGTTTTCCCTCATAAAAATGCAGCCAATTTAAAGAAGTTTCTAATAAAGTAAATCTAAATAACGATGATCATTTCTAAACCATTGAACTCTCAGTATTACAGATGATACTGAGCAGCATTTCCTTTTTACCGTCTAAAACTGAAAATCACCTGAACGTGTTTTCTTTATTACCCCATCCCCTACCACCACAGGCCTTTAAAATTGGGCACCAAGGAAAATTGGATCACATTTTTTTTGTTATATTTTCTTTCTTGCTACATCATGATTTCCCTCGGTGTAGAAAACTCTTACTTTTAGAAGCAGCAGCACATAGTCTTATATGGGTTATGTAATAGGAACTCATCATAAACATACATTTCTATGCATCAGAGGAATGACTTGAACCCAGGTTTTAGAATCATAGGTCTAGAAGTCATTCAGTCCCACCCCCTCATTTTTAGGACGACCCTTTCAGCAAAGTTACTGAACCTGGATGTGAGCCCTGTTTGCAGTTTATATTATATAACTTCCCTGTGCTGGGACTTCATGTCACTGTCATACTGCAACTCATCATTGCCAGTTATCTTCTGACTTGGAGGAACAACAGCTCTAAAGAAAGAACAAAGAAAAAAAATAAGTGGGAAAGAATTACTTTAGGTAAATTAGCATCACTTTGTAAATGTTGGGAAGTAAGGAAAGTATTAGTGCCCTTAACATGGCTACAAACTGCTCAAATGAAATACGTGTGCATAAATGTACTCTTAAAATAATAAACAACTTAATTATGTCTGGAAATAAGACTCAATTTTCCCATCATTATTCATTTTTGAGTTAACCATTTTTGTAGCTAATATTTTCAGTAATATAAACAATATTGGATAAGATTTTACTCTGTGATTCAATAGTGATGATTTATTTATATAGCAAAAACTATATAATTTTTAAAATTTATTCAAACTAATTTTCCTGCTATTAGTATATTATGAATGAATCCAAATATGTGTTGAAATATAGTAGCATATCTTTCTATCCATACACTTCTCCTTCTCTTTTTGATCTTTCAAAAATCTGAATAAAAGTAACAGCATTTTCCTGCTTCTTACACATAACAAAACCAAAGATTTATATTAAATAACAAAAAATGTAACAAGTGTCTTTATACATATGGTTGATAGATATGACTGTCTGAAGGCAGATGAAACAAAGGTAGAGACTGAGGTATATGGATACAGTAAGTATCACCTCAGATGAAATTACATAGAGTCTTTAAACATCTTAAGGAAAAACACCCACAATTTTATTACAGTTTACAAAGAATTATCCTCACAATAGAGGTATGATACAAACAGAGCATGATCTGTTATCTTATGAGGTAAGTATAGATCAGAGAGAGAGAGAGAGAGAGAGAGAGAGAGAGAGAGAGAGAGAGAGAGAGACTACTTTTTAAATGATATTTTATTGGTGCCTGTTTTTAAGTCATTTACATTTCTGGCTGTACTCATTCCCCCTCCTCGCTCTTAGAACATTATATTTTAGAGTAAGATTTTGTTTTTAAATGTGAATAGAAAAAAATCGGTAAAATAAATCAAAACATAAAAGAATCTGACATATTCAATATTCCACACTGATGGACATTTGCAAAAGAGCAGTGGAAGCATCTCTGTGTGTCTCTTCAAGATTGCTTTTCATAGTTTCACAACTTTCAGGGAACTTTTTTTGTTTGTTTTGTTTCTTTTGAGGTGAACGTTCTTTCATTTATATCCTCATAGTGATTATGTTGTCCTTTCTCTACTTTGCATCAGTCCACAGATATTTTTAATTACCTTATAATTGAAAAAGCTTTGCACAAACAAACCTAACACACGTGGGATATGAATGGTATTATTGGTCAATGTGAAAACAAATTTTGTACTAAATGTCTCAGATAAGAGCTTGCAGTCTACAGTATGCAAACAACTGAAAGAGCTACATACAGGGGAAAAAAGGGGGTCAAGAAATCCAAAATATCTCAAAAGAATTGCAAACACCTTGAATTGTGAAAAAGGTCAGAAATTGAATTCTGGGAGAGGAAATTTAAAAGGAATTAAAGAGAAGGTAGAGATGGAGGAAAAAGAACAGAACTGAAGTTCCAGAGGAAAAAGAATTCATACTGAAGGTCATGAACAATTAAGAGAACTGTTAAACTAGGACTTGATTAGAAGAACCTGAGAAAGAGGAAGAGTACTTAAGAGAATACTAAAAATCCAACTAGGTTGTAGAGAAGATGAAGAGCTCAAGAAGGAGAAAGTAGTTGGCAACACAAGGTAAGATAAGATAAACAACTGGTAAGAGGAGGAAGTATACAGAGCAAAGGTAATTCTACAGTGAACTTACTGAGTACAGTGTATTTCTGCTATGAGCCATTAACTATTAGCTATGATCAAAGTAGAGATAGGACTTGTTTTTCAAGAAAACAGACTCAACAAATGCTTCTTACTTCAGAAAAAATAGTGTTTAAAAAAACTCAGATGCAAAATAAATAGGTAAGTACAATTAAGTAAATAGGTGAACATGATAGAGGAATTAAAAAGATGAAAGAAGGGGCTTTTAAAAAGATCTACAGAAATAGTAGAAACTCAAAACTGTAAGAAAGTTGGATATAGTAATATATAGCAATAGAATGAAGAGAAAAGAGAACTAAATCTGCAGTTCTTAAATGACCTGGATTTGAATCCTGAATCTAGTATTTGTTACCTATGTGATCTTGGAAGATGGCAGAATGCTGGATCAAAATGTTAATTATTATTAGATCTAGAGATGGAAAAAATTTCCAAGTTTTTCTTGGTCATGTGCTTAAGCACAAAAAATAAACATCTAAGGAAAGATCTGAACAAAGGTTTTTGGAATAAATAGCCGGTGTTTTGTTTGCTTTATTTTCTTTACACTATATGTTTGTAAATCACTTATCTGTGAAATTATGATTATTGTTCAGGATAAAATTGGAGGCTCCTTACCATTTTAAATCAATACCTCTATAATTGTGAAGAGAGAGTCATTTCATGATCAGGGAGATAGAAATGTCAAGTGATGGTAGTATCTTATCCATGACTACCACAGAGCAATACTAAAGTAAGAGTAGGGATGGAAATTATGGGAAATTAAAATATCTTTTATAACATTCCTCCCTCCATTGCCAAAATTATTTCAAGTATTTGTTTATTTTTTTCTAAGTGTTTAAAAGTGTGTCAAATGTCAATCTTAGCTATATCTGTACACTTTAGGGCTGTTATAAAATTTTTTTTTCATCTTTCCAATGGTCTGATTTCACATTGTTTTGTTCTAAGATTGATTACAAAATGCAAAGTGTGAGCAGGATTAAATCAGTTAGGTGTGAATTCCAAATTTATAACTGGCATCAAAATAAATCATTTTCCAAAATGCAAAGGAACTTCTCTACATTTTTATTTCTTTCTTTCTTGTTCTTTGCTTATTGTCTGTTAGCCTAGAGCAAAGGGTCCATACCTAGGCTGGGTTCATGAATAGATATCAGGAAGTCTGTGACTTTTTTTTTTTTTTTGGATAGGAAAATAAAATCTCTATTTTGACTAATATCTTATTGAAATTTACATTTAATCATTAATGTAGACAATAAACCACAGTATAATTAATAGCCTTTGTAATTGCCAAAGTGTTTCATGAACCAAAAAAGGCATAATCCCTGTTAAAGAGGTAATTTTAACTAAAGTGTTCTAGGATGAATGAGACTTAGGCCTCTTCTAGGCTGAGTACCAGTTGGGAATTGTCTAAAGAGAAAGAACCTTTTGAGGTTTGCAAAAATCCAATTGTTTGCAAGTGGAATTTTCTTTTGTTTTTGAATTTTATTGCATGTTCTTCCATTTTGCTTTGGTTTTCATCTTTCAAATTCATTTATTCAAAATTATAAATTATCCATGTTTATCTTATTTCCTGCCAAGACTTTAAGTTATTTAAGAGAAGGCAATGTCTTGGCAAACTTTATAATTACTCAAATACAGTTCATATAATAGGCCCTTAATGGAAGATATTGAATTTCATTTTCAAGTTTTGGTGACCTAGGCTTTACTCTCCTAATTTGCTTCCTTTGCTCTTCCTGGGGAAGGCATTGCCTGCCAGTCACGTAGCAAAAACAGCAGAGATAATAAATAGGCAGCTCAGGTTAATTGAGTTAGAGGAAAGTTGGGTAGGGAACCATCTTTGGAGCATTTATGGGAGATCATGGGCAGTACCTGATGGGAATATACAATGGAGTAGCCTGCCATCTGAACTGTTGGCAGGAACACCTACAATTATGGGTTGGTAAGTTTTTCTGAGTATCAAATAATGGTGGAACTAGTGATTCAACAAATGTGCTAAATACAAAATGAATTCATAAATGCAAAGTTAGATGTAGATCCAGAATGTATTCTTTCTTGACTTCCATCAGAGCACTCTTTCTGTTAGTCCAGAATTCAGGGAGCAAATGCTTCATGTACATCAAAAAAAAGGAATTGTATCTTGAACTGTTCCATAGGATCACAGAATTTAGAAATGGAAGATTCTTAGATATACTCACTTCTCTCATTTTATAAGTGAAGAAATAGAAGCTTTAAGGTGTTATGTGACTTGCTTCAACTCAGAGCAGTGACTGACTTTTCTAGATCTTGAAAAACCAAGGTGTATTTGCTTGTTTGCTTTTGTCATGTATTGTGTTCTTGTGTATCTGTCTTTCACAGTCTCCCACAAGGGCTCTTTTACATCTCATACTCTTTTTTTATTCTCTTCCCTTTTACCTTGAATAAAAGAAACAAAAGTATGATGTTCCTAATCTTAAAATAGTTTACATATTTTTCTTTTATAAGCATGAATGTTTAGGACAATTCTTTCTAAGAAAAAAATACTCATTAGTCTGTTTTTAAATGAAAATTATATATATACATATATATATATATATCATCCTAAATTAGTTACCAGAATACTCCAGTGGCTAATGATGCTGATTTTTCTTTGGATTCAGGTGATTAAATTATTTCTATTTCAAACTAGCTTTCTCCTTCCTCCTCTCCCTTGCTCCCCATTCTTCTCCTTCTTCCTCCCATTCTTCTTTTCCTTTTTCTCCTCCTCCTTCCTCCTTCCTTCCTCTACTTTTTCCCCCATCTTTTCCTTCTTTCTCCTTCATATGTATGTTTGTGCAAGGAGTGATGATGGCTAGAGTAAAAAAAAAAAAACAGCTAAATTTTCTTTTAATATTTTCCTGGGATGAATAGTTTCATTAATATGTTAATGCTGGTGTTCATATAACACCTGTTTCCTGACCCCCAAAGTTAATTAAAACATTGAACTAGAAAGACAATTTAACACTTCAGTTTCTTTAATTTTCTTTTATTAAATATCCTGCTCATATGAAGGAGGCTAAACTTATATAACATGCATTTTCAGGATTATTTTGAGGTGCAGAGGGTAATGGGACAAATTAAGTTTCTCAAGTAAATAACACAAGTGACAGAGCCCATATTTCTGTAACTATTCCTTAGGGTAGAAGCAAATACCTGAATCCACTTTGGATATGAATTTGCATATTACCAAGTGAGGCAACATAATTCAGTGGGGAGAAAAATGGTGGACTAGGAATGAGGAGAAGTTCCAGCCCAGCTTCTGGTTTAAACTATGCCTTTGATCATATGAAGCCATTTAGGCATTCTTATCATTTAATTTCCTCATTTACAAAATGAGGAAGCTACTGGAGTAACTTGTAATTTCTCATCAGAATTGTAAAGAAGAATTTTTTTAAAAAATTGTCTCTACTTTTCTTTTAGGAAGTAATTTCAATGATGCCAAAACTAATTAACGAACAGATTTTTGAGGGTAATATTATTTTCTTCTTTAAAAGCTCTTATAACTTTAAAGTTCTATGATACTGGTTATTATTTTTAATTCAGGTGGTAATTTCATCACACTTCCAATGCAGATCTGTATCTTTAGTTACAGATAGCTAAGAGACACAATGGTTAGAATCTGGGCCTGGTGTCAGAAAGACATGTTCAAATTCCCCCTCAGACATTTACTAATGGTGTATTAGGATGTATAGGTATTCAATAAGGATTAGTACCTCTGATGTGAAGGCTTTCCAAGCCTTTTTCAGAGTTGTTCATCTACTTTTGGTACTCTCACCTGTGGCTCCAAGAAGCTGTATAACGTGTAGCCACCCCACCCTGGCAAACTTTTTTTTGCCAGATGAGCTAAACCAGGTTCATGGTCACCAACTGATTTCAAACCCTGTTTGGTGAGTTAAGAGGATATCTACCGCAAGCATGTGAAGACTTGCCCCAGTGGAATGAACGTATGAGGACAATTTGTTCAATGGCCATGAAGGTGGCTGAAGTAGGCACTGTAGAGTACTTAGAACTTGATCAGACATCAGATGTCAAGGTCATCCACTGCTACTCTGCCTCACTTAAATCTAATTCATATATGAGACAATACAACACCTTGTGATGTCATAGGTCATCTTTAAAAATGAAGGACAAACAACAACAGCATTGGGAACTTGGCTAAATCATCGAGGCTATATTTTTACTCTTTTTTTTTCCCCATCATCAACTGAGGAAAATAATACCACCTGCCACCAAGAGCTGTTGTAAGAATCAGATGAGAAAATATTTGTAAAGTACTTAGCACATTGCCTGGAACATAGTTTATGCTATATAAAATCTATCATTTTTATTAGTACTATTGGTATTAGTCATATGCATCTTGCAGTCTTAGAGAGTTGCGTGGGTATGTTGAGAGTTCATGACTTGCAGAGAGTTAAACAGTGTCTTTCAGAACTGGAACTTGAACCCAGGTCTTACTGATATGGAGACCAATTCTTCTCTATCTTATCATGCCAATTTGTCAATGCTTTTCTTCTTTAAAGTTTCAAGTATAGAATTGTAATATTTTGAAAATGGCTATAAAGTCTGTGTAACACTGCAAATGATACATGGAGCAATTTCCTTGACCTTTCTGCAGAGAAGCTAATTAAAGATAATGAATAA
Organism: Pseudochirops cupreus; assembly: GCA_028627135.1. Lineage (NCBI taxonomy): Eukaryota > Metazoa > Chordata > Mammalia > Diprotodontia > Pseudocheiridae > Pseudochirops > Pseudochirops cupreus. The sequence continues at coordinate 106,699,251 of CM053583.1, forward strand.
TTGCACACATCCTAGATTCAAACATCTATTTTTCCTTTCATATAGTCTATGTTTAAATTGCAAACTCTAGGGAAACATTTCTTTTAATCATTATAAGGACATAAACTTTTTTTAAACAAATAAAAGTGTTTCTTGTTTTCAGTAATTTTCATTATCACAGTTCTCTAACCAAATCTATTGTCAAAGAAGCAAATTGAAATAAATAAATAAATCATTAAGCTCTCCCCTCCCTCACAAATCTATGTTGTACTAAATATCTAATGAACCACATTAAACTTCTCAGAGCTGATTTAATTTGAATTATTCATATGACTCAGAAAAATAGGTTATTATTAAACTAATGAATAATTACTGATACATTATATAATTAAAATTTTCCAAATTTTGTGTGGACTGCATTTCTCACAATGCTTTAAAATATGAATTCCTCAATTATTAGGAGAAACTCTCCACACACTACATTTTCCTTAGTGGGAGCATGCTATTCAAACTCTCAAATACCAAAGAGAAAAACCACGAGTTGTAAAGAAACAAAAAAGATAAAGAGAGAGAAATAGCATGCTTTGATGTGCATTTAGACTCCACAGATCTTTCTCTGGATGTGGATAGTATTTTCCATCATGAGTCTTTGGAATTGTCTTAGATCCTTGTATTGCTGAGAAGAATTTAAATCTATCAAAGTGGGTCATTGCACAATGTTGCTGCTACTGTGTATAATGTTCTCCTGGCTCTGTTCGCTTCACTCAACATCAGTTCCTGTAAATCTTTCCACATTTTTCTGAAGTCCATCTGCTCATTCTTTCTTATCGAACAAAAATATTCTGTTACAATCATATATGACAACTTGTGGAACCATTCCCCAATTCATGGACATTTCCTAAATTTCCAGTTCTTGGCCACTGCAAAAAGAACTGCTATACATATTTGTGTGTGTGTTGGTTCTTTTCCCATTTTTATGATCTCTTTGGAATACAGACCTAGAAGTGTTTTTGCTGAATCTAAGGTTGTGTACAGTTTTCGAACCCTGTGGGCATCGTTTCGAAATTGCTCTCCAGAATGGTTTGATCAGTTCACAACTCCATCAACAACACATTAGTGTTCAAATTTTCCCACATCTTCTCCAGAATTTATCATTTTCCTGTTTATCATGTTAGCCAATCTGACAGGTGTGATGTGGTATCTCAGAGCTGTTTTCATTTGCATTTCTATAATCCAGCAGTTGTCAACCTGTGGGTTATGTTCAATTTGTAACAATGAAAATACATCCTGCATATCAGATATTTACATTATGATTCATAAAAGTAGCAAAATTACAGTTATGAAGCAGCAACAAAAATAATTTTATGATTGGGGGTCACCACAACATGAGGAACTGTATTAAAGGGTCACAGCATTAGCAAGGTTGAGAACCACTGCTATAATCAGTAGTGATATAGAATGTTTTTCATTCGACTATAGATATCTTTAATTTTTCCTGTGAAAACTGCCTGTTCGTATCCTTTGAACATTTATAATTGGGGAATGACTTGTATTCTTATAAATTTGACTCAGTTCTCTATATAGTTGAGAAATGAGACCTTTATCAGAGACACTGACTGTAAAAATTGTTTCTCAGCTTTTGGCTCCCCTTCTTATCTTGGTTGCATTCGCTTTGTGCAAAAACTTTTTTTTTTAATTTAATGTAATCGAATGATTCATTTTGTGTTTCATAATGTTCTCTCTTGTTTAATCAGAAATTCTTCTGTTATCTATAAATCTGAGAAGTAAACTATTCCTTGTTCTCCCAGTTTGCTTATAGTATCAGCCTTTATATATAAACTGGGTACCCATTTTGACTTTATTTTGGTATATGGTGTAAGATATTGATCTATGCCTAGTTTCTGCCATACTGATTTTCCAATTTTCCCAGCAGTATTTGCTAAATAGCTAATTCCTATCCCAGAAGTTGGAGTCTTGGGTTTGTCAAATAGTAGATTGCTATAGTCATTGACTACTGTGTCTTGTGTACCTGATCTATTCCACTGTTCCACTCCTCTATTTCTTAGCCAGTACCAAATAATTTTGATAATTGCAGCTTTATAATACAATTTACAATCGGGTATGGCTAGGCCACCTTCCCTAGCATTTCTTTTCTTAATTCCCTTGATATTCTGGACCTTTTGTCCTTCCAAATGAATTTTGTTATTATTGTTTTCTAGCTCTGTAAAGTATTTTGGGCAGTTTGGTATGACACTAAATAGGTAAAAATTAATTTAGATAGAATTGCAGTTTTTATTATATTAGTTCAGCCTAACCATGAGCAAGTGATGTTTTTTCCAGTTACTTAGATCTGATTTTATTTGTGTGAAAAGTGTTTTGAAATTCTGTTCAAATAGTTCTAGGGTTTGTTTTGGCAGGTAGAGTTCCAAATATTTTATAATGTCTGCGGTAATTTGAAATGGAATTTTTCTTTCTATCTCTTGAAATTGGGCTCTTAGTAATATATAGGAATGCTGAATATTTATGTGAGTTTTTTCTTTATTTAATGGAACTTTGCTAAAGTTATTTGTTATTTCAATTAGTTTTTTTTACTTGATCCTCTGTAAGTATACCATCATATCATCTGCAAAGAGTGATCGCTTTGTTTCTTTTCTGCCTATTCTAATTCCTTCAACTTCTTTTTCTTTTCACATTGCTGAAGCTAATGTTTCAAGTACCATATCGAATAACAGGGGTGATAATGGACATGCACATTTCACTCTCGACCTTATTGAAAATGCTTCTAGCTTATCCCCTTTACATATAATGCTTGCTTCTCATTTTGGGTAGATTCTACTTATCATTTTAAGGAAGGCTCCATTTATTCCCCTGTTTCCTAATGTTTTTAAGAGGAATGGGTGCTGTATTTTAGCAAAAGCATTTTCTGCATCTATTGAGATAATAATATGTTTTCTGTTAATTTTGCTATTGATATGGTCAATTATGCTGATAAATTTCTTAATATTGAACCAGCCATGCTTTCCTGGTACAAATCCCACCTGGTCATTGTGTATTATCCCTGAGATAGGTTATTGTAATATTTGCTAATATTTTATTTAAAAATTCACATCTATATTCCTTAGGGAAATTGGTCTATAATTTTCTTTGTTTTGGCTCTTCTTGGTTTACATATTATAACCGTATTTGTATCAAAGAAAAGATTTGATAAGATTCCTTCCTTGCCTATTTTTCCAAATAGATTGTACAGTATTGAAATTAATTATTCTTTAAATATTTGATAGAATTTACTTGTGAATCCCTCTTGTCCTGGATATTTTTTCTTAGGGAGTTCATTGATGGCTTGTTCAATTTCCATTTAAGTATTTTATTTCCTCTTCTGTTAATCTGGGCAATTTATATTTTTATAAGCATTCATTCATTTTACTAAGATTGTCAGATTTATTGGCATACAGTTGAACAAAATAGCTCCTAATTATTGCTGGGTTTTTTTTCTGTTAAACTCAACTATTCCCTTTTTGATATTGGTAATTTTGTTTTCTTCTTTTATTAATCAAATTAACCAAAGGTTTATTTTGTTGATTTTTTTTCATATAACCAGCTTTAATTTTATTTATTAGTTTAATAGTTTTCTTAATTTCAATTTTTTAATCTCTTTGATTTTCAAATTACTAATTTAGTTTTTAATTGGGGATTTTTATTTTGTTCATTTTCTAGCATTTTTAATTGCATGCCCAATTTACTGGTCCCCTCTTTCTATATTTTATTTATATAAGCATTTAGAAACATAAAATTTACCTTAAGAACTGTCTGACTGCATCTCATAAGTTTTGGTATGTTGTCATTATTTTTATTCTCTTGGATGAAGTTATTGCTTTTGTGATTTGTCATTTGACCCACTCATTCTTGAGGATTAAATCATTTAGTTTACAATTAATCTTTAGTCTATCCTTCCAATATGGCCCTTTATTACATGTAGTTTTTATTGCATCATGATCTGAAAAGGATGATGCGTTTAATATTTCTGCCTTTTGGCTTTGAATTGTGAGGGTTTTATACTCTAGCACGTGGTCAGTTTTTGTGTATGTACCACGTACCTGTCACCATAATAACTTCCTATGGTGTCAGATAGTTTGTTATTATTATTTTTTGATCTCTGCTCCCAGAGTGGAAAGTGCTCTGTCTCAGGTTTTTTTGCCAGTAGCTGCAGGCTCTGAGGATTTATCTGAAGGCCCATGGGGGACAATCATGTTTGGCGCTGCTTTGAGTGGGTGAGGAGGGGCTGGCATTGCTGGAGGCTGTAGGTGTCTTATCACTTCTTATCTGGTGCTGATCTGGGGTCCTAGTGTTGGTATCTGGCATGTACTGAGCCCCAGTGGGTATTTTCTACATTTCCCTGGGGCTACACTGAAACCCTTAGAGGTCTGGCAGTGGTATACCACCCTCCTCCAGTGGGAGGGTACTTGTTTGCCCTGAGCTAGACTGAAGCACATGGAGATCTAGCCTACTTTTTCTGTGTGCTAGAGGATGCCTCTTTACCTCAGACTACATTGAAGAATATGAAGGTCTGACCTACTATCTTGTCATTCTGTAAGATGCCTGCCTACATGGAACTGTGCTGAAGCACATGGAGGTCTGGGCACTAGAGGATGCCTGTTTTTCTTTCTGTGACTACCTTGAATCACTTGGTGGTTCTCAGAGCTGGAGTCTGTTTCCCTGTCTATGTTGAGGCACATGGGGGTCCTGGTATTGACATTTGCCTGCTCTGCCACCCTGGGACTCAGGATCTCCCTCTAGTTTGCTGAGGTGGGGCTTGCTGCAAGCTTATTGGGACACTTCCTGTCCTGGAATGAACTGTCCCTTTTTCTGTAGTGAAACAGGCCTTTCTTGCTGATCCTCGAAGTTTTCCAGCCTAAGACATTGCTATAACATCTTTCTGCTGGCTCTGCTGTTCCAGGGTTTTTCCTGGGGTGCTATTTTCTGGGTTTTTTTTTTTAAGAGGTCAGAGAGGGAGAGTGATAGCTACTTACTGTTTAGTTTACCATCTTGGCTCCTGGAAATCCCAACTCCAATCTCCTCATTTAAGAAAGAATGCTTGTACAATAGTTGCATTTCTGAGTGAGGAGTGGAATTTACATGAAAGCTTTGGTAGGGAGACAGATTCTTGACTTCTATGAGAGAAGAAAACCCACATGTGGTTCTATATACTCCATGAGACCAAATCTAGGGAGGGGAAAAAGAAAGAATTTCTTGCACACATATAGGATAAGCACATTCCTTAACATTTCCCTGATTTCTAGCTTGCCTCTGTAAACATCAGAGAATTTTACCTTAAGAAAACAGAACCTCCCTTGGCTGTGCTGAGATTTTTCATTCACAGAGGAAAATTTCATTTACCTTTTGTTTTACTGGAATATTCTAATTATATTAAGTGTTCTAATTTATGTTTGGTGTTTCTTTGTATAAATAAATTTATTCACTATTGCCTATTTATAGTAATCTTTTGTATTACTAGTGTTTGGCAGGAAAAGGCCAAGCCAGTAGGGAAATACTTGGGTTATCTTCCCCTTTAGAGATAACAGCTAGGAAATCAGTGTTGTCTTCAATAAAATGTATTCCAAGACCAGAAAACTTGGAGGAGAAAATAGACATAATTCTAGTTATGTTCTCCTTTCTCAGTGTAGGACCATACAGCCAGTCTCATGAGTTCTTCCCCTGCTTCCATTGACACAAGAATTTCAGGTTTTGAGAGTGGTATGCAGAGATATTTATATATGCCCTCTTCAAACCTTATTTAGACAATCCATGTAGACATACAAAGCAAACAGTATTAACAAACATCCCTTATGTGTTTTCTACTAGTTAATGTGTTCTCTAAGAACCCTTCTAGTTTTTCTTTGGTATTACATGTGTGAATATATGTAGGAACTCCATGCACCAGCAGAGGTGACGCATTTCAGAAGTCATCTGAAGTAAATGGAGTTCAAATGATTTGCCCAAGGTCAAATAATTAAATATAAGAAGAAGACTTTGAATCCAGTTCTTCACCCAGCACCCACCACTTTTTCTACTGGGCTTCTACTATGGGTGAATGTAACATCTTTTAAGTGAAGTTTAAAAAAATAAAAGCCCAATTGCTTATTTTTTAAAAAAGATAATATGTAAAATTTATATATTTCTCCGTTTATAAGTTCCTACCAAGAGAAACATACAAATTATGTGGATTAATAAAAAATATTTATGTACCATATCTCAAGCAAATTGATGTCACTATATAAATGCTAAATCCACTTTAAACACAAAATTAGAGATGGTTGATTTAGATGAGTAACACATTTGTTATATCATCGGAGGAAGAATTCTTGACTTATAAATATCCATAAAATTATAACAAGCAGAACTAGCTAAATTTCCTGGGAAAATGTATTTGTCAGAAAGCATAATGCCATCACAAATAAGCTTATTTCCTTCAGTGTTTTCTCAACTGAAGTGACTGGGAAAATCAGTTACTTAATTCTGGTATACTGCTCATTACTGATGAAAATGCCCGATATCTTTTCAGGGGTATCTCATCTCTAGCAAATATTATCTCTATCCTGGTCCCTTTGCTACCTGATTACTTGATATTTATGCTCATTATACCAGTAAGCATCAATTAATTTTTTTTCTTTATCACCATAGAATCTTATCTTAACTGAACATATCTTTTTTGAGGAGTTTAAGACTGCGTTTAATGTACCAATTTACTTTTTTTAATCTCATAAGACAACCATACACACACACACACACACACACACACACACACTATCAGGAACAACAAACAGAACTATAGTTATGAGTAAAATGTAGAGAATTTTTAATTAGATGATTTTTGAGGATTTCCCTTTGACTTTAACAGTATAATGAATTATTATCTGATATTATTTAATATAACTTATTATTCACAATGAAGCTCCCTGGCACAATATAAAGTATTCTGCCTTAGCTTCTGTATGGTGAGGAACCTGCAAATTGGGAGCAACCTTCCTACTAGAGAGCCCCAGGCTGTTTTCACTCTGGTAGGCTTGGAAATATCTGTACTTCGGGCTTATTGCTAAAATCCTCTGCCATGTGAACATTTGAGAAGTATGACAAATTAGTGCTTCTCTCTTAAGATGCCAGGCCTAATTAGATGCTTACTTACCCCTAAACTATAGCCACCACCCTGCTTGGAGAAGTAGAATTAACTGGCTTGCTTTGGTGAATCTTTGCCTGGACTAATGCCCTGATTTATTTAGTTATTTTTTTTTTTGTCTTGGCTGGTTGCAAATGCACTAAAACTCTAAAAAAACAAGAATTACCATTGTTTCCCTTTATATCATGTTTTATTGAATTGGGAAAGCCACACCAATTGCCTGCCTCCAGACTTCCTGGAGTCATAGGGACTTAGGACTCCCTAGTAGGAAAGCTTCTAGTAACTTGGACGCTCAACACTTTGTAGAACTAAGCATAGAATACATTTTTGCAGTGCCTGGGGGAGCTTCTCTGTGAAAATAAATGTTTCAACCCTTATTATTAAAATGTATGGGGGTATAAGTATATGAGGATATCTAAAGTATATAGGTATATGTACACATATATATGTAAATACATAAATACATATGTGCATACATACATTTCTATTTATTTACATTTTGCTCATGAGCATAGTTTTGTTCTTATTGCTGTTGCTATTGTGCATGCGTGTGTGTGTGTGTGTGTGTGTGTGTGTGTGTGTGTGTGTTAGGGAGGGAGACAGGGGTGGGTTGGCCATTACTCTGCATCTGTTTTCTTTGCCACTGCCTCCATCCATAGTTCTGAAATTCCCTCTGAACAGGTAATACTTCTCCCAGTGTTAGAAAGTTAACATTCTTAGCAACTAAATCCTTACTGACGGGACTTTCAAAGGACTCAAATCTCTTTCCTTTTTTTGGGAATTCAAAATATAATTCCAATGCATATATCATTGCAATCTTACAATGTAAAGAAGAGTTTCCTCCAAATGATACAGATTAAAAACCTAAACAAGTTTATTAAAGATTGGTTTGGATTAATTAATACGCAATAAATCAGTGATGAGTTATTTTGAAACAAACTAGGAATGTTTGAAGAACATCCTCACTGTTGGTTGCCTAAGTCATTTCAAACGCATTTCAGTTTCCGATATGAAAAATTTAGAAAAAACTCATCTCTTGCCATCATGGAGCCTTGCAATCTAGTATATTCAAGATATGAGTGGCCTTCCTACGTTCAAATATCCAGTTCTGGCCTCCATCATAGACAACATATTTACAGAACTGAGATCATTTGTTCAAGCTTATGTAATTTGCTGAACTGAAACTCACTGAACTAGATTACTCTGCTTTGTTTTCAGAGAGAGTAATTATTCCTATCAGTTTATTTAGGTTTCTAATATGAAAAATAACTAGTAGAATCCTTTTCACATCATAAAATCATTTATTTGGAACATTTTATATATATATATATACATATATATATGTATGTATGTATGTGTATCTGCACATGTACATATGTATGTGCAGATGTGTATATACACATATGAAGAAATTGAGACCCAGGGAAGTTAAGTGATTTTTCCCAAGATTATACACCTAGTGAATGTACAAGACATGATTTAAATTCAGATCTTTCTTCCTCCAAGTCCATCATTCTATCTATTGAACCATTTTACAACTCCAAATTATCAGTCACACAGACATACATCAGTTAAAGAATACCTCAGTAAGCATCCTGAAGATAATCTTGACTGTCTTTGGAGAAACATTTTGCTTTGAGATCAATTGGGACTCAAGGGAAGCATCTCAAAACCAATGGCTTCACCAGGTCACTAGTGTGTTTCTCTGAATTTCCATAGTTCTCCTAGAGCCCTTAGCAATACTCAAATGATCCTTTCAAATGTGAAATGTTTAGAGAGGACAAGCACTTCTGCTGCGAGGACTTGCTGTATGTACCCTTTACAGGGCTACTCATTCATCTTTAGAATCCACCTGATTCGCCTATCCCCTTGTGGCTTCAAGAAACTGTAGCATGTGCAGTGATCTTTATGTTGTAACATTGTGTTTACCATACTCTGGTAAATATCTAAGCAAACAGACTAAACCAGGTTGAGGGTAACTGAGAGGTCTCAAACCTGTATCTACTTCAAGCATGTGAAAACTTTCCCTGGTGGAATGGGCAGATGAAAACAATTTGTCCCAATAGCCATGAAGGCAATTGAAGCAACAAATGTGAGCTTGGTCAGGAGTTGAAGATGCCAAGGTCATTCACCATGTTCTGGACCATCGCTAGCTGTCTTGACTTTTGCCTTGACACCAGACTTTGACTCTGGAAGAAAGAGTAAAACTGACAACTTGGTGCAATTCTGCATCACTTAAATGAAATTCATACACAAGTGACCCCATGATATCACTGATACTCTTTGAAAATGAAGGATGAAAAATGACACCTATTGACACAGTTTATCTTGCTTATAGGACATCCTTACACAGGCAACACCTGACAGCTGACAATCAGTGTGTAAGAGTCAGTCAATAAATAAATAATTATTGAGCATCAGCTACGTGCAAGTCACTTTGCCAAGTACTGAGAACATAAATATATTAAAAATAATTTCCCATCCTTAAGGATGTTATAAAATAATAGAAAATAACACATACAGGGAGTTGAATGGTGGGGTTGGAGTATCCATCATTGGAGCATAATGGGAAATTTGTGAGAAATGGGGAAAGGACTATGCTAAGCCCCCTCCATAAATAGAGTGAAAGAAAGAGAAATAGTGAAAACAGCAAGAAGTAAGATATCCATCAATCATCTATCTTTCTCTGTCTATTCTATTGACCAAATTAGTGGGCCAGGGAATTGTGAAAAATCCAATTCCGATTATATGTTGGATTGGTGAATTAGGTTTGTGGTACTGTTACCTATTTACTTATCAACAACAGTGCAGTGCACTGCAGCAAATAGAGAAAATCTTTGAATAAATCACTCTATCTCTTTAGGTTTTGATTTTCTCATCCTTAAACAAAAAGGTTAGACAACATGATGTTTAAGGCCCTTCCTAGTTCTATGACTCTGTAATTTGTCCACAAAGGCAAGGATGTCCGTGGAAGGGTTGTATTTTTGTCTGTCTTTGTATCCCCAGTGCTTGTTACAACGCCTAGTACGTAGTGAACACTTAGCAAACAGATAATCATTACAGCAATGGACAAAATGTTTGTGGACCATATCATATGGTATCCTTTCCATAAAATGGATTATTTTGAACTATAAGTGATGGTAAGGCCTTGTTTGGGGGGAAAATTTATTGTCTCACAGAAGCATTGTGAAAGACATATTTTATGTTTCAAACTAAGTAGGATACTGCATTAGTCAAGGTTTTTTTTTGACACACGTAACTCTAAGAAAAACAACTTTCAGTGAAGAGAGAGAGGGAAAAGCAGCCAGTCACCTTTAAAGGTATGCTTCACCTATCAGGAGGCATTAGATATGCCACGTAAATGAGAGGAGAAATCTGACCATGCAGTAGCATCTCATGTAGAGAAATAAATTCAGTGAAAAGAGTTAGTAGAAAGGGAAAACATCAATTTCCCTGATCTAGCTATGCAATTGATCAGAGAAATGTCCAGGGCTTTGTAGAAGAAAATATCAAAGCCCATGAAGCAAGGATTAAGATTGATAGTGGTCCAGGTAAGAACCTAAGGGAAGCTATAATTAGAAATATTACTAGAAGGAGATGTGATTAGTCAAAACTTCAAGTAGTGGGGGTTTTAACTTATTTTTTTAACCTTGCTTCTAGATTGACAATTTTGTGTAACAACATACAAAGTACAAAGGAGAGCTATTTTCTTTTTTTTTTT
>CM053583.1:106710621-106737634 GCA_028627135.1 Pseudochirops cupreus
GAAGGTCAATGATTTGCCATTCTCTGTTTAAGGAATGTTCAATACCAATAGGTTACCATCCAAGGCATTCAATAATATGGCTCTAACCTATCTTTTCTACTAATATCACTCTAGTCATTTTAATGTATTTTACATTTCTGCCAAACTACAATGCTCGTTGTTTCCTGAACTTGTGGCATAGTATATACCTTTCTGACTTCTCTTACTTCTTCCAAACCCAGAATATATTAAAATTTTCCCATCATTCCTACTTCTATATCTGTCAAAATCCTTTCTTCTCTTCAAGGTTCACATTAGTTTTCATTTTCTTCATGAAGCCTTTTCAAATATCTCCAACCAGAAATATTATCTACTTTTTGCAGCTAATATGGAACTTTATATATTTATCATTATTATATTTTTGGGAGCTGGGGATGGGGATTCAAAGATCTTTGATTCTTCTGTCTAGAGAATTCCAACGTAAATACTCTTGACCAACTTAGAATACCAACGTTTGCTGTGAGTTGTCTTAGAAGGTTGCCTAAAGCTCCTGAAGGTTAAATCAATTTCTGATACTCACACGATGGTTCTACGTCAGAGGTTGACCATTTAATCTCTGTGTCCTTGATTCCAAACACAAAATTACATTCTTTATAACATCTTCCTATCATTTTAACCACTGAAATTCATATTGGAGTTATTCATATTTCTCCCCTAACCTCCATACTACATGGTAACTACCTTGAAGTCAGGGACCCTATCTTATTTATCCTTGCATCTCAAGTCCAAAACACTTAGACTTTCATGTAGTAGTCTCTTAATCTGAGATTCACTGTTTCTTTCATTTAATCTCCTCATTGGGTATTATTCCAAGTGCTTATATTCTCAAAACTCAAACAATCTCAAAGTAAGACTGACTTTTAAGAAATTAGTCCTTCCCATTTCTAGTACTGAGGGATGAAATGATGGGCTCTTACAATTCAATTTTATACGTAAGTATAGGTACAAGATGGAGTAATAAATCAGGATCATGGATTGATGGATAGATATGGGTTATAAAATTTGCATATGATATGAAAATCTCTAATTATAGCTGAACAATAATGAATTTATGCAATTTTTATTATATTTTTGCCACAGCGATTGGAACACAAATCATGAAACATGGGAGGAAACTTCTTATAATTTTTTTTTTCTCCTGACCCTTATATCTAAATTTTCAGAGTTTCTAAAAAAGATTTTTTTTAAAGTACAGCAGGGTGCTTATGCCTGTGAATAAAGTCTGCTAGAAGAACAAGCTTCATGGGATCTGCATCTATCTTCCTATCCAGCCTCTCTTTGGGGACCAGTGACCAAATTAATCACGAGATGATGAATGAAGACTTTTTCATTTGTGATGAAAAATAAGTCCATCTGACCTGGTGCTTCAGCAGAAATGTCATGAAATTTGAAAGTGCCTTTCCACAGTCTCAAAACTCAAAGGTCCTCAAATTAAGAACCAATTTAAAATCTGTACTCCTCATGCTGCTTGCAGCAGGGGAGCCAGTTTTGGATGATGCAGTATATGAACTGAAAATAGCATGTTAAGATTTATATGGTGGTAAATCTATTACAAAAATAAGTTGCCGAAGTTTTATTAAAAGCAACACATGAATTTTGTTTAAAGTCACTAATTTATGGGAGTAAATATAGTCATTTAAAATCTTAATAAAGCAATAGAATTTGGGTGAAGTAATAATATCTAACAATTATATAGCCCTTACTATGTGCCATGCACTATGCTAAGTGCTTTACAATTATCTTCTCTTTTAGTCCTGACAATGACCCTAAGAAGTAAGTGCTATTATTATCCCCGTTTTATGGTTGAGGAAACTGAGCCTGGCAGAGATTAAATGATTTGCCCAGAATCACACAGCTAGTAATGTCTCTGAGTCTGGATTTGCACTTACATCTTCCTGACACCAGGCCCTGGGCTCTGTCCACTGGATCATCTAGCTGCCTCTAATACACTATGCCAAATATGATTATACAAATTATTAAATAGATCTTATTACAAAATTATGTTTTCCTGTATTATAGAATATTTCTCCCCTCTGTGCTGCTCCCTTCTCACACTGACCAAACCATGTTCTACCACAGCAAATGTCAGCATCAGTGATCTGCGCAACCTTTTACAAATAAGGGATTTTATGATTTTATGATAGAATATGTAGGTATATAGGTATGTATGCATGCATGTATGTATACAAATGTATATGTATTCATGAATATATGTACAAAATGTGTATTACACATACCTCCTCCAAAAATAAAAACCCAAACATCTAGCTGGCAAAGATCAGTATCTGGAAGGAACATTTTGCATCACCAAATACGAATACCCGATTTTACAGATGAGCAAACTGAAGTGCAGGCAGCTTGTGACTTACTCCAGGTTATGGAGGTAGCATCAGGTCCACTTACCACTACACACACACACACACACACACACACATGTTTAATATGCGACAGAGGGAGAGAAATTTTCTATTCAATGTGTTATCTCACTGGTGGAAAAAACATGATAGAACAAGCTTATTGGCACTCTCCTGTAGCATTTAACTTGGCATGTCTTTAAAGACCTAAGCTCATCTTTTTTGTTTTTATCTTTGTTTTCAGACTGGCCCTGTGATTTCATCCATGTTGTCAGCCCCCAGTGAGAAACTCTCTCTACCAAGGCAAATCACATCTGTTCTTCAACCTGTAAAATTTAGAGATTTGCCTTGGGCCAGTGAGATGTTGAATCCATCTCCTAGAGTCACACACCAAGTCGGGGGTAAGACTTTCACCTCTCCTTGACTCTGAAATAGCAAGATCAAGAATTCCTCCCAAGGGAGCAATTCAAATAAAGGCTTGAATTTTCCCTTTTTTGTAATGTAAATGTCATCTTAAAAATGGAAAATTAATTTGGTGGATAGAAATTTCATAAAGTATTTTCTTCATATGTTTGTACCTTTATCAATATTTCTATTTTGCAAATGAAGAAACAGGTTCAGAGAAATTCAATGACACAATTAATGAATATCACAGCTGGTACCTGAACTCATCTTCTGAGCCCTTACTCTAGTAAACTTAATGGATTATCATAACCATCACCATCTCTATCACCATCATCATCACCATTCCTATCACCATTAATAAAAAAAAATAAGTCGCTTACTCATTTCACTCTTGCTTGACTTTTCAATGAACCCTTTTAGAGATTTTTTGTAGAAAATGTAGAGTAGTAGTTTGCCATTTTCATCTCCAGATCTTTTGACAGATATGGAAACTGAGGCAAATGGGGTTAAGTGACTTGCCCAAGGTTACATAGCTAATAGATATCTGTCCATAGTTGAACTCTGGTCTTCCTGATCTCTGGCCTCAAGCTCTATCCCCTGTACCACCTAGCTGCCCAATGAAAAAATAATTACTGACATTTACATAGGGATTTATCAATCCACAAATAACTTTTTCTCACAGCTTTCCTCTGAGAAGGTTAGTGTAAATGTTTGAAAACCTATTTTCCATATATTAGTTTCTGCTCAGTCATATTACTCTTTCAAATACTTGGAATCGATAATTTCTCTAAAAATCAAAAGCCAAAATGAAAAAAGTTTTCACTTCTTTAAAAAATTACAAAATTTGACAAATTTGAAGGGACTTCAAAGCCCAACTCAGAGGAAAAAGAATTCCCAGCAATACATGCCTGACAATTGCCCATCGAGTTTCTGTTTATAAACTTCCAAGGAAAGGGAACCCATTCTCTCTCAAGGAAGCCCATTTCCACTTGGGAATGCGCTAATTGTTGAGAAGCCTTTTTTCCCCCTCTCATCAATCTTAAATTGCCTCTGAAACTTCTTCCCATTGCTCATGCATCTATTTTCTGGAGTCAAGAAGATAACTTCTAATCTCCACATAACAGCTTTTCAGGTAAATGATAAAAGTATCATGTGCCTCCTGCTTGAATCTATTCTTCTATAAATTAAAAATGTCTATTTCCTTCAAACAATTCTCATATGACATAGATTCATCTCCATTAACCATCATGGTTGCCCTCTTCTTCACTCTTTCCAACTCATCAATGTTTTTTTTTTTTAACTGTGGTGCTCAAAACAGAACATAATACTACACATAAGGTCTAATGAGGACAGATTACAGTATAACTAGCCATTTCCTATTCCTGGAAGCTATGCACTTCTTAATGCATCTTGTGATTATAGTAGTTTTTTTCAGATGCCAATTCATGCAGTTTTTTCTTATTGAACCTGGAATGCACCAACCCCACACTGCCCCCAGATCTTTTTTTATTTGTTCCTATTTTCTTCATACAACTACTGACTAACCAAGTCTTCCACTTTGTTCTGGTGAAACTCATTGTTTATTCCTTGCTATGTGACTTTACATTTAGTCATTTCCTATTTCTTCCAGGATCAAATATAAAATTATTTCTCACAATTAAAAGTACATCACAATCTGCCCTCTTTCCACTATTCTTCCCTTCATATATTTAATCCGTTCCATATTCTCTATGATCCAATAATTCCAACTTCATTGCTATTCAAGACAATACATCAGCTAATAGTAGATAGTTTCACTGGCTCAGGTTCTAGAATTCTCTTTCTCTTTATCTCTATCTCTTGGTGTTCCCTGGTTTCCTTTAAGTTTTGGCTAAAATCCAACCTTTTACAAGGAGCTTTTCTCACATTCTTTAATATTAGTCTCTTCCATAAAACTGTCTCTAATTTGTCCTCTACATATCTTGTGTGTACATAATTATTTTCATATTATGTGTCTGTCGTCCACTTGCCCCACTTAAATTGTGAGCACTTTGAATGAAATGAGTGTTTTGGCCTTTCTTTGAATCCTGTGAACTGTGTACAGTGCCTCACACCTGGTAATAACTTTAAAAAATGCTTGTTGAAATATATATATTATATATATATATATATATATGTGTGTGTGTGTGTGTGTGTGTGTGTGTGTGTATGTGTGTGTGTATACATATATATATATAGATATATAGATATATAGATATATATGGATAGATTATGGCCTGTGTGTGTGTGTCTGTGTGTGTATGTATATGCTGCAATCATCTAGTATATTACTCATCCTTCCCAGCTTTTTTACATGAAAATTTGATAAGTATGCCATTTATTTCTATTTCTAACTCAGTAATGAAAATGTTAAATAGCACAGAGTCAATCACTGATACCAGGAGTCCTCCATTGAAGATTACCTATCACACTGACGTTGAAAGACTGATAACTGCTCTTTGAACTGGGCCAACCCATCAGTTCTATATGTAGCTAATTGTATTATTATCTAGTCCACATCTCCTTACTTTCTTCATAGTAATAGTACATAATATTGTCCAAGTGAATAATTCTTATTTATCATTTGCATTTAACACTTAGAGCTTAGAATAATAGATTTGGAGCTGGAAGTAAACTCTAGATGACCAAAATACACTAATATATGCATACATAAATGCATACATATATACATAGATGCATACACATATGCATATATGTACATAAAGATAGATTTATAAGATATATAATTCTATCCCCAGCTATACCTATTACTCTATCTGTACATATATGAGAGGCAACTAGGTAGTATTGTACGGTATAACTCTGGACCTGGAGTCAGAAAGACCTAACTTTAAATCGAAGCTTAGACACTTATTAGCTGTTTCACCTTGGGGGAAAAGAAACAACAACAACAACAAACTACTTAACCACTTAGCCTCAGTTTCCTCTTCTGTAAAAGGTAGATAATGACAGCAACTACTTCACAGTGTTGTAATGAAATCAAATGAGTTAATATATGTGCAACACTCTTAAAATCTTAAAATTCCATGTGAATGTTATTGTTTCATTACTCTTATTTTATGATTATTATTTTTAATGCAGAAGCAAGATCCACGACAAGTTGATTTACTTGTCAATGTTCATAAATTCAATAAGTAGCAGAGCTGAGTATTGAACCCTTATCCCCTTACTCTGAATTTGCAGTAAAAATTTTACTTTGGCTCAATATTTTGATAATGAACATGTACTTGCTAGTGACTTTAAAATATCATTTTGGGGAGGTGGCGCAGTGAATAGAGCACTGGCTCTGAAGTCAGGAGGACCTGAGTTCAGATATGGCCTCAGACACTTAACACAAAAAAAACTAGCTGTGTGACCTTGGACAAGTGACTTAACCCCAACTGCCCAGCCTTCCCCCATCCAAAAAGCAAATATATATATATATATATGCATATATATATATATATATATATATATATACATATATATGTATGTATGTATATTTTTATTTTACTTAAAATATCTTTTGTTGTTGCTGGAATAAATACTTTTTAAGTTTTTCACTTCTTGTTCAAAGGAAGATTCCCTTCCTCTGCACCACTTAGAAATATATGTGTGAGTTTTTTGATGTTTAAAGCAAGGATAGAAGATGTTTTTCTAGTGGATAAATAATGTAAAGATAGTAAGGATAGAAGAGACTGTTTTAGTATACTACAGAAAGATAATCAGGAATAAACACTATAAAACTCTTTTACATACTGGGACTCTGAATTGGCTTCATCCTCTAACTGGAGCTTCTGAGCATCTAATCCTGCCAACTTTCCTGGTGTGAAATTGTTATTCTCTCTCCTCTGAGAGGAATATAAAGAAGATCCAAAAATCTCCAGTCTTCTCTAGAATGTTAAGTAGACAACAGAAACGATCCCCTTTCTCCCTCAATGGGGATTCACACAGCAGTGTTAGAAATAATAATAGTTTTCATTTACAATAGAAGCTTTCAGGTTTTTAAATTCATTTATACATACATATGCATCATTTTACAGATAAGGAAAATTAGGCTTTATGAGGTGAAGAGACTGTCTCATGGACATACAACAAGTAAAGAAATCAAAGAACCTATGTTTAAACACAAAGCCATTCTACTACATCACAAATGTGCCTCTTCAAGTGGTGTAGAATGTCAAGAAATAGTCTTCCTGTCCTGATGCTGTCCAGTTCCCATTGGTAACTCTTGGCACCTAGTTATGATTGCTCTCAGAAAATGCTACAAATGTTCTTTGGAGAAACTTTTTTGGAAAAGTCTAGAGCTCTATTAGGGAAACAAACTTATGTATATCCTGCAATAGCTCACACTTGACTGTTTCCCTTGATCCAGATAAACTATCTTTGTCTAGGTTCAGGGTATATTCTCAAACTTAACAAAGGTACTATCCCATGAGGATGGTCATAATCACCTCTTACTGGTTTTTATTTTTAGTTTTTTCTTCATCTCTGTCATTTGATTTTTAAATTCTTTTTCAAGATCTTCTATAGATTCCTTTTGGGCAAATGATCATTTGACATTCATCTTTTGCAGGTTTTTTTGTTTTTGTTTTTGTTTTTTTAATTCAATATCCTTCTCTGAAGATGAACTCTGGTCATCTCTATTCCTACAATAGCTTTCTGTGGTTGGATTCTTTCTCCTTTGCCTGTGCATTTTTGGTGGTAATAGCTTAATTTTTGTAATCGCCTCTAGCCCTGGAGTGTGGGAGATGGTGCTTCTTGCCCCAGGGCTTCAGCTCTCCCCTCTATCCTAGAATCAAAGCCAAACTTGTAGCCTGCTGTAACGCCCTCTGCTGCTTGCTCTTCACAGCACAGCTGAGTCTGGCGTTCTTGGTCAGCAGAGGTTCCCAAGATCTTAAAGCCAAGCCTCCAACCTCCAGTAAGTGCCCACAGACAAGGGCTTTCTGTCCCACTGCTTCTGCACTCACCTGGTGTCACGTGTGCTGGCTCTTTCTAGCTCCTGTAGCTCTCCACAGCACAGCTTGGTCTGGTGTTCCTGGTCAGCAGAGGTAACCAGATCTTCCCGGGCTCAAATTCCCAACTCCCCTCACTAGCAGGGGTAAAAGTTCCTGTGACTGGGGCCGAGGCAGCCTCCCAAACCAACTAACTCCAGGGCTTGCTACTTATTATTAAAACAGACTCTAGCCTGGAGGTGTTTACTCTTAAGGGAACCAAATCTTGTCCTGGGATTTTTCTTCAGGTCTTCTCAAATTGTCCCAGGAAGACCTCGGTTGTGCCTCCATTCTTATTTATTTTTATCCGCACTTTGTTTGCTCTAAGGTGCTATTTTATAGCTTATTTGGAAAACCTTGAGAGCTTGGAATTTTCTGACCTACTCCACCATCTTCCCAGAATCCTCTCAGTTACCTCCTGATAGACGTGAAATTTGGGAAGACATGGACCCTGCCTTCACGGAGCTGCCAGTCTTGTAGAAGGGTGCTATACATATGCAGACAACTATAATATAGAGTGTATGTATCTGATTTGTGATTTCATTGGTTTAATGAAATCTTGATCAGGGTTTGCCTCTTGGTGGTTGTTTTTACCTATTCTGCATCTTGTACCCTTTAAGATTTATTTGCTAGCACAGACAGGTGAAGTAGCTTGGCTGTTGCTATCAGAGTTGTGATTTGAATCCAGGTCATTCTAGTCTTTAAATGAATTCCCTATGAAAGAGTTGTCTCCAATAATATAAAAATTTTACAAGATAATTGGATTAGAAAAGTGCAAAACAAAATGCTTTTGAAAATTGGAGAAGACATTACCTCTGGGAGAAGAGTCATGGTGGGCTTCATGGAAGAGGTGGCATTAAAATTAGACCAGAAAGGGATGTATACAAATTTAACAGGTGAAGAGAAAGAAGAAAAAGTATTTCAGGCATAAAAACCAGTCTAAGCAAGAACAGGGAAGCTCTGCACATGTTGAAAAGACAAATGATGTTTTCATTTTGCTTGGGATCAAGAATAAAAAAGAAATCCTACTTATAAGGTACATATTTGAACCAGGAAGAAAAATAAGAAGCAGTAAGGTGGAGTGAAAAGAGGTGGAATTATATGTCAAGAAACCCAGATTCTATCCTAACACTGACACCAAATCATTACGTAAGAATGCACAAGTCACTTCATCTCTAGGGATTTTTCTTTCATAATGTACCAAATAATTGGTTAAGAGTAGAAATGAAATAAGGTCTCTTGAGTTCCAAAACTATATGATTTTTAAATATTAATTTATTATTTATGTTTTAACATTCTTTCTCTCTTAGATTTTGATTTCAAAGTTCTCTTCCTCCCTCTCACCCCTCCTTCACTTACCGAAAAGGCAAGTAATATATAAATTATACATGAGAAATCATGCAAAAGCATATTTTCATATTAGTCATATCTTTTCTTAAAAGAGCAAGAAAAATGAAGTGGGGACACTATACTTTAATTTTGCACTGAATTCTTCAATCGTTTCTCTGGAGGTGGATAGGATTTTTTTTTCATTGAAAGTCCTTTGAAATTGTCTTGGATCATTGTATCGATCAGAATAGCCAAGACTTTCATGGCTGATCATCATTACACATTGCTCTTAATGTGCACAATGAACTCTCAGTTGTTCTTACTTCACTTTGCATGAGTTCATATATGTCTTGCAATTTTGTTTTATTTCTGTTTTTGTTTCTTTGTTTGGTGTTTGCTTTTGTTTTATTTTTCCCCCTGAAATCTTTCTGCTTATCATTCCTTATAGCATAATAGTATCCCATTAACAATCATATACCATAACTTGTTCAGCCACTCCCCAATTGATGAGTATCCCCTTTATTTCCAATTCTTTGTCACTACTCAAATAACTACTATACATATTTTTTGTACACATAAGTCCTTTTCCTTTTCCTTTGATTTTTTTGGGATGCAGACCTCACAGTAGTATTGCTGGGTCAAAGGGTAGGCACAGTTTTATACACCTTTGGGTCTTGTTCCAGATTGCTTTACACAATGAGAATTTGCATTTTCTAATCAATAGTAATTTACAGCATTTTTTGTGACTATAAATAGCTTTAAATTATATGACTCTTTAAAGAAATTTTCCAAGTGAATTCCAAAGTTTAAAAAACAATGATATATAAATAAGAGGATAAAATTAATATTAAAGTAATATAACTGAGATCTTAGATTATTAGTATGTTAAAATTGGAAATAATAGTGATTTTAAATAGTGATTAAAATGTACCATGTTAATAATTAGGTCAGTTCTAAGAGTATAAAAGTGGCATAGCTTAGTGGATAATGTTTTGCACTGAAAATCAGGAAGATTTATATTTATCTATATTCAACTTCTAGCCTCTGACATTTACTAGGTATGTGACCATGGTCAATTCACTTATATCCTTGGGCTTCCACTTCCTCATCCCTAAAGTAAAGGTATTGGACTGAATAAATTTGAAGATCCATTCCAGAGCAATATGTATGTTCTATGAAAAAGAACATAAAGATGAGTATGACTGACAGTACAGACACCATCAAATAAAATTTGATAAATAGTCCTCAAAAACCCTTAAATCTAAAAAGTTTGGTCTCTCCTATCCTCCCACCCCAACTTAAGTGGGAATTCAGGGAGTTCTATACTAACTAATAATAACAATATGGAATTCAAACCTAGAGGGAATCCAGGCCGACTATTTATAGTGAATAGCTATAAGGAAAGTTTACATTAATTTATATGTTAGATATGGATGTAATTCTTTTTTCTTTTTTTTTTTTGGAGGGGGGAAGGCAGGGTAATTGGGGTTAAGTGACTTGCCCAAGGTCACACAGCTAGTAAGTGTTAAATGTTTGAAAGTGGACTTGAACTCAGGTCTTCCTGACTCCAAGGCTGGTGCTCTACTCACTGAGTCACCTAACTGCCTCTATGGATGTTATTATTAAGGACAGTTTGTGGGATATCTCCTCCTTCTCAACTTTGATAGGAGAGCACAGACATGTCCTTCCCAGAATTTTGACTTTGGTGTCACTATAAGAGTTAAATATTTGGACTTGAAGAAATATTTTTTCATTCCTATATTTTGGGACAACTCCTTTGATCTTTCCTAAAGTACTATTTATCTTTCTTTTAATAGTGGAAATCTATTCTTTCTCCAAGGGATAGGACTTCTTTGTCACCTTATAAAAAGAGGAAGGATGGTACAAAGAGAAAAGTTTTTCATAAGAAGGCAGGCACAGGATCAAGTTTCTATTCTGTCTGCTTTATATCCTATGTAACCTGGAGTAGTAATTGAAACTCTCTGAGTTTTTTCACTTGTGAAATGGGGAATACGGTTGATTGTTCCTTAAGATTGCCATGAGGAAGGGCACAAAATAGATGCTTAATATATACTTATTGATTAATTGTAAATTTAGAAGCACAATTTGAATATGAATTATTATTATTATTTATATTTTAAATTCAAATGCAGTCTAGTATACCAAAAAGCAAATTGGATAAGAGGATCTTACTTCTGTTTCTTGTTTCTCCAAATATTAAATATATGACCTTTTATAAAAGTATTAAATATTTGGAAAATTATTTTTCTAAATTCCAAAATGAGATTAAATATTTTTTCCTTTTCCAAAGTTGTTATGAGGTCCAAATAAGCTCATATATATGAAAATGCTTAGCAATTATAAAATGCCTTAGTAATGCAAGCAATTATTATAACTGTCAGAGAATTTAACTTTTTAATATCTCTAAAATCCTTGTGTGAGGATTATAGTTTGAGTTTATTTTCTGTAGGATTTTCCCTATTACCTTTCTTCCATCTTGTATGGGGAAAGCATTTGTTGCAAAATGGAAAACTTTTATCCATTCTGAATTATAGATCAGACTGAACATTTTATTATTAGAATTTTATGTTGGTGTCATGTAATAATACTTTACCCAATAGAGCTTTTGAATTATTCTCCTTTAAAATTTTGCATTTCAAGTATACCGGAAAAAATGACTGCATTTCAAATATTCTGGAAAGCAATCTATAGCCTTGAACAACAACAACAACAAAAGACCTGCATGGTCATCCAGGGCAGAATATGTCCAAGAGCCAAGACAGTGGAATAAGCAGTAAACTGTTTCAACTCTCCCATACTAACCTCCAAACGACCAAAAATAGAGTGCTAAAACAAATCCTGGAACAGCAGAATCAGCAAAAAGATGAGGTGAATCAATCTATTAGCCCAAGGAACTTGGAGGATTGGTGAGAAAGGTCCATTTCACTTGGGTGAAAGAGAAATGCAGTCCACGTCAGGTTTGTTGTACATGTGTTCTGCCTGAGATCATTGGCATTATCCCTTATTAATGTAATCATATGCCAGGGCATTCTCTCATATGGTTTGCTTTAAGTGTGACAGGATTGCTTTCTTTATCTTTTCTCTCTTTTTTCTTAACCTTCCATTTCTCTTATTCACATAGCATTCTCCCTTTTTTGTCCCCCAGAACTTAAAGAAAACTGCATTGAGCTTAATAAGGAAAATCTAATTTCTTGATGTAATAGTGAAAAAATAAAATGTTCTTAAGAATTTTCTTTCTTCCAACTTCCTTTACCTTCCCTCACTTCACAAAGTTAAATTAATAAGGCATTAATTTTTAAAGAAGGAAAACACAATCAGGCAAGGTTTTGGCTTCATTGCCTTTTCGTTAACATTTGAATGCACATTTTTTTGTCTTTAACTTCAAGATGCAAAGAATGGTACCTAGATTATAACTTTGGAAGTGTCCCAGATGAATTGAATTTAAATTACTTTTTTTTCTTACTTACTCCATTCTATCTACAAATAGAAAACACCATCTGCAAAATATCTATTAGGAATAAAAAGAAGAATGTAATTAGGGAAGCTGATATAAACGAAAAAGTAGGATAGACTTCTAGGACTTTTCTCTTTATGACATGTCCATACAATATGAAGATAAAAAATCTTCAATTTCAGTAATCTGAAACCAATGAAAACCAACACACACTCAAGTTCTCATTCACTTGGGAATAAGATATATGGGTCATGTGTATGTGCATGTGTTTCATAGAGTGTGTGTGGGTGGGGGGGGCAGTTAAACTCCCCTAGGGAGAGCAAGCCACAGAGGGGCAAGATGATTGATGAAATCTCCTTAAGGGAATTAAACTCAGAGCTTAAGGTATTCACACAAAGTCATGTGTATAATATGTGAAGAAATCATAATGAGAAATCAGGAGAAAATGGAACCAGGTACCAAGTTTTCTTGACCACTTTTCCTGCATGTTTTATGTTATACCATGTCACATTTTCATTTGAAATAATAATTTATAATCAGTGGACCATCACCAGTCGTCCTGAGCTGTCTTGCCACTCAACTCCAATGAGTCTAGAGGAAAGAGGAAGACTGATGATTTGCAAAGCTCTGCCTTACTTGAATCCAATTCACCTGCCAGTCAGGATATCACCCTCCCAATGTCCTTGTTCTTCTTCAAGAACAAAGGGCAAATGAAGACAACAGCATTAACAATAATTTATATTCAGATTGTGATTCCAACTTTAAAATAAAAAGTCACGTATTTAGAATCTATCATTTGTCTCTCCTCATAGAAACTCTGTAATATACAGAATCCAGAGGCACAAGGCAATTAGTGAAGCCTCGTCAAGAAAATCTATAAGGACCAGGAAGCCATCTGAAGGTAAGTAGCTTCAAACACCATGCCTATCGCCCTGTGTCTTTCCCATTAGACTTATGAAAGTTAGACAGCACCAATGCGATGTTAACCTCTGGAACAGTGTATCTATCATACTCATGTTTCCATACTGGGATTTCAGGGACTAAGGGTTGGAAGTGACCTTCAAGGTTATCTAATTTAACATATACATGAAAGGAAGAAGGAGAAGGGAAAAGAATAAAAATTTATTAAACTCCTAATATATACTAAGTTCTTTAAAATTATTATCTCAGGAGGGAGTGATAAGGGAGGGGGAAAATTTAAAACTTATGGAAGTGATTGTTGAAAACCAAAAATAAGTAACTTATTTTTTTAAAAGGATTATCTCATATAATCCTCACAACAACATTGTGAGGTAGATGCTATTATTCCCACTTTGAAGTTGAGAAAACTGAGGTACACAGAGGTTAAGTGAGTTGTCCACATCACACAATTAGTAAGCATCTGAGACCAGATTTGAAATCAGGTCTTCTTGATTCCAGGCCCAGTGCTCTATCTAACTGTACCACCTAGCTTCCCATTAAAGGGAATCCCCATTTTAACATACTTAACAAATCCAAATGATGTTGACCTTCAAAGAGGGAAACTCACCACCCTTTGAAGAAGCTCAATCCATGTTTGCAAAGTTTTCATTGTTAGGAGGCTTTTTTTAACATCAAGCACAACTAGTCATCTTTGCAAGTTGTTATTACCTCTTGTTCTACATAAAAGGAACAAATCTAGTACTTCCTTCATGTGACAACTCATAAAATATGTGAAGGCAACTATTTTAAAATTTTATTTTTAAAATATTTTTAAATCCTTTTTGAGCTCTTCTAGGAATTCTTTTTGTTTGTTTGTTTGTTTTTTCACTGATATTAATTCACATTTTCCTTTGAGACTTTGGATGTAGTACTTTTCCCTTTGTTGTCTATTTCTGAGCTTTTGCTTTGATTTTCTATGGTCAACTTCTTTTGTTGTTGTTGCTTTTTGTTCATTTTTCTAGCATAGTTCTTCACTTTTAATTTCATATTAAAGTTGGACTTTGTTCCAGGGGTGGAGGGAGCACTGTCTCAAGCTTCTGCTCTTTTTTTTTTTGGTTTGTTTTGATGTTTTCAGAGCTTGTTCTGGGGTTCTGTAAGATTTCAGTTCTTCCAAGACGTCATGACTAAAGGAGAGGTATGGTCACTGCTTTCTTCTCTGTGGTCTGGTCTGTGAGCAACCAGAAACACACTCTTTTGCCTTATAAATGTGACCAGGATCTCTGCTCCCCTGGGGCCACATGATCTAGTCTTCTAGTGCTCCTTCTAGCCCTGGCACTGTGACCTTGAACTGCCTCTCCACCCATACCAGTAAAGGTTCCCCTGTAATCTTCTGACAAGTTGCCCAACACCCTTACCATCTATGAGCTGAGAGTTTCAAAAGCCATTGCAGTTGAGTCAGGTGGTCCCAAAATCTGCTATTATCTTGCTGGTGCATTAATCACACTGAACTGTACTCCATTCTCAACTCAGTGAGACAAACCTTTCCTTAGAACCTCCTAAGTTGCTTTGGGCTAGAAAACTGTTTCAACCTATCCTTTAATTGGCTTTACTGCTCCAGAATTTGTTTTGAGGCATTATTTTAAAGTTTTCTAGAGGGGAATTTTAGAGAACTCATTGGAATTCCTGCCTTTGCTCCTCCATCTTGGCTCCACCCTCCTGTCAATATCCTTTGGATTCTGCAAATTTTGTGAGTATGTCATCTCTGTTTTCATCTAAGTATTGAATAAATAAAATTTAAACACCATAGGACAAAGAAAAGATCCCTGGAATATTCCACTGAAAATTTTCCTTCAAACATTCTATAGCAAGGGACTCTAGATTCAGCATTCTGCTATCTTATTTTTCTATAGAGTTGCAACCAGAAGAATCACTAAATTGTTTAATAGCACTTTATAAACTAATCACAAGCTAACTGCAGGTAGTCATGTATACATAAATGTCTACATCAATTAACTTCTGCTTATATAATTTATGCTTTCCATTTATGTAATTCTGTTTGTTTCCCAAAGTCATAGGCCATATGACTACTATGAAAACTGATTGTTAACGTTTCCATAAAATACTAAAATAAAGTTGAATATCATACTTATTATTGTAAGTATTCCTTAAGTATTTTAATTACTTTAATTTTATTTGAATATTTTAATATTTAATTGAGGCTTTTAAAGATTCATGTTTCATCATCACTGCTACCCTTAATCATCATAGAAGATGCTTTTCGTGAAGTGCTATAGCCAAAACGTTGCTGCTAATGATCTGACAGCCATCTTTTTTGACAATAAGCCTCTCAGATTTTAGCTACATCAGTTTACAGACCTGAAGAAATCATTGTGTTCGTACATAGAAATGGTGCATCTGTGGGTAATGGCAAGATCAAGAGTATGGCCATATGGGTGAATTTGTTGGTACCTCAACAAACAAGACCCGAACCAAAACCCAAAGCTATAACCCAAACCAATTACCACAAATTAAGGAACCAATGAGGATTTTTTTTTTGAGTTGAACATCAAGGGAGACCCACCTACAAGGTCACTTGACTCCCCAGTGAATAAAAAACAAAGCTTATATAGGTTTCAATTTAAGCAGAAGGTGAATTGCATATGGGATACTATAGAATTGGAGAAAGCCTCTTGCTGGAGGCAAGTAGGATAAGAATAGGGAAGGTAGCATTCCTTGATTGGTTAGAATTGTTACTGAGATCTGGTAACAGGAAATGTTTTTTTCCAGGTGAGCTGTCTCCAGGACTTGTTTAGCTGTTTCAGCAGTTAGGAAGGTCAGGGGCTGCAATCCAAACAGAGTCACAGGCGAGAGAGGAATTGTAGACAAAATGGAGTTGCTTTAGCTTTATCTGCTACTCACAACTATCTTTGTGTATGGCTAAGGTGGAAAATGAGTCCAGGACTCATGAAAGCTTTTAAACTTTAAATGTTATATGCCTGAAAAGATAAAGCCTCCCAATTTTTTTTTCTTTTTTGAGAAAGAGTGATTTGAGAACAATCTCAAACCTGCTGGTAAACTATAGGAGTCAGTTTTAGCTCAACAGTAATTGTACCAGAATAATATAAATTGAACAGTTAAGAACATAGTCTTTCATGAGCTATATTACCAACTTGACACTACCAACATTCAAATATTTTTTAAATAATTCATATCATTAAGAGATAATAAAATGGCTTATTATATAGGAAATGTTGCAAAAAAAAAAATTAAGGTGACCTGCTTAGTCTGGTTCACATGACACATCAGATAATTTTTAATCCAGAGAATCCTACCCTATTTCATAATAAGAAGTTACCCACTCAAACCTGGGACCCATTTGGGACATCTGCATCATGGCTCTGATTTGGTCAGGGAAGAGCTAATCATGCCCCTCCTTTCTATTCAAATAACTAGAACTATTTTGGATATGAGTAATGATATTACCAAAGAGGATAATTTTGGGGACACATTGTAAGAATACTCTTTCTGCTTCATCACATTTACCTAGGATTTAGGGCCTCGATGTGATGATTTCTTCACATATTTTCTGAGAGTAGGGAACTTGGTGGGTAAGAACTAAACTTCAAAAACATTAACTTCAGGACTAAGTCAAGGAAAGATGTAGATAGAGAAAAGCATACTTTTTCGTTAGGTTCTTTCTTTTAATGTGCTAGGTTAGTCATTTTCACCAAATGTAAATGGAGAAAACTCTAATTTAACTTGAAAATTCCTTTGCTTCTCCCATAAGAGATAGCAAAACATATATGGTTCAGAGAATACTGATTAGGACAATGATGAGGGCCAAAAACCAAAACAAAACAAAAACAAAAACAAAAAAACTTCATTATTTAAAACTATAAACAAAAATTAGAAAGATAGGCGCAGAAGAGGGAGGGAACCAGGGAGGGGCGAAGGGAAGGAGGGAGGCAGGCAAGGGGAGGGAGAATGAGAACTGTAGAGGCAGCAGCCGCGGCATAGCCCCAATAGGCTCCCTTCCTTCCAGTCTCCGCTCTGAGTCCGGGAGAGACATGGCACCACCCAGCCCCAGTTGAGCGGACCCTAAGCTCCCCGAGGCTCTCTTGGTGACACCAGGGTGCACCGAACACACACCGAGGGGGCGGAAAAGAGAACAAATCCAGAACTCCAAAGATGGGAGGCAAGCTCAGCAAGAAGAAGAAGGGGTACAATGTAAATGATGGGAAAGCCAAAGATAAAGACAAGAAGGTCGAAGGAGCTGGTGCAGAGTAAGAAGAAAGTCCCAAGGAGAATGATGAGACCCAGGCAATGGCAGAGACCACAGATGTGAAAGAGAACAACAAAGAGAAGACTGATAAAGATTCCCAGGTCACTGCTAACAAGACTGAAGATAAGGAAGCTGAGAAGGATACAGCCGCTGGCAAAGAAGAGAGTCCAAAATCTCAGCCTGAGAAACCAGAGGCTGTCCCTGATGGAAAGGTGGAGCCCCAGAAGGATACTGAGCTGGAGCAGGCTCCTGCCTCTGCCCCAGCAGCCAGTAGAGATGCTTCTAAGACTTCGGTGGCTAGCACTGAGGCAAAGGTCTCCCAGTCTTCAGAAGCCACAGCAACTAGTAAAGTAGATGACAAGAGCAAAGAGGAAGGGGAAGCCAAAAAGACTGAGGCTCCCGTCACCCAAGAAACTAAAAGTGAAGAGGCTCCAGCATCAGACTCAAAACCTAGCAGCAGCGAAGCTGTATCTTCTTCCAAGGAGACTCCAGCAGCAGCAGAAGCCCTTAGCTCTACACCTGAAGCCCAGAAACCTGCAGATCCAGCAGAAGAGGTTAAACCTTCTGAGGCTCCCACCGCGAATTCGGATCAAACCATAGCGGTGAAAGAGTAACATGGACAGCCTATTGAAAAAAAAATAATGATGATAATGGTAATAATAAGAATCACTTAAAAACAAAAAAATTGGAAAAATAAATATAGAAATTAATAGACTGCTAATAATATTAATTTATTTACCAAACT
Organism: Pseudochirops cupreus; assembly: GCA_028627135.1. Lineage (NCBI taxonomy): Eukaryota > Metazoa > Chordata > Mammalia > Diprotodontia > Pseudocheiridae > Pseudochirops > Pseudochirops cupreus. The sequence continues at coordinate 106,729,163 of CM053583.1, forward strand.
ATGAAATCCAATGTTTTTACTGATATAGTGAATAATTGGTAATTGAACTTGTAATATTTCTTTTGACCCATCACGATAAATGTTTCATAGCATGAATGGATAGGCTAATAAATTTTTAAAATGTAATTAATATTTGTCATTTTTGTTTTTCAAGAAAATTGAATGAGAAACCCAGTCAGAAAGCCATGTCCTACAAGGAAACAGAATGTAAATTTAAATAGGTATAGATAGTTTTAAATGACAATGAATTATTTCTTTTTAATCTCCTTGTATTTTGAAGGGAAACATAGTTTTAAATGAAAATGCTCTTTATACAAATTAGATTGATGATATCCTGAAGTACATTAATCACTTTAACAATGTAATTATTTTTAATCAAGTCAGTTCCACTCAATTAGAAATGTAGGCACTACTCAAATGGAAAGCTTTGTATTTAAAAACACATTGTTTCTTATAGATTCCTTATTTGCTAATTAATCTGAAAGACATAAATTTCATATCTTACAACAGTCAGAATTTGGTTTGGTACACACACACACACACACACATATATTAAATTCAGAGCTTAATCAAATTTGTTTTTTATAAGAAACTTGTTTGATATTGTGTGTTTGCTCACTTATTATTTTGAAGCTCTGCAGTAATGGAATAACTTACCTGCTTCCATGACTCACATCATTTGGGCCCTCACTTGTGACAGATGGTCCTATAGGAACAGATAAGAAGGGAAATGGGGACCACTTAAAAACCATCTTTTACACTTACATGGCATTTTAAAAAAAGTTTTAAGGCTGTATTTTAGATTACAAACATTTACAGGTTATTCCCATTTCTCGAATGATAACCTAAGAGTAAAACGATTATGTAAAAGTATTGATGTATTTACCTCATCTAAAAATGTATGCAATATACACATTTTAAAACCTCTCTACCTCTCTAAAAATAATTGATAGAAATCTGTTCTATCTACTTCCCACATCCGATCACATTTGTGAGGTTTGAAAAAAAGGAAGAGAAAAGATCAATAAAATGACTATCCATGAATCCAGAAAGCCAATAATGAAACATACTATCCATATCCAGATAGAGAAGTGATTATAATTAGCATCAGATATTAATTATACACAGTTACAGAAACATATACATATGTCCAATGTTTAACTATGTTTATTTGTACCAAGGATTTTTTTTCTCCTTTTTAATGGGAAGAAGGGAAGATAGGTTTCTGTAAATATTAATTTAAGAAATGGAAAGGTGAAGTGGTACTACAGATTTGTAATGTTGAACACATTTTCAGATGAAGTCATTATTTCGTTAGTTTTATTTAATAATTTTACCTTTCAAGAAGTTGGAGGAATCCATGAATTTTTTGAAGTAGTTTATTTAGCATATAAAAAGTGTCATGATTCTTCCCTTATCATATGACATTTTGTTATACAAGTATAATTTGAAACATTCTGTTGTAGTGATACAGGAACACAGTGAGATTTGTCTCTGGTCAGACTACAGTGCCAAAGCCAGTTTTGTTGCTGGGTTTTTTGTTTGTGTTTAATGCAGTTTTGTGTTGTTTTGCTTGGCTTTACTTGGGTGGTGGTGCTCCTATTGCTGACAGACAAACATGATAAAAGCAAAAATTTGGATACAAAGTTGAATGACTAGGCTTTACCCGTTTCACTAAATTTCTACTCCCTTTGGCTCGCTGTATTGTTAATGGGAGTTGAAGCTCTTCCCTACACATTAATCGGCCTCACTTGGAGCCCGACAAGAGAAGCTTGATTAAGGGAGGCTTGTTTTTTCAGGACGGCTCACACCTTTTGTTACTTTGTAATTACACAGTGGGTCACAAGGGTTGTGATGCCCTCTGGCTCTGAAGAAAGGTATATAAACTCTGATGTGAGGGTTTGTTTTAGGGTTTACTTATTGGAAGGATGTTCCTGTGATTTGGCCAGACAAGACTCTGGGTAGCTGTTAAGGAGCCTCTGGCATTGAAAACTCAGATATTGGTGCTTCTCTCTCAGGTAACAATTTATGTATAGCTTTGGCCAGACAGCTAGAAGCCTATATGTTGATTTGTTTTATTTTCTCTGTATTTTTTTCTGCTTGTTATTTCTGTTGGTATGTTCTCTGAAGTTCAGGGTGCTTGCCTTTTTCCCCTGAACTAAGTGAATTTTACACACACACACACACACACACACACAGTCATCAGTCTCCTCTAGAGTCATTGGAGTTGAGTATACATAGTTTTAATTTGTGTTCTTTTTAGTCATTTTCAGTTTTATCTGACTGTTTATGAGCCCTTTTGGGAGGTTTTCTTGACAAAAATAATAGAGTGGTTTGCTATTTCCTTCTCCAATTCACTTTGCAGATGTAGTAAGTTGGGCAAACAGGGTTGTGACATGCCCAGTTACATAGCTAGTAAGTGTCTGAAGCCTGATTTGAACTCACAAAGATAAGTCTTCTTGACCCCATGTCTGGCACTCTATCCACTCTAACACATAGCTCCCCAAGTCCTCATTTTATAAGCAAGGGAACTGAGTTGTAGAGCAATTTAAGTGAATGCCCCAAAACACATAGCTAGTAGGTGTTCCAGATGAGATTTCAACCCAGTCTTCTTCACTCAAATGACAATAAGCAATTGCACACTACCTCTTGTAATGATTATTTTTATATAGAAATATCCCACCTTTTCAAGGAAACATGCAAAAATTAGGATATAGGAAAAATCCCCAACAAAAATGATTAACGTCAAAGGAAATTATCTCTATTGAAAATTATTCTTAGAGCAGTAAAAAAAAAAAATTCTCTGTCTCTGTCTCTGTCTCTCTCTCTCTCTCATAAGAAAAAGGTGTGACTTCAAGTATAAGAAAGATTAGTGTAAGAGTCTTGACTACTGTTTCTTTTGCTTCCGCAGAGGAGCAAGACAGAGAAAATAGGTTTGGACTGCATTAAGAGAGTTAGGTTACACACAAGGAATCATGTTAACAAAAGAAATGATTTTAAAAAAAAAGTGATGTCTAAGAAAAGCCAGCAGGAGAAAGTATGTAAATATCTTTTTTCAATAAAAAAGTAAAGCTATAGAATCACCATATATAGAGGTCTATAAAAACACAATCAACAACTGTCTGTCTTTTCCAGTCTACTTTTTGTTTCTCTTTAAAGAGCTCTTCAGTTTTATTATACTTTATAATAAATTTTCTCAATATCAGTCTGTCACCTTCCCAGAAAGTTTCTTGTTTCTCCTGTTTCCATTCTCTAACTTTTATTTCCTTCACTCACCTCAACTTGTCTGTCTGCTTTTTAATTTCCTTTTTTCACTACAATGAACCATTTCTTGTGAAGAGAAGGGCATTGAGTGAACTTTAGTGAAAATTGTTCTAGGTTCTGGAAAAGAAGTGGCATAGTGAATGAATGCAGGAAAGAGATGATTTTATAAGATGCCCTATCCAAAATGGTTTAAGGTTAAGTAAAGCTATATCGGCGTTGGGGACATTTGGGAATATTATACCACTTAGAAATGCATGGGAATAAAACAGATGTTCCCTTCTACTTTCTAATGTGAAAATTAGTTACTTTAAGAAAACTTTCACATATTTATTAAGAATTTTCTGTTTGGTACCAGAAAGCAGACCTAGTAAAAAAAAATGACTGAAAAGAGAAAAGAAAATAGGTATGATGACTGGAAGAACTTTCTGACGCTACTTTTGAACCACAGGGGGGAAAAAACATAATGGATTGCTTTGGGAAACATCAGAGACCAACAAACTAGCAGTGTATAAACAAAGACTGAATCACTACTCACTTATGTTATAGTGGAGATTGTTTTCTGAGGCATAGGAATTGGGCTTGAAGATCACAAATTCTGAAATTCTCTGAATATTTTGTGGATTGAGGTAAAGAAGTTTAGTTTGGACTTCATAATTGGGACACTAAAAAAAAACTGAGAACTTGATGTTGATGGAAAATGTAAGAAATTAAATTTACTTTTTCAATTGCAAGTTAGATCTGGATTAAAACTTACTGATCACAAATACACATTACAGATTGTTGTCATATTCTCACAAACATTTTTATATTGAGCTCCAATAAATACATGCTAAATAGAGGATTTTTTTCCCTTAAGAACCTTGACATGTTGCCCTTTTCTTATAGAAAGCACTTTATCTGTTCATTCATGGGTTTAACTATGCTGCAGACTAACCTGTGTAAAGAAATCTTATTATCTTCAGCTTAATGTTTCATTATCTAGGGTAATATGAGGATATTAGGCTGTGATTGCTGGTTCTCTTTGGAGATTACATCATTTAAAATCGTATTCCCATCTTCATTTCAAATTTTATTTTTCTTCAGCTAAATACACTCAGAGTACATTTAAATGTTGCCTTTCAAGCTTTCTTGGTAGAAATTTTTGCAGAGAAATTACATATTCTAATTAGGTTTTCTTTAAATTGCACAGAATACTCACACTCATTCACCCATTTTACACTCAAACAGTATGTTAGCAGAAATAATAGGAAGCAAGCTGTATCACCTTTAAATATGACTTGTTCTGGTTCCTTTTATTTTGGAGCCATAGAATTGGAGGGGTGGGGGGAGAAATCTAAAAATAGAGAGATGCTAATAAGCATATAATGTATAAAAATGAAACTGGAGACATACCATCCAAATCTACAGTAAATGAGTTATTTAAGCATTTTTTATGCTTGAAAGAACAACATAGTATTTTAGAGTCTATTATATGTTATGAAGCATATACTCTTTCAATGACAAATCCTCTGCTCTCTTTGAGTGGTGTTCTTCCTTTATAGTTCCTATAAAAATGCTATTTTATGTCAAAATATAACATATTCTGTTGGGAGAGAGCAATTAATTGAACAACTCCACATGCTGTTTCTCTCCTGTTGCCCTTTTCATTAGCAGGGAATTTTCTGATTAGTATCAGATTGATAGTTATTAACAAAGAAAAATGTAATTTTATTTGAATCACTAAGACACTTGCTTAACAAAGTTATTTTTTTTTATTTCTGTTTGTGTGTGTGTGTGTGTGTGTGATTATTGCTTAAGTATATTTAAGATTACAGTATTAAAAACATCTGCCTAATTATTCAAGCTCTATAATACATAATACTGAGAGATAAACAAAAGTAGTGAATTCTGGAAAGATAAACTGGTGAATGGTTCTAAGGTATGCAGGCATTTTAATGGTATGATAGTTCTGTGTGACAAATTGAAATTATATGATTCTAGACAATCATTAAAATGATCAATTTTACAATGAATAATTTCCATTTTGTCAAAATTCTGGCATTGTGTCTTATTTTCTATTATTGACACTATGTATAATTTAAAATAAAGTTTTATTTTTGTGATGTTATTGAATTCAGTTTTTCATCATTTTCACATGACTTTGGCTTCCTTAGATGAAGTCATAAGGCTTATGCTGTTATAAATCATAATTTCCCCTCTGCTAGTCATGAAACAGATGTTTGAAACCTTATACTCACTGGATTTTGCACATCTGACTGCAGCTTGATAATGCAACTGGGGAGGAATTCCTTTAAACATGATTCAACAAATAGTTTGTTACTGTTGTTCAGTCATGACTGACTCTTCATGACCCCTTCCTTTGTGGTATTCTTAGAAAAGATACTGGAGTAGTTTGTTATCCTTCTCTAGTTCATGAGGCAAATGGGGTTAAGTGACTTCCCCAGGGTCACACAGCTAGTAAGTATCTCAGATTTGGAGTCAGGTCTTCCTGACTCTATGCCCCGCACTTACCTGCCTAGCATCTCCAATATATAGTTAGCTATGAGCTAATTTCGCTTTTATAGTCACTTTTGTGTATCAGTGACGAGCAGTGTGGCCTATTCAGGCCTTATTTACATGATCTTAGGACAAACAATTTTAAAGTGAAATAAACAAATAACAAAACATTACATGCATCCATGAAGCCATAAACACTAACAATAGATGGCTGTTTAAATTCAATTTTTCCATGTTATCATTATTTTTAAAAAATGTTGGTCAAATAATTTGGGCCATATTATTCACTAACATGTAATATACCATTTTAAAATTGCACCTTTGGTTTTCAAGTCATAGGAGTATAGATATATAAGAACTTTTGTATTTATAATTCAACATATTTGTTTAGTTAACTGTATAAAAAACTGATTTTCCTCAGATTAAATGATTTACTAACATTTAAGTTTTCATTGGTCTGTCCTTAGTGTCACCTTATCACAAGCAATCAGATTCTCATTTCTTTAAAAAAAAATTACACCCTATTTAAAAACAAACATCTTTAATATTTATTGTCATACTATTTCTTGATGCACTAATTATGAAACCTCTTAAGAGTGCCAGTGTGGTCTTTCTATTTCCTTCCATATATGTTATTGTGAGCACAAGCAAGGTGAGGTTTTAGCTGGTTTTTTTTTTTTCTTCATGTTGGACTTCATTTTCCCAGGTTCAGGCTAAATTGTAAACATCTGAAGGTTCAATCTCCTTTGAACCCTGGTAATCCACTGCTGTACTGAGCCGCATAGGCTTTGGTGCCTTCTGGCTCTGAGCCTGGTAGTCAAAATGCTTCACCTGAGAACTCTTGATTTCTTAGACGAGACTCTGGGTAGCTATTGTTAAGGAGCCCCCCAGCTTTGTGAATTCAGATAGTGCTCTGGCGATACTGGGAAACTGGACTGTTAGAAAGTAAGATTGTTAAACACCTTTAAGGAAAGTATGGGGTTCAGTGAAACTGGAATAGTTGTCTGTTACTTCCCAATTGTTGTATTATTTTGTTGTGCCCAGAGCTCAGACTAAAGTGGCTCCTCCCCACATAAGGCTGGAGGAGATGAGCTGTTCTTGAGTTAGGGTGGTGTGGGCCAGAGATAGAAGATGGAGGCAGGAGCTCTTGAAGTCTGCTGTGCCTGGACTAGGCAGGAGCAGGGAGAGCTTGGAGTGGAGCTGTCACTTCTCCTATACGGTTTGACATGGAGTAGGAGCAGAGATCTGCCTGTGTTGGGACCAGACAGGAGTTGGGAGAGGTTGGTCCACAAACCTGCAGGAGGAGGAACCATGTGGCTCAGGACTTGGGCTGAGGTCAAGATGAAAACTTTGTAATAAGGCAGGAACAGTGAGAATGCTTTCCTGCCATATACCCCTGGGATGGTTTGGAACCCAGGGGTGAAGTTGTCTATGGTGATATGGAGGAAGTGTCATGGCCCCCAGGGACCCACCTGATTGACTTTGTCATCCAGCCACCCCTCAGGACTTGGAAGTGGATGCTGGAGCAGTGTTAAAACTGGAACTCTTTGGCTAATTAGAGCACATGTGCACCTGAGAGTGCCAGGTGGAAAACTGTAACAGCAGTGTGGGGAAAAGAGCATACCCCCAAGAGGTCTTTACTTGGACACTCTGGATTGAGGGAATTGTAACCAACTGTGACTTAGGGGTGGCGGGTCTTGTGTTCTCTGCTACCCCTGGGGATGTGATGTGTTAAGGAAAGACCCTGGCCCAGGGTCCCTTGATTGTATAAACAAATATTTTGGGACAATACCTGAGAAAGGAGGAGCTGGTTGCTCACTTCCCAAAGATTTTGACCCGCAAGAATGTATAAGTGGGGGTTATGCTATGATATATACTTTTGTGTCAGTTGAAGGTCATGTGGTCACCCTGGTAATAGTTGTTATGGATTGTGAGTTTTTTAGTTTCTAGGCTCAAAGTTTAGTTTTGTGGTGTTTTTTTTTTGTTTTTTTTTTTTGAGGGGGAAGGCAAGGCAATTGGGGCTAAGTGACTTGCCCAAGGTCATGCAGCTGGTAAGTATGTCAAGTATCTGAGACTGAATTTGAACCCTGGTCTTCCTGACTCCAGAGCCCATGCTCTATTCACTGCCCCACCTAGCTGCCCCTCAAACAAACACTTAGATTTTTTTTTTTGCCTCTACTACTCCAAAATTTGTTTTGAGACATTATACTCGATACTCTGCCATGTTGGTTGCACCAAACTGTATTGCTTTTAATTACTCTAATCACTCAGTTTCACACATGGCTCAATTTCTGTGTTTCCTTTCATCAGTATCTTACTCTTTGTCTAAAATAGAATGGGAAGGGAATTTATTCAGGAAGGGAAACTTATCCCACTTTATATGCAAGATAAATACAGAAAGTAGATATCAAGACATACAGAAACAAAAATAAAAAAAAAATCAGTATAGGCAGAAAGCTAAATGAACTCTCCCAACTCTTTAAAAAACATTAGGATAATGTCTTAAACAAATCTAAGTGTTTAGCACAAGTGGTCAGAAAAAGTTTACTGACTACATCTGGTGCAGATTGGCAACTCTCTTGTCCCTAAATAAGTTCAGATTTACAGTTCAAGGCAGAGAGAAAAGCTTGGAGCAGGGGCCCTAGTCACAGTTTCATGGGTAAAAAGAGCACCAGTACTTACGACTGCAATGGAACAGGGTCCCTTTCCTGC
>CM053583.1:106738134-106828781 GCA_028627135.1 Pseudochirops cupreus
GTGAATATTATAATGTTTTGAATGTTTGTCTTGATTTGTAATGGAATAAACAGAGTGTTCACTATATTTTGTAATCCGAACTCTAAAGGCTGTTCACAGTAGCATTCCTTTGGGAATCTGCTGGTGCATGGCATTACACATACTCTCTCAAGTAGGAATATTAATATTTATTTGATACTATTCCATTTACAAGAGGTAGAAAAAAGGAAGGGAGGAAAGGGTGAAAGCCAGAAGCACCTGTGTTATCTGTGACAGGAGAGATGGCAAGATGCCCTGATAAACCCCATTATTATTGAATGGAATTTGAAATGTGATCTAGAACTGGCAAAATATAATGAATTAGGTAAATATAAATTAACTCACCCCCTAATTAGAACAGAATGGAAAAAATCCAAAACTTGGTAGACAATCTACTCCATGTAGTCAGAGGACAGCTGTTCCAGGTGGGTAGAATCAGGGGAGCAGAACAAATAGCAAGATACCTATGTAGATCCAGGGTTCCTAGTATATTATGACTGGGAGAGACCATTTTAACATTCTCAAAGTACTCCCACCACCATAACTCTATGGGTTAGTATAAAATTATTATCCTTATTCTACAGTTTGGAAACCGAGGCTAAGAGAATTTACAGCTCAAGTCATTTAGTTGGTAAATTGTGGAGCTGAGTCAAATTTATCTCTGGATTGCAGATCTAGTTCTTTTCTAAGTATACCAAACTGTTGATCATAGACGCCCGAAGATTTTATTCTTGTTACCTTATCTCCATTTCACAAATGAAATAGTTGAGGCTTAGAAAGATAAAATTACTTATTACTGAATATGGCTAGTGAGTGGTAGAGTCGAGATCCAACTTATATTTTCACAATACCAATCCAAAGTGTACTTTCAATTTCTTTTCTAAGCATTACACATAAAAATAAAGACATCATCCAGTACAAATGTCAGATATTAGTGGGATAAAGGAAAAAATAATTTCTGTTTGGTTTCAGAATACTGGAATTTGTTCATTTTTCTTTTAACTGATTTACCTTTCTTCATGTGGTTTATCTTAATATAATATTAAACATGAGTCTATATTCCCTTAGCATAATAGCTGAAATTAGAGCTAGCATCCTATAATTATTTTATTTGACAGAAAATGCAGTCTAGAAAAAAAATATGTAAAAAAAAATAAGTTGCCAGTGCTTAATTTTAGAAAATTTAGGAGGTTCATGGTAGGTAAATGATTTGTTAGGGGCAAGGGGAGGGGTATTAAATATTTTCTTCTTAAAGCTAACATGCAATTGAATAACAGCAGGACAATAGATTTTAAGAAAAGACTGAAGGATTTTTCATATAAAGGATACTTATTTGCAAAATGTGGACAATTATATTTATATGAACTGCTTTACAAGATTGTTAGGAAGCACTTTGTAAAACACACACATACACATACACGTACATATATACATACATACATATATATATATATATATATATATATATTTATATATTACAAGGCATATATTTGATAAAGCATACGTAGACATTCCCATCTAAACAACTTTAAAATAATGTGTCAAATTGAATTCTGGAGCAGCAGGGCAAACTCAGAAGCCCAACAGGAGAGGACTGTGACACCAGAGTGTGGGCTGACCTAGAGTACATATAGCAGTAACATGAGGGGAGGGATTTGGGGGCAACTGGAAGAGCAGCAAAAGTTTCACTGGTTCTTAACCCAGAGACAGTAAGTGGATTATGCAACTGGTCAAAAAATGATTACTCAATCTTGGCACTGGATTCTGTTTGGAAACTCCATTGCCCATACTCATTTCTAAGTGTCAGTTCCAGAGTGAAGAAGAAAGTTTGTGGTGGATCACAAGGGAACAGGTACCCTGATTGAAATTCCAGGGCAGAGAGGTTCACTAAATAACACTTGTGGCCACATGAAAGCAAGGGACCTGATCATAGTTCTGAGATCACGAGCATCACTAGTAGTTGTTGCTGCAGACAAGCATTGGGCCTCTCCTGAGTAAATAACACAGCATAGACTAGGAGAGCAGTGACCACAGCTTTGGAAAATTCCAGGCCTCAGAACTAGCTCTAAAAACATCAGCAACAAAAAGACTAAAGCTTGGGACAGCAACTTCCCACCCCAGGTAAACAGAGCCTAACTTCAACATAAAATTCAAAATAAAAAAATAGTCTAGAAAAATGAACCAAGAACATGAGAACAGAAATAGTTACTATGGTAACAAGGAAGATCAAACAAACTCAGAAGCAGCAACAATGTAAAAACAGTGACAAGCAAAGCGAGTAAGGAAAAATGTGAATTGGGCATAAACCCAAGAAAAATTTCTAAAAGAATTGAAGAAAGATATGAGTGGTTGAGGAAAAAGTGGGAAAAGAAATGAGTCTCATAGGAAAATCATGAAAAGATAACTACCAGTTTGTTAAGAGAGGCATACAAATACAGAAGAAAATAATACAGAAGAAACCAAACAGAATTGGCCAAATGGTTTTAAAAAGGCATAAAAAAAAATCACTGAAGAAAAGTACTCCTTAAAAAGCAAAACAGCTAAATGGAAAACGAGGCACAAAACTTCACTGAAGAAATTAATTCCTTAAAAATTAGAATTCATTAAGCAGAAGCTAATGACTCCATGAGACATCAAGAAACAATATAACAAAATCAAAAGAATGAAAAAATTAGGGAAAAATGTTAAATATTTCATTGGAAAAAAACAACTGATCTGGAAAATAGATTGAGAAGAGATAATTTAAGAATTATAAAGCTACTTCAAAACAAAAAGGACCCTATATATTACATTTTTAAAAATCATAAAGGAAAGCTGCTCTGAAAACTTAGATGCAGAAAAGAAAATAGAAAGAATCCACCAATCACCTCCTGCAAAAAATTCCCAAATGAAAACTATTATAGCCAAAATTTTGCATATCATGTCATATCATATCATATCATATCACATCCCATCACAACATATCATATCAGATGTGATGTGATATTGATGTGATGTGATATATTAGGTCATATTATACTACATTGTGTTGCATTATATTAAGTTATGCTATGCTACATTATGTTATATTTTATTATAGTATACTGTTATGTCATGTTATATCATATTGTATTGTATTATATTGTAATATAATATTATACTGTTATAGCCAAATTGCAGAGATCATAGTTGAAGGTGAAAATATTTCAAACAGGCAGAAGAAAAAACAACACTCAAATATGATAGAGTGACAGTCAGCATCACACAAGATTTAGCTTATTCCATGTTAAAGAAGTGGAAGTGTTAGAAGATGATATTTTAGAAGGCAAAGAAGCTAGGATTACAACAAAGAACAACATACCCAGACAAACTGAGTATAATCTTCAAGGGACAAAGTCAACATTGATGAAACAGAAGACTATCAAGCATTCATTATGAAAATATTAGAGCTGAACAGAAAATCTGATATTTAAACAAAAGATTTCAGAGAAGCATAAAATGGAAATATGAATGAAACTCCTAAGGGAATTAATACAGTTAAACTGTTTACATTCTTACATTGGAAGATGATACATGTAGCTCCTAAAAGCTATATCATTATTAGGGTAGTCAGAAGGAGTCTACATAGAGGACATGGGTATAAATTTATTTTGTTGAGATGATCTCAAAAGCATAAGAGGCAAGAAAGACTGATCCACTGGGAGAAAGAAGAAAGAGAGAAGTAAGAATGGGGAAGATTATCTTACAGAAAAGAGTGGCAAAAGAATCAGCTTTTACAGTGGAGGGGGAAATGGCACAGATAGAGGACAATACTTTAACAATTTCACCTGAATTGGTTCAAAGAGGGAAGACACACTCAGTTGGGTATAGAAATCTATCTTACCCAAAAGGGAAATAGGAGGTGAAGAGGAAGAGGAAAAGGAGGTGGGGGTGAGGAAGGTGCTGTCAAAATGAAGGGTGGATTAATAGGGGTAGTGGTCAGAAGCATAACAGACTTGAGGAGGGACAGAGTGAAAAAGAGAAGAATATACAGAAGAAAATAGGATGAAGAAAAATACACAATAATCATAATTGTGAATGTGATTTAGATCAATCTACCCAAAAAGGGAAGCAGAGAGCAGAATCTATTAGAGATGAGAATCGAGCATTATGTTGTTAACAAGAAATAAACTTGAAAGAAAAGGAGAGTTAAAATAAGGGACTAAATGAAAATTTATTATGCTTCATTTGAAGTAAAATATGGCAGTTCTAATAATCATGATTTCAAACAAAGCAAAAACAAAAATAGACCCCATTAAAAGAAATAAGGGACACTGCCTTTTGATAAAAGGTATCATAGACAATGAAGCAATACAAAAATGCAGCAAGTTACATGGAACTGAATAAAATTTGAATATATCTATATATGTATATATATGTATGCACATTATATATACATATATTATATATATAATGTCATTTGCCAGTTGATAAGAGATCAAAGGATATGAAATATGAACAGGGAATTTTCAGAAGACATCAAAGCTATAAACGGTCATATGAAAAAATGCTCTAAATCACTATAGATTAGAGAAATATGAATTAAAACAACTCTGAGGGACCAGCTTATGCCTAAGAAAATGACAGAAAAGAAAAATGAGAAATGCTTAGGGGGATGTGGAAAAGTAAGGACACCAATGCATTACTGTTCGAGTTGTGAAGTGGTCCAACCATTCTGGAGAACAAATTTGAACTATGACTAACTGACTATAAAAATGGCCCTTTGACATACTACTAGGTCTGTATTCCAAAGAGATAAAAGGAAAGGTAAAAGAAATTTGCACAAAAATATAATAGCTCTTTTTGTGGTGGCAAAGAATTGGAAGTTGAAGAAATGCTCATCAGCTGGGGAATGACTGAACAAGTTGTGGTACATGATTGGGTGTGTTGTGCTATAAAAAATGATCCAGAAGAAAACCTGGAAAGACCTATTTGAATTGATACAGAGTGAAGTGAGAAGAACTAGATCATTCTACACCACTGCACATCAATGTAATAGCAATATTCTAACAACATTGTAACAATGATCAACTGTGAAAGATTTAAAAACTTTGATAAATACAATGATCCAAGATAATTCTGAAGGTCTCATAACTTTAAAAAAAGTCAAACTCTGCATGCACATTAAAGTAATTATTTTTCTTTCTTTTTTCTGACAGCTAATATGGAAATATGTTTTACATGATTTTATCATATATCTAATTGGTATCATATTGCTTACCTTCATAATGGTTAGGGGAAGGGCTGGAGGGAGAAAATTTGTCATTCAAAATTGGGGAAAATAATGTTATATAACAAAATTTCAAAAGGTTTTATATATATATGTATATATATGTATACATATATATATATATGTATGTATGTATATGTGTGTATGTGTGCAAATGGCAGTTATTTTTTTTCCTTGATCTAGGCTTATGACTTTATCAGTGTGGAAAATTTTTAATACAGGAATTCCCTTCAGCAATGCAGATCTGAAAGTTACTACTCTAGAGTAGTCTTGGAAAGTTTTTCTCAGAGTACTATAAAGTTGAATGACTTACTAATGATCTCAAAGCTAATTTGGGTCAAAGGCAAAGTCTGTAATCCAGTTTTCCTTCCCCCAAGGGTATCTCAATATTTACTTTGCCATCCTGTTATTTCCATCCTCTGCTGAGTTCTCACTCTTTTGCTACCTCAAGGTAAAAGGGCCATTTTAAGCACATTACTTACCTCACTGCCATCTTAGAACTCCTTTACCTTTTATGTAAAATATACAATTAGAGTAGTTAATCTCTAGTCTCTATGTCTAGTCAGCAGTGTCTTTACACAGAATTTAAAATTGAACGCAACTTTAGAGATCATACTGTCCAATTCATTCATCCTTCTAGCTACCATTTCATCCATCTAACAATGATAAATAGAACACATATGAGTAGGGCACTTTGCTAGTTCCCAGGTATTATAAAGTGAAACACAAACTTCTAGGCCAAATGTTCATGAAGTCTATATTCTTTTGAGTGTGGAGCTGGGAAAAGAGGAGGAAGTACACATTCAAGAAACAATGTGAAGATAGAATCATCAGGACTTAAATGATCAGAAGTAAGGGAGTAAGGGAGAGGGGAGAGTAAAGAATGATTTGAGGTTTTGAACACTGGTGACTAATTAGTTATAGTGCCATTAGCAAATAGTTATTTTGAGAGGAAGGACAAGTTTTAGGTAGAAAAATCTTGCCATAAATTGGTCATTGGTGGTTGGTCACCTGTCTACTTTGTCTCAGTATCAAAAAGCTATAACAGTTTAGCTTTTTTTTGTTTTTTTTTTTGGTCTTTGTATTTCTAGTGCCTAGCACAGAGGCCATCATGGGAACATTCAAGTCAGTAAAAATCGGTACTTACAGGAGTCTTCTGAATGCATGATTTGTCCCCTTGTCACTCAATATTCGATGAACTTAATAAAATCTTGACATATCCTTAATTTCAGACATATACATAGGGAAGACAATGCATATCTCAAAATGCTTAAGAGCAGGAATTAAAAAAAAATTTATTCTTGTATTCCCAGAATCTTACATAGTGACTGGCACACAGTAACTAACTAGTAAATGCTTGTTGAATGAATGGTGGTCACATGAGGCCTACTCCAGCATTCAATCCTATTGAACAAACGTTTATTAAAAGGGTCATAACTGTATTATGGTAGTAGCATTGTTTTCCCTTCTTGAAATACTTACTAAATAATATTAAACAGCTTGACTATGGCCATATAGGTAAAACACTAGCCAAAAAGTGTGGAAAATCAGCAAATTTAAGAATGGCCTATAACATATTTATTAAACCACTGAGTGTTTTTATTTATATGTATTGTAGTCCATACTAGAAACTGGTTCATTTCTGAGGTTACATAAATGGGGACTACTGAGATCCTGGTTCTATCTTTGTTCTACCACTGTTTATTTTTAGACATGTCATTTCAATTCTCTGCCCATCAGTTTCATCATCTGTCAAACATATGGGTTTGGATAAATGTTCTCTGAGGTCTCTGTGTTTTTTCTTTGTTTGTTTGTCTTCTTCATCCAGATCCAGTAGTAGGGAAATCCTTTGACTTTTCCCATGATTCAAAAAAGAGATATCTACTATGTGTAAATTGTCAAGTTGCCCTTTCCTTCTTTCAATGACATTAATAAACACTAGGATTCTTGTTTCTAGATTTAGATAATCAAAATTATCCAGGCAAATTGGAAATTAATTCTGCTTCTTTCTGCTTTTGTAACATATCAAGAGACAAAGTACTTATAATCTAAAGTATTTTCTAATTGGTTTCATTTTTTTCTTCTGTTTATTGTGCTTATTAAAAGTTCAGATAAATTCAGCTTTGCATTACTAACAGACCTATTTCCAAGTGTGTTGTCATTAAATTTGATTTCTGAATGTGTGTGAACTTGTTCCCCTAAGTTCATCTCTTTGTTAAGGACATATTCTTTTACCTGGACATAAATATGTAAATACCTTTAGAAGAGACTTCCATTATTTAGTTAAAAGATATCTTCTCCTTAAAACACATATGCACAGATCTCAAGAAGGACACAGTCTAATTAGGAAAGACAATGTGCAACAAATATGAACAAATCAGATATACAATGGATTGGCATAAGTTTAATAATATCTTCTTTTGTTATCACTTGCATCAATCTTCTTTCTAGGAACAAGATATTCATCCATTCATAGTTACTTTGAATTTTGAAATTACTAGCCAGAGATCACTTTATCATTAAAAAAAATTTCCTGTATGACACTTTGGAGAAAACTTACCATATATTATAGATAAGTAAAACAACATATGTAATATAAATGGACACTTAGAAATGGGAATCGGACCTGAAATTTCTTTGGTATATGGAGTTCCCAGATAGGAATTTCTGTATCAATGTAGGCTAGTAAACTTCTCTGTTACTTATACTCTGACATTTACTCAGAGCACTAATGACTTATATGACTTGTTGGGAATCCTATGTCAACAATATATTAGGTGGAACTGTATCAACTATGCAGCATTCACAATGCCTACAGTAACTATAAGTATGCTGATATGGTTATTAATCACAAAATGTAACAGGCTTTCTACATGGGTAATATAGCTAGAGCATTTATTCAAATACCAGAAAACTGAGTCCTAAAACTAGAAAATCAAAGCCAACACAGTAGTTATGAAGTTGGCACATGTAATTAATGTAGTAAAAACCCACGTTCTCAAGCCTTCAAAACAGGACAGGCTACCTCGGGCAAAGATCCTCCTCTCCTTACTCACGCAACTGCTCAGTGTCCAGGCAGCTTGCTTCCAGCAGCTCTGGCTCCCCCTGCAGTTCCTTTCCCTGGCAGTCCTCAGCAGCAGTCCTTAACAGAGATTCTGGCAGGCTCAAAGAAAACGGAGGTGGTGCCACAACTGCTGCCGCTGCTGCTTCCAGTCACCACCGCACAGACTCTAGCTTGGCTCGGCTTTCTCTTACTCCACCCCTTCCTGCTATGTCAGCAAGTTCAAGGGGCATGTAAGATCTTCAAATCCCATTATCATTACAGGGACTTGAACAGAACTTTTCTGACTCCAAAGTCAAATTTCTGTGTACCAGGTCCTGCTGCCTTTGATGATTTAACAATATCTGATATTTATATATCTTGTTAATATTTGCAAAGAATTTCAAACTAATTTTCTCACATGCTCCTCACAAGAACACCACAGGAATAAGTTATAAAAGTATAAATAGCCCCATTTTAGATGAAGAAACTAAAGTTCATAAATGACTTATCCAAGTGTCAGATAACTAGTGTCAGAAGAGCTGTTTGACACTAGTCATATCCTCACTAAGTCCAATATTTTCTCTAGTATAAATACTGCCTTTCAAAATCTTTGAGACATAATTCGTAAGAAAACACCAGTACTAATACATACAAATTGGTAATCTCCTTTTAAGGAGTCACTTGGAGGCTGTGTTCTCATTTCAGTAATGAGTCAACGTCCTACACCAGTGGTTCTGAACCTATGGGTTGCAGCCCCTTTGGAGGTTGAACAACCCTTTCACAGGGGTCACAGGGGTCACAGGGGTCGCCTAAGACCATTTGAAAACACATTATTTCTGTTGGTCTTAGGAACCGAGACACCACTCCTCTATCCATCTCCAGGTGGGTTCACCCACATGCAGATATGCCCACATACAAGTATAAAAGGGTCGTGGCATTAGGAAGGTTGAGAACCTCTGGCCTACACTCTTAAGGAAACTTCTTTTTTCTTTTCTTTTTTTTTTAAATCACCGTCAGAATGTGTGACACATTTTGAATAGCTTCAAATATCCATCCTTTGTGAGGTGATTTGACTTCTGGAAACAACTGGAAGTCATTTTAACTATTTGGTAAAATAAAATGACTGATAAAAGTGGGTAATTTTATCGTAAGTTAAAAAACATAAGAATAGTAAATGTGAATATATAAAGTAATAAGACGCATTTAATTCTAAAATCAATACATGGTTTCTGTGCGTCCACTTTGGAAACTGAAGTTGTTTAGTACATATTGGCTTGGTTTGGAGACATGTCAAATTTTTCACAGAATTCTTTCTTTTGTTTCAGTCTTTGTAACAGATGTTAACACATAAAGCGCAATTATCTTCAGGGACTGTTTTTGCCTATACTCATAATGAACACTCCCAAGTGGGATAACCAAGTATCCCACAGACTAAATTTGCTTATTACCTTTGGGCACATGATGAAATCAATCCCTAAATTGACCTCTCCAAGGGGAATCTTTGTACTTTATTTCCTTTTTACTCTGTTTCTTTATGTTTTATAATTTTTATTTAGTGATGATGTCAACATTAATGTAATTTAGGCCTTCTAGAAGCGTATCAATTTATTTCTCACTTGACACACATCACACATTTAGATTGGGAGTATAGATGTTTAAATTAATGCTTAAAGATGGCTGAAAAGCTACCTGTGCACCTGCTACTTTCTTTTCTACCTTTATACCAAATAATTAATCATTTAATTGCCCCCCTGCTGCTATTGAGTCTCTTTGTAGTTTATTAGCATGTCCTCAGATGGCAGTTGTGGTATGTCCCTGGAAGAGGCCTGAGGCCTTGATGCTCAGTGGGAGAGCTTGTACTCTGCTGTTCTAGCCATTAAACTGCAGGGCCACCTCTGCAACATGATGAGGCTTTAAAATAGGACAT
Source organism: Pseudochirops cupreus (assembly GCA_028627135.1). Classification (NCBI taxonomy): domain Eukaryota; kingdom Metazoa; phylum Chordata; class Mammalia; order Diprotodontia; family Pseudocheiridae; genus Pseudochirops; species Pseudochirops cupreus. The sequence goes on from CM053583.1 coordinate 106,748,371, forward strand.
CTGTTGAGATCTTGTACATGCGGAAATTCTCTGACACTTTGCTTTTTGTATCAAGTTCCAGAACAACACAAGTCTTGTCAATAAAATAATAACTAGCATTTATATAGCTCCTATTATATGTCACTCACAATGCTAAGTACTTTACAAATATTATCTCATTTGATCCTCATAACAACACTTGGAGGAGGATACTATTATTTTTCCCATATTATAGATGATGAAACTGAGGGGAAAAAGGTCAAATGACTTGTTCAAGTTCACACACACTAAATATCTATAGGTGGATTTGAACTCAGGTCTTTCTGACTCTAGGCCCTAGTCTATATCTACTTCACCAATTTTTACAAAAAAAAAAGTTTGACATAGAAATTAGCATAAGAAAGGTTGAGCATATGAATAATTCAAGCGACCCAGATGACAAACAATTTAACATATAAAGCATAAACAGTCTAGCATTGTTTGTGTTTGTATGTAGGGGAGAGGTGGTATATACCCACTTAGATGGATACATCAATATAGTTCCCTCAATATGAATAAATATTTAAACATGGATATAGGTATGCAGAGGCTAATTAATCAGTAGACATTTATTAAGAGCTGACTATGTGATAGTGCCATGCTAACTGAAGAGAATCCCTTCTTACCAGAACCTTTCTCTCCATTTGTCTCTCTTTGTAATATATTTATATGCATATGTATATCTATATGGCCTATATATAATATTTATATATGCATGGGTACTTGTATACACAATGCATGTGTGATACAATATACATAAGTATATATATATGTACTATGTAGACTATTTATACATATAAGCATACACATACATATACACACACAAATACACCTATATCTATGTATATTATATATGTGCAAGTTTATATCTATATCTTTCAATCTACTCAAAAAGCATAGCATATGAACAGTGAGTTGTACTCATAAATGAGTAGGAGCCTGGGTTAGATGGCATTTGATAAATTATCCTGCACTTTCAGTGATCTAAGGCTTCTCTGTGACATGAAAGTCTCCAGAAAGAGCATAGATCTTTGCATCAGGAAGACAATTCAAATCCTACCTTAGGCAACCACTAGCTGAATGACCCTTCAGCAGCATCTGCCTTAGTTTCTTCATCTGAAAAATGGGGTTAAGAATAGCACTTAATTTGCAAGACTGTGAGGATTCATTGAGTTAATATGGATTTCAGCCGACATCAATATAAACACTAGCTAGTGAGGAACAATATTTTCTTGATGTTGTTACATGGTTGTGCTCATGGCCCTCAATGATCTCAAAAGAATTGAAATTGCATATGATCCAGTGGTGTATAGGAAAACTTATGGCAGCTGTCAGTAGGCTGTAATATATTGTCAGTAATGCCTTCTCTGGGAAAACTGGCATAAAAGCCATCATTCAGGATATGTAAGATCATAAAAGGAGGTGGATCAGTCATGTTTCAGGATGAAAGAATAACAAATTAATGGCCTGAGTGTCACACAGCTATTCATAAAATATTGAAAAAACCTTGGAGAAATCCTCCAGAGCAATGTATATATCATCTATCAAATATTTATATCAAGACAAGAAGAGTAGAAGACAAGGAAGGCTTGTGATCACTACTAGCAGAGGGATTGCCCACATCAATATCATGCATCTATTGAAGTATTAAAGTCTATTGGTTTAATCAGCCATATTTTAGGATATAAGCACTGACAGAGCTTAGTTCAGGAAAATTCAGGAATCTTTTACCTTGTCAGGATCACATTAAAGAAATTCTCTATCCAGGACTCAAATTCTTGGATACCCTAGTTTTAAAGAGGTATACCTGGAAGGGGTAGGGGGAATCTCTTTTGTCGTAGAGTATAAATGGATTATCCATTTTCCAGTGTGTTTCCTTTACAAATCAGATCAGATCTATCTGAGATAATCTTAATTTGTTGGAATCCTTGTACACTTTTAGCTGTTGAACTGCTATACCCTGTGGCTGATTTCAGCAGTGTGGTTTTGAATCCTGAAAGTACTACTGCCTTAGTCTGACTAAAACACACTATACTAGCTCATGAATTTTCATTTTTTTTTTCATTTTGTTTTTGAGCAGACAAATGATTTATGTTATTGTGAGATCTTTATACAATGAAGGTCTACAGAATAGTTTGCCTATAGGTTTAGAGACAGTGAATAATAATCCTCAGTGCTTAATCTCTTTCAGAAGCCCCACACATATGTAGACATTACCTAACACTGTTTTCTTTCTTTTTGAACTGAGCCTGTTTTTTTTCTAATGAAGGATGAACTTGGACCTCTTATTGGAATTCCAAAGGTATTGTGCGGATCCCAGAGGGGAAAACAAAAACAAAAACAAAACTATAGATGACTTTTGTTATTTCAGGGGCCCATAGGGTTTCACTCTGAACCATGTGTGATGAGATCCCTAGAGATGTATTGTCTGGAACTCCTGTTGGATTCCATATGCTCCCTGAGGCGTTTTGGGTGGACACAGAGAAATATTTTAGACAAAAGCAGTTAGTTTTCCAAATGAATGGTGAAGGGGTGACTTCCATGTGACCCCAGGTTCCTAATCCCTGAAAGAAGAGTTTGCCTTCTTCTATATCTGTTTACCTTTAAGATCAAACATAAAAATTCTTTGCCACTTAAAGCTCTTTACAATTTGTACTCTTTCTACCTTTCCAATATTCTTTCATTCTACTATACATTCTCAAATGCAACCATACTGACCTCCTTGCTATTCCTTGTATACTATACTGCATCTTTCAACTCTCAATGCCTCTTCACTGTTTGGGATGCCATTCCTTCCTCACTTCTACATCTTAGAAGTCCTAGTTTCCTCCAAATCTCAGTTAAACCTCATTTTCCATATAAGTTCCCTCCAGATGCCCCCAAAATGCTAATACTTACCCCCTGAAGTGACATATTTTGAATATGGTATATTCTTCCTTTGTGTTGCCATGACTTAGCAAAGTCCCTAGGACACAGGAGTGACTTAGGTTGTTTTTGGTGGGGGGGTGGGGTTCATATTTATAGGCTAAACTGACTTAAAGTAAGGAAGAACAGCAAGGGGGTATAACATTTGCATTATTGCAGCTGTTGTTAATGTGTCCATATATTCATATGTTCCCTGCTTAGGCATATATGACATCCATGATTGTTGTTAGATTTCCTGTCTTATCATATTCTGCAAATGAGGCAATCACTTATAAATGTTTGTTCTTCCCAAGGTAGGCTTTCATTAACTAATTGTGATCTTATTTATTCTGGATGTAAAGAAGGGCCTAATTTGTTCAGTCTAGAGCAGTGAGTAGTGCCATAAAAAGAGATACAAAAAAAAAAGCATTGGAGATTTGTGAAGGGAAAAAATCACTATATGCTCAACAGTTTTTCATATCTATAAATCAACATCTTTGATGAGGGAACTTAAATTGAGGGAAGAAAAAAAAACGTTTTGGAATAGCTAGCATTCTGACTTTGTCATTGTAGCCTGGGGAGATTCTATTTGTTTGGCTCCCTCTCTAAATTGCCCGTGGGGCAAGGGTGATTAACAAGGGATTCTAGGCAAAGCAAATGATCAGATTCTATTAAGGGGAATGATATGGCTCCCATTCCTTTGGGAGTTCTGATGATCTCTTTGCTGCAAGGAATAGAATCAGAGCCGAACTTGTCCTCAGTGTAACAGGACAGTGGAAACTCTATCTGTTTTAATGATCTCTTCTTCCATTCTGACTTTTAAAAGTCAAAAGACAAGGATCCTTGAGCCATTGCAAACAGTTAAACTTGCGAAGTTTTGTGGAAAAAGAAATCCTTTGAAATCCCCAATTTTTGGAGGTACACCATCTTCTCTGACTCCTATGTGTCACCATATTGGTGAGCCAAGAGGAAGCCTCATGTACCAGAATGCCTTTCTTTTACCTCCTGAAATGGAAGGTGAAGGGGAATTTCCTTCCTACACAGAAGATCCAAGGAGAAAATGGCATGTAGGAGAATTTAATGATGATTAGCTCTGCATAGGAATATGAGAGCTTACAGTGTTCCTCTTCATTAACTTTTATGTGTATTAAAAACACTGCACTGATTAAGAGAGAGAAGGAGAGGAATAAACATTTATATAGCACCTCCTAGGATCCTCTTAACAACTCTGGAGATAGTTTTTGTCATCCCCATTTTATAGTTGAGGAAACTGAGACAAACTGAGATTAAGTGGCTTGTCCAGGGTCACACAACTAATAAGTTTCTGATTATTATAACTATATGTCTAAATTGCCCACAAAGGGGAGTTGGTCAGAGGCAAAATATAATAGTATAATATTTAATACTTTCATATTTCTCAATATTTTATCCCATATATGGGGAGTTAGAAAAACAAGGGGAAATGAACTTTTGAGCTGAATGCCAAAGCTATGCCATCATCTGGAAGGCCATGTTTGTTCCTTGACTCAAGGACAAAGATCTAGGCTGTTATCTGCCTGTGCAAGTGTAACAAAGGACTAAAAGAAACTTGGTACAGTAGCTGGAGTTCTGAGCACCACCTGGTAACTGATACATTGTACTCAGAGTCAATTCAAATCTCTTGACTAGATTTTTAACACTGAGCATATGTAAGTTTTACTACAAGAGAATAATTTACGTATTTGCACTATGTGTATGTGCTACACATGTAATGTTACATTGTAGAGGTGATGTAGAATTTTGACAAGATAAAAGGAGGAGGGAATAGCATGAGCAAATATTCATGATGGCAAAGGAGAAGGCATATTTTGGAATGGTTAGTACAGTAATCTGATTTGTCAGGAGCAAATGGTATCTGTGTGGAAGTAGAAGGAAATGAGATTGGAAACAACAGATTGAACCAGACTTTGGAGAACCTTAAATGTCAGGCAAAGGGCTTGGATTTTATTCAAAAGGCAAAGCTGCGTTATTATTGCTTTTGTAACGTGGAAAGTGACATGATTAGAGTAGCACAAGACTAATCTGATAAGAGTATATGGAGGAGGAAGTTTGCCAGTTAGACGGGTATTTTTAGGTTACTACAAGTCCTGAGGTCCTGAATTAGGAAAGTGACTGTAGCAACAGTTAGAAGGAAATATATTCAAGATAGCAAATGAGAATAGAAGTGTCAGGTCTGAGTGACTGTGTCAGTGAAACAGAAGAGTTAGGAGGAGTGCATCCTTTTCTGTTCATTGGCATGGACTGGCACTGGCATTGGAGGCTAAATGTTAGATACTCTTTTTGTACAAAGATAATTTTCAAGTTTTTCACTTGGATGGATGTTTGAAGGTCTTTGGCAATAATAAACAAATGAATAGTATGAACTGTTTTTTATTTTTATTTTTTGGGGTAGATGATAAGTTCCATTTAGGGTACTGATATTAGGTTAAAATTTTGCAAAGATATCTAGCTCAAGATGTATGTTAGCCTCTGGAATTATGGGACTGAACCTTGGGAGAGACCTAAGGACTGGAGATAAAAATTTTGAAGTTGTCAGCAAGCGACAAATTACAAGAGATAATGAAGTTAGATGAAAGAGGGAGAGAAAGAAAGAAATAGAAAGAGAGAAAGAGAGAGACAGAGAAAGAGAGAGAAGAGTGTTGACTACAATATTAGGGAATGAATAAATACATGAAGTAAGAGGATGCAGAGGAGGCAGAAAAGGAGGAAGAGAAGGATAGTTCAGTGAACAAGGATTAGAACCAGAAGGTAGAGTTTTAAGGGGAGTATGGCCAACAGCACTGTATCGTGCAAAAAAAATCTGGTGTTTAAAATTGATAATGTATGTTCAATTCAGTAGTGCTAGCAGAAGCCACATCATGATGGATTGAGGAGTGAATGATCTGTAAAGAAACAGAAGTCACAATTTTAAGAAGACTTTGATAAAATAAGGAAAAGAGACAAAATAATAAATCGAGGGTGTAGGAAGACTGAGAGAACATTTCTTTAGGCTAAAGGAGACCTTTAAAATTACTGGCAGAAGAGGAAGTATTTAATGGGCAAGGACAGTCTGAAGGCATTATAGATAGATGTATGCTTATTGAAGCTATGTCCTACAGGAAACTGGAGAAGATAGATGTAAGTATTCAGAGTAAAAGAGGAGGAAAACAGGATAAAGAAATGAATACTGAGGCTAATCCAAATGCTGAGTTGTTATTTTACTTGGTTTCAGTATGTTTAAGTGTGTGTATGTGTGTATAAACACACACATACACATACATACACACATATACACACACATATATGTATGTCTGGGTATAGACATGTATATATTAATATTCAATGAAATTTTCCATTTATGTTTTGTTTGGTTTAAACTTATTAATATTTCATTCACACACGCACACACACACACACACACACGCCTACCAGTAAGGGAAAAGCAGTGAAAAAACCACACAGAGTGCCTGAATGTTTGAGTGACACAGAACACACAGGGGGGTAATCTGGAGGCTTAACCTAATAGCCAGTGGATCTAAACAAGGAAGTTGTTGGTAGTCAGTCCAAAATCATTAAATCTGTAATCAAGACAAATAAACAAAAGGAGATAAGGGAAGATTAGGGCTGAGTTGGAGCAGAGTTTGAAACATCTGGAAAGAAATTGTTTTCTGAGGTCTCAGGACTCACTTGTTTTGAAACATGCTCAGTGTAGGTAATCAAGAGTTAACTATAATCTTATGGAAGCAGATCTCATCTAGTTAAAAAAAAAAGATTCTGCAGAGAAAATGTTTTTACATTAAAAAAAATCTTTGCTGCCTTTTATGTTACAGTAATGACTAATAACATTTTTTGTTAAAATGTATAGCATCAATAATCAACAATTAAGATTATAGCAGGAGGCTTTTTTATATTAAGCTTTCATAAACTGAAACTAATTCTTATATATTTTCCACATTTTTGTTACATAGAAAATAGGCCCCATTTATTCCTTTAAATATTATATTAAGTATGTTTAAAACATTTGATTTTGGAAATACTAATATGCTTTCTAAAATATATTTTTTTGACTTCTAGTTATGTTAAATTACACATACATAACAATTTTCATAATATATCTATATACACAGTCTATTTAAAATTTAGTCTTATAATAATTTATGTGCATTTTGTAAATTACAGTGTAATACAATTTTATGTTTTCAGATTTTAATTTGGATACATTTTGTTGAAATACATCCCTTCCAACTAGAAGCATGCATGTTCAGTGAAAGCACTGGGAAAAAAATGGGAGAAGTTATTATACTTGAGAAAGGGTATTTTTCCTCAATGAAAGCAATGGCAATGTTTAAAAAGTTGGCAACATTTATGGAGAACATAAAGTGCAGGGGGGAAACAGAATATTTAAAGTAGTTACACATTTTCAACTAGTCCTTAAAGATTTTAGCTGCCATTATTTCTCTATTAAATGGATGTGGAATATTGCAAGGTGAACTAGGTGTACTTTTGATCACTTATTGAAGCAGTTAGAGATGCGGCCACATCATCAGCATTAGGTAAAAATAGTAATGGCTGAATAACTACAACTTGTGGGTAGACATTCCACCATTGGCATGTAAAAAAAAAAAAAGAAAAAACTACTCCTTTCTAGCATGTAGTTAAGAAACAATATAATTTAATCAATGAATCAACACAAGTTGATATATACTTCTTTTGTGCTCAATGTTTTTCTAAGTCCTAGAGATACAAAAAAGTAAAAAGACTCCTGCCCTTATGGTTTGTTTTTTTAGATTAAATATTAGGTTCTTATTTAAATTCTTCCACTTAAAATGTCTTAATGATCAAAGATCATTATACAAATATATTATATAATATATAAAATAATATATATAATATTATTCTATCCTATTATTATACACATATATTTGATACATTTTAAAATATTTAATGCATTTGGCCCAGAAAAATCCATACCATGTAGCAAAACAACTCTACAATTTTCTAACCATTGATTCATCCAAGAATTGTACAAGTTTTCTGGAGAGACTAAAGTATATCCTTGTAAAACAATCTGGTCACTATTGGGAATACGAATAAAGAGACAAAAGCTCAAATCTAATAAACAACAGATTTCCTTGGTCCTGGTGCAAATGGCTGTAATTGGGGGAAGCATACATATAGTATGATCCATGACCAAAGGAAAGAACAAGCTACAACTTACACCTGAGAGGTAACAAAATATACTTTGGGTATAATTGGACTGTGGATTCTGGGGGAGAGGCAAATTTTACTGCTGACAAGATGAATCAGGAAGTTCTCTTGAATTAGAGGAGACTTTTAAGGGATCTAAAGTTATTCTCATCTATACTAATGGACCTTTTAAAATACTGTGGTTTGTAAATTGGCAAAAAGCTAGTCACTGGTTAGTACTGGTATTGAAAAGAATGAACACCTTCCTTTCAAACAATTATCATTTTATTTTTCAAGCAATGATCACATATTTTTTCTGAAATATTAAAACCATTTGAGTATCATACCCCCTTACTAGAATGTAAATAATCTGAATCATGAGACTCCTCACTCAGTACCAAGTTAAGTACTCTGTACACAGTAAATACTTAATAAATGCTTGTGAAACTGAATGTGATTTATCCTATTTTAGATAAATAGCATATAAAAGACATGTTATAAAATATAAAAGATAAACACAACTGTTTTCATACAATTATTGTAGCTGTCTGATGTATGATTGGAGAAAAAATAGTATTGGTTAGAATATGATTTAGGAACTATGACTTTGTACTACTTTTCATTCCTATCAATTTGATTATAACAAGTCCCTGTTAATTACTCAATTACTTACTAATATCCTTCAAATAAAATAAATTCTTCAAAACTAAAAAAGCTTAAATAAGTAATATTCAAAAGACATTTTGATACATACCAGAAAATTGAGGACAGAAATTGTGACTTGCCTGTTTCCAAATGCTAGAAAATAAGAAAAAAAATAAGGAATCTTCATATTAATATGAACATTAATCAGAGAGGCAGAGAATCAATGTTAAAGTCAGGAAGACTTGAGTTCAAATTGCATCTCTGACATGTACTGGTTATGTGATCCTGGACAAGTTGCTTAACCACTCAGTGTCCCTTTCTTAGACTATAGATTATAGAGCAATTTTTATCTTTGTTGACTGGAGGAATTTCACCACCAATAGTTCTTTATAGCATTGAAACCATAGTTTCAGAATTGCCACTTCTTCATCATCATCCCCCGGATGGATCAACAGTAGCTAGAAATTCCATTGCCTTTAGAGTACAAATACTCAAAAATGCACAGTGTATTTAGTTATATGATCATTATCACCAACAGGAGGACCATATGAATTCTTCATTGCAGGGAGCTTCTGGTATGGAAGCTTCTCCTGATGGTAAATTGTCTGGAACTTACAGGTTCACCTGGCACTCAGATAGGTTAACTGCTCAAGGTCACAAAGTTAGTATGTGTCAGAAATGAGGCATAAACCCATGTCTTCTTGACTCAAAGGATGTTATTATGGCACCAGTGTCTTTGTTGTCCAAGACTAGGCTTTTATTTTGTTTCATTCCTACTTCCTTAAGTCTAATTTTGAATAATATTATGTAAAGACCAGTGAAGTCTATTTTATCTGCTGTGATTTAAATGCCTCTGAACGTGTATCTGTTTTACAACAGACTTTCCCTGTATGCACAAGTTTATCTATCAATACACATTTTCTTAAATTTCTTTGCCTTGAAATTGACCATAAGATGGTAGGCACTTGGGATACACATCTACTTCCCTAGCATGTGAACTGACCCTTTGGAGTTTGAAGTTTTTTATTTTATTTTAAAATGAGTTGGCAAAACACAAGATATTACTTTTGCTCTGTATCATATAATATTGAGAGAAGAAAAAAAAAGGGAATCTCTAGCTTTTCTCAGCATCTTACCCTTCACTATCCTACCCTAATCTTCAACATCAAGATGAAATATTTGTACCAATACTGAAGGAAAAGACAGAAAGAAGAAAATGAAAAGCCTAAAAGACCCAATGCCACATTCCTTTATCCAAGAATATGAGGCTGTGAGAATGAATAATAGCAAATGCCAGGGCAACACTGATAAACTCTGCATTAGGTATCCTGGAAGAGCTAGAAAATCAAGGGCAATTGACATTCCAAAGAGAAAGTTCCAATCTTAGTTAAATTAAAAGTCCTAATTAAATGTATTCCATTGACCTCATTACCCAAATCAGAAAGGTAGATTTTCCCCTATTTTCAGTTTATTTTAAAACAAAAGAACATATTTGGAAGTGCCAAGTTTTTCAATGTATAGGAAAAATAGTATTAATGCTTTAGATGCAGACCAACTCTTGATGCTCTGCATGATTCCCACAGGTGCTGTCATGAGGAATGGGAATTTGTAGATTTTCCTTCTAGTTAAATCCAAACACCTTGGTTACAAAGTCCAAATCTGTCATTACCTAAGAATAGCAGTAGGCTGCAGCCACAGCAGCAACAGTAGCAGCAGCAACAACAAAACAAGTTTTTTAAGAGGTCCCACTTTAAACCCACAGGGTTATATAAAACACTATAGTAATGCATTAATACATATATATCTTTCCTAAATCATTTTATGTACCTGGTACTTATAAAGAAGTGAAAATACCATTTGTCACTGAATATTTGATTCAGGGTATGCCTACATGATATCTACAGTCATTATTATGGGGAACAATTCTCATTGTGAACATCCCCTTCATTGATACAGATCGGTAACTTGCTTATAACATTCAAGGTACAGGTTTAGAGACTTCACCCAGGCACAACTTGCTCCATGCTTACATGGCCATGCTTGATGGCCTGATGGAAAGATAGTCCTGTCTTCAAGACTGCCCCTCTATACATACATACACATATGCATTGCACACACAGGCATACAGACAAGCCTGATGAAAAGAAAAAAAAAAAGAGAGAGAGAGAGGATGTAGTACTGCATAGCTAAGAGAGTACTGGAATTGGAATTAGAAAGACTGAAGCAATGGTACTAGATTTCGAACAACTCTCTAAGACAATCAGTTATAGATAAGCTGGAATCAGGATTAGTTAAAGCAATTCCCATACCAAGAGTTCTTGTGTTATTAATTCAAAATTCCTTTATACCTTAGTGTATTTGTATGTATATGTATATACATATATACATATATTTAGATGTATCATACATATATATATATATATATATATATATATATATATATACACACACACACACACACACACACATATCATTGTGTCAGCATATCTCTAACTAAATCTATGTCTATATTCATACCTATCAATAGCATGAGGGTTGAACATGGCAGTGTATGTTGAGGGTAATTAATATGATATGCCATTGGTAGAGAGAAGGGAGTGGGGTATTCAGGCTCTTTTCTCTTCTTATACTCCTTTACACTAATATTGTTGGACATTTCATCACATTTAGTCTCCTTTCTAGTTGTATCCTTATCTAGTTGTATCAAGAAGAGGAAAAGAAGGACAAAAGAATAGAAATTTCTCCTTTTTCCTATTATTTAGTAACCCAATTATTAGCAGATCTGGTAAAAAAAATTTCATTGGTGTACCATGTGAAATCAATTGAGTGAAATGATACTTTGGATTATCTGTGAATAGTATTCACCATTAATAAGCATAACTGCAAATTTACTGGAAAAGAAATCTCAGAATTTATTCAATACTACATACATGGTGGTGTGTACTGAGGGTGATTAATGTAGTATGCAATCCAAGAAGTGAATCCCCAGTAGAAGGCACATCCCTATAATGAAAACACAAATATATTTGAAATATAATTAAATTAATGAACACATCATTTGAAACTCTACTATCATTTTATTAATCTCTGATAATCCTTAGCTTCATGCATTTTATAGTAACCTTCTAAGGCCTTTTATAATTAGTGAATTTGTTTTTATACCTTGGATGATTTTAAAAATTAAAATATTTCAAATTTGGAAGTGAGAGTTGCAACATTCTTAGCAATAAAGAAAAGCTACATATTAGCAGATAATTAATTGTATGGTAAATCATCAACACGATATTTTCTTAGACCAGAATCAGAAAATTCACTATGGAAAGTTCATGATACATGGTGAAACTCATCAAAAGAAAAGGTTGCCAAAATGGAAAACATCACTGTTCTTAGCTAGTGACTTTAAAAACACTTCAATCTCTTTTCTCAATACTGATATTTTGTTGTACTCAGATCTATACAAAAACAAACGCCTAAAATTAATGAGTTTGTATAGAGACAATTTCTCCCAAGGAAGGCAAAAAAACTAATATTTAATTTGTATGGTACTTGGGGACAAATGAGTTAATTTCCTTGATAACTGAAAGATACCAATTTAAATTATATAATTTTCTTTGTAGTAAAATTTTAAGATTTTCAAATATTATTGTCTCTCAAATACATATAACACTTCTCTGCCATCTTAAATATATATGTAAATATATATATATATATATATATCACTATACACGCATTATATATCTACATACTCACATACAGATATACATACATACATGCATACCCACATATATACCCATATACATACAAATATATGTATATGTGTTTCAGTATAAATGTATGTGTATAAGTATATATATGTGTGTGCATACGCATGTGTGGATGGATACAGTATGTGTTTAAAAACTGTCTCTATTTCCACTGAAATCTTACTCTCATTTGTTTTTGTTTTTATTTTTAATTAACTTTTGTTTATTTTTAGTCTACATCATTCATTTCCACAAAATTTTGAGCTACAAATTTTATCCCCATCCTTCCCCTACCCACCACCCCAAAAAGCGATCCCACTGTATACCCCCTCCCCCAATGTGCTCTCTCCTACATCCTCCCCCATCACCCCTCTGACCTTCCAGTAGGGCAAGATGGATCTCCCTACCCCAGTGCCTGCATAAACCATTTCCCACTTGCATGTAAATAATAATAATAATAATAATAATAATAATAATATATATTAACATATGATTTTAGAACTTTAAACTCCAAATTCTGTCCCTTCCTTCCTTGTCACCCACTGAGGATAGATACTGGAAGGACAAACAATTCAGTACAGGCCGCATATGTGTAGTTATGCAGAACATCTCCACAATGGACATATAGTGAAAGACTGACTATATTTCCCTCCCTCATATCTCTCCCTCCACTTGTTCCATTCTCTACTTTGTCCCTGTCCCTTTACAGAAGTGTGTGCTTCTAACGCCCTCCCCCTCAACCTGCCATCCCCCCAAACCCCATCCATCCCCTTCTTACTCTCATTGTTTACTGTGACTAGAGGGAAGTCTGAATTATTGACATCTATACTTGTGGACTACTTTCTCTGGAAGGTCCTGCCTAGATGGAAAAGCTTTGAATATGGACTTTTGCCAAAAAAACATGCTTAGAGAGTCTCATCAATGAATGTTCATCAAAGAACTCTTCTTTTTTGGGGGAGGTGTTCATATTTAATATCAACTTTTGGAATCACATGGGGACAGTATGGAGCAGTAAAAAAAAGTACTGAGTTTGGAATCACAGGACCTGGGTTCAGATCTCAGCTCTGACATTTACTGCCCTATGGGACCTTGGGAAAGTTGCTTTCCTCCTCTGGTTTCAGTTTACTCATCTCTAAAATATGGCTTTGAACTAGATGATTTTTAAGATCCCTTACAGTCCTAAAGCTATGATCTTATGATCTAATAATACCTGATCATTCAATCTGCATCAGTGAAATGAATATCCACACATAAAATCATTCAGCCAACAAGAAGTTATTAAGAACCTACTACCAGTTAGCCAAAGTGCTGATGATGACTTTGAAAATCAAGTACAGGACACAAAGATGACTTCCAAGTTTACTGGACTGTGTGAGGCTGTCTCCATCTAAATGTTTTTGTCCCTATTTTTCAGTCTCTTCTCGCTGTCAGCATTTAATTACTGGTGGAAAAGAGGGTTGAGAATGGGAGGAGTATTTAAGAAACACACACACACACACACACACACACACTGACACACACACACACACACTGACACACACACACACACACTGACACACACACACACACTGACACACACACACTACTTTGCTCCTCATGGGATGTAGTGTAATATAATGCAAAGAATGTTAGCTTTGGAATATGAGGACCTAGGTTTGATTCCCAACTGTCATTTACTAGCTATATGATTTTGGGCAAGTCATTCGACTTTAAGACATCTCTGGAATGAGGAGGTTGGACTATATGACTTCTGATGTCCCTTCCATGTTCAAATCTATGATTATTTCTTGCTTCTGTTGGTCTAGCACAATTCCCCTCTATTACTAATTTCATTATTCTATTCTCCTTTGGGCTTTAAAATCAGACAGGCAAGCTCGTTCAAATTATGTCTAAAATAAGCATAAAGAGTCTCTTACTTGACAGTTGTGGCATCATTTTGTGGCATACCTTTTGGCTGCTTGAAAGTCTTTTTGTTTTGATATTGAAAGTTTTAAACTTTCTTTGAGTTTTTCAACTATGTTCCAGATACCTGAGGCTGCCAAGTATGGTATCTCTGGGTAAGTGGGATATGATTATATGAGACAATAATTTAGGAAAGGAACAAAAGAGACTTTTTCAACTGTCTACCTTAGTTTACTCACCTCTAAATTGAGGATAATAATAGCACCTACTTCTCAGTGTTGTTGTGAGGCTCCAATGAGGTAATAACTGTAAAGCACTTAGCACAGTCTCTGGCACACAGTAAGCGCTATGTAAATGCTAGATTTTATTTTAATATTATTACTACTAACAGAGTTCTCAAAAGATGAATTTAGGTCAAGGAATAATGATAATAGGTCATGTTAACAGTTAATTAAAGGAAACAGTAAAATTTATTCTATAGAGTGTGAATTTAAGGAATTCTTCATGTTCAGTAATAAATTATATCTTCTTAATTTAACAAGGAGTCCATTCAAAGCTGTGTTTTAACACCTTGAGGGAATTTTAGAATTTTAAGTATTGGGAGAAATTATTTAGTGAAAAAAAAAATGATACCATACCTATACCACATGTAGGTAGGTATGATACCATATGAATTAGATGAAAGTCACAGATTATTTTGGGGTGGCACGCTAATTCATTTAATGGAATATTTTAAATAAATTTCAGCAATGAATATTCACTGAAATCATAATAAAGTGTTATACTCAAATGCACATGTTTAGATGTAATGTTACACACACACACACACACACACGAATATACACATAGATGTATTTATTTTTATAGGAAACTCCCAGATGAGGAACTTCAATTTATCATTGCAGATTACTCCTTCTTTGTAGCTTAGAGTCTTAAAGAGTGGTTATCATGCTATATAACTTAACCAAATCCTAACTAAATCCCCCAAATCCTTTAGAACATGATCTGTGAATAAACTGGAATGGTGAAAATAACTGAGTCTGACTTTGGTCATTCACAACTTAGTAATGCCTCAAAAGGAAATGTCCTAAATACAACACTAATTTTACCGTATTCTGGATGTAGAATTTTGAGAAGACTGAGGCAAAATATAAATTAATGATGATTACAATAACAAGAAAATACTTTTTTGTGAACAATATGATATCATTTGTTTTGGTTGCTATGAAGCTTGGTCAGGTGCTCAATCCAGTCCCCCAAAGCTGTTATCTCACTAATTATTTTAAGTATTTTTAATAAAATTTCTTCTTAGCATTGCTTTTGATGAATAAATGCATTCTTTTTTTTTTTTTAGTCACCAGGAACACATTTTTTTCCACGTCAGCGGTAACATAAGAAATCAGGCAAGTAGCCTCTGAATTTTCCAGTATAGACACCCTCTGAAAGGCAGTGGTATATGTCGAGGAGATACCCCTAGTTATAATAATTTTAAACTCCCTTCACAAATACAAAGAAAAATAATTTCACAAGGCAATTATCCCTCCCCTTGCATTTTGTAAAAGGGAAAGCAGAGGAGAGTTTCTGTGCATGGGGAGTTGATGGGTAGAAAACAGTGAAAGAAGACTTTAGGAGCTGGAACTACAAAGAGGACTTCTCTATTTCAACATTTTGTAACGAGGTGACTATTAAAATTTAGGGGCTAGCCCTCAAGCTGCATCTACCTGATACGCAAAGATGTTACTCTGTAAAAGATGAGGGGTAATTTAATTAAACACATAATAAAACAAGTGAAACCAACTGGTAGATATTAAGGAAATTAAATAATGTCCTACTTCACTATTGATTATTTGACTATCATGGATATCACAGCCATAGCCTTTTGAAAAGTATTCTTTATTTCCTTAATTGTCAATAGTGATCAGGATCTCGGCTTCCAGGCTTCCAATAAGATCACACCTCTGATACCACAGCGCCACCTAGCATAAGGCTTTGCTAACTGGGAGGAAAGACTTCCCACTATTGTTACTGATATTTTTCATTGAATCCTATTTATAAATAAGTCATTGAATTTGAATATCTTTGTTTACAATCCTCAAAAGTTTGTTTGCTTGTTTGTTTTCCAGCTATCTGCCTATGTAGTTTTATAAATATTGCTTCTGGTTTTTTTTGTTTGTTTTGTTGTGCTGTCTATTTACACACAGCACTCGTCAGTATGTTTGCCCCTTAAAGCATTTGATCGTTGTAAAGCTGTCCAAATATATAATGCAAAACTAGAATGATAGCTAGTGTAAGTAAAGATATATGTTACACTGCTAGAGATGTGTTAGCAACAAAACTTTTTAGGTCTGCCAATATATCAGTAAAGAATATCTAGTTTAAAGGAAAAGGGTACTTTCTTCCAATTAAATTTTGCATCTATCCTAAAATTCACAGTTTTTTTTCTTCTTTTAACAAAAACAAACCCAAAAAAACAAAAAAGAAAGAAAGAAAGAAAATTGTAAGGAGTATTTGTCCCCACCTTTATCAAATTTTTCAAAGGTGTGTGCTCTCCAGAAAGTTTATGAACAAACACTGTCTCTAGAAGATGACGGACATAATGTAAACAGTGGCAGAAACAGGCCAAGCTGGAAAGAAAATGAGACAAAAAGGAAAATTAAGATGCATGAAGAGCCTACTTTCCTGTCTCTTCTATATTCTGATTTACTTTGCACATAACACATCCTTTTGGTCCACTGCAATCTCCTATCATTTGGAAAGAGGCAGTTCTCAGGAGTCATAACTTGAGGTATAGTGGCAGTCCTATTTAACAAGTTATTTTTTTTTCTAAAATTTCCTAAATGAGAAGAACACAATAAATTTTATAGCAGCCATTGCATCTGTTACACTGAAACCTAGTTGATATACCCAGGCATAAATTAGTTAGGACACAGCTGTCTCAGTGCTAGCTTTCAGAATGAGAACTGCAAATGTGCACATGTCAAAATGCCTCAAGTTCTGAATAGGCATCCTCGATGTCTAAAAAATCTTGAGAACACATTCAAGATGCATTTGACATTTTATAATGTTCAGAATAGCTTCTGAAATGGTATGGTCGGCCTTTAGCAAGGGCCATTGATGGGAGTATGAGGAGGAGTTTGTCTTTCATTTCCTTCAGAGACAGAATGGTCCTTGTTGTATTCTTTGCCTTATTAATTCATTGTGACAGCAGCTGGGTTTTTTTTTTAGTGGTTCTGAGTTACACTGAGCTAGACTGACAGTTTCAGAATTTATTAGATTGATTTTCTTAAGGATTGTGAAACTATAATCAGTACTTCTGATCTGCCTCATAGAATGAACAGAAGACTGCTTTTCTCACTGACAGCAATTCAAATTTGGGGATATAATTGAAAAGGTATCCAATATGTGAAGTTTCTAATACTTTGGCTAACATTCTAGAGTCAGAGGTTAAGTACTTGAATCAGTGAGGAAATTACCTTGTAATGTTATTGTACATAAGGTGAAACTGTTGGCTCCCATGGGGAATTTATTTTATTAAAATATGTTATTGATTTCCTGTGCAATACTGCCACTGATTTTATGCAAATAATGTCAAGGGAGCAAAATGTGTTCAGAAATACTGGGTTTCAATGTACTTCTTACTACTTGTGTGACCTTGCACACTTCTCTGAATTTTAGCAACCTCATCTTTAACATGAGAATTTTGGGCTAAAGGATCTGGAAGTCTCCTTCCATCCCTCAATCCTACAAGCCTTCTCTTATCTTCTTCCTTGTTCCTTTCCAATACACTGGCATTCAGAATTGCTCTCCAAGTACAGATTCTGTGTCCTATAGCTTTTTCCAAACTTTATAAAGAGCCAAGCCATTTGTTTTAATCATTTGATTAGTACTTAAAGGCATTTCTCTTTCACCAGATTCTATTAACTGGTCTTTAACTCTGAACCAGAGGCCAGACCGTGTAACCTATGAGCTATGGGTCATATATCTTATTTGTCATGCCATGAATTAAAATAATCCTGAAAGAAAGAAGATACTTTCCTCCTCTCTTCTAGTAGTTTTTTGAAATGTGCTGGTGCTATTGCTACTAGTTGGTTATATAGTGGCCTGAAGGAGTGGGGGGAAGTTTGCTTCAGAAATGTATTAGAGAATATTGACCAAGCTCAAAAAAAGAAATACCACAACCACTGAGGGGACCAAGGTGAGGTTTAATGGTACATGCATGAAAACTCTAAATTAGGGTCAGCATGGTGAAAAGGATGTGTTGTTAATTTGGAATATTACCACAGATGAATGAATGAGGAGACTAGCATGTCATGTTTATAGAATCATAGATATCAATCTGTAAATGGCTCTGTGTCTGACTGCTGCATGAGCATCGCTGTGTCCAGTTTATTCAACAACCATCTCATGTCTTAATCACTTTTAAATGTTCCTGTTAGTCCACATTACATAATTCAATCACATTAAACTCAGTAAATATTTGCTAAGTAACTATATAAGGCCCACAGTTAAGCCCTGAGGATTCAAAGAAGAAAACTACACTAAACTAAAACTATCTAAGGAAACTTACATTCTACTTGGAAGGGGACACATAATATAAACACATGGAAGTAAACAAAAGATAATTTAAGAAAGAAGAAAATGTTAACATTTGTAGGGTTATCAGACAAGCATCATAATAGAAGACACATGAGCTGAGTCTTGGAGGCTACTAAAATTTTTTAAAGGCAAATGCGGTGAAGTAGGGAATACATTCTAGGTACAGAAGAAGTTTATACAAATGCTCAGAGGCCATAGATGGGATGCTGTTTGAAGAATAAGATGCAGGATAATTTCAATCAAACATGGACTTTGTGAAAGGGAGTGACATGAAATGAAGATCGAAATAGAAGAATTGAGCCAGACTGAAGGGCTTAAAATTCCAGGCTATTTATTCTGCGGGACTACCGCACCTCTTAGAGAGTAGAGCGTACTCAGTGGCTTCATGGGGGTATGGTACCCGCTGGTCTCTTGCTGAGAAATATAGACTGATCTTTGCTGGTCATTTAGTCATTCTTGGATGGTCCTTCAGTGACTAAGAAAGGAATATCATTCCCCTCAAAAAGTTACTAAAGTTGTTGTAAAGTTCTACTTTTCTCTATTTTGCATATGTTATTTGGGACCCCACTAGCGTTTTCTTGGTTTTCCTGCAAGGCTGGGAAGAGATTACTCTCAGCACTGTCCTAACCCATCAGCTTCAGTGACAGCTATAACTTGAATATCTGGCAGCAAGAGAATGTATTTGTCTTTTCTGCTTGTTTTTTCTTTCCCTAGTCACAGATACAGAAATAGAAATCCAGGAAAATGGGCATTTCCAGAATTGCTGGCTACCTTTAGTGTTTGAGAATTCTTGGGTTCCTGATTCTATGCTGGCTGCTTAGCAGGTAGTCTTTCCTATTCCTATTTTTCTTCTAAGAGGGTATGTCCACCTATAGGACAACACATAATTGAAAGTACTAAGAAAGCCGAAGCTTTCTAAGGGAAAGTGGGAGGAGGAGAATGAGGACAGAGGACATTTCAGTAAAGAGAGGTGGGAGAACCAGTACAGGAGCATTTGTATAAGCTTCTTCTGTACCTAGAATGTATTCTCTTCTTCACCGCATTTAACTTTAAAAAATTTTAGTAGCCTCTAAGACTCAGCTCATGTGTCTTCTATTATGATGCTTGTCTGATAACCCTACAAATGTTAACATTTTCTTCTTTCTTAAATTATCTTTTGTTTACTTCCTTGTCCCTCAGATCCAAATTATAAGAAAGGAAGTAACATAAATAAGGCTGGGAAGGCAGTCAGGAAAAATGGCAGAGTGCTTAAGGGCCAAGCTAAGGATATTGTATTTTATTTTATAGGTAATATGGAGTCATTAAAGATTTTCGAGCATGAACAGGTAGTATGATTAGATCTTTGAAAAGTTTATTCTGGGAGCTGTAGGAAACGTGGCTCCTTCTTCATGGCACGCAGATGTCTCAGGAATCTCAAAAGCTATGCTATTTGAGTTCCTGTGCTTTATACTTTATACTGCACTGGAAATGCTTTGAATATGGACTCAGCAATAGAATATGTCTGTTTTACAGTGACAAGTCTAATTAAGTATGGAGAGGCTCATAAAAAGAGTGAGAAGTGTTACAGTGAAAAGTTCACAGAAAGATTGGAGAATGACATATTTAAGTGAGTATTTATCTACATTTAAGAGAATAGTTGAGGATGAAATTGGAAGGACTACAAAACCAGATGAAAATGGAAATGATCTGTCCAGAGTATCATAATAAGCTCTTCTCTTCTGACACTGAAAATAGAGTCAGCATTTTGTTCTTTATAATCACAATCCCTGATGTGTACATGAGGAATTTACTAGAAATATTACTAAAGAAAACCAATATGGAAAGAGAATTTGGACTAAATTTTAAAATACCACATCTATATCAGAGGTAGAATATTAGCAGTACACTGGCACTTGGTGACAAATTTGGATGGTCTTGGATGTCCATGTCAACTCAGAAAACAGAAAAAAAATATAGAATGTTCCTTAGTCCTTTCTGTTCCCGTGGTGGTAGCATAATGGTGGAGAAGGGAAAAATATATCATTTCTAGATAAATTTATAAATATCAACTTAACTTTTGGTAATCTAAACATGAGATCCTTGTCAAGTAACTGAAAAGTGAACATAATTAAGGAAGTAATGAAATATATCAACCTAGACATCCTTAGTATTAAAAAAAAAAAACAACTCAAGGGGAAGTTGAAGCTAATTGACAGTATGATTCAAAAGTTCTCCTTGGTGAAGTAAATAAAAAAAGGTGAATAAGTTGGTTTTATTCTGACTAAAACATCATTTCACAGAACATGAGATGATTTTTTGCACTCATCATCAGCTCTTTTAAAAATCATTATAAAATAATTAGTACTTATACACCCACACACCATTAGCTGTCACAGTAGATAAAGAGGTATAGAATTTCTACAAGGAACTACAAACCCTTCCAATTAAATCAATCTATACTTTAATGCTTGTTGCTTAGTACAAAGGTGAAATGGAGGACAGTGGAAAATATATTGAAAAATTCAGCAGAGGAGTTAAAAGTTAGGGAGGTAAGTAGGCTTATATTCTATACAGAAAAGAGTTGAGGTGTGCTAGACATGATAAGCAATAAGCATACTTTTAGGGAAAAAAATGGAATTATTCCTACAGTAAAATATATCAGATATCATCATGGAGTTATTTCTGAGTTAGGTGTCTTCTGTATACTCAAACCATCTACTTGTTAGGAAAAATTAAAATTAAGACAGTTAATCCAAATATACCCAACTTGATATGTTTATTAAATAAATAAATAAATATGTGTGTATATATGCCAATTATCACCATTTCCTAAAAAAATTATAACCAATGCATATAAGTCCCCAGAATAAAGAGACCTCTAAAATAAATAAATAAATAAACTAGTTTTGCTTTAACTAGAAAACTCTTGAACTATAGGCCAAGGAACAAACTATGTCCACAAGAAGCAGAGATATGATAGTTGTCAAGATACTCTCAGGAGATAACTCTGTTTTTCACAACTAAAGGCCCAAAAAACAAGCTGTGCCCTGAGTTTGGCATAACAACAATCATTTGCCCCCACTCTCTGGATGAACTCAGCCACCGCAAAATCCCATAACTGTTTCACATAGTTATTATGTTGCTTTCATCAACACCAGGTGTTTTTTGAGCTTGAACAAGTACCTGCAATACCCATGTTCTGGTCATGAAGCTACGCTATGTATCAAACTTCTCTCACTGTGGCTGTTACCCCTTATTGTCAGGGCTACAATTCACTGTGTAGCCATTGGTTTATGTATTGAGATTTGCCCACGCTAGAGCAGGGTTTCCTACTAGAGGGGGCCCAACACATGTGTCTAGTTTTCTTCCTTATTTATTAGCCATTTCCCTCACTACAGAAAAAAGCTTCTGTCTTGGTCTCTGAGCCATTGTGCTTGCCTGCTCTGTCTCCTCAGCTCTGGCCCTCTGCAGGCCAAGAGATTCGGCCCAGTTGACACAGTCTAGGCTAACGCTAACTTAGAATAATTTTTTTTCCTTTAAAATGTAGAGGCTTATGCAGTGTGTTGCTATTCCACATCATGCAGACAAAATATTTTATTAAATGTCTGATTCACTGTTCTGCACCTTTGACCATTATGTGTCTTTCCAGCATTTTCTGCATCACTGATATTTCACTTACTGTACCACTGGGTGGCGCAATCTTCTGGAACTCTCCTTTGCATCATAAATATATGTGAGGCGCATATAAAAGACAAGGTAGATAAGCAGAGGCCCTGTGTATTCAGCCAAAAAAACCTGGAAATAAGAAAAATGGTGATTATGCATTACATTGTGACATGCATTTTAAGTAATGTCATTTGGTGATCCTGTATTTATATATATGCATGAAAAAAAAGCGGTGAAATGAAAAAGTAGTAGAATAGAAAGTATACTGAGTTTGGGATCAGAGAACTTGGATTCAAATCCTGGCTAAGATTTTACTCCTAGATTGACCTAGTACAAGTCACTTATTCTCTTTGGGGACTAAATCTCTTTGCTATAAAATTAAAGGGTTAGAGACTAACCAATGGTGTTAAATTGAAATGGACCAAAAGTTTAGCATATTTACCTAGAAAACCACAGATTAACATTATCTAGATTACATAAGCTTTTTCCCAATTACATTTTAACCTGGTGCCTGCTGCATTTGCAAATTTGACACCTCTGAACTACATGACCTGTTAGTTCACTTATAGTTCCAATGAATGATTCCATAATCCTATTTCACCTACACTATGTTAATATTTTACAAAAGTAGAAGGAGAAACTGTTTAAAAATATTCCCGCTCTTACCCCTAGCCTGAACCAATGTCTGTACTTCCCACTATTATCACAATAACATAGTTTTCATAAATTTTTTGCACTTATTTACTCATTTGCAAAAATCAATCTTAAGCAACCAACATTAATCATAAGTTTTTCTTTTTGAAAACAGTACATATTTAATAAGAATGTTAAAAAATGAATTGAAAGCCCACTGATACAAGAGTTCAGGGATCTGTGAAGGATAAAATATATAATTCAGTTCAAGAACATTTATTGAGAATAGACTATGTGTAAGACACTGTGCTAGGCTCTCCAGATTCAAAGATGAAATGAAACACTTCCTACTTTTATAATTCTTAAATTTACATAACCCTGCATCATATAACATATACATGGATAGGATTTGAGGAGGAAGTTTGCAATAACAATTAAAGAGTTAATAAAAACAAATTATCATAGAGGGTTGCCGACTATAAGCTAAGCTTTTCCTGTGCACGAACAGAAAAATAGGAGATAGAATGTTGGTGTACAGTGAGGGAAGGAAAAGAAAGAGAAAGAAAAGGAAGAGGAGAAGGAGAAAGAGGAGGAGAACAAGAAGAGGAACAAAAAGAATATGGAAGAAGAGAAGGAAGAGGAAGGGGAGGAAGAGAAGAACTCTCTTTAACTGAAATATGCATTTCCCTTTGTCCATGCTACTTCTGGAATATAAACAGAATCACAAAATTCAACTGTACTCTTCCTGAATCAAAGATCAGTATCTAACTTTGCAAAAGGAGAAGCAGCATACAAAGGGGTTGACTATAACCTGACAACCTAGCAAAAGTATACAAAGTGAAGTTGAATTAATGTCTATACATCAAACAGTGGATACTTAGCTGAAGTCAAGGTGCCACACAATCATTAAGTGCTTTCTATGTGTCAATAAAGTGTTAAGTATGGAGGATAGTTTCTGTTGTTGTTTGTTTGTTTTTTATAAGCTCACAAATCACTAACAACTTTTATGTTGCAAATCAAGCTGGATATCATATCATTGTCACTTTTATGAGGACTTTGGTGGCGAGATGGACTGGAAATTTCACCAACCTGTGAATTTCCTCTACCAAATCAGATTATAAGCTCTCAATGCTCTCTCATCCTTTGCTATTTTTCTCCATGCTTTCTGATAAGATCTCCAAGGGGATAGTTATAGATGACTTCCTGTTTCATTTTTTTTAACTGATTCATGGAATCAATGTACCATTCCAGTCTGTTGGCTATCATCAGAGTTCCCAGATCGCCCAACACTTACATTTACTATTTTAAATATTGCCCATTGCCAATTCCTTTAAACCTGACCTTATCTGGCATGGTCTCCAGTCCTGTTAACATCTTGGCTGCTTTCCTCTTGATGGATTTAAGATTGTCAGTGTGGTGCTAGGAACAGGACACAATGCTCCAGATGTGATCTGATAAGTGGAGAATGAAGTATATGACCTCCTCCCTCACTCTAAGCACTGTATTTCTGTTATACCAGTTTAGTTTAAGATCATATTAGTTTTTATATTGCCTCTTTGAACCTCTCAAGAACCTTAGCACGCATAAGGCAGTTTTGCTGTTTTTTGTTTTGCTGTTTTTGTTTTGTTTTGTTGGAGGGAAGATTCTGTTGAAATTTTCCATGCAAATGGTGAATGTCTTAGGTGTCCAGCTGTTTCCTTGTTTTACAATGATCAATTGTATGTGTTTTTTTTCCAGCACTCCACTTCTAGTCTTAGAAGGAAATGAGGATAAGTACATGTTCCTGTTGGTAACATCCCTACTTCTTTGGTGCTCCATTCCTTCCTTCCTTCCTTCCTTCCTTCCTTCCATCCTTCCTCCTTAAACCCAGTTCACTCTGAAGCTCATAGATTGGACCACAATAGGTCCCTTTCCAAGCTCCACTTAATGGCTATATTTTGGGCCCTCCTGGCTTAGAGTAAATGTCAATGGTAACTTTTTCTCTTTGGAACAGTAAGCCTGAGGATCTTCCTCTCCCAGTTTGATTTTTTTCTTTTTTTCTAATTAAAGGTGCCTTCCCTTCACTCACTTCTTAAAGAGACCTATTCGTTGAATGGGCCTTATCTCACTCTAAGTGAGTACCTGAACAGGCCTTAGCCTAAAAGAGTCAGGGTTTCCCACTGCATCCTGGGTCATCTCCAGTCATCCTGATGAATATCAGGTCACGGCCCTCCCTCATTCAAATCAAAGTCAACTGCAAGTCATGTTCGTGATGCCATGGTCCTCTTCAAAAACGAGGATAAACACAACAACAACAATACAACCAGTGCTTAACCCAAAATTTCAACTCATAAATCGTAGGAGGGCAATTCCTATTGTGATCTACATTATAGGCCTGCTGGGAAGATCAATGATCATGATTTAGAGCTGGAATAGAGGTCAAAGTAATAAACATCAGGAGGAAGATTCGGACTCAGATTTTCTGATTCCAGGAGAAGAGCTCTTTACTTGTTGTCGTATTGCCTCCATCAAAAAAAGCGATCATTTTTGTAGTACTTTAAAGTTTGCAAAGGACTTTACTTTTTGCTTTTTTTTAGTCTTACAGCACAGCAAGCTTTTGAGGTAGGTGCTATTATGATTTACATTCAGAGATCAACAAAGTGAAACTCAGGTAGGCTGAATGGCTTGACCGTGACCACATAGTAAGTTTCTGAGGCAAGCTGTTAATTCAATTCTTGAAACCAGTTCCGACACTTGACTAATTTAGGTTTCTGGGAGTCACTTTCTGAGGTAGTTTCTCACTTGAACAGATAACAATTTGTGGAAATTGAATGAAATACAAAATTCTTTCACCTAGGATTTTTTTTTTGTTTCTATGAATATATATAATTTCATCAATGGATTTACATTTCATGATAAGAATTGATATTACCATGCAAATGCATTATTTATTTCCAATTATGATTATCACAGCATGTTGTGGATAGAGAGATAGGTCTCAAACCCCAGAGCACTTGACTTCAAATTCTGCTTCTCACATATACTGGCTGTGTGTGCCTGAGTAAGTCACTTAATCTCTCTTTTTTTCTAAAAAACTACACTGGTAATAAGTTATAGGAAAAAAGTGCTGCTTTGCTTTGGTAAAGGATGTTTCCTAATATGATAACCTAACAGCAATGGAAGTCAGAGGTCCTATCCTTACCCTATCTATAATGGCTATAGGAGTTCAGAGACCTTAAGCTGTGTTCCCTGGGAAGTAATACATTCAATTCAAGAAAATCCAATTCAAATAAATTAAATAAACATTTATTAATTCTTAACCTTCTAGGTACCAAGAACAGTGCAAGGGGCTGGGAATCCAGTGATAAAAAATAGGACATTTGCTTCCCCTAAGTATTATATATTCTACTGATGTTGACACATAAATCATTTATTAGATAACATGAAAAAATGCTATTTTAAAGAACTGAAAATAAGCCAGTTAAAGCTTAACAAAGGAAGGAGCAAAGGAAAAATCTAGAGAATAGTGGAAATCAAGCTTAGGTGGGGGATCACAGTGACTGTCTCTGGGCAACCAGGTTTCACCATAAAAACATTGGCAAGTTGGGGGAGGCAGGTAAAGAGAATCAGGGCTTATCAAAGAAGAAAGTGGCTTAACAGAAGGTTATGGATATGGGTTTCTATTTTGTATTTCATCTAGTTATGCAGATATTATGTAAATGTAACAGATAATCCTAAATAAACCTAATTTCAAATTGTCATTTACTGGGTTGAATAAATAAATGTTGCGGATTATTATTTTGTGAAAATGAGTGTTGTTCTCTGTTTTATGTTTCCCTCATTTTACTAGAGAATAATAACAATAATGAAAAAACAAGTTTGGATGGCCATATTCTTCTCTAGATTTAAAAAAGGAAAAAAAAAACCTGTCAATATCTTCAAAGGTTTAAAATATTTTAATGATCTTTTCAGACTATTTTTATTCCTCTTAAGCAGTAGATGAAAACTCTGAGAAAATCCAACTCAATGGTCACTGTTGTTTTAAAAGATCTTCATGATTTCTAAATAAAATATACCTCTGAAATGAAAATTATTTTCTCTAGTACTGTTAGTCCTTAATTGTAGGTTAGGCTTTCAAAAGAAGAGCATTAGAGACTCCCAGGAGCAAAGATTGTGGAATAAACAGAAAATCTCTGTAACTCTCCCATATTCACCTCCAAACATCTATAAAACAGCATCACCAAACAAATTCTGGAACACCAGAGCCAGTAAAAAGATGCAATGAAATAATCTTTGAGCCCAAGAACTTGGAACTTGGAGAGGAAAGTCTGACTTACTTGGGTAAAAGAGGAGCACAGTCCAGGACAGGAAGCATTCTAGCAAGCACCAAGCCCTACCTCAGCAGACTAGTAGTTCATCCTGAGTGTTAGTGCAGTGGAGCAGGCTAACACTAACACCAGGACTTGCCACATGCTTCAACATAGGCAGGGGAACCAGCAGACTCCAACTCTGAGAACTGCCACATGCTTCAGCATAGCTTTAGCTGAACAAGTAGACACTAACTTTACATGTGCCTAAGCAAAAAGGAAGCCTCCAGGAGCCACTTCCTTAAGTGTATTCCTGGAAAAACACAGAAATAACCCTACCAGCCTTGGCATACTCCAGAAACCAGAACTAGGATCCCAGCCCAGCACCAGGTAAGCTGACAGATGCTTATGGCTTCCAGAAACACCAGCCCACCACCCACAGCACCTTCTCAGCACAGCACCACACATGGGGGTCCCCCTTGGCCTTCAAGGCAGTATCAATATAGCACCAGGTAAAGAGGCAGCTCCTGCAACCCCTCCCACAAGAAGTTTGAAACCATGCCCTTCTACTCCAGAGGCAGAGCTCAAATTTAAAAGGAAGGAAAAAAGCCCAAAAAAATGTTGAAAAACACAACGAAAATGAATCTGACCATAGAAAGTTAGTATAGTGACAGGAAAGATCATGACACAAACTCAGAAGAGGACAACAATGTCAAAACATCTATAGGCAACCCCCCCATCCCCTGCCCAAGATAAAACACAGAAAGTGAGCTCAAGCCCAGAAAGAACTCATGGAAAAGCTCAAAAAGGAGCTTAAAAAGCATATAAGAGAGGTAGAAGAATAACTGGGGAAAGAAATGTCAATGATGAAGGAAAATTATGAAAAAAGTCAACAAATTGAAAAAAGAAAATGCTCAAAAAGTAGAATTGGCCAAATTAAAAGGTGATACAAAAATTCACTGAAGAAAATAACTCCTTAAAAAGTACAATTGACCAATTAAAAAAGAAAGTATAAAAGCTAATTGAGAAAAACCACCCCTTAAAAGTTACACTTGGGCAAGTGAAAGCTAAAGGTTTTATGAGACATCAAGAATCAATCAAATTCTAAAGAATGAAAAAAAATAGAAGAAATTGTAGAATTCCTTATAGGGAAAAACAATTGACCTGGAAAAGAGATGCAGGAGAGACAATACGAAATCACTGGACTATCTGAAAGTCATTATGGAAAGGAGGATCTGGACAGCATCTTTCAAGAAATTATCAAGGATAATTGTCTTGATATCCTGTAACCAGAGGGCAAAATAGTCATTGAAAGAAGCCACCAATCACCTCAGGAAAGAGATCCCCAAATAAAAACTCCAAGCAACTTTATAGACAAATTTTGGATCAGTTCAAAGAAAAAATACTACAAGGGGCCAGAAAGAAACGATTCAAATATGAGGGAGCCACAACCAGGATTACAGAGGACTCAGCAGTTGCAACATTAAGAAAGGAGGTCATGGGACGTGATATTCTGGAAAGCAAAGGAACTAGAACTACAACCAAGAATCACTTACCCAGTGAAATTAAGCATAATAAGCCATGGTCTTTCAATGAAATAGAAGGATTTCAAGCTTTCATACAGAAAATACCAGAATTAAACAAAAAAAATTGATCTCTAATATCACAACCTAAGAGAAATACAAGCAGGTAAAATGAGTAAAGAAAACAAAAAGGATTCAATAGAGCTAAACTTTTTAGATACCTACATGGGGAGATGATACTTGTAATTCTTAAAAATATATCACTAATAGTACAAGTAGAAGGAATATACACATACAGGGGATAGATAAAAGGTGAATTTGAAAAACATGACATAAAATAAAGGATAAGAAAGAGTAGTACACGGGTGTAGAAAGAAGGGAGAGGTAGAATGTAGTAAATTATTTCACATGAGGAGGAATGAAGACCTATTACAGTGGAGTGGAAAGGTGGGTGATGGGCATCACTTGAACTTTGCTGTCATCAGTATTGACTCAAAGAGGCAATAATATACAAAATCATTTGAATATAAAAATCTTACCCAACAGGGAAGAAGGAGGGGAGGAAATTAAGTAAGAAAGGAAAGAGTGAGACTGACAGAAGGGAGGACAGAACAGGGGAGGTGGTAGACAGAAGCAAAACACTGGTGAAAAGGGAAAAAGGGAAAAGAGAGAGGATAAAGAGGAGGAAAAATAAAATGGAGGGAAAGACATAGTTAAATAATCACAACTGTGAATGTGAATGGGATGAACTCTTTCATAATATGGAAGTAGATAGAATAGTGGATAAAAAAACCAGAATCCTATAATATGCTGTTTACATAAATACAATACAAGGATTGGAGCAGAATCTATTGTGTTTCAGCTGAAGTAAAAAAAAAAAAGGCAGGAGTAACAGTCCTGATCTCAGACAAACTAAAAGCAAAAATAGACCTAATTAAAAGTGATAAGGAAGGAGACTACATATTGCTGAAAAGGTACTATAGACACTGAAAAAAATATTCATACTAAACACAGATGCACCAAGTGGTATAGCAGTATGAAACGTAAAATTCATCATTTTGATTATTTTAAAATAAAAGACTTGTACAACCCACGCAACCAAGATTAAAGGGAAAGCAGAAAGTTGGGAAACAATTTTCACAGCAAGTGAACAAATTGGGAATAAATCGAAGTGATGAGCATCAGTTGGGGAATGGCTGAACAAGCTGTGGTATATGAATGTAATGGAAAACTTTTGTGTAATAAGAAACGATAGGCAGATTTCAGGAAAAAACAACAACAAAACCAAAACTGGAAACACTTTTACAAACTGATACAAAGTGAAATGAGTAGAACCAGGAAAATATTGCACAGACTATCAGCAACATTGTGTGATGATCAACTATGAATGACTTAGCTTTTCTCAGTAACACAATGATCAAAGACATGTACAAAGGACTCCTGAATGAAAATGTTCTCCACATCCAGATAAAGAACTGATGGACTTGGTTGGTTTTGTTTCCTTTTTCCCATTGTTCACTCCATTGGTTACAACCCTTCCATACAACGAGACTAATGTCCAAAGTGAAAGTATTTGCAGATTCTATACTTGACTGCATGCCGCCATGGGTAGGGGTTGGGGGGGAGAAGGAGGAGAGAAAATTTGAAACTCAAGGGACTCTGGAACCGAATCTTGTAAACTAAAGTAAATAAACAAAATCAATTTAAAAATTAAAAAAAAAAGAACTGATAAACTCTGAATGCTAATTGAAGCATATTGTTTTTCACTTACTTTATTCTTTTGTTTTTTTCTCTTTTGATCTTTTTCTTCTTTCATAACTGTGACTAGTACAGAAATATGTTTTACATAATAGCACATGTATAACCTTTATCAAATTGCCTA
The DNA here is from genome assembly GCA_028627135.1 of Pseudochirops cupreus. Lineage (NCBI taxonomy): Eukaryota > Metazoa > Chordata > Mammalia > Diprotodontia > Pseudocheiridae > Pseudochirops > Pseudochirops cupreus. The sequence goes on from CM053583.1 coordinate 106,779,353, forward strand.
TCATCTTCAGGAGAGGGAAGGGAAGGGATGAAGGGAAAAAATTTGGAACTCAAAATCATGTAAAAATGAATGCTAAAAATGGTCTTGACTTGTAATTTGGCAAAAATACTATTTTTTTTTAAAAAAAGAATCATATTAACATTTTAGGTCACCAAAATAACACATTATGTTCTTCTATGGGAATTTTATTATACACAATTAGCCTAAACATTATGCAAAGAATTTCAGAGTTTGATTGGTTTCCAGAAACCATCTAGATCAACAGGTACATCAACAAAACGCTCTCAACAATAAAGTTGAAAAGTGGCTAGCCAGAAATTGCTTCAAAAACATTCCTTTTTGAATAGCTCTGCTTTTGTAATGTTTTCCTTGTATTAAGTCTTATTTTGCCTCTTTTCATCTTCTACTCATTGTTTCTAATTCTGCCCTATGGATAAAAATGGAACAAATCTCCTACCTTTTCTGCGTGACAGTCATTAAAATACTTGCATGGAGATATCATGAATTCCTATGTCTCTCTCTCTTTTCCTAATATTATTTAATATTTTATTTTTCCAGTTATATGTAAAAATGATTGCAAAATTCATTTTTTTTTCAAATTTTGACTTCCAAATTCTCCTTCTCCCCCTTCTCCCTCTTACTGAGAAGGTAAGCAATTTGACATAAATTGTACATGTATAGTCATGCAAAATGCATTTCCATGTAAGTCATTCCTGTGAAAGAAAATAGACAAAAACACACACAAAAGAAGAAAAAGTATTTTTGAACTGCATTCAGGCTCTACCAGTTCTTTCTCTGGAGATGGACAGCACCTTTAATCATAAGTCTTATAGAATTATCTTGGATCACTGTATTGCTGAGAATAGCTAAATTATTCATTGTAGATAATCATACAATATTGCTGTTATTGTGTACAATGTTCTCCTGATTCTGCTCATTTCACATTTCATCACTTCATGTAAGCCTTTCCAGGTTTTTTTCTGCGAGCATCTTGCTCATCATTTTTTAAAGCATAATAGTATTCCATCACAATCATATACAACAACTTGTTCAGCCATTCCCCTATTGGTGGACATCCCATCAATTTCCAGTTCTTCACCACCACTAAAAGAGCTGCTGTAAATATTTTTGTACATATAGGTCCTTTTCCTCTTCCTTTTTGTTTTTTTTTTCCTTTGGATACAGACCTAGTAGTGATATTGCTTGGTCAAATGGTTTTATAGTCCTTTGGGCATAGTTCCAAATTGCTCTCCAGAATGGCAGAATCAGTATACAACTTCACCAATAGTACACTAGGGATTTAGTTTTCCCACATCCCCTCCAACATTTGTCGTTTTCCTTTCCTTTCATATTAGCCAGTCTGAAAGGTGTGAGGTAATATTTCAGAGTTGTTTTAATTTACATTTCTGTCATCAATAGTGATTTAAAGCATTTTTATATGCCTATAAATGGCTTTATTTTCTTCTTCTGAAAACTGCTTGTTCATATCCTTTGACCATTTATCAATTGGGGAATTACTTGTATTTTTATAAATTTGACTCTTTTCTCTATATATAGTAGAAATGAGGCTTTTATGGGAGAAAGTCACCATAAATTTAATTTCTGCTTTATATTATCAGACGAAGAGTTCTACTTTTTCTTCAGATATTCCATTAGCTTTACGTATTTTCATATTTGATCTTAGCAATCATTTTAATCCAATATGGAATTTAAACCAAAATAAAGAGAGGCCAGACACTTGTTGAATAGTCTAACACATTTCCACAAAGTCTAATTCAGTTATGAAGCATTTCTGCTGAAGTACAGAGAAGCTTAGGGAAGCCATTCTGGTCTAGGGATGTCATAAGAGATACAACTTGGCTCCAATATCTTCTTGGTCTGTAGAATGGTCTTTGGAGATTAAGCAAATAAATGTTAGCATTCACAAGCAGTTTGCATTTAATTTAATCTTGGGCTGGTATGTGTTTCTCAGATTTGAACCTAAACTCCAAGGACTAGCTAACATTTGAACTTGACTCCAGAAGGCCAGACATGTGACAACACTTTCTTGGCCCCCTCTTATGTCTCTTAATAGCCGATAAATAGTCAATAAACTTATGCAGCTAATTGGCATAATGGAGAGAGTGCCAGGCCTGGAGTCAGGAGGAACTAAGTTCAAATTCAACCTTGGACACTTACTAGCTGTATGAACTTGGGCAGATCACTTGACACTCTTTGCCTCAGTTCCACATTTGTAAAATGAGCTGGAGAAGGAAATGGTAAACCACTCCAGTATCTTTGCCAGGAAAACCCCAGATGATGTTACAGTGAGTCAGACATGGCTGAAACAACTCAACAACAACACAAACAACAACATTTTTTTTGGAGGGGAGAAGGCAGGGCTACTGGGGTTAAGTAACTTGCCCAAGGTCACACAGATGGTAAGTATTAAGTGTTTGAGGACAGATTTGAAATCAGGTCCTTCTGACTCCAGAGCTGGTGAGTTCTATTCACTCAAAATTTCTGCTAATGAGATTAAGTAGAATTTGGGAGATTGTTCTCTTGTAATTCACAATAGGTAAATCAGTCTACCGGTAACTATTTCCTGAGATAATCATCCTTTGAACATGTATAGTTTCCCACTACAGTTAAATTTGATGGTGGTGGTGGTGATGTTAAGCAATTCCTTTCTGATTTACTTTATAATCACATATGTAATTTTCAAATGATTGATGATATCATTTTTAAATTTTGTGATATTTATTTCTTGAGTGATTGAGAAGATATAGAAAATTATGAAATCTTGCTTGTTCAAAGTTGATAGAATAAAACACAAGATTTTTATACAAAAAAACTATAAGGTGGTAATGAAGCCATTATTAGGAATTTTTGCACATGAGAAATATTCAGTTAAATGTGTGTGCGTGTATGTGTATTGGGGAGTAGGGGGTGGTCTGGTGCAGATGTAAGAAGAAGAGAAGCTGGTGCAGTGTAGATGAACTTTAGTAGTAAACCATGTTGGTGGCAGTCCAGGGCACAGCAGGGGCTAGGGGAAAAAAGGACCTCAAGATGAAGTATGAGGAAGAATTGCGTTGATTTTAGCATGGTGTTAAAAAGCTTTATTTGCCTCATGCTAATTATGACTCTAATTGGAAGTTACCTCTATCCTTTAAGTAATAATAATAAATGCCAACTGTGAGTTTTATCTGTTTGTTTCCCAATCATTTAAAAAAATGATACACAATGCTTTTAAAATTTGGCCATCTCCAACATATGTTCTCTACAAACATGTTTTGGGGTCTGGCTTTTTGTTTTCGACTTCCCCTTTGTACATTCTATTTCCATGTCACACATTTTCATCAGGAAATGAAGTGCCAGTGGTTTTACTGTCATAAATAATAAAGTACAATAATAACTGGCAATTTTTTATCTTATTTTTGTATGTCTTTATTTTCTTCACCTGATTCTTACCCAGAAATGTTCTTGGAATGTTATGGTTTAGTTGGGTCTCATATCAATTGTCTGGCAGACTTGCTTTCCCCTCTACTTTTCCTGACTTTTTCTTAGCAATATGCTTCATCATATCATTTACAACATATTTAATCAGAAAAATAGCTAGCCAAATCATTTATTAAGAGTGAGGGATAAGTGATGGATAGCCTGAGTGCTGTAATGGTACTCAATGAATGTTAACCATGCTAAAGGAAATCTTTAGTTTACTGGGTAAGTATTTTATGGAGGGTTATGGGGGGGGTATGGAAAAAAATTGCAGAAAACAAAGAAGTATAGGTGAGTTGTAATCTCTATCACTGGAAGAAATACCTAAATCAGTGAGATCAAAGGTCACTGAATTCTTGAGGTAGTATCTAGGGGATATTACGAATAGATTTGTGGCGGAGGGGAACTGAACTTTTGTTAAGTTTGGCTTTTTAAATAGCCATATATTATGAAACAATGTTCTAACTACGGGCTTACCAAATGCATAAGAGAAATATATCTCCAAAATCAAGGGAACATAAAATTTCTCATCTGCATATTCTAATTAATGTACTCAATCCTTCATTCAAACTTTATTACTTTCTGCCAGTCTGGAGCACTGCACTTACCTCTATTTTGTTTCTGCTATTGCCCGTGCCTAAATTATTCTTCCTCCTCTTCACACCTCTTGAACTCCCAGCCATTTGCTAAAGCTCAACACAAATGGCACCTCTTCAAAAATTTTTTTCCTTGGTTCAATGAATAGCAGCATTCCTTTTCCAACCACACATGATACTTTGTTTTATATCTCTAATGAACTAGTTGCTTGCAGTTACATGTGTTTGTGTTTAACGCATATATTACGCTTTAAGTTCCATGGGAACAGAGACATCTAAAGAAAACTTTGAATCTCCTAAGATTTTGCTCTGCACATAGCTGATATTTAATAAATGTTTATTTAATGGATGAATGAAAAAGTCATCAAATTGTCGACAAATGTTGTGAAGTTATTAGTAAGCCTGTGCAACATAATAGGTTTCAAGTTAGCCCTCTCTGCTAACCACCTTTTCCTCACCCAACCCCCACTCTGCCCCCAAAATAAGTGTAGCACAAAATAAATTTAGTCTATAATCACTTAGTATTGTCACTAAGCTATTCCATATTTTGGAGCTGCCACTCAACTATCATAGCTTTTATTACTGAGAGTGTGGGAAAAACAATCAATGAAATTCTAGTTGGCCTTATTAACAATCATCTAATGAACTGACATCAGCACACTGGCCAACTTTAAGAACTGAAGCAGCCCCTTTTCCCTTATCAGTAGGTTTCAGTGCAGCTAGAGGGTAATAACAGAGGAATAAGCAGGTCTGCAGGCTATAAAAAAGCACAAACATCCTTATGCCATGGCAGGATGTCAACACACTCAATCTATTCCTGCTTGATAACACTGGAATGTTGAAAACATTTGGTTTCATGAGCTGAAAAAGGAGGAAAATACTCATCACCCAGAGCAAAGTGTTGTGTATGCCCTGGGGCATAAAACTGAAGCAAGTGTAATTTGAAGTGGTTTGTTGTTTGTTCTATTTTTTTGTTTTTTGTTTTTTAATTTGGATGAAGAATGGTATAGTACCAGTCCTCATTCACATGATTTTCTGAACAGATCAAATCCTCTCCTTTGAAGAAGAGTGCTTATATTTTTCCAAGTATTCGTCTGATTTTTATAATTCAGTCACCACTTCTTACTTTATGTTGTTTGAGATACACTTGCTTAAAAAAATTCTGCTCCAGGAAAGAGGTAGTTTGACACATGGCTGAAGTAGAGGGTTTTTATAACACTATCAGACTTAGAGAAAAACAAAACAAAGAAAACGTCAGTTGTTTTATCTATCTAACACCAAGCAACAAGATCTAGGATACAAGCCATGTTTTCCCTCTCTAACTCCATATAAACATAATTCCTTCATAAGACCTTCATTTATACCAGTGGTTTTCAACCTTCCTAATGCCGCAACTCTTTAATACAGTTCCTCATGTTGCGGTGACCCCCAACCATAAAATTATTTTCGTTGTTACTTCATAACTGTAATTCTGCTACTGTTATGAGTCATAATGTAAATATCTGATATGCAGGATGCATTTTCATTGTTACAAATTGAACATAACCCACAGATTGAGAACTGCTGATTTATACTGAGATGTAAAAAAACAAAACAAAACAAATAAACAAAAAAAACAGAGAGATAGTTTATGATGAAAATTGAAAATATAGACTGTTGAAATTTGCCTGGTTGAATGAAATTTCCGCCTGTTCCAGAAGAAAAGTTAATATTTATTGATAGTGGTTTTTAGGACAGTGCTTGGAAAATATTGTAAGTGCCAAAATAAACATGTCCTTTCTTTTTTTCTTATTTTTCTTAAGGAGGTTAAAATATATTCTATCTAAGATCCTTTGCAACATTAAATCTATGATGCAATGAGAAAGCTTTTCGGTCTACTTTTCCAAATGTCATTTTCCATTCTTCCTAGGCCTTAAAATCATCTTATATATTAGTCATAATGTATGACTAGATGGAACATTTAAAATATTGGTGTAAATACATTTTTGTGAAAGTTTAAATGATGGCATCGTATCAAATGGTTGTATATCTAGAGCCTTAAGGCACCTCAGAAATTGTTGTAAACTAAAGTACAGAGTTATAAATAAGGAAAAGATATACTTTCTAAAGGAAAGAGGCAATAACACTGGTGGGAAACGCAAAGAAAGGAAAGGCTGGAAAGCTAAGATTCTTTCTAAAATGTTAGTCATTAGTCCATAGGTGGGAAGGGAGAGATTCTATTGCTCTTTTGGGCCCTATGCAAAACGATTCAAATCCTACTGTACCTGGCATATAAATCAATACTTCCTGGAGGTTATACATATATATATGTATACACACACACACACACACACACACATATATACACATACATATATACATATACACACATGTGTGTGCATGCATATATATGTGTGTGCATGCATGCATATATACAAATACATACATACATATAACCACATATGCATATATTTCTGTGTACAAATTCAAATATTAATGTTGCTGGGATATAAACATGTACATATATATATATATACATGTATGTATTGTATATCATAGCATGTGTGTGAGTGTATATGCATGCATATACATTTATGCATGTGTGTGATGTGAACCTAAATTTTGGGAATGCAGGATAAAGGGACTCATATGCCACCACCACCACCACCACCACCACCACCACCACACACACCCACACACACCCACACACACACACACACGCAAATGCACACACACACTGTGAAGCAGGCATTGATTTTATGTCTGTGGTAACCTTTTAAATCAGTTGATGAACCAGAACTCTATAAATATGAAAAAGACCAATTCCTATCCCTTAAGTTCTTCCATCTATGATGATTACTCTCTGAGCTTCACAGGATCATTTCACCTTCCCTTTCTTCCAGTAGGCCACACACAAGATGTGATCTCATGATCTTTTTAGGCAAACCTTTGTCTGGCATCTGGGATGGGTCTTTTCCTCCTCTTTTTGACTTTCAGTCTTTACAGTAGGGCTTTACGGAAACTTAAACAGGAGTTGACTTTCCCCTTCCCCCTTCATGAACATCTGGGAATGATGGTATTAGCTACCCAAGCAGTTGTATTAGCAGATTAATGGAGAATGAAAGTTTTATCTACATTGGGGGAAAGCACAGTAGACATTACCAAAGGAAATAACCTACTTGGCATTGTTCAGGCTATACTTCAAAAGGCAAAATTTAAGACAGCTAATAATTAGCTGCTTCTCACAGAGAAGCTATTTACAAATGTCTCCAAAAACTTCTAGTATTATTCTCTCAACTGACTGCAGTCATTCTGTTTTGTTATTTTGGTGAGTGAAAATTTGCAAGAGACAAAGTTTCTTTGTAAATTATAATCTATTTTATTAATTAAAGCTAGCAAAAAAGCATTTGTTCCTCACAGTGAGCAGAGACCTAACCTGTGGAACCTTCAATACTTGCAAAGACTTTGGAGAAAGGGACATACCTGAGGGTGGAAATCAACTCTGGTTGGTTAACAAGTAATAAGAAAGGTGAGCTCATTCAAATGAAGATCTGGGGACATGACCCTGATCACTCATTCTTGGTCAAAGAGACCTATCTATATCCATACCAGCCTATCTAGGGTGATCTAGACAAAACTAGGGATCCACTTCCACCCAGACCTGTCTGACTAAAACACAATAGGTCTGAATTCACCAATTCACCTATATTGGAATTTCTTTACCTTTGGATAAGATCTATCCAAATTGAGTAAATTTTGCCCAAGATTTCATCTCCTTATCAGATTTGCCCTGCAAAGGCTGTCTGAATAGCCTATAGCAGTTGATTTATAATGGAGGAAATAGAGGAAAACCTTAGTCCTAACTCAAATATATATATATATATATATATATATATATATATATATATATATATATATATATACACACATATATATATAAATGTGTGTATGTGTGTATGTGTATGTGTATATATATATATATAATACACACACATATACTTCATATATCTATACACATATACAATAATATATATATAGAATAATATATATTAATATGAGAGAAATAATCATTTATCTCATTATATTAATGTATATATGTATATATATACATATATATATATAATTTTATAGTGCTTTCTACCTCTGCCTCTGTCTTTCTCTTCGCTCTCTGTGTCAGTGTGTCTCTGTCTCCATCTCTCAGCAAAAAATTATTTTATTTTTTCCATCCTTGATTCATGTTTGCAATGTGTACTTTTTTCCTTCTTTTCCATTCCCATTCCCCGAACCCTTTAGAATAGAATTGCACTTTAGGTATGTGAGGCAGGGATAAAATTCAATTACTGAGGAGCCTATTTCCACCATCAGGAGACAGGCAAGGCTAGAACAATGAACCCAGGGCAAACTTCAGGTATGAATAAAGGACATGGCTGCCATCCCATGTGGTCTCAGTATGAAAGTACCAGGCAAGCTTATGTATTAGGCAAATACTAGTAGGAAAGGCAAGTGCTGCATCCCTTCCTGAATATCCAACATTACCCTAGATAATATATTCTTATCACAGTCTTGGGCCTAGTTAGGGCAAACAGGAGAGTGGTCAGTATCAATAACTCAAAAGAGAAAGAATACTCAGAATGAATCATCTTGATCATAGCAATATTTTAAAATGCCATCAAGAAATTTAATGTGACTTTCTAAAGTACTTTTTCTCATTAAGTAAAAGTAACATGTATTTCTATTTCACATAAAAATGAAAAAAACACCCTAAAATGTCAACATAGCTTTCAAAAACAGCTTCTTGACATTACAAAAATGTTTAATAACAAAAATTATTCATAATTCAGAATGAAAAGGAAATAGGTTATACAATGACTAGTCATCTACAGGAAACAGGAGGAGGAAGTAAAGAACGCATTTTCAGCGATGCACCATTCTAAATAATAAATCTTCCAACCAGAGGCAAAAAAGGAGAAGCAGGTAAAAGAGCTTCGATGAGGAGTATAGTAAAGAATGAGTGAAGAAAAAAAAATGGGGCTAGCACAGAAATCTCCTCAAAAAAAAAAAGTAGTGGAAAATGGACCTGCGACATCTATTGAGATGAAACCCTACAAACTTAATGAAAAACATAAGCTGCTAAGAGTTACAGAGCCTGTAAAGTTAAATATTCAATTGCCTAATGGCTCCCTATTTGAAAGATATTTCCATATTTTAAAATCTATTTTATTTCCATTACCAGTTTCTATTCATTTAACCCATTCAAAGGTACTTATCTATACTGAATTAACAAAACATTTAAATATGACAATATGTTGCTTTCACTCTGTAAGCGGCATTGAAGATTCCACTGATGAAAAATACTGGAACCTTCAACTTGGTGAATGACTGAAGGGAAAAGTGGAGGGTAGAGGAACAATAGACTGTTTTAGAAAATATAAATGAAATATATGACAAAATTTTTGTTCATTTGCTCAAGCATAGTTTCAAGCTTCCTTTAAAAAGCATCTTTGGTTATATTATGATGAAGGGAACTGAATTTTCCTCTCATGTCTTGTCTAACTGGTTCTAGTTATTGGAAACAAAGACATTCCATTTTTCCTTTTACTTCAGCATATTTTTGTTAATCCCTATATGTCTTGGATAATGTGCCAGTCAAACACTTTGCTTTCTTATACCTCTCTGATTACTACTCAATATGCTTTGTGGGAACCTCAGTCAGACTTTGCCTTCTATCCTTATTTATCACTCAGAGTTTTGTCCTGCACCCTAGCTTTACATACTATATTATAGATTTTTACAATTAAGTAGCATCATGGTGAACAAAAAGAGTGCTGGCTTGGGGGCAGGGAGAGCAGGGTTCAATTTTAATCTCTAATATTTAGTGGCAGGCTGACTCTACTGTTGTTAAGTTATTTAAATTCTCTCACCCTGTTTTCTTATCTGTATGATGGATATAATAATGGTACCTACCTCACAGAGTTGACATGAGGATCAAATGAGATAATACTTGACCTCCCTTTAGCCTTTCATGTGGTTGATCACTCTCTCCTCCTTGATATTATCCTTTCTCTGTGTTTTTGTTTTCCCAGAACACCACTCTCTCTCCTGGTTTTCTTCCTTCTTATCTGACTGCTCTTTCTATGTCCTCTGCTGGATCCTTCTCCAGATCACAACCTCAATCATAGATGTTGCTCAGAGATCTGGCCTAAGCCCTTCTCTCTTTTCCATCTATATTACTTCACCTGGTGATCTCATCAGCTGCCAGAGATTTAATTAGTATCTCTATGCTGATGATTCTCAAATCCACATATTCTTCCCTGACCTTTCTTCTGATCTCTTTTCTCACATCTCTAACTGCCTTTCATACATATTGAACTGGATGTCCATTTAACAACTCAAACTAAACAAGCCAGAAACCAAACTCATTATCTTTTCCTTTAAACCCTCTTCCTTTCTTACCTTCCCTATCACTATAGAGGGAAATAGCATCCTCTCAGTCTCTTAGTCTCACAACCAAGAAATTTATCTCCATTCATCACTATCTTTCACCATGCCATCTTGCCCCCTATATCCAAGCTGTTGCCACGGCCTATCAATTTCACCTATGCAACATCTCTTATATATCCCCCCTTATCTCCACTGACAATCTTGGTTCAGGTACTCATCCCCTTATACTTGGATTACTGCAATAGTGGGGTGGTGGGTCTACCTGCCTCAAGACTCTTCCCACTCCAATCCATCCTCTATTCAGCCACCAAAGTGATTTTCCTAAAGCACAGTTCTGACCACGTCACTCCTTTTCTCAAACTCCAACGGCTATCTTCTGTTTCTGGGATCCAACTGAAAATGTTCCATTTGGCATTCAAAGACCTCCTACCTTCCTAGCCTACTTACACGTTACACAGCAACAGAAACTCTTCGTTCCATTGACATTAGCTTCCTGTTAGAACAAAACATTCCATATCTCAGCTCTAGGTATATTCTCTGATTCTCCATCATTCCCAGAATGCTCTTCCTCTTTGACATTGCCTTGTGACTTCCTTGAATTGTCCTCCCTTCTTAGATTATAAACTCCCTGACGTCAGGGGCTGTCTTTCTTATCCTTAGTTGTATCCCTAGTTCTTAGCACAATGCCTGGCACATAAGTATTTATTCAATTGAACTTGGAAACATTCCCATTTAGGTTTAAAGCACTATCCCCCTGGAAAATTTAATAAACATAATATGCTGATAAAGAGAAGTGCCAAAGGAGGAACACAATGGAGCAAAACTAAGCAAACAGCTTAGTAATTAGGAACAGGTGTTGTAGAAGAACGTTGTGATAAAATCAAGATTTCTTGATGGAAGAGCTGTCACGTAATCACAGAGAATTTTTGGGAAATAAAGATCTCTCATTGGTTGGTAGGCCAGAGGCAAAGGATATGACCATTTAAATTAAGCTAGCCTGCATAAGGTGTCGTTGAGGTAAGCTTCAACATAGGACATGATATAAAATATTAATGGAGATAATAAAGCACTGATACTTTCTTAGGGCAGTGGGAATCATAAGAAACAGAATCCAGAAATGTTACACAGACATATGAGTGATGGAGGTGGGCCATGATGCAAAGAACAAAACAAGAATTACTTGGTTAAAACTCAATCTCAGGTAATTTCATAAATCAAAGGGACTGTACAGATCTCAGGGTAGGGTTGGAGCGGCTGGTTTCTCTCCAAGAGGAGAAAGTATTTTTACTAAAATGCAAGTCTTATCTATTTTTATTAACCAGTACATAAATTGGTAACTTGTTATGCCTTCAAGGGGATTTAGAGAAGGCAGGGACCTTGCTGGGGTTTATTCTTATATTTTTTTTTCTTCTTTGATGTGCCAGTCCTAACACCAAAAATTCCTACTTGGAATGACCCCAGCACAATACAAAAAACAAGAAGTAGGGATGGGTTAATCAGACAAGAGAGGACTAAGACAGACATGCCATGACTCCTAATGTAATGTTTTTTTCTACCAGATTACACACCTAAAAGTTTAAAAAAAGCCAAACAAATATTTTTTGTCTTTTTATGAGTTGAAAGTTGATGAGTAGAAGGCAGGAAGAACAAGGTTTAAATTTTGCCTCAGAGACATATTTGTGATATGGTCCTAGGCAAATCACTTAACCTTTTTTTATTTTAAGATTCAGTTTTCAGGGGTGGCTAGGTGACACAGTGAATAGAGCACCGGCCCTGGAGTCAGGAGGACCTGAGTTCAAATCTGGTCTCAGACACAACACAAAAACTAGCTGTGTGACCTTGGGCAAGTCACTTAACCCCAATTGCCCTCTAAAAACAAACAAACAAAAAGATTCAGTTTTCTTGTCCATTAAATGGGAATGACGTGTATGTATAGCTCTTACCTCAAAAGGGTTTTCATAAGGATCAAGTGAAATAATGTCAGTAAAGTGCTTGGCAGTTTTAAAGCTCTCAAAGAAAGTTAAATTCAGGATGGATCGCATTATAGTAGAAAGAACAATGATATTAGAATATGAGAATGTAAGTCTAAATACCATTTGCCTCACTTGTATGACACTAGAAAATCAAATTAATATGTCTAGACTTCAGTTTATTTTTTCTGTGAAATGAACTAGATGTCCACTGAGGTCCCTTCAATTTCTAAATCTATGCTCACTATAACTATAAAAATTACTATCTGGAAGAACTTGGAAGACAATATGGTTATGCTAAGAGTCTTATTTCTTTTGTCAATGGAGTTTTCTTGCTTGATGAATCAGGGAGAAGCTCTATATATAGTAGTATATTTTCATTCTAGCAAAGCATTTGACACAGTCTCACAATATCTGTGTTGACAAGATGAGAAGAATATGGTTTGGCTGAATGTGCCATAAAATAGATTCATTACTCGTTGAATGACTGGATCCATAGTTAATTGATTAATAGATTGCTTCCAACTTGGAGAGAAGTTTTCAGCAGCATTTTTTAGGAGTCTTTATCTCTTTTCTGCTCTCTGTCTCTCTGTCTCTCTTTGTTTCTCTGTGTCTTTGTCTCTGTCTATCTCTCTATATTAATGCATACATATATGTGTGTATGTACATATATACATACATATGTATAAAATTGTACATTCATGCAGACTATGTCTATAAAAAAACAACCTATGTGTATGCATAGTGGCATATAAAATTACAGATCTGTGTATATTACACACATATGTATAAAATTTTACATATGTGTGCATGTATATGCATATACACACATATATATTATAGGTAGATATATTAATGAAGACACATGTGCTACCTTTAACCAAATCTGTTTATTTCATTCAGTGCCAGCTATTGCATTTTCACCGTCTGTCCCCATTTCTGGAACTATCTTCCTCCTCATTTCTACATCATGGCTTCCTTGGCTTCTTTCAAGTCTCACCTGAATTTCATATTCTACAAGAAGACTTTTATTCATTCATTCATTTAGTATTTTTTTTTAATCTTAATGCCTTCTCTCTGAGATTCTCTACAATTATCCTGTATTTATAGTCATTGTATGTAGTTGTTCGTATTGGGTCTCCTCCATCAGATTGTGAATCCTTGAGAGCAGGACCTGGGTCTGGGTACATGTGTGTGTGGTTGTGTGTGTGTGTGTGTGTGTGTGTGTGTGTGTGTGTGTGTGTAGATGTCTGAGGTGGGCCTTTTTTTAATCCACATAGCTAAGAAGAGAATAGTCTCTTAATTCCCATTTGTTATTTTTCTTGTTGTTGACTTGAAACTATCACATTTTTATTAAGGGCTTTCTATGTACTTTCTGTACTCAACTCTAAGGGAGACTGGAAAAAAATAAGACTAATACATTAAGGATTTTATCAGCTCACAAGGGAAGTAAGAAATTTATAGAAAAAAATATAATAAACTTAGAACATGGCAAATTCCATATAAGTAATACAGAGTGCTTAGTCAATTCTGTTTGTTAAGAAATGGAGAATCCAGGGAAAGTTTCATGAAGGAGACAACATCAAAGTTTGGGTAGGAGTTAAGCAGGCAGAGAGAAGATAGAGATGATAAGAAACTGAGAGGAATAACTAATATATTCAATGACAGAAACATGAGCTATAAACTTCTAAAATAGCTGAATTGATGGACCAAATCTAGTAAGATAGAAATTATTAGAAATAAATACAATTATTACATTTAAAAATGTTTCTTTCTTTTTCTGATATAAATCACCTACCTATTTTGAATGAGGAAATCGAGGCTAAACAGTTTATGTGCAGGAGATTTAGCGACTGTTGACTGCACTTTCAATAACTGTCAACAATATAATCTGGCTGATAAAATGAAACTAATTCATGTGATTATAAATTGAATTAATTAAAAATTATATTGTGATTAAGGTCGGTAATAGTCCCACTATATACTTATCAGACCATTTCTGAGGTCTTATGTTCACTTTGGGTGCCATATAATGATAATAGCTAGCATTTATACAGCACTTTGTAACTTTGGAAATCACTTAAGAAATATCTCATTTATCTTATTTGATCCTCACAATGAGCCTTGGAGTTAGGAGCTATTATTATCTTATTTTTGCAGAAGAGGAAATTGAAGGAAAGGTTAGATAACTTGTCCAGGTTCACAAAACTAATAAGTGTCTAATGTCGGATTTGAACTTAGGTCTTCCTGTCTTCAGGTCCAACACTGTATGCACTAAAATACCTATCTCCTTTTTAAGACTGTTAAACTATACTTCATCAGTAGGTGAGAAACCAGGACAGTGAATGTCCTCACAAACATGTGACACTGTTGCTTTGTTTAGAAAAGAAAAAAAATGAAGGAACGCTGTCATAAATATCTCAAATCTGTAGAATTTTTATGTTAAAAAGAAATAGACTCACTCTGAGTAAGTTCAAAGTATAACTGTGATGGGGTCACAGTTGGGAAGTTAGAGCCAAATAGAATTCATACAAAGAAATTCTTAATAATGAGCTGTACATAAATGGAAAGGATTCCATGTGGCAATAAGATCTGTTGCTAGAAAAATTCAAGTTAAGGCCAGTTGGTCATTTGTCAGGAACATAGTAAATGGGATTTCTGAATCAGCTCTTTAACAATTTCATTCAGCTTTAAGATTGTACGATTTTGGCAACATCAAACTTAATTAAAAATTAAAAAAAACTCTGTCTCCTTTTGCTGACATAACAGGAAGGGCTTGGCTGAGACAGGAAGCCAATGTGTGTGTGTATATAGGAAGAGGCCCAGAGAAGAGACAGTCAGAATCAAGAATTTTCCTGCTGGTAGCTCCTGGTAGAGGAAGCAGAATTTTCACAGCATCTGGAAGTTGGGCTGCTGGACTAAGAACTTAGTTGGAATTTTCAATGAGACCAGAATCTGGTAGAGGCTAAAGTTGCTGCTGAGAAGGATGCCTGGAAGGCAGAGATTTCTTCTGGGTCTTAGGGCCAGGAGATCTGCCAGAGGACTGAAGAAACATGACTGGGATAAGACTTTGTTTGTTTGTGGCTTGGTTGATCCTTGAGTACCCGATAACAGAAGTTGTGAAGGTTTTGAGATGTGCTGGACCCTGTGAACTTCAGTGTATAACAAGAACTGCCAGAAGGACTGTACGACAACCTGGGAGATGTCTGCCTCTGAATCCAGGTGACTGTTTGGTGGATTCAGGTAGGAGCTGAGACCATGGAAAGGGACCCAGGGAATCTGAAAGACCACCCTGAGTCAAGATGAAGAAAAGGCCTCTCCTTGGATATTGAATGTGTGATGAAATTGAAGTTTACTAGATACCAAGGGGTGGAGGGTTTGTATAATTTTCTAATGATCGTATTTTGTGATTAATGATACTTAGTGACTAATTGCTAGATAAGCAACTGATTAAGTTAACTTATGATTGCCCCATGAGTGGAACACAGACTTGCATTGTGAAATGTCTGAATAGTTAAGCAGGGAGGCAAACCTCCTTAGGGATACCAAATGATTATTCTTTTGTTCTTTGTTCTAAATACTGTGACCACTTTAGTGAAAACTATGTGGCCATTTTAATGTCAAGTTGTTGTGAACCCTATGTTGTGATTTTCTGTGATAATATATAATGTTGTGAATATTATATTGTGATTAGTTGTGAATGTTTGCCTTGATTTGTTATGGAATAAATGGAGTGTTCACCATACTGTGTAATCAGAACCTTAAAAGCTTTTCCCAGTAGCATTGTTTTGGGAGGCTGCTTGTGCATGGTGTTATAGCATTGTTTTTACCCATGAGAATGTAAACTTCTTGAGTATCTGTCTTTCTTTTTACTTATAAATGTAAATGTATGTATATGTAAAGCACTCAGCACAATATTCAACATTTAGGAAGTATTCAATAAACACTAAATGAGTGACTGTTTGACTCTTCTATTCTATTTTATCCTTTTCTGTTCTATTAGTCTAATTCAATATTGGATTCAGATCCAACAATACCCATAGTGAAGATCTTGTGTTAACCATTTCCATTTCTGTACAAATGACTGGACTGATTTGATAATTTTTTTGTTGTCTTAGTCTTTTCCAGTCCCATAGGATGCAATTCATAAATCAGGTCATTTTTTTCTGATCTAATAGATACCAATAATATTTGAAAATATCTTAAAATTCACATTGCTTATGTTATGGAGTTTTAGAACCAGTAAGCATAATAGGAATCATTTAATTTAAAGCAGTGATTTGCAGATGGGAAAACTGAGGCCCAGAGGAATAAAATTACTTGATTATGGCCATATTGTTAGTAGATAGTTGTAGAACAATAACTAAAACTCATCTCATTACTCATTGGCCAGTAGTTTCCATTATATTCATATCAGATTTTTAATGTTATATGTTTAAAGAAAAAAGAACTAAAAGTAGTATGCACAACTTTTTCCTTGTTTTGAAATATAATTTGATTTGTTAATAACTTTGAGGCTATTATAAGCAGTAAAATTAAACTGTGGGTAAATATTTTTAGATACTATAAAATGAGTGTCACTGCCAGGCAAAGGATGTTTTCCCCTGTTAACCTAAGTTGTTCATTTAGAGAAAAGCTTTTAGTAAGTCAATGAAAAGATTTAAAAACAGTCAGCATTCTTTTTGTCACATTGGTGACTTTCGTTCCAAAATAGATAGCTATTTCCTCATGAGACTGTTAAAGAATTCTTCTCTAACACTTTTTTTTTTCTTTTCAACCTTTGTTTGGTGAAAGGGCTGGAATTGTCAGTAAGGTCACAGTAAATAGAACTTGCTTGGATAGAAATTGCAGAACTAGCATACCCTGTGTACTCAAAAGGGGGTCAACACATTCTCTGAATGCCCAGGTCACTAAAGACAAACATTTGAATATATTTATGTTTATTTTAAGTGATGTTCTTGGATACCTTATCTATATAAAGTGCAAATGTTTTTCAGCAGCAATTTTCTTATTCTTGTATGCAAAAATAGTGAAACATGAGAAAGCACAGGGAGGTACACAGAGATGATATTCTAAAATGGAAAGAAACTAATTTGTAAGAAATAAAGTATAGCCAAGTTAACTCTCATAAATAAATAAATATATGTGTGTGCATAAGTGTATGCATGTGGGTTGCATGTGTACATGTGTGATTACATGTAGTATTATATTATGTTGTCATGTTGCATGATGTCACATTGTATCATCTTGTATTATATCACATTAAATTGTACTGTTTTATATCATATTACATTATGTCATATTAAGTATATTGTATTTTATAGTAATCATATTATAGATTATGTTATATTGTATTATATAATACAAGCTGGGAAGACCTGAGTTCAAAAAATCCTCTCTCAGACATTTACAAGCTGTGTGAATCTAATAAATCACTTGACTTCTTGGTTTCACTTTCCTCATCTGTAAAATGGGAATAATAATAGCACTTAGAGTTATTGTGAGGCTCAAATGAGATAACATGTAAAGCAATGGTTCTCAACCTGTTGGTCGCAACCCCTTTGGAGGTCAAATAAACCTTTCACAGGGGTCATAGGGGTCACAGACCATCAGAAAACACATATTTCTGATGGTCTTAAGAACCGAAACACTGCTCCTCTATCCATCTCCAGGAGAGTCCGCCCACATGCAGATATGCCCACATAAGAGTATTAAAGGGTCAGGGCATTAGGAAAGTTGAGAACCACTGATGTAAAGCAAGTTTTAAATACTTTAAAGCTCTTTATGGAAACTAGCTATTAAAATATTATGCTTTCCATAACAATAAATGCTTAGTACATAAAATTTCAAAAAATAAATTTAAGGAAACACTTCATAAGAGGGAAAATGAGGAGAAATGCAAATTTAAATACATAGATGAATTAATATTTGTAAAGCAGTTCGTGATTTTTAAAGCACTATTTAAATGCTGGTATAGTTATTATTAAGCACAGTTGTCCAGAGAAATAAAATTTATATACTTTAAAGGGTCTTAAACATGCTGACTGCTATCTTCATGCCTATCCATCCTTTGCAATTCTTGTCCACGTCCTATCATAACTCCTCTTTAAAAAAAGAAAAGAAAAATCTTTACTTTCAACTGAGGTAGTATTTGTAAAGCACTTACACAGGTAGTGACACATAGAAAGCACTATATAATTTCTGGCTATTTTCATTTTAGTAAAAATTTAAAATTAAGTAAACGAGATCTTATATTCTCCATATCTTTCAGTTAATTCTGAAATTATAAAGATGTATTCGATTGTTCAATATTGCTTTGGAAAAATCTGCTTACTCTCTCCTTCCTTTGTGTGTAGATGATTCATTTAAAGATTTTGTATAGATAAGAAAACAGACTAGGCTTATAGTTATTGATACTCTCTTTCTTACCCCTTTCTGGTATCAATAATGTTTGGTGATTTTTTTTTCCCTCCTGCACCTTTGATCTCTTTTTCTCCTGCAGATATGTTGCATATCCATAATCAATCCACTCATAATAGGGCCATCTCCATTACTGATCTCCTTTACATACACTTTGTATGATTTGGCTGTTTTTCTCATTTGTTTTTTATCTTTAGTGTCATTTTTAACAACCTACGCACATCCTGGACTCTAATGTTAGGGAACAAGAGAGGTGACTCCACTGCTCTTGATTGTGCAATAGCTGTTACAATACTTTTTTTCAACGATCCATTTTTCTTCTGTTTGCAGTTATACTTCCATTTTCATCTTTGAAGGCCCTTGATTAGATACCTTGCCAAATGTTCATTAATCTGATTTTACGCTCCACTGCTTCCCTCTACTGGATGACAGGACAGTACTCTTAATAAACTATCATCTTTTATTTGGCACCAGTTTACAAAGGAGATTATATTTTTTTACTGGGTATTGTCTGTAACAGACATCTTTGTCTGGCAAATAAGTCAATTGTTTGTTGCCTGAGGAGAATTATAGGGACTTTTTGCCTCACGGCTTTTGCCATTAATTTATATTAGTTGATCTTCTTAATGTCAAGATTATTATTCTCAAAAAAAAAGTTTTAATGAGAAAGTAATAATAAGAAAATACCAAGAATATGAAGGCAAAATCAGGGGAATTCTAATGAAGCATAGATTACAATAAAATAAAATGAAATAGAAAAAAAGAAACATTGACTTAAATTGAAGAGAAAATGTTCTAAGGTAGAGGTAGAAGCAGTACCTTATACCTATATAGCTGCTCCAGTCAGAGGCTTATCTCCTCCCTAATAGTATAGTTATCTGCATGAGTATATCCGTTTATGGACTGAACAATGGAGTCCTTTCGATTATCATTCACTCTGCTCTCCATCTCACTTTCCTCTCCCCACATTTTACCCTTTAGAGCAACTTTACCTCCTGCACATCATGTCATCACCACTTGAAGTCACAAAGAAACTGCTATTAGAGCTGCCCAGGTCTGTCTCTGTCTGTTTCTCCCTCCTTCCCTCCCTCCCTCCTCCCAACCTTCCATCTTCCTCTCCCTCTCATTACATCAAAAAATAGCTCTTGCTACTAAGGAGAGCCTTTCTTACTGAAACATTGAGAAATATTATTAATGCTGCAGTTTAGTTACATCACTGATTAACTGACTGAATTCTTTATCACTTTGTAACATGTACTTCTGTCCCCACTTGAGGTACAAAGAAAGAATGCGATAGGATACAAGAGTTTATGTCAAAATCTGCTTTGCTAAATAATTCAAATTTGTACTTACTGTTGTCCAACTGACCTGCTGACCTAGATCTGTGAAATATAATGTAACAATAGAAGAAGCTGCAATGCTTTGAACGTTAACATAATCCTTCAGAAAGGGTCCACCTAAAATACAAAAAAAAATAAGAAATGAATCAATTAAACATTATAAAATATGAAAAAGAAACAACCTGGCTTAGTGGATAAGGAATCAGCTTTAGACTCAAGAAGATGAGGGTTCAAGTATTGCCACTGACAATGTATGACTTTGTGCCCCTTGAAAAAAGTCATTGAATTTCTCTCATTTTCCAGCAGTTTTCTAAGACTATAGCTTGCAGAACAAGCACTAGCAGAGAGGATTTCCTCTTTGGGAGTTCTGTTTTTCCTTTCTTTTCTTTATTTCTTTTATTATTTCTAATTCCCTTGACATAGGGAGCTCCTGATGAGTATTTCACTCTACCAGTACATTTGGTAAACTACTCTACAAATTCCCTATGCCAAAGGAAACCATTGGTCCTACCCAAAAATATACATACATATTTACATATAGACATACACACATACCTACACAGAGACATGTGTGTCTATAAGTATATATATGTAAATGTATATATGTGTGTATATGTGTGTGTGTGTGTGTGTGTGTACTCATATAGGACACTTTTTTAATAACTAATAGTATCAAGTAAAGCTGAAATTTTTTTTATTTGTGAGGTGCACTTAAATTGATAACATGCTTTAAAAAGCACAAAGAAATTTGCTGAATTTGGAATCAAGACTTGGGTTCAAAAGTAATCTCCACTACTTACTATGTTTGTGACATTAGACAAAGCAAAAATGGGCCTTTGGAATATAGATACATACATACATACATACATACATACATACATAGAGATATCTATATACATAGATACATATATATGTATTTATATGTGTATATATGCATATGTGAGTGTACATGTATTTTCATCTATAAAATGAAGGGACTGGATTAGATGAACTCTGATATCCCTTTCAGCTCTAAATTTATGTCTATGCCCCATGATTTTATAATTCACATGTTGATTGTTATAATTTAGGAATGTTCTGCATTAGCCCTCCCATAAGTAAATTACTCTTGCAAACCAATATACTTTGG
The DNA here is from genome assembly GCA_028627135.1 of Pseudochirops cupreus. NCBI lineage: Eukaryota > Metazoa > Chordata > Mammalia > Diprotodontia > Pseudocheiridae > Pseudochirops > Pseudochirops cupreus. The sequence continues at coordinate 106,800,705 of CM053583.1, forward strand.
GATTTTCACTCTCCACGATTATATTGTATAATATACTTGGAAGGTACAAATGCGTGTTGATATTAACCTACCTCTAATATCTGTCTTCACACAATGAAGAGGTAGACTAGGATTCCAGAAACTTTCGAAGTCCATATTAGTATTAAAAACTGTTCTGTTTCTACAATTGCAAAGTAAATATTTTCAAAAAAAGGAATCTACTTTGATTCTTATAATGCCAAGCAAAGGCAACTTCCAAGGTTCAGAATACTAGCATACTAACTCTCCATTTATTCAGTGACAAATTAAGGCAAAACATTCACAGAAGAGAGAAAATCAAAATACAGGGTAACTCAGTCACTTAGCAAGTTCTCAATTAAATCACAAAGTATCTCAATTCAATCACAAAGTATAGAGTCAAAGTACACCACCTTTGGCTAGTACATTTATTTAGTCAGTCACAAAGTCTCTCTTTTCAAATGGAGAATAGTTTCCAATCATAAACAAAGTTCATTCATTTGGTCAGTCACAGAGCACAAAAAGTCAAAAGTTTCCCACCCCTGGATCACAATTGAATCGCAATTATCATCAAGTACCACCAAGCACCTTTTCAAAAGGGGCAGTGGAGAGCACAAAGGCCATCCACCCCTAAACCACAAAAAGGTTAAGATATCATAACAGCATTCAATGCCCAAGGAAGAGTCTTTATTTTGACCCAAGACAAGTTCTCAGCAATCTCTGTTCCTGGGGAGACAAAGCTTAACAAAACCACAATATATACTTCCAGTGTCCTCATCAGTTCACTCTCTGCCTGAATAATAGCCTCAGGACCCCTGAAAACATCAGCAAGACTCTCTTCCAGGATTTCTCTAAACATACAACAAGAAAATCCTCCTTCAAGGCTTCTGAACCAACAGCAAGGTTCCAGGACCTCTGCAACAACAGCACTGTCCTTTAGCAGCAGATGAATCTGGCAAAACAACATCAAAACAGACAAAAAAATACCGGCACCATAGTCATGCCTCCTCAGTTCTCGGCAGCTCCAGGTGGCAGCTCTGAAATTTCCTGGGCAGTTCCAACTGGCCCTCAGCAGTCTGGGTGGCCTCAGCTGGCAGTTTACTCTCTCTCTCTCTCTCTCCCTTTCTCAGGAACTCTGGCCCCTGGCAATTTTCTTCTCTCTCTCTGCCTCCACAATAGTGCTCCCCAAAAGTTGTTCTGCCTCTCTCTGCTTGGGCCTTCTCTCTAAATCCAACACACCAGCCCCTCCCAGTTCAGACCTCTTTCTTCACATCCACAAGTCCATCCCACAAACCCAAAAGCTTTGGGTTTCAACACTCAACCCGAAAACCAAGCCAATACAGGGAGATCTTTAAATTCCATTACCATTACAATTCTTCAATGCATCCGTGAGCTTATCAATATGAATACACATTTTGATTCTCCCTAAACTCTAAAAGTTCCTTGTGAGTTCTTGGATCAAACACCAAGTTCTCTGTTTGGCATTTGAAGCTCTCTTCCTACCTTTTTTGTCATCTGGTACTTCACTCACCTCCATGCACTCTACAATTTAGAAACATTGACCTTTTTAGTATTCATTCCAGCTCAAACTCCAATTCCTGATTCTGCCTTTGTCTTTGGACTGGATGTTTCCCAGTCCTGGATCTCTCTGTTCCCCACCTGCCCATCCCTGCCCACTTCACTGGCTTCCTTCCAAGAAATATACCAAACCCCACTTTATGCAGATGGACTTTCTCAGTCCCCTAGCTGTTAATGCCTTCCCCTTTGAGATATTCTTTAGTCGACTCTGTATGTGTTTTATATATACCTAGATATTTTCATATTGCCTCCTCTATTTTACTCTAATCTTCTTTAGCACAAGGATGGGAGGTTTCATTTTTTTTTTAATTCCAGCATTTGACAAAGTACCTGATATTTACCAAGTACATAATTCTTGTTGAATGACTGATGAATTGATGAATCTCCCCTAGTCACTCCATAAATTATCTGAAGATAGTTTCCTTTAGGTCTTTTAATTTTTGGAGAGTTTCAAAGGTAAATTCAATTTAATAAACATTTAGAATCTACTACATGCTAAGCACCCATTTCTTAAGGAACATGCAATCTAGGAGTAAGATAAGATAATAATGATACAAATGAGATTATAGATGTAATAAATGTAAACAATTTGTCAATCTTCCAAAGTGAGTTCCTTATTTAGATAAATCACAGGTTCAGAATCATAACATTTGCCCCAATGACTAGTGTTTCTTGTAACTTTCATTAGCTAACAACTAATAATATATGTCTATTTTAAAAGACCTAGTTTTATTTTGTTCAAAGTGTTTAATAATTCAATTCAACCTCTTGAGTTTGCAAAACTTATTGCAATGTTAGAAGTTACTTAGAAATCACTTGTCATTGAATTGGGAATATAGAAAGATCCTCTTCACCATTTTATATAGTATCTATTATTGATTAATACTGGACCTGAGAAATGGGACAAAACAAATTAGTCTTTATTTATGAAAATAACAATAAGTAGACATTTTATGAATGCAAATAGATGCTTTTCAAAACTGAAAGGCAGATATGTTCTGCTGATAATTATAGTTCTGCAAAAGGACTAAAAAAAAAAGGAAAACCTGAAAAGAGTTGTGCATAGGGTTTGAAGATAGTAATTTAACCAATTTATTTAGAAAGACAGGAACAATTTAAATGGGCAGAATAATCAGTGTGTATTTTTAATACTTGCTCTTTAGGTGTTTTAGTGAAAAAACATTTTTTTTAGTTCTTAGTACAAAACCTCTTTTTGATTCATCATTATTCATAATAATTTGAAGATAAGAGAACTGAAACAGACCCCAGACACATCTAGTTAAACTTCTTTTGCAGATGAGGAAGCAGTGGTCCAGAGAAGAGGAGCTGAATTATTTAATGTCTTACAAAGAATGGTTATAGATATTAAAAAAAAATCTTGGAAACTTCTTGAGTGCAGCAGAATAGCAGTGAAATAAGCTCATAGGAACATAGTAAGGACAAGTCTAACACTTGTTCTGATTAAACTTATTATATGATTAAACTGCTGTGGCAGTTCTCCTGAGTACTTCCATAGAGAATCTGCATGGTAATGAAAAATATAATGAAGGTGTGGTTTCTTATGCTTTCATATGGCAGAAAAGTTTTTAATATAAAAGGCCCTACTGTGGTTATAGGGTTAAGAGGATATGTGAGCTCAATAGTGTTATTTTTACAATATGATTGAAGGAGCAGTAGACTGAAAAACGATTCCTCATTCTTGTCCATACCTTAACCATTTGTTTGTTTGTTTTTAAACAAATATGATTGCTGGAAAGTTGAACACACAGTAAAATTCAGTTAATTTGGAGGCAGAGTTAAGATGGCAGCTTAGAAGCAGGAGAACTCCATGGTTCCCATCATAACCACCTCAAATACCTACAAAATATGACTCTAAACAAATTTTGGAGCTCCAGAAGTCATAAAATGACAGAGAGACAAGGCTCCCACTGAAGGCAGCCCAGCAGACAGATGGAAAGGGCTCATCACAGTGCTGGGAGCAGAGCACAGCCTCATGCAGTTTTAGGCACAGGCTGTCCAGGAAGAGCTTTCAGGAGAGTGATCACCAGTAGCAGTGGTGGTTTCCAGAATTACCAACCCATAAGAGCCTAGGACAAAGGGAAAAGGTCAGTGGAACTCAGCTAAATTTGGGGGAGAGGGTCCGGCCAACTGCCTCCAGAGCTAGATGCAGTCTGAAGCACTGGCCACCTCCACATGGCTGCTTCAGAAGCTTCTGGCCTGCAGATTTCAAGGGGGCCAAGCAATCATTCAGAGGCTAAGTGCTCTTGCCTTGAGCTGCCTGGATTGGGATTACAGTCTTGGGTAGTGGTTCTGAGGTGCATTTTCAGTGAGCTAAAGCTGGAGGGGGCTGCAGAGACTACAGCCTTCTAATAGCTCTGGCAGCTGTGAAAACCCCAGCAATTTGGAACAGAGCTCTCCCCTCTGAAAGTAGAGCTCTACTGAGCCCAAAAATAAAGTAACTGACTGGCAACATGAGCAGGCAAAGGAAGCAAAGAAAACTCAGCAATCCAACTTCAGATTCCTTTTTGGGGAACAAAAAGGATTAAAGCATGGAAAGAGACGAAGACAACACAGTCTGAATTCCTACACCAAAAGCTTCCAAGAAAAATGTAGACTGGTTTCAAGCCATAGAGGAACTTAAGAAGGATTTTGAAAACCAAATAAGACAAGTAGAGGAAAAATTGGAGAGAGAAATGAGAATGATGCAAGAAAATCATGAGAAGAGAGTCAACTGACTGAAGAAAATAACACCTTAAAAAATAGAGTAACTCAAATGGCAAAACAGGCCCAAAAAGCCAATGAGGAGAAGAATGCCTTAAAAAATTGAATTGGCCAGATGGAAAAAGAATCTCAAAAGGTCACTGAAGAGAATAATTCCTTCAGAATTAGAGTGGAGCAAATGGAAGCTAATGACTTTATGAGAAATCAAGATACTATTAAAGAGATCCAAACAAATGAAAAACTAGAAGGCAATGTCTCCTTGAAAAAACCACTGACCTAGAAAATAAATCCGGGAGACACAATTTAAAAATTATTGGACTACCTGAAAGGCATGATCAAAAAAAGAACCTAGAAATCATCGTTCAAGAAATTCTCAAGGAAAATTGCCTAGATATTCTAGAACCAGAGGGCAAAACAGAACTTGAAAGAGTTCACTGTTCACATTCCTAGGAATGTTACAGCCAGATTCTGGAGTTCCCAGATCAAAGAGCAAATATCACAAGCTGCCAAGAAGAAACAATTTGAATACTGTGGAAACACAATCAGGATAACATAGGATCTAGCAGCTTCTACATTAAGGGACCAAAGGGCCTCGAATATGATATTCTGGAGATCAAGGGAGCTAGGATTAAAACCAAGAATCACCTACCCAGCAAAATTGAGTATAATGTTTCAGGGGAAAATATAGTCATTCAATCAGGTGGGGGACTTTCAAGCATTCTTGAGGAAAAAAACAAAACTGAACAGAAAATTTGACATTCAAACACAAGAAGCATGAGAAGGCAAACACGGTAAAGAAACGATAAGGAACTTATCAAAGTTGAACTATTTATATGCGAACATGGAAAAATAAGAATTGTAACTTATGAAACTTTTCTCAGTATGGGGATAGTTGAAGGGAATATAAATGTGTATATATATATATATATATATATACATATATATATTTATATGTATGTATATATACACACACATATGTATATACATATATATACATACACATATGTGAGAGTGTGTATATATGTGTACATGGACAGAGGGCACAGGATCAACTGAATAGGAAGGGATGATATTTTGAAAAGTGATTTAAGAGGTGGGAGAGGAACAGAATGAGAAGAGACAGGGAGATATAGAATGGGGTCAATCATTTCATATAGAAGAGGCAAAAGATAACTGTTACAATGAAGAGGAAGAACAGGAAGGCAAAAAGGGAATGGGTCAACCTTACTCTCATTGAATTTGGCTTAGGGAGGGAATGACATACACTCTAAATTAGGTATCTTGCCCTGCAGGAGAGTAAAGAGGAAGATGATGTAGGGGAGGGCAGGTTGGAAAGGAGGGTTGTCAGAAGCACACACTTCTGTAAAGGGACAGGGGCAAAGCAGAGAATAGAACAAGGGGAGAGTGGGAGAGAAAGGAGGGAAATATCAGTGTCACACAATTTGTCCATTGTGGAGATGTTCTGCGTAACTGTACATGTATAGCCTGTATTGAATTGCTTGTCTTTCCATTGGGGATGGATGACAAGGGAGGAAGGGAAAGAATCTAGAATTTAAAGTTCTAAAATCATATGTCAAAACATATATATATATATATGTATATATTATTATTATTATTATTATTATTTACATGCAACTGGGAAATAAGATATATAGAGACTGGGATAGGGAGATCCATCTTGCTCTACCAGAAAATCAGAGGGGTGATGGGGGAGGATATAAGAGAGAGAAGACTGGGGGAGGGGATATACATTAGGATTGCTGTTTTGGGGTGGGTGGTTAGGGGAAAGATGGGGAGAAAATTTGCAACTCAAAATCTTCTGGAAATCAATTATGTAAATTAAAAATAAACAAAAGTTAATTTTAAAGAATTCAATTAATTTAACATTTATGAAGCTTCTCCAAAACAATTGCTTTCAATTAGATTATATTCTACTAATTAACCTCAGTCTCAACTTCTTTATCTGTTAAATAGGATATCTGTCTTAATTATCGGGCCATTTTGGATTTTTCTAATCATAAACTAAGATGGGAGATATGTAATGTTCTGTAAATAAAAGTCCTTAACAATCAACAAGAATTGTTCCTTATATTTTTATTTATACCTCTGATTTTTGAGAGAATCCATGTTATATTTAGTGACAAATTCCAATTTGGAAGGATAGCTTGAAATTTTGAGAGATTTAAACTTTTTTTTATAAAGGATAAAATGTTATTCCTAAATAAATATTACCAAAGCATGTTGTTAGTTAGGAAGCTTCACATTCCGTCACCTCTGGTTTTGGCAGTGAAAAAATCAGAGGAGATTACTAATAACAACGGAAGCAAGAACAATAACCATGACTTTACGATGTTACTCAAGATGATGGAACATTATTGATCAGTACTTACCACGTTCCAGCTGAAGGCCAATACGGGAAGGGTACCACTGGGGACCTATATATTATTAAAAAAAAAATTCAGCTTTTTTCAATTGTAAGAATATCATTATAATTAGTTTTACTTTGTGATTCCAGATATGTATCTGAAAATGATGCTGTAAAACTTTGGTCATGTTTATTTTTCTCATTGTAATGGATACTTTAAAAAATCATTATTTTCTTGAAAATGAAAAAATGTTTTAATTTTTTTTAATAAATGCTAGCTACTATTATTATTTCATGAGTATTTTCATGTTATAATTTCATGTTTTTATTTTTTTTAATTTAATGATACCTCTTGCTTTTATTACACTCATGTCTAAATATATCATTTAAACCTACTAATCCAATGCGCAATTCTTTGTAAGAAAGTATTTTTCTTAAAAGAGGAAAATAAATTTTATTAAAACCATTCAACATACTATCTAACAGCGTATGTCTACCCATATTCCAAACCTATCACCACCCATCTCATCAATAAAAGTAGGGGTTACATTTTCACAGCTCTTCTTCAAGGCCTAGCTAGGTACTTAGAATTCAGTGACATTTTGTTAACTTTTGTTATTTCTAGACCACCCAAGAACTGGCCACTTCTATCTTAGTACTGTTGTCTTCTAGTATTGTTCCTGGAAATACCTTACCAGTCCCGCTAAATGTCCAACTCTATGGATACATTATACTAAAACATGCAGTATTACACAGAGGACAGAATCTTAGGTAGAATCAAGAAAAACTGAATTTGGGCTTTGTCTCAGACTTACACTGTGTGATCATGAGCAAATCACTTAACATTGATCAGTTTTAGTTTCCTTATCTGTATAACTGGAAGAATAATACCTACTTCAAGGGACTGTTATGAGCATCAAATGATGTGACATTCAGAGGCCTTTACAAACTGTAAATAACATGATAAGTGCTATAAGTTATTACCGATATGACTATCATTATTACTATAATAATAAAATAATAATTGTTGTTATTGTTTATTTATCATCTAAGTGACCCAATCAAATCTAAAATATTAATGGACAGAATAGTTTGTAATTGGCATTGAAAGAGGGAGTTTCCACCCAGGGACCTGACTATACTGATAAAAATCAAAGGTCTGAATCCTGACAAAGTCTCTCTGTAGGGAAGCTCAGTAAGCTTTACCTATCAGTGATTCACAAGTAAGTGATTACAAGTTATCTAAATAAAAGCCCTCATAACAGCAATTCTCTCATAAGGCAAGTGTTTTTCTATTTTTAATTTTAGATCAAATTTAAAATTAAATAAACATGAATTAAAATATTTAGTGTGCGTCAAACACTGTTTGACTGTGGGGAGAGCAGAAAATTTGTAGAGATAGACTTTGCCCTCATGAAGCATAAATTATGGCATAGTAAACCATGTGAGAAAAATCTTTTGTGAGTATCCTCTGGCAAATGTATTTTAAAATGTGACCTTTAAGTATCATCAGGGGCAGCTATGTGGCACTGTGGATAGAGAGTCAGGGGGTAGAGTAAGGAAAATTTGGATTCTTGAACTCAAATCTGACCTAAGATACTAGCTGTGTGACCCCAGGAAGGTCACTTAATCCTGTTTGCCTCAGTTTCCCCATCTGTAAAATGAGTTGGAGAAGGAAATGGCAAAGCACTCCAGTATCTCTGTTAAGAAAATCCCAAATGGGCTCATGAAAAATTAGACACGATTGAAACTGCTGAATGAGGAGTACTATCATGGAATTTTTTTTTCCTCAAAGGTATTAATGCATTTTTTTTCATGTTGTTTGGAGCCATCTTGATGGGAAATAGCATGGTACAGTGGAAAAAGTACTGGATTTGGAGTCACGAGGTCACTCGCTATCTCTGATACTTAATACCTGTGTGATCTGGAACAAGGTATTTATGCTTTTTAAGCCTCAAATTCCTCATCTATGAAATTTAGAGGTTAGAGTAAAGTCCCTTTTAAAGTTCAATCTATTATGCTATCATCCTTCTTTACTGCCTATGCAGCACTGGGAGAATCACTTGTTTTCTGGGCTCAATTTCCTCATCTATAGAATGAGGGAACTGACCTACCCTAGAGTTTCTCTAAAGTTCCTTCTGGCTCTAAATCTATGAACCTATGAAATGTATACAAATGATACTGAGAGTTACACTAATATGGCATAAACTAGAGCAGTTATTTGAAGTGTAGCAGGAAAACAAAGTCTACTAATGTGTATGCCAATTTGATTAACTATATTAAGACCTCACATTGCTACATAATTTTATGATTTATCATTTTTTTCATATTGATGACAGTATCTGATCTTTAAAATAACCCATTCATGTGAGGTAGATAGGGCAACTATTATTATCTCCATTTTGCAGACGAGAAAACTGAGGCTCATAAAGGTTAAATAGGTCACGAAATACAAGGAATGGTAGAGTTAGGACTAGGCCTCTGGTCTTGACTTTGTGTACTGTACCTCAAGGAAGAACGATGAAGGCGGGATGGCTGAGGAGTTGAATTTGTAGTCAGGGGACCTGGGATATAATCCTAGCTTTGCTACCTAGCATAATATCTTTATGGCCTTGGGAAAATAAATCAAATTCTCTGGGCCCCAGGTTTTCCTTTTGTAAAATGAGAAGGTTGAACTAGATAATTTCTGAGTTTACTTTCCACATTAAATATTTGATCATAGGATCCTAAAAATGAATTTGTCATTTTGTAAAAATACAATTAGACATTTCTGTCTCTAAGTTTAAGCAAAAATTAGGAGTAGTAAAATGAAGAGAAAAAGGGAAAAAATATAAAGTGTTATTTTGACCATTTCTGTCTAAAATAATTTTATTCCTTTATCCTATGTACTCTATAATGATGTTCATTACATATATTTATGGCAAATTGTCCATGTGCCCAGTTTGAAATTAAAGAGATGAGCATTTTATGAAGTATTATCTACTACATGAAGATAAACTTGAAACAAATACTTAATAATAATGGTTGGGTAGGAATAGAAGTGATGTATTTTGCAATAAGTACACATATTATTTCATAATTATAAAGAGATCATGCTTCTCTTGTGCCTGACATTTTCTCACTAGTAAGTAACTTTCTGCCATCATATGAATAAATACCACACTTAAACAAAAGGGAAAATAAAGTTTCGTTTTACATGAGCTCTAACCATCAAGTTCTGCCTGTTCTATTAATGAGTGTATTATATGTTTGTGTGTTTTACATATAGATACCCACATGCTACTTTAAGAGCTGTCAATCATGTAAAATATTTTTTAAAGAGGACATAAGAACCCTTATTTAGGAATGCTAAACAAAAATTAACACTAATCCTATGTAAATAGATAGAGTCACAGACTAGAGGACTAAACACTAACTGTGAAATCCTTTCTGACAATGATGTACCTAAAAAGTTAACAGCTCCAAATCCTTCCAGAGTACTTCAATTCCTTCCTACTCAGTTAACATGGTCCTAAACTATAAATGTTTTCAGGGAATGGTTGGCTTGTGCCACTGAAATGATAAAGCCAGTTTCATATGGAGGGGGAGTTATTCATTGCCTGTAGCAATTCTTTGGAGTAGCTTCTGTCTTCTTGGCAAAGGAACAAATTCCAATAATTGCTTGAGAAAGCAGGAGGAACATAGTGTGGCATCTTGGTGCTGAAAGTGTATATGTTCCATGGGGATTTTAGAAGACTGTAGGAGGTGGCTAGGAAACTATTGCAGACGCTGAATGCTTTGAAAGTATTGCAGATGGACAGCTGTTTGGGAGCTTAATAAAAACCATGATATCCATGAACATGAAAAGACCTGTTCTTACTCCAGAATAAAAGCTGTGCATCATATTTTCGTATATAATCTTATATAACCAACTTATCTCCAGTCATTTGACTTCCCATAACCTGAGGATAGCATTGTGATTTATTTGTATACCATCTTATTTACTTTAGCAAAGGTGGCAGTCTAATGTTATAAAAACTGACAAATGATTGGGTAATCTAGGACATTTCCTTTCTCTTTTCTCTGAGCAATCTGTCTGAAAAAACTGCAAAAATTTTTAGAATAAAAATATCCATTTTATTTTTCCCATAAATGTAACTTATATTCATCTTTATTTTTAAAATAGCTTAAAAATAAATTAGAAATAAATATCAAATAAAATTATTGTGGGGGTGCAACCCCAAAGAACTTAAACTTTGCTCTCAGGAGAGGCATGGCATGACTAATAGAGATTAATCTTCAGAATAAGGAAAACTTGAATTCAAATTCCTTATACACATTGGAAAATCACTTAGCCCATTTAATCCCCAAGGAATTCTCTAAAATTAAGTTGTAGATAAGTTAGCTATTTCATTGTTTTCTCACTGAAGAGTTTCTTCTGCTAATAAAATCATAGGTTCAATCTCCCCCAAATGTATATGCGTACATGTCTGTGCACACATATGTATATACACACATATACACAGAGTTACGTGGTGTAGTGGATAGAGTGCCAAGGCCCTGGAGTCAGGAAGACTCCTTTTCTTGAGTTGAAATCTAGCTTCAGACACGTACTAGTTGTATGAACCTAAACAAGGCACTTAACCCTTCTTGCCTCAGTTTCCTCATTTGTAAAATGATCTGGTGAAGGAACTCTAATAATTTTCCCAAGGAAACTCAAATGGGGTCACAAAGAATCGGACACGATTGGGAAATGACTGAAATGTGTGTGTCTGTGTATACATGTGTGCATACATACATGCACATACATACATAGAAATCTTGCATAGGTAAGATAGAGGTCATTTTCCAAACAGCAAATGTGGCCATATTTACTATAATATTTAAAATATTAAAGTCTTCACCTTCTGCCATGCTAAATTCAATAAGTGTTGAATTGAGCTAAAAAACAACTTATGAAACATTTTTGTGAATAAGAACTTATAAAGATTTTTCTATTTTGACTTTGTCTGTTTTGGTATCATTTGAGTTCAATTTCTCTAAAAAGACTCCCATGGAGAAATTCAACTTGCTTATTTAAAACTTTGAGTAACTAAAATACTGATATTCCTCTATATTTAAATAATTGTCATTATTATTACATGATACATTGTATGTAAAGAGAGGCAATACTACACAATTGATAAAACATTGGCCCTAGAATCAAAATTTGGCTTCAAACCCTTCCTTTGACACATACCTGGCTATGGGACAGGCAAATCATACCATATTAGTGACTCAGTTCAGTCCTTAAAACCATTATAGAAGAATTTCTGAACTGCATCATAGAAGGAATTCCCACAATAGATGTACCCCTTACTGATGGAATCACAGGTTTTGGAAATCTATGCTTACCAAAAATATAATTTAAAACACAAATCAATATCTGCATTACATATATAATATAAGCATATTTGACCATAAAGATTGAATTATTCTTTGTATTTATATCCTTATAACTTGGCACAGTATGTAACACATAGTAGGTAGTTAATAAATATTCATTGATTGATATATCAAAAGCTACGTAAGACATTTACTAGAGAAGTGACCTTTGGAAATTCATGTATTCTCTGTCAGCTTCAGTTTTCTCACATGTCAAAGAGAATACTAATCATATCTATTTCACTGGATTGTTAAGTTTCAAATGAGACAAAGAAAAAGAGTTGTTTTTTTTTTTTTTAAGGAAAAGTGTTTTGCCAACCATAAAGTAATATATAAAGATCAGTTAATAACATTACACCTCTCTTCTCGGTCTCTCTGTCTCTTTGTCTCTGGTTCTATTTCTGTCTCTCTATGTGTGTGTCTCTCTCATTTTTAACTGTAATTCATCAAAACAATAACTGTCATTAATGATGTTGAAAAAATGGTTATTCTGGTATACTACATTTAGAAAATATTTGAAGAACTAGAGGACAAACCAAAGCAATTTTATATTTAGCACAATCTAACAAATGAGCATTTGCATTGGCTGTACCCCATACCCAGAATTCTGTTCCTTCTCACCTCTATCTCCTGGCTTTCCTAGCATCATGCAAGTCTTAGCTGAGGTCCCACCTTCTATAAGAAGCCTTTCAGAAATGCTTTACTTCAATAAAAATGTATTTATTAAAATATATAGTTCATGAGTCCCTCAGAACAGTGGTTCTCAACCTGTGGGTCGCGACCCCTTTGGGGATCAGACAACCCTTTCACAGGGGTCACAGGGGTCGCCTAAGACCATTGGAAAAACACATATTTCCGATGGTCTTAGGAACAGAGACACCACTCCTCTATCTGTCTCCAGGCAGGTCCACCCACATGCAGATACACCCACATACAAGAATTAAAGGGTTGCGGCATTAGGAAGGTTGAGAACCACTTCCCTAGAACATCAAAGTGCATTAAAATACTTAAGATAATGAGGCTTTACAGACTTTAAGAGAATTGACAAAGAAAGTCACCTACCTTACCCACTGAATTTGGCTTTTATGTTTAGTTCTTCACTTCAAGGGTCATGGTGTTGCTGCTATATAGCTACAGGTTATACAGTACCATTGTAAAATGTAATGCCTGCCTTCCTTCCTTCCTTCCTTTCTTCCTTCCTTCCTTCCTTCCTTCCTTTCTTCCTTCCTCCCTCCCTCCCTCCTTCCCTCCCTTCTTTCCTTCCTCCCTCACTTCCTTCTTTCCTCCCTTCTTTCCTCCCTCCTTCCTTACTTCCTTTCCTCTTCTCTTTCTTACCTTCTTTTTCTGAGAGAAGTTTTTCATCATATAGGACAGAGGACTTCTAAAATCTTTGGCTCAGAATTCATTCCTAAGGAGTTATACACCAAAGTATTCATTTACATGAATTTTTTTTTTGGAGGGGGGGGATAAGTCTTATCCCTCTCCTTTTCTCCTTCCTTCTCTCCTGTGTTGGTAACAGAGAGCACTGACCTGATTGAGAGGGCTTTATATTGAAAGATGAGTAAGGAAAGTAAGTAAATAAAGTAAGGAAAAAAGGAAAGGGATTGCAAAACAAGTATAAGGTGGTGCCTGTCCCCAGTGTGATTATAATCTGGGAAAGACAAATCAACCAAAATAACTAAGACACACAAAATTGGTTGTGACCTCCCAAATCACTTCAAGTTCTTAAATCTTGTGATCACTGTGGTTATAAAAACAACTGAATTCCAAACATTGTGATACTATTAATCTAGTGGATGTTCAGAGAAGAGGCTAATGTGATTTTGATTAATCACTGAAGGCTTCATGTGGGAGATGGGGCTTGGCTAGATGGCATCTGATTTGCAGAAGTGCAATGGAGAGGTCAGGGGGAGAGAACATATATGTATAAGTATATTCATATATATGCATAGATATGAATGACTAGCATAAAATGTGTATGTGTACATATGTAAATGTATACATGTGTATATATATGTATAATATAGCAATATAAAGTTAAAGTTCTCAACCTCATCATTTCATTACCATAACATTTCATAAATTAATGACCTCCCCTCTCCCAGATGAAGGTCTGAAAAAAAAATTTCTCTTTGCAGATAACAAATTTGATGGCTATTGTTTAAAACAATTAATGGAATGTCTTTTCATGAACAGTTAATTTCATTATCAGGAAAAATGTTGCCTTTGACTGTATTTTTCTCTCCATGAATTGTTAATAACAAATAGGTCTAATAATTATGAGCAATGCCTGCTGTGATTTGAATGAAGTGATTTGAAGAGGCAAATTACTATAATCAATCATCAACATCATGTTTTTAAAAACCTTTGAACTGTATCCTATTCTAAGGTAAATGTTCAGAGTATGGGAATGTAGCAACAAACTCTCATTTCATGTATAATTCTTGATGAAAAAAGTACCACACAGGTCAATCTAACCAAAGAATGTCTTCCCTAATACCTTCACAAAAATTGTAATTGGTTGCTAAGCAATTTCTGATTATGCAGCAGATGCAGCCATGTAGGTGAAGTTAGTGAATTTTCAGAAAGCCGTAAGGATTTTCTGAAATGAAACTTGTCAATGACTTTACTGAAATTTGAGCACTAAATGAAATTGGGTGTTTGTGACATGTTACCTGAAAGTATTAAAGATTTACAAATTCCATTTTTCTTGGTTAAAAATGAACACCTAAACATTCTCAAGTCATTAAGGAAGTTCACTAGTTCATGTCAACATGAAAATCTAAATTTCTTTTGAAACAAAGAAGTACTAAGAGATTTTGGGTGCTTGATACTTTTAGAAGATGACTGAGCATAATTTAGATGTAAAGGTTATTTTTGTCTCCAGAACCCACAAAGTGACAGAGAAACAAATGATCTGCTGAAGGCAGCCCAGTAGGCAGACAGGAAGGGTTCTTTAAAGCACACTGGGAGCCCAGCCCAGGCCCACATGAACCTGTGCTTTTAGCCCCAGGGCAGACAGGACAAACTGTGGCTAGAGCATTCAGGAGAGTGAATCACTGGCAGCTGTGGCAGTTTCCAGAATTATCAACCTATAAGAGCCAAGGACAAAGTGAAAGGTCAGTGGAATTCAGCTAAATTTGGGGGAGAGCCACTTCTGCCTCCAGAACTAGAAGCAGCGGAAGCAGCAGCCCTGCAGCCACCTCCACATAGCTGCTTTAGAGCTCCTGGCCTGCAGATTGCAGGAGGGCTAAGCAACCATTCAGAGGCTAAGTGCTCTTCCCTTAACCTGCCTAGATCAGGATCATGCTTTTGGGTGGTGGTCGTGAGGTGTGTGACCAGTGAGCCAAAGCTGGTGGGGGCTGTAGAGATGGCAGACTCCTAATAGCTCTGGCAGCTGCAAAAAACCCAGCTATTTGGGACAAAGCTCTCCCCTCGGGAAGCAGAGTTCTACTATGCCAAAGAGCTCAAAAGTCAAGGAATTGACTGGCAATATAAGCAGGCAAAGGAAGCAAAGCAAGCACAGCCTTTCAATTTTAGATTCCTTTTTGGGGGACAAAAAGGATCAAAGCATGGGACAGGAAGAAGAAAACACAGTTAGAACTCCTGCACCAAAAGCATCCAAGAAAAATATGAACTGGTTACAGGCCATAGAGGAGCTTCAGAAGGATTTTGAAAACCAAATAAGAGAAGTGGAGGAAAAATTAGGAAAAGAAATGAGAATGATGCAAGAAAATCATGAAAAGAGAGTCAACAACCTGACTGAAGAAAATAACAACTTAAAAATAAACTAACTCAAATGGCAAAAGAGGCCCAAAAAGCCAATGAGGAGAAGAATGCCTTAAAAAGCTGCATATGCCAGATGGAAAAAGAATCTCAAAAGTTTTCTGAAGAGCATAATTCCTTCAGAATTAGAGTGGAGCAAATGGAAGCAAATGACAAATCAAGATATTATTAAACAGATCAAAAGAAATGAAAAACTAGAAGGCAATGTGAAATATCTCCTTGAAAAAAACCACTGACCTGGAAAATAGATCCAGGAGAGACAATTTAAAAATTATTGGAGTACCTGAAAGCCATGACCAAAAAAAGAAACTAGAATTCATCCTTCAAGAAATTATCAAGGCAAATTTCCCTGATATTTAGAATCAGAGAGAAAAATAGAAATTGAAAGAATTCACCAAAAGATCCCAAAAAGAAAACTCCTAGGAATGTTATAGCCAGGTTCCAGAGTTTCCAGATCAAGGAGAAAATATTACAAGCTGCCAAGAAGAAACAACATGAATATTGTGGAAACACAATCAGGATAACTTAGGATTTAGCAGCTTCTAGATTAAGAGACTGAAAGGCCTGGAATATGATATTCCAGAGATCAAAGGAGCTAGGATTAAAACCAAGAATCACCTACCCAGCAAAATTGAGTATAATGTTTCAGGGGAAATTATGGTCATTCAATGAGGGGGAGGACTTTCAAGCATTCTTGATTAAAAAAAAAAGAGCTGAATAGAAAGCTTGACATTCAAATACAAGAAGCATGAGAAGGTAAACGGAAAAGAAATTATAAGAAATTTATCAAAGCTGAACTATTTACATGCCTACATGGAAAAAACGATAATGGTAACTTGTGAAACTTTTCTCAGTATGAGGATATTTGAAGGGAATATAAATGTGTATACTATGTATGTATATATATATATATATATATATATATATATATATATATATATACACACACATACATACTTTAAACAATTTTATAAGACTTTGAGTTCTAAATTTTCCTCCTCCCTCCTCTAGATGCTATGCAATCTAATACAAACTACACATATACAATTGTACTAATCATATTTACATATTAACTTTGTTGTGAAAGAAGAATTAGAACCAAAAGGGAAAACCATGAGAAAGAAATATAAAGAGAAGATAGTATGCTTTGATTTGCATTCAGACTCCATAATTCTTTCTCTGGATGTGGATATCATTTTCCATTTTGAATCTTTTGAAATGGTCTTAGAACATTCCATTGCTAAGGAGAGCCAGGTCTATCAAAGTTGGTCATTGCACAATGTTGCTGTTACTGAGTATGATGTTCTGGTTCTGCTTACTTCACTCAGCATCAGTTCATGCAAATCTTTCCAGGTTTTTCTGAAATCTACCTGCTCATCATTTTTTATGGAACAATAGTATTTTATTGCATTTATATACCATAACTTTTTCTGTCATTTTGCAACTGATAGGCATCCTTTCAATATCTAATTTTTTGGCCACCACAAAAAGAGCCGCTATAAATATTTTTGTACATGTGCATAGTTTTCTCTTTTTTATGATCTCTTTGGAATACAGACCTGTAGTGGTATTGCTGGGTAAAGGGGTATGCACAGTTTTATAGCTCTTTAGACAAAGTTTCAAATTTCTCTTTACCAACAATGCCGTTAGTGTTTCAATTTTCCCACATCTTGTCCAATATTTGTCATTTTCCTATTTTGTCATGTTAGCCAATTTAATAGGTATGAAGTGGTATTTCAGAGTTATTTTAATTTGCATTTCTCCAAACAAAAGTGTTTTACAGCATTTTGTTTTATATGACTAGAGATAGCTTCAATTTCTTTTTTAATTTTTTGCTTCAATTTCTTCATCTGAAAACTGCCTGCTCACATCCTTTGACCATTTTTCAACTGAGGAATGACTTGTATTCATATAAATTTGACTAAGTTCCTATATATTTTAGAAATTAGGGCTTTATCAGAGACACTGGTTGTAAAAATTGTTTACCAGATTTCACTTCCCTTCTAATCTTGGTTCCATTGGTTTTGTTTGTGCAAAAACTTTTTAAATATAATACAATCAAAATTATCCATTTTGCATTTCATAATGTTCTCTATCTTTTGTCCGGTTATTAATCCTTACATTCTCCATAGATTTGAGAGGTAAACTGTTCCTTCTTCTCCTAATTTGTTTATAATATTGCCCTTTCTGTCAAAATTCTGTGCCCATTTTAATTTTAACTTGGTGTAAGATATAATATGTTGATCTATATGAATCTCCAACTTTCTAAAGGACATTTCTACCTAAATAAAATGCCTGGAATTTCCAACCAAAAATATTCAGAACTGAGCTACTTATCTTTTCCCTTAAGCCTACCATTACTTGGGATTTTACTATTTATGTCAATTACACCACTTGAAACTTTTGTACTCTTTCTCACTTTCTGTATCCTATTAAGTATCAGATCCTGTGGATTGAATTCCATATCACTATATCGCTATATCTTAATCTGTCCCTTCCTCATTATCCACGTTCTCACTACCCTAGTATATCCCTTATTACAACCCACTGTGCTATGGCAATAATCTCTTAAAAGATTTTCCCCATCTCTTCTTTTCCCCTCCAATTCATCTGCAATAAACATATTTATGTATAATTTGTCCGTGTTAATCTTCTACTCCAAAATCTGTCATAATTTCCTATATCATATTGTGTAAAACCATTTTGCCTAGCATTTAAAGTCTTCTATAATCTGTTACCAGTCTATTAAAATACAGAATAACCACATATTGTTCCTCTCCACACATCCTATATTATAATCACACTGGACCACTGCCTACTAAGTCCATCGTAAGCACTACATTCCCCTAGCTCTGTACCTTTGAGCATGCTCTTTCCTGACCAGATTGCTTTGCCTCTTTAAACCTATTGTTCGTTTTTCAATGTAAATATGACTTTCTTTGTGAAGCATGTCCTCATCCTTCCTTCACCTATGGGAATCGGTAATAACTTTTTCTCTTATATCTTTTAGAATTTTGTTCTGCAACTCTAATGTATTTCTATCCTATAATATTTTAGAGGTTGAGAGGTAGCTTCATTGAGTAATGGTTAGAGAGACAATCTGGTTTTCAAACCTTCCTCTCATACATATTGGCTATGTGATACTGGACAAGTCACTTAAACTTGTATTGCCCCAGAAAACTCTGTAAGATACAGATTTAGAACAGTACTGACTTGTATTAGTAGAGGTACTTCCCCAATTTCCACAACAATGAAATTACAGGTCTAGTCGGAAATATATTTTACATTGTATTTATCTGTTTACTTTTTAATAAATGTTTATTTCCCTATTATAGTCTAAGCATCACCATATTCGTTCTAAATTTTGTTTCTTCCTAGTTCCCAGAATGATTCTTAGTAAATGTAAATCAATGTCTAATTAATGCATTATCTTATCACTAAGTTTTCTCTTCTACTGGTTAAAGATATAATCTTTAAAAGAGAGACTTATTAAACATCTTTTTTTTCTTCATCTTCTTTCCATGGGACATGTTTCCTTTACTCTCCATGATTCCAACTGCCCTTCTCTAGAAACACTCTATATTTCACCAATATTGCTCTTAAAATATAGCACCTAGAATGAAGCTCAATGCACCAGATGTGTTTTGACCATTGCAGAGTACAAGGAGACTATTACAACTACAGTGATCTGGACTACCAAGGAAAATTTCCTTCTACCAAGGAAAATTCTAAACAAATTCTGTTTAGAAGTTACATACAGTTGTTGACTCCTGTTCAGTTTCAAATCTACTCAAATTTCTAGGTCTTTATGCAAATAGGATACTTTTAATCTAGGTCTCTCCTATATTGTATTTGAAATTTGGTTGAGCTATTTAACCTCTAGGTTCTTTTTTTTCACCCATAAGATAAGAAAGTTGACTTTTACTTCTAAGGTCCCTGAATTGCACCATGGTTTACTAGATAGAACACTTGAAAGTGGACTTAGGAAGATCTGGATTGAAATCTTTCATGATATTTCTACAACCCTTTTGTAGAAATTTATTGTAGAAAATTGTAGAAATTTCTTCATTCGTAAAATGAGAGATTGAACTCAATATCTTCTAAGTCTCTTCTGGGTTTAAATATTCGATTCCCTGATCTATTTTAGCTTTAGATGCTTTGATTTTATAACTTTCTAAATATCAATATGGAACTTTTTTATTTATGCTTGATACATTTAATTTGTTGGCTTCACCCTAGCAAGTTAGGGTCTGAACAAGTATATCAATAGTCCTTATTATGAATGCATTGGATTTCAAGTCAGAAGAATCTCAAGTTTATTCTAAAAATTGTGAAACCATCACAGACTTTTATACACACACACAACACACACATAGACACACACACAGAGGGAGAGAGAGAGAAACAGACACAGAGAGACAGACTTAGAAACAGAGACAGACAGATAGACAGAGATTTACTTTCACGAGTACTTTAATCTATCAAGACTCTGAGAGACGTTTGTTCCAATGGAAAGAGCACTGAATTTGAAGTAAGACACTAGGTTTGAATCTTAGTTTTTTATATAAAAACCATGACCTTAAACAAGTACTTGACCTATCGGCACCTCAACTTTCTTACTTTTAGAGTTATAGGGGTAAACCTGGTATTTTCTCTAGTACCTCCTAGATCTAAATACTGTGAATAACTGAAATGGAGTCGATATTGGAAAAATAATAGACAATTAGGAGAGGACTGTAATAAGAATGGGACCATTAGTTCAGGCAAAAAAAAAAGTACAAGCTTTATTTATGGTAATATTCTTTCTTCTTCCATTCCTAATTTCCACCCAAAGGGGAATATGCCTACGAACAATCACAAATCCATTAATAAATAAGTTCATGTTTGAAAATGATTGAACATTTCTACATCTGAGTACACATGCAGAAAATCAACGTGGACTCCGTTCACAGTGGCAATGATTGCACTGAATTATAGAATGTCATATGTGGTTGATGAAACTATACTTTACTTAATCAATGTTAAATTAGAATATTAAGTTAAATTCATTTCCACTTCATTCTGTCAAATTTGACACTGTTTATCTTCCATGATTTCTTTTATAAATAACTAAAGTAATGGCCCAAATGGAGACTGTTCATCTAACTTAGCTTCTGATTCCCATTCATCTTAGTAACATACATTCCCATGATAGTTTCTGTCTGATGATCTCAGGGAAAACCACACTCATAAGTTTTGGTGAAGTAAAAAATTCTATAGTGGCATTTCTGATAAAATGGTACACTTCAATGACTTTTTTATAGAGAAAGCACAAGATTAGTTATTATTTATACTCTGATATTCTCTTTCCTTTTTAGTTGATGGAACTTTTTGCTTTCACAGAGAGCTTGAATGGTGAAGTGCAGTATTGAAACCTAGGTTTACTCCTGCCTTACATCTTTTTGAACTTTTTGACCACGAGTATGTCACTTAATCTCTATGAGTCTCTGATAACCAAAAGAGGCTGCTTGCTATAGCAAGCAGAATTATAGATATAGATTTGGATACTACTTCTTGACCTTAATGGTTGTGTGAACAAAGCAACTTTTCTCACTCTGTTTTCTCATCTGGGAACAACAGTACTAACCTCATAAAGTTGTTGTGATGATTTAATGTAAAAACAAAATAAAACAGAACAAAATCCAATTTAATAAATTATTTTAGAAACCTTAAGGTACTATATAAATGTTAAACAATAAATCGCATTTATTATAAACTTACAATAAACTAGGCACTGTGCTAAGTGTTCTCAATGCAAAAGTAAAAATGCAACAGTCCCTGGCCTCAAAAACCTTATGTTTGATTGAGGGAAATGTGTGTATGCAAAATTAATTTTTAAATATAGAAGCCTTAGCCACTGGAGAAATCAGGAAAGATTACAAATAGCACTTGCAGTGAGATTTGAAAGCTAAGTATTCTAAGAGACAGGTGAGGAAAAATGAATTCTAGGTCTAGGGAACAACCCATCCAAAGGCATGGAGGTGGGAGATTAAATTTTTCATATGGAGAATAGCAAGAGAGACATTTTGACTGAACAAAAAATATATGAAAGGGAATAATATATAATAAATCTGGAAAGAAAGGTTGTGAAGGGATTTTAATGCCCAAGAAGTTTGCATTTCATTCCACAAGGAGCAGCAAACAACTGGGCAAAGTAGTATGGCCAGACCTGTGATTTAGAAGTTGAATTTTGGCATCTCTGTGAAGTATGGAGGAGAGAGAGATGAGGCAGAGGAACCTAATAGGAGGCAACTGAAGTAGTTCAGCAGACAGGTGAAAAAAGGAAAACAAAAACCAAAAAACAAAACTTAGAGGTGAGTAGTGACAGTGTGAGTGGGGAAAAGATGATGAAGGATAGAGATATTGTTGACTTAGAATCAATAAGACTTGGCAATTGATTGGTTACATGAAGTACAATATAGTGAGGAGGAATGGATTAATTCCAGTGTTATAAAACTGGGTGATTTAAAGGATGATGTTGGCCTTGACAAATTTGAAAGTTTAAATGAAGGTTGGGTTAAGGGGGAGTGGGGAGATGAAAGTGAGGGAAAAATAAGTTCTGTTTTGGACATGTTGAACTTGAAATGCCTACAGGATATCTAGTATGAATTACCTGATAGGAAGGTGGTGAAATGGACTGACATCCAGGAAAGACACTAGAGAGTAACTAGAGAGATATGAGATTCATCTTTACATAAGTCAGTGGTTCTCAACCTTCCTAATGCTGTGACCCTTTAATACTTGTATGTGGGCGTATCTGCATGTGGGCGGACCCACCTGGAGACAGATAGAGGAGTGGTGTCTCAGTTCCTAAGACCATCAGAAATATGAGTTTTTCGATGGTCTTAGGCAACCCCTGTGACCCCTGTGAAAGGGTGGTTTGACTCCCAAAGGGGTCACGACCCACAGGTTGAGAACCTCCAATATAAGTGATTATTGAAGTCATGGAAGCTTATTTAGCTAGTGAGTATATAGAAAGAAGAAAGTCCAGGACATACCTCTAGATTCTACCCTGCATGGGGGGTGGTGGTGCGATAGGATAAGTTAATAATGAATCAGAAAAAGGATACTCAAAAAGAACTAGAAGAGGTTCATTTAGTCATTTTTTAGTAATGTCTTACTTTTTGTGACTCCTTTTGGGGTTTTCTTGGTGAAGATACTGTAATGCTTTTCTGTTACCTTCTCCGGCTCATTTTATAGATGAACAACTGAGGCAAACAGGGTTAAGTGCCCTGCCCGGAGTCACAGAGCTACTGTCTGAATTTGGATTTGAACTCAGAAAGATGAGTCTTCCTGACCACAGGCCTGGCATTTTATCCACTCTGTCACTTGGCTGCCACACTGGTACAGTTAGGAAGAGAATAAAGAGACAAGGGTCATGAAACTTTAGAGAGAACAGAAAGCTACTGAATAAAGAGAAACTAATGCTTTAAACAGCAAAAATCACATTTTTACACATTTATATATATATACATAATATATGTGTATATGTACATACGCATATACATATATGGGTATTGTATATGTGTGTATATGCATATACCTGCACATAAATATTCTCTTTTTTCTATTTTGAAATCAGATTTTTTAGATTTGTTGAAAAAAACACACTCATTAAAGTTTTGTATATTGCTAAATATAGGGAAATGAATTTGGTCTTTTAATGCACAAGTATATTTAACTTCAGGATTTTGAGACATGTTTTGTTAATAATATTAGAAAAGGAGACTAGGGAAGCAACAGGCAAAATTTCTTCTGACAAGACTGCAATTAGAAGAAACCTTGAATATATGCTGGTAAAAATCATTCCATTCAGTTCTGTCTGTCCCATGCCAGGGACAGAGCTCTGGCTCTATCATCTGGCTGACATCAGTGTTGATGGTCCCTGACTACCTTATGAATCCTAGCTCTGCAGAGTTACTCTCTCTTGTTCAACAGAAGTTAATTAGCACACAATATGCTTCAATACGCTTAGTATCTTGTAGAGGAAATTATCCTAGAGACTAGCATGTGTAAAGGAAAAGTAAACATCAAGTGTAGTCAAGATGTTTTATTCTGTTTTCTGTTTTAATTTGATGTGGTAATAGTTTTTTGTTTGTTTGTTTTGCTCTTTGGAGGGCAATTGGGGTTAAGTGACTTGCCCAAAGTCACACGGCTAGTTTTTGTGTCAAGTATCTGAGGCCAGATTTGAACTCATGTCCTCCTGACACCAGGGTCGGTGCTCTATTCACTGTGCCACCTAGACACACCAATGTGGTAATAGTTTTAATTAAACAATAGGAGTGGGTGGGCATAGGGGAGAAACTAAGAAAAACAAACATTTTATTTATAAAAATATTAAAATTTTACTATTAATGTCAAAATTTAATTAAAAACAAAATAGGTCCGAATGGGCAGTCAGCCTTTAAATCACAACCATTTTAACTATTTTGTAAGATAGTGGCTGATTTCATGACTTTGGGCATATCACTTAACCTGCATAGATTTCAGTTTTCTCATTCTATAAAATGTGAGACTTGAAGACCTCTGGAAATCTTTTCAACTCTCAATATACTCTTTATTTACAATGAAATATGACCATAAGTCTTTCAAGTAAAAATGAACATGACTCTCCTAGACTGTTCAGGTTAATTTTCCTGAGGATAGGTCTTAGTTTACTAAAGTTCATGCATTAACAATGTCAGGGTTTCAGTTCATCCTCAGGAAGCCCTCTATCATAATTAACCCCTTGTGAACTTACAGAAGGATGAGGACATGGCAAGAGTTTCACAGGTTGAGTCAGCATGGATATGTTGTGATCTGCCTTACTAGAGGAAATGTCCGTATTGACAAGTTCACATATCAGTTGAAGTGAAGTCAACATAAGTACCAAAAACAATACAAACCTATCATCTTTCCATATATGTAGGTGAGAATTGAGATAGTTCATTCATTCAGATACACCCAAAGTGATTGACATATCAACTCTCCCTAGTTGTCTTTCAAGAAATAACAGATTTTTAGCTATCAATTATATGCATAATTAAAGCAACAATCTTAGTTTTAGAATAAGTGAGAAATCAAAGAAAAATAAGTAAGACAAAACAAAGAAATGCAGAAAACACATTCAATAGGAAAATAGGTTGGAACTGGATTCTTAAGAAGTTTGGAATAAAGAAAAAATGGCAACGTCACTAGTTCTGGGGGGAGTTTTTTGGTTGTGTTGCTGGGGTTTGTTTTTTTTGCTGTAGCAATAGACAACTAGTTATTAAATTATTCACATATGTGAGTGATTAATTTCTCAACTCAACTATGTTTACTCTCTTTGAGTGCATAATATGATTTAATATGATTATAACTTGATCCTTTTCCATCATTCCAGTTTTCTTATACTTAATACTATCCAGTAACTTTGAACTCGTTGATCTGACTCAAAAGAGACACTCCATCTCCTGACTCTGAGCATTTTAACTGGTTATCTACAATGTCTGGAAAGCTCTTCTTTCTTTCCGCATCTAGCTTCTCTGACTTCCTCTAAGTCATAGCTAAATTCTCTTTTCTGGAAAAAAAGCCTTTCCTAGTCCTCTGTAATCTTAGTGCCTTCCTTCTGGGATTATCCCCAATTATTTACATGCATACATATATGCATATATGCACACATGTATCCTTTGCCTTTTATTATATATATATATATCTGTAAATATACTTACATATGCATATATTTATATATACATATATACATATGTGTTTAGTTATGTGCATATGTGTATGCATACATATGTGTGTACATACATATATGTGGGTATGTATTATATATGTATATATGCATACACATATAGATATAAACATAGCTACTACAATTGATGCTTAATAAATGTTTGGTGCCTAACTTTTTATCAGGAACCTTAGGTGATTTCTTAGTTGGTATTCCCACAATTAAGTTCCCACTTTAGTTAGTATATTAGATGCTTAATGTTCCCTAGTATATTTAACTATGATTATTCCTTGTTTCAATGTCAGTAAATAAGTGTTTGTTTATTTGTTTTTTTAATTTGTCTGATTTGTTTCACTTCAGGCAGCTAAGAAATGAAATTCTCAAGTCCTAAAAATCCCTCACTGAAGGAAGCAAAATATTCCACAGTTAATTTTCCTGAAAAAAAAATGCCCCCCCCACTTTTTCACCCCTCCCTTTAATTCTTTAGCACAGCTGTGTGAAGCTACCAATTTTCACTTTGAGAATCTATGGGAAAAGTGACAACTTGAGTAGCAGAAAAAGCTTACTCCCTTTCTTACACTTTACCTGTTCATTACCTAACTTCAAAAGAAAACTTCCCACTTCCTGCACATATCACTTACAGACTTCGGTATTTTCCCGATGATTAAAAAAAAACCAACAGATCAATAATTCTTCCCAGTGGTAAACAATAGCTAAAAGTATTGTTCGGACATTTGAGAGGGAGATTATTAGTATCAATAAGTACAATCTTGTGATATTTGTAGAAGAAAAAAGGCTGCTGTAAACATAGGATATCTTGACACATTCTTTATATTTTCACCTCAAATGTCTAGAAGTCTTTTCTGAGATTATTTTACTGTTTGCTTTACATCTGTGTTTCTCTATTTTCTTTCTCTATCTGGGCTCATGTAAACACATAAACTTTGGGCTCCTTGCTATTTGACTTGTAGAAGACTAGAGAGGCAAATAACTGTGATTATATTATCTGTTTTTAGCAAGAAAAACAAATTAAACTGATTTACAGGCTTAGAGATCATCTAGTCCAACCCCATCATTTTAAAAAGAAGGAAACTATGGGGCGGCTAGGTTGGTGCAGTGAGTAGAGCACCTACTGGAGTCAGGAGGACCTGAGTTCAAATCCTGCCTCAGATACTTAACAGTAGTCATATGACCTAGGTCAAGTCACTTAACCCCAATTACTCTACCTTCCCCCCTCCAAAAAGAAAAAAAAAAAGAAGGAAACTGAACCTCAGTGAGAAGTGGCTTCTGTAAGGTCACCCACGCAATGCCAGAATGGGATTGGAACACAGATTCTCAGACTGGAAATTCTTCAGATAGATTGTTTTGCTGCACCTTTCACTTTGCCCATCTTTCTTTCTTATTATTTAGATGCAGATTTGAAAAGACCAATGCTCCAGTTATAGGGGGCCTTGATGCTCTGTGTTTAAAATGTGTCTGACATAGAGCAAATGCTTAATAATTGACTGTTGTTTTACTGAGATATTAATGGAATTATGATATACTTGGAAAACCAATCAACTAGTATATGTACATGGTAAGGAGGTACCTTACCTTCTTAGGAGAGAACTCAGACTCCCAATTCTGTTTAGTTGATTACCAATCAGTATTTTTATTTTAATGCTTCTATATTAGGTAAGAAATCAGGTGTGAAAATTAATCATGTTATGAAATTCTGACACTGGAGGAATTTATGTTAACAGTTTGGCACAATATACTCATAAAGTGGTGTTACGGGTATCTGAATATCTTCCCTGACTGTAGGCTCTTTGATAGGATTAAGTGACTCTGAGAACCTTCCCAGGTTTGAAAGTATACTCTGCCCTCTAACAGACTGAATGTGGTCACATGGAGCCTGTGGCTGGAGGCTTATTCTTCAGGAATGCCCACGCCTTATTACTTTGTGATTGGGCAGTGGATCCAGAGGGAAGTAACTTTCTCTGATCCAGGAGAAGGCTATATATACCCTGATGTAAATTTTTTCTTTGGGGCTCACTTCAGAAATAATTGTGTAATTTGGCCAGATGAGACTCTGGGCAGCCATTGAGCCCCCCTGGCTGTGAAAAACCCAGATGTTGGTGCTTCCCTCTCTGGTAACTAACTAGGTATGGGTGTAATGGTCAGATGGCTGGAAGCCCATCTGCTGATCAGTTTCTTTGTCTGTTTGTAACTTTTGCGTGTAACTTCTGTTTGTATTCTCTAAAGTTCAAGGTGCTGACTTTTTCCCCTGAACTAGGTAAATGATATATGTTTGATTAAAGTAAGACTGTTAACCCATTTTGAGTTGCTTTCCTTTAGAAAAGCAGATGTAGGCAGATGGAGTCAAGATGGTGGCGTGGGAGCAGGAGAATTCTGCAGCTCCCCCCATAACCACCTCAAATACCTACAAAATATGACTTTAAACAAATTTTAGAGCTCCAGAACCCACAAAATTACAGAAAAACACATCTCCCAC
>CM053583.1:106829281-106847956 GCA_028627135.1 Pseudochirops cupreus
TTTTTTTTCCCTAAAATCACTGAGCTCATCATTTTTTTATAGCACAGAAGTATCTCATCACAATCAACTATTACAGCTTAGCTTGTTCAGCCATTCCCTAAGTGATGGACATCCTTGCAACTTTCGCCTCTTTGCCACTACAAAGACAACTGCTATAAACACTCTAGAACGTATACGTTCCTTTCTTTTATTTCCTAATCATCTTTCAACATAGACAAAGTAGTGTTATTGCTAGCCTTGTAACGTTTAGCCTGAAGTCTGTCCCCATTTCCATTCAACATCCACTCAGCAGCCAAAACCATTTTCCTAAAGTGTTGCTGTAACTATGTAACCCACCACTCCTACACACTCAATAAACACCAATGACTCAACATTATCTCAAGAACCAAATGAAGATGTTTTGTTCATCATTCAGAACCCTTCTCAAGCTTGTCTCTTTCTACTTTCTTGTTTTTTCTTTGTACCCTTTAGTATCCTCTATATATTCTAAGATCCAGTGAAAATAGCCTCTTTTCTATTCCTTGAATGGAGAATTTTATCTCTCACCTAAGCCTTTTTATAGATGGTTTTTACAAAGCTGAAATGCTGTCACTCCTTACCTCCATCTCCTAGGTTTCCTTCATTCCTTTTAAACTCAATTCAAATCTCACCTTCTCTTGGACACCCTATCCCAACCTGACCCTACTGCTAATGTCTTTCCTGTAGTACTGACATACAATTTTACCATCCATAACCAATATGTGTAACTTATTGAACAATATCTTCACTGTTGGAATGTGAGTTCCTTAAATATAGGGATCATATGTTTGCCTCTTTTTGTTTTCCTAGTGCTAGCACAATGCATGTAAAATAGTAAATAGTTAATTAAAAGCTTGATGATGTGTTTGACTTGACTCAACTTGCCTTAATAGTCATCACAGCTTGGATAAAAATACTTCCTAATAGCAATATCATCACGCTGTTTCTTCACTATATTTGATCTTTCCCTGACTTTTATTTTTGATATCTTAAAGGGATGGTATTTTATTCATTAACAGTGAAGAATATTGCCTCCATAAAGAGTATAATATCTGTGTTTACTGGTCATCACTTTTTCCACTATTAAGGGACCAAAAAGTCTTTGCCATTTATCAGACGGTTACTTGGGAAACGTACTTTGAACGAACGTAATTAAATGGTCTTACAGGGTACTTTAATCACGATTTGTAATGATAATCAAACAAAGGGACACATAGGTTAGTTGAACAGAATATGACATTTCTGGGAAAATGTGGGTGTACACTGATAGATAATTTAGTTTCTAATGCTTTTTTATGATTCCTGAGAATCATAAGTATACCATTTGCACGTGTTTAAATTGTAACATGTTGCAATTTTCAATTGTTAGTTTAATCCACATTATATGTGTCAAGAAAGAAAATTTACCTTATTTATTACAAATTAGAGGCAGCACATTACTTTATATAAACATGATGACTCAAAGAAAGTTTCAAGCCTAAACATGTTATCCAAGATAGGCCCCAAGGTAGCATGGACTTTTTGGTCTGAAACCTATTTATTGAACATATTCTAGTCATTAATATGTTAGTGTAATGGTAACGGAATTTGAAGATCCCTTTGTATTGGAAAGCTGACAGGTACTTATCACCTAGTTTCAAGCATCTGTAAAGAAACAGGAGGTATGAATCCCTGTTGCTGATGTGACAGGAAGGGGCTGAACAGAGAGGAACTATACTGTATATAAGGAAGAGCACAAGCTGGACAGTCAGAAATTTCCTGGGGTAAGCATCATGGCTGCTGCTGCACTGAAGACTGAACTGAAAATTGTGAAGAACTAAGAAGATGAACAAGAATTGAAAACTGAGACAGAATTTGTTGCAGCAAGCCACATGGAGGCTGGATAAAGTGATTTTGATTTTGAGAATGAAGCTTATGGTGCTGAGGATTTCCAAGGGGAGCTGCCAAAGACTGAGAAAGCATGACGGTGGTGCTGGCACTTTGTACAAATGTTGTTGTGACTTTGTTAATGTGTATTAATATTCTTGCAGTTTGTTAAGCCTTGTCTTCCCAGGAACAGAGATTGTGAAGGATTTGAGATGGACTGGACACTGTGAGCTTCAGTGTGGAGCAGGAACTTCATGCAGAGCTGGACAAGGAACTGGGAGCTGTCTGCCCTTGAATCCGGGTGACAGTTTGGTGGATTCAGGTAGGAGCTACCTGCCCTGAGTCAAGATGAAAAGACCTCTCTGTATTGTACTGAATAATGTACTGATGAAATTGACTGAATAGTGAATGATGAATTAGGATACTGAGTAGTGACTGATGAAATTGTAATTTGCTTGTGACTTAGGGGTGGATGGCTTTTGTACTTTCCACTACCCCTTAAGAGGGTACTGAGTAGTGACTGTTTAAGCTTCCTTAAGGATGATTGAATGATTGAGTTACTAAATGATTGTACTGTGTCGAAAACTGTGTGCCCACTTTGGTGAAAACTATGTGGTCACTTTAGTGATAAGTTTTTGAGATGTGACATGGTGAATGCTGTCTTTTGATTTTCTGTGATAAGTTGTAACACTGTGAATGCTGCACCTTGATTTTCTGTGAATGTTTTGCTCTGATTTGTTATTGAATAGAGAGCTCACCATACTATGTAATTGAACCTTGAAAGCTGTTCACAGCAGCAGTCCTCTGGAAAGCTGCTTATGCATGGCTTTACAGTTAGTTATGATGTCAGCAATAATAAATGGTATAGTATGTCCTGGAAATGTAGGAAAGAGTTTAAGAGATTTAGGTGAATTTGATAAGGTCTCTAATAGGTTTAGGAAAGCCAGAAACATAGCCCAGGCCCTGTGCCTACAAATACAAGAATTATTTCACTACAGTATGGTTTGCCATCCAGGACTCTTTTTTGACTTTTCCTCTATTCCCATTCCTTGACTAATATATCAGTTTTTCCTGTAATGACTATTTCATAGCAACTATGTTTTGTTTATAAATGGTTAGTTGTACTCTGATAATATCAAGTTTTACTAAACAAATTCTTCAAGTTCCATGAAGAAATTATAGATCATAAACAATTTTAACCATTTTGCTAAGGCATTACAATTTCATTGTCTCTGTTACCTATATATATATATATATATATATATATATATATATATATATATATATATATATATATATATATATATATATATATTTGTAATTCATCAATTGGAGCGGTAAGGGAGACTCAAGGGATCAGGGGACTTAGAATCAATCTCCTCATTCCACACTATAAATAATGCTTTGCGTTTATGTGATGCTTGCTCCCTTAAAAATGCTATCTATTCCTTAATTTACAATATCCCGCTGAAAAATGTTTAAAATATCAAACATTGTTACAGAAAGGAGAAAACTAAGGGGCACAGAATTTAAGTACATTGTACATAGACATATAATGTTTATAGTCAATCCTCCATGTATAGAAAATTTTTTCTCATTGTGCCATAGATCATTGTGAAAGATAAGTCTTAATCAAATATTTATAAAGCAGGTTCTTGTGAGTTAACATATAAGAATGACTAAACTCTAAGTGATCAACTTTAATATTTGCCAAATAAGGAAGAGTTCAGTTTCCTTACCATATTCCCTGATTTGTTAAGAAATTTTGATCTGAAATTTTAAAAAATCAATCATTAGAAAGTTATATTATTAAATTAATTGTAAAGGTATATCTTACATATAATTATGCCAAATATTCAGATAAACATGGGTAATTGTGTTTTTTTTTAACTACCATATATCTTAGAAGTAATATGTTCCCTTTCCTTAGAGATCTTTAAGCAAAGGCTAAATTATCACTTACCAGGTATGTTATACTGGTGATTCCTTTCTTGTATAGGCTGGAGTAGGTGCCTGCTGAGTTTCCTTATATCTCCTAAGTTACATGATTCTGTGAAATACAGCTTGTAGACTCTAATAAGCAGTCTTTGAAACCTTGTAACAAATTATTGCTATCATAAAAGCCCCCTATATCAAAGCCATTAGGCTTTGGCATTTTTCTGTTCATTAGTTCTGCAAAAAATGAGCAAAAAGTGAATTATAACAATTTTTGCATCTTTTATAGTTATTGAACTTATACAAAGAAAGGTTTTTTAATACGAGACTATATTTGAGACAATTTCACTTCATACATTTTACTTGAATACATTAAGTAATGTATTCAAGACTCTAAATTTGTACTAATTATTTTACAAAGGAAATTATGTCTATTTTATTCAACCTCAGAAATCTAGCAGTTTACAATATTGTACATCTTCATTAAAAGACTGTAAATGTCTAAGAAAGTTGATTGATGACATTAAGGAAATGCATTAGAAAATTTAGAAGTCCTTAAAGGATACTTGAATGCTTTGTCAAAGGCAAATAAAACTAACAATAGTGAGGAATTCTTGAAGTTGCAGAGAGGAAAGAAGAAGGAATGGGTCTAGGACAATTTTAGAACCTAGAAAGCAGCACTCACTTTAAGAAAATAAATCTGTTAAGTGACACCCTGATATTCTTCTTGGAAATGAAAGAGAAAAAGGAAGGAAAACTAGCCAGTAATCTGAAGAATTAGTTAAATCAACTTTTGATTTATTTTTCTGTTTATATTTCCCCTTTTCTGTGTAAAATATTAGAAAATAATGCCAATGATTTCAGTACTTTAAATGGAAAGAACAAGAATAAAATGACAGAAACAACATATGAAGAAAGATATGAAGAGACATGTCCTCCTACTTTTTCACAAAAGTAAGTTCAAATGAAGGGGGGACAAGACATGAGCTTGGGGTTTTTCTAGGTGTTGATTGATTTTGCTTAATTTCCCCTCACCTCACTCCCACCCCACCTGACACTTTTAAGAAATTTCTTTTTATAAATTGTAGTTCACTGGAAGAGAGTAGAGGGAAGAATATAAGGGAAAAATAGTGATGTCAAAACCAAAGATATGAATGAAATCCGTTAAAATAATACAATGGAAATAAAGAATGATAATAGACTGTGTCATACTGCTAACTACAAAATGTACAACGACCTATTAGGAGATTTCAGACAATTGTTTAGATCAAAGGATTTTTGAATAACATGGGCAAAAATTATAAAGAACAAAAAGGGATAAACAAATTCTGTACTAAAGGAAGGAATGCCTATTTTAATAAATCCGTTAATGTATTAAAGTATACAATAAAATATATTTAAAGCATCCACACATTCCTCCGCTTTAATATTTCATGTTATATTATTTTAGCATATTTGTAACTTCTTTCTATCAGAACTATAGAATGTATTTAGAGATCATTACTGATAAAATGGAGAAGAAATGGAAGTAATAATTTGTAAGATCTGTATGGGGAGACTTCACCTCACTATTCCTCTAAGCCAAGTCTGGTACACCCATGTTAGGTCTAAGGTAGTGGTTAGGGGTGAGGAGAATTGAAGCATATAGGATGAACATTCATTCTTATTTAGCTGTGACTTTAACCACATATCAAAGCCAAACATAATTAATTTAAAGATTATTATTTTTTCTCTTTTTACCTCTGCAAGCAAAAATAATTTAGTATTTAATTAACATTTGTGTGTATACCTACACATGCAAATTTGTGTTTGTCTATGTGTATATCTGTGTGCATATGTTTGTGTGTATACATATATAACATTTGTGTGTTGTATACATACATGTATGTATACATATATATCATTGCATTGGTTTTCATATTTTCTGGAAATAAATTTGATGTCATGCAAACACATTTTATTTCTGTACCATTTTATATTAAATTTTATTTCTGAAATATAAGGATGCAATATTTTAAATGATATCCAATATAAATATCAACTTAATGAGGAATTCATGTTTATTAAGTTCGTTTAAAACTGGGATTCCTACCAGATTTTTTTTATTAAAGTAAATTCCATGTATTATAAATGTGCAAAAAGAGTCATAAAGGCAGGTTTCAATTTTCTAATTCTTAAATTACAAAGAAGTACTTATAAAGTAAAGGTAAGTAGACATTATAGGAAGGCAATCAATCAATATTTCATTAAGCACCTAGTATGTTGTAGGCACTGTGCTAACTACTGAAGAGAACATGGACTTTAAGTCAGATGACTTGGTTATAATTCCTAGATCATTCATTTGACCTTAAAACCTTAAGCTAAGTTAAAAAAATTTTTTTTCAATGTATAGATAATAATGTGTACACTGAACATCACACAGATATTATGAGCAAAATGCTTTATTAACTTGAAAGTACCATGTGGACATGAGCAATTATTGAGTGTATTTCTTAAATCAGATACAACTTTCCAGGATTGTTGAAAATTTTAGTTTTCCCATTATCTGAATACAAGAAAAGGAAATATATTGTCTTGTTATTAGAGGATATTTTAAGGTACAAATTTACGTCTATGAAGTTCAACTCAGTGTTTTTTCATATTACCTAAACATTTGGTTGAAAGTTTGAAAATACATTTTCGGAACCAACTTTTGACTCAGTGAGATAAAACAACTTATTTAGTGACTAAAGTTTTTTTTTTTTAAATTAACACAATTCATTGGTAATTTTTATCATATACACACATTCATGGTATCCTTATTTCCCTGATTGTTTAAAATATAATTTCTTTAAGTTAAAGCTACCAAAGTGAAAATAATATGGAAGAAAACAGACTACCAAGTGTTTTTTATAGAGTCATTTAAAATGCTGTCTTTCTTATAATGTTTCAGTTACTGTTTTGTATAATCTACTCCATCAATAACTAATACATTACCTTCTTTAGATTTTACACTGTATATTTGTTCTAGCCACCAGATGGTGCACCAGTAAAGCCTTTTGCTAGAGACATTTATGTTCTATCTTTTTAGTGCTAGACTCATTGGGTAGTCAAAATTGACAATGACTTAATTGGTGAGATTTAGATACAGAAACACTGTTATGATTTCATACCCACAAATTCTTCCCATCCCAGCTGACAAATGCTAAAGATTGTATCAGTCCCATCCATTCACTTAACACTTTGACCCAGATTAGACTCCAATTATTCTGAGTAAGATTAGTAATTTTAGAAGTTATGTTTCTACATGAATTGGCAGTTTTTGATAGAAGAAAGGAAGGGATGGTTGATTTCACTAACATAAGGAAATGCAAATTAAAACAGCCATGAGGCTTCCTGTCACACCTTTCAGATTGACAAAGATAAAAATGGAAAAAAAAATATTGCAAAGGCTATGCTATGAGAACACAGGATTGTCAATCTGTTATTGTTGGAATGTGGATTATTTGAACTATGTTGTAAAATAATTTAGATTTGTACTAAAGAAAAGTCAGTATAGACATGAGTGAAATGAAAGCCAGAAATGAAATATGGAAAAACACACAATGCACATATGCACACATATACATATATGTGTGCATATATACACAAATACACATGCATATGTACACATACACATATATTTTGATATGTATATGCACAGGTAAGAGAGATTAGATAGATACAAACATACGAATATATATATATGTATGCATATATAGATATCCATGATTTTTAGAGATAAAACTTGTAACACACCTACAGATAGATAGATAATTACATATAACAGTATACTATATTATACTGTTACTATAAACTATTTTATCTATCAACCTAATGGTAGAGTTTTGACTTGGTATTGGAAGGAGAGCTCAAAAGAATTGTTTGCTTCAGAGGAGAAAAGGAGCTATTGTCATCAATATAATAAAACATGGAAAAGGACTTCTAAATACAAACTTTGTCCATTTCTCAAAATTTTGTCACGTATTAGTTACAACTTCTATGCAGTTTGATCATATAACTGGACATCTTTTAAAAAGTGTCCACCTAAATCTACATAAA
Source organism: Pseudochirops cupreus (assembly GCA_028627135.1). Classification (NCBI taxonomy): domain Eukaryota; kingdom Metazoa; phylum Chordata; class Mammalia; order Diprotodontia; family Pseudocheiridae; genus Pseudochirops; species Pseudochirops cupreus. The sequence goes on from CM053583.1 coordinate 106,837,181, forward strand.
TGTCTATATTTCAGTATGTCTGTCCTTCTATCAATCTATCTGTTGACATATACATACACACTCCATTCTGTAGCTAATCTATTTTTTTAAATTAACTTTTGTTTATTTTTAGTTTACATCATTCATTTCCATGAGATTTTGAGTTACAAATTTTCTCCCCATCTTTCCCCTACCCACCACCCCAAAACAACGATCCCACTGTATATCCCCTCCCCCAATCTGCTCTCTCCTATGTCGTCCCCCCTACCTCCTCTGATTTTCTCATAGGGCAAGATGGATCTCCCTACCCTAGTGCCTGTATATCTCATTACCCAGTTGCATATAAATAATAATAATAATGATGATGATAATAATGAAAATAATATACATACATACATACATATATATGTATATATATGTATATGTATATATATATATATATATATATATATATATATATTTGTATGTATTTTAACATTTGATTTTAGAACTTTAGATTCTAGATTCTTTCCCTTCCTTCCTTGTCACCCAACCCCACTGGAAAGACAAGCAATTCAATACAGACCGTACATGTGATTATGGAGAACATCTCCACAATGGACATATTGTGAAAGACTGACTATATTTCCTTCCTTCCTATCCTACCCCCCACTTGCTCTATTCTCTACTCTGTCCCTCTTCTTTTACAGAAGTGTGTGCTTCTAACAACCTTCCCCCCCACCTCCCCTCCCCTCCATCATCACCCCTCTCATCCCCTTCCCCCCTACTCTCCTGTAGGCCAAGAAACCCAATTTAGATTGTATGTCATTCCTTCCCTAAGCCAAATTCAATGAGAGTAATGTTGATCCATTCCCTTTTGCCTTCCTGTTCTTCCCCTCCATTGTAAAAGTTATCCCTTGCCTCTTCTATATGAAATGATTAATCCTGTTTCTCCCTGTGTTCTCTCATTCTATTCCTCTCCCAGCTATCAATATCACCTTTTCAAAATATCATCCCTTCCTATTCAATTGATCCTGTGCCCTTTGTCCATGTATACATATATACACACACTCACATATGTATTCATACACATATATACCCTCCTATATAGACATATGTGTGTATATATATACATACATGTACATATATATACACACATATATATGTATATATAGATATATATATGTGTGTATATATATACACACACACACACACACATACACACACACACACACATATATATATATATATATGTACATACACACACATTTATATTTCCTTCACCTTTCCTCATACTGAGAAAAGTTTTATGAGTTAAAATTATCATTTTTTCCATATTGGCATGTAAATAGTTCAACTTTGATAAGTTCCTTTTGAATTCTTTTCCATGTTTACCTTCTCATGCTTCTTGTATCTGAATGTCAAATTTTCTATTCAGTTCTGGTTTTTTCCTCAAGAATACTTGAAAGTCCTCCACCTCATTGAATGACGGTATTTTCCCCTGCAACATTATACACAATTTTGCTGGGTAGGTGGTTCTTGGTTTTAATCCTAGCTCCCTTGATCTTGAGAATGTCATATTTCATACCTTTTGATTCCTTAATGTAGAAGCTGCTAGATCCTGGGTTATCCTAATTGTGTTTCCACAGTATTCAAATTGTTTTTCTTGGCAGCTTGTAATATTTTCTCCTTGATCTGGGAACTCAGGAACCTGGCTATAACATTCCTAGGAGTTTTCTTTTGGGGATCTTTTTCAAGAGGTGACTGGTGAATTCTTTCAACTTCTATTTTGCTCTCTGGTTCTAAAATATCTGAGCAATTTTCCTTGAGAATTTCTTGAAGGATGATTTCTAGGTTCTTTTTTTGATAATGGCTCTCAGGTAGTCCAATAATTTTTAAATTGTCTCTCCAGGATCTGTTTTCCAGGTCATTGGCTTTTTCACGGAGATATTTCACATTGCCTTCTATTTTTTCATTTGTTTGGATCTTTTTAATAGCATCTTGATTTCTCATAAAGTCATTTGCTTCCATTTGCTCCATTCTAATTCTGAAGGAATTATTCTCTTCAGAAAGCTTTTGAGATTCTTTTTCCATCTGGAAAATTTGACTTTTTTAAGGCATTCTTGTCCTCTGGCTTTTGGGCCTCTTTTGCCATTTGAGTTAATCACTTTTTTATGGTGTTATTTTCTTCAGTCAGGTTGTTGACTCTCTTTTCATGATTTTCTTGCAACATTCTCATTTCTCTTCCCAATTTTTCCTCCACTTCTCTTCTTTGGTTTTCAAAATCCTTCTTAAGCTCCTCTATGGCTTGTAACCAATTTACATTTTTTTAATGCTTTTGGTGTGTGAGTTCTGACTGTATTGTCTTCCTCCTGTTTCATGCTTTGATCCTTTTTGTCCCCCAAAAGGAATCTAAAGTTGAATTGCTATGCTTGCTTTGCTTCCTTTGCCTGCTCAAGTTGCTAGTCAATTATTTGACTTTTGGGCTCAGTAGAACTCTCCTTTATGAGGGGAAAGCTTTGTCCAAAATTGCTGGGGTTTTCACAGCTGCCAGAGCTATTAGAGGGCCACTGTCTCTGCAGCCCCCACCAGCTTTGGCTCACTGGTCACACCCCTCAGGACCACCAACCAATACCACGATCCTGATCCAGGTGGATTAAGGCAAGAGCACTTAGCCTCTGAATGATCACTTTACCACGCTGAAGTCTGCAGGCTGGGAGCTCTGAAGCAGCCATGTGAATGTGGCTGCTGGCCTGCTGCTTTTGCCGCTTTCTTGATCTGGGTGTAGATGGTCAGACCCACTACTTTACCCCAAATTTAGCTGAGTTCCACTGCCCTTTCACTTTGTCCTTGTTTCTTATGGGTTAATAATTCTGGAAACTACCACAGCTGCTGATGATTCACTCTCCTGAAAGCTCCAGCTGCTGCTCATCCTGTCTGCTCTTGGGCTACAACTCCAGGTTCAAGTGGGGCTTGTTTAGGCTCCCAGCACGCTGTAATGGAGCCTTCCCATCCACCTGCTAGGCTGCCTTCAGTGGGAGACTTGTTTCTCTCTCATTTTATGAGTTTTGGAGCCCTAAAATTTGTGTAGAGTCATATTTTAGAGGTATTTGAGGTGGTTATGGGGGGAGCTCCTGGAGTTCTCCTGTTTCTATGCTGCCATCTTGATTCCGCCCCCCTCTATCTAATCTATTCTTGATTCCATTGACTAAGTAGTGCTAAACAGATTAAATAGAGTGAAATAATAATTTAATTCTACTTTTCTCCTGTTGTTGAACCTACAATGTTTCCTTAAAGATACACATACACATGTTTACAAACAGATTAATATAATGAAATGCTTTCACCGTGCTTTCTTGAGCAAGAATATACAATGTTTCCCTATGGAATCATTGGTCATAAAAAAATCCATTTGTCCCAAACTTCTCACACATTCCTAAATCCTGCCCCAACCTTCTGATATTACTACATTTAACCCGACTTCTCAATATGCTTTTCTGTTTCAGAGGTTGGCCTCATAGTCCTTTGAGTTTGTACTGAATATTTTCACTTTGATGACTTTGATGTTGTTTCCTCTACTTGTGAATGCCTTCCTACCAATAAAAAGCCTATTCATTCTCTGAGCCCAAGATTGTCTTAAAACTCTCCCCAAGCTTTTCTGAACTTATAGCAATAAGTAATTAAGCCTCATAAACCTGAGTCCTAAATGGTTCAGTTTTCAAATTATGAGATGATTCTCAGAAAGACTAAGTAGAGGCAGTTTGACCTATTGGAAAAAGTAGGGACTTGGAGGCAATAAACTTTCTGTCTCTCCCCACCTCCCTTTTTTTACTTGCTAGTTGCCAGTCACTTCAACTTTTGTGCCTGTATTTCCTTTCACTTAACTCTTCAATAACACTAATATTCATGCCTAGAGTAGTATACACTGCTTAGCACACACACATAGATGTATATACACACATATATACATATGTATACACATACACACATACATACACACACATACATATATGTGTGTATAAAATTTTATGTGTTAGTTTTGTTGTTCAAACAGACTATAATGTCTCTTTACTTTCTTAAGGCAATGACGATCATATAATATTTATTAACATTTTTAAGATTTTAAGAGGTTGCTTGAGTTGAAAGGTAGAAATTTCAGTCAATAAGAAAGATGTTACTAAATCTGTGAGCCTGAGGAACCTTGGTATAATAGAAAGACTACTAGATTGGAAATCAGAAAATATTGGTTTCTGTCTCTCCCCAACTCCCCTTTATTACTTGCTAACTACTAGTCACTTCAACTTGTGTGCCTCTATTTGCTTTCCTTTCACTACCTAATTCACAGGGTTATTTGGAGAAAAAAATATCAACCGTAAATCACCATTTATAGTTGATTTATTATAAGTACTATTATTATTTTAGGTCTCACATTAGGAAGTGGGAAATTAAAACAATCTTCAATTTTTTTTTGTTCTTTCAGGTGTTAGAAAATGACTTAGTAATAACTTTTTTCCGTAAAAAACAAATAAATGTATAAAGGAGAATACTGAAACAGAAAAAAAGTTTACATCATAAAGCATTGTTCTAAAAAACTGGAAAAAGAAAAATGTCCAATGTATCCCCAGTCTGATTGTCTGTATTTCTCTATATACTTCAAAACTATTGGTCACGTGTGAAGCTATTCATCATTTAGTTTGAAAAGGTTTGCAAAGTATAACAAAAGTCATTTCACAAAAATGTATTTTTGCATATACTGTTTTATTTTTCTTCTCCCTCACTGACTATACATTGGTTTAACTGTCATCTCTTGATCTACACAAGTATTCAAAGGTCTATATTAACACTGGGCTAAAATAGATTTAAATAACATCGCAAAAATCCAAAAGTTAATTTTCTAGTGCAAATAATATTTCATCTTCATTTACTAATAGCCCAGTGATCTCTTAGACAGCAATCTAAACCTCACTGAATACCACTGGATAGAGTCATGAAGGTAACTTTGTTTTAAAGAAGAAAACTTGTTCCTTATATCTTATCTGAGTCAAAAGTAATTTAAAGATGCAATTTTAATTTTTCCACAAAAATTCAGGCTTCAAGTTTTATAACTGAAACCTTTTAGGTTTCATTTCAAACACCTCCCACTTTCAAATTTTATTTTAAAAGAAACGAAGAATGTTTGAAATGTTTTTGTGACTTGAAACTAGTATATGTGCCAGTAAGAAATATTATTCTATCAGAATTGTATCCTTCTCTCTTTGGAAACTTATAATGTTATAACAATATGGAAACTAATAAGGGATATTAAATTCAAAAAAGTATAAGTTTATGCACAGGATTAGATGCATCCTTACCCCTTTCTTTATAGCTATCTGAATCCATATTTCTCAGTTATTGAAGGAATGTCATCATAAATGATCATCATTTGTCATGATCTAATTGGTGGGTGAAGGAATATTCTGAATTACTTTTCTTTCCATCTTATGCTTACATTTTAAAAATTCAATTTTATTTTCCTCTCTGAACTTTCTCACTCTTGCCCACTGAGGAAGCAAGGGAAGAAAAACCGATTATGAATCTTTATAGTCAGGCAAAATAAATTCCCACATTGATCTTGTGTGTATTTGTCATATTTATGACAATATAGCATGTGTATAATGTATCTTTGTATACATGTATGTATTCCTCAATCTGCACTCTCTATCTGGAAGTGAGTAGCTTTTTTTGGAATGCAAATATATTCATTTTAAAAGTTCATATGAAGATGCATGTTATTCTAATAAAACACTTTTAATCTGAGTACATTAAAACATTTTGAAATGCCCAGTATTGTACACGTCACAGACCTCACCATGACTTTTGACTTTGTAGCTTTGAAACAGATATGTTTGTTGCAATAGTGGATGGCAGTATTTCTTCTTAACCAACTATAATTCATCTCCACTTACCACCCTCCTCAAAAAAAAAAAAGCAAAAAAGTGTCCTATGTCAAGTCTCAGTGATAAAATCCAAATCTCCTTGTGACCCAATTGCTTCAATGACAAAGTATCACTGTAAGCTACAAATACTAATAAAGTGTAGGGAGGTACATTGAAGTATTCAGTGGTTTGTCATGATTCTTTATAAATATATATATATATATGTATGTATGTATGTATACACACATACACATTTACATACATATATACATATATACATACATACCTGCATGCATGCATGCATACATACATACATATACACATGAATTTTAAAACGTACCTTCAGGTACAGGAAGCTTTGGAGATTTAACTAAAGTCAGAAATTTTATCTGTGGCTAATGATCAAATATGTAAAGTAAATAACATAAATCAGGATCTAATTATTAGACAATATTTAAAAATAAACCTGCTTTATATGATGAATCACTATTGTTTTCTTTATAAATAATAAAATGGCAGTTCCACTTATGGAAAAATAAAGAGAACGTCAAACCTTTTGTGAAGCACAATACTCTTTTAACTTGAGAATCAAGAAGACCTAATGAGATAAGGGAAATTAGAAACCAAAATAAAACTCACCTTGTCCACAATGCATATTTGCTTTCTGGTTTGAGCATCAAGGATTTCTATTTCAAAGTGGGTAGATTTCGAATGTTTGACTAGTGAAGTTGGTTTTAGTCCACCAGCAGACAGTACAAGTTGTGAAAAAGCATGAAAATTCCTCACGTCATTCTTCCACATTGGCTGTGTAGCTCCTTGGGCAAATAATTCCTTCTTTCTATCTGTAGCAGAGGGCTTGCTCTTTTTGGACATTGTGAAAACTAGCAGGAGACTCTGTCCTGTCAACACAGGACACTTCCAAATGTTTTCCCTTTGCATCAGTTAAATACAGCTGATGAAATCCTCAAAGGTCAAGTGACATTCCATTTCAAGAGTCTAGTTTTATTTAGCAGACCTGAAAACAATGACTGATCTATTTCTATATATAACATACTGTTATGAATTGCTCCGAAGTTGTACAGATTTCTTTACCAGTATTTGAAACAACATTTTTTGCTTTGAACTTTTATCTTAGTTTGTTAATTTGACAGACAGATACTAAAATTCTGGGGCACGAACAGAAGTAGAAACACAATGAATTCATGTCGTTTCTGATTTGGGGTGCTTAAATGGTTATCACATACATGTGTGCATGAGATTTCCAGTATGAAATGCTAATAATTTTAATTATGTGGGGAATTTCTAATATCAAAATTGTATCTACCAGTAAAAAACAAACAAACAAACAAAACAAAACAAAAACCTTTGTGAAGTGTGTATGGGCTTAGACAGTTGTTTGAGTACATTGAGAGGTAAATCATATGGTTATGTTGCAATGTGTGCAAGGCAGAACCTGAACTAATTTCTCCCCTAAAGATCTACTATGGTGCCTTTATGATTATTTCACCACATTGTTCTATTTTTGTCAAAGGAACACAGATATAAAATACTTTTATAATTCTTCCTTCATCATCATCTCATTCCTCTCTGATATTTCTATTTTCCCAGTAAAGATTTAAACATCTTTTCATTTTTTGTTCTTAGGTTTGCCTCTTTAAATGTGCCACCATTATACATTGAAGTAATACAGTGTTATGGAGTAGAGGAAAGAGCTTTAGGAAAAAGTTTTGGGATCAGAGGATCTGAATATTAGATGAAAGGAAGTGACATTTCATAGAGTCCAGAAGAAAGAATATGCTTTTCTGTTTTTTTTTTTTTTTAATTTTTGAAGGGAATAAATTACATGTGGCCAAGAAATAAAAGCTCCCCGTGACTACTTTTTTTTTGTAGGAAATATCTTAAATTTAAAGTCACAATGCTGAAGATTGTGTTGTATAGAAAGAGTTAAAATTCTACAGGGAAAGTCAGGAAAAAAGGGTACCTTCTTAGCTACCCTTAGAAGTTATCTAGCAAGGTTGTTATAATTATTGAATGTGATGGTGTATATAAAGCATTTAGCAACATTTAAAGCTTATCAGTTAGTAACAGAATAGGAGGATTCTAGCAGAATCTTAGCTACAGAAAATATCACAGCATTTGTAATTGTTTAAAAAGTGTTTACACTCTCTTTTGTTGAGGTGTGAGTTATTTTGTTTTCCGATAACTATAGCTATATTTAGGGTAGAGAATAGGACTTAAGAACTTGTTTTCATAATTGAACTGGACCAAAAGTTGATAGACTTCCAATGAAGTTGGATTATATAGACAATCAAACTGATAATATCTGTCAGCAAATGGGGAGGGGGGTACACACTGCCCTCCCCCATTATGATTATATGACAGACTTGGAGAACAAGTTAGAAAGTATAATGGCAATATAGTCTTACCTCCATAGTTTTAGAGCCATATCAAAAGTTCTAGAGAATTTGAACTGGGACTAGATCAAAGCAGTAAAAATTTTAAGAAGGCCTACATAAACATCAAAGGCTCTGGGAATATTCAGTCTACTGAAGAAAAATGGTGAGATAACAAATTATCAAGTCTATACATATAAAAGGATATTTCAGGGACAAGACAACATTGTTCTTTACATAAATGTAAAATAAATAGTGGTAAGATTGTCTTAAATTGTAGGAGGAGCTTTAATTTCATGAAATCAGAAATAACAAAAAGGTAAATACTCTTCCTTGTACTTTGTATATGTGTGGGGGTGTGTTATTTGTGCATTAGTAATACATTCACTCCAAAGATGAGCACAATAGTGACATATCTTAGGCACTTAACAAATGCTAGCTGACTGATTAGCTTCCAAATATGGGTGGGGTAATGCTACTGACAGTGAGTTTTTCCAAAGCCATTAAAATACATACCACTCTCATACAGGCACACCTGCAAACACATATGCACAATATACATACATGCATATATAATACACATATAATAAATATACAAATATATACATATACATATATACGTGCATAAACACATATGTGTATATATATATATATATATATATATACATATATGTGTGTGTGTGTAAAGAGAGAGAGAGAGAGAGTGAGAGAGAGAGAGAGAGAGAGAGAGATACACTTAAGTACTATATATGGAAATAGACCAAGAATGATAAAGACATTTTCCCCCCCTAATGATCACATGTACCACGGGTTTTCTTGCACAAAATGACTAACATGGAAATATTTTACATGGTTTCACATGTGTAACCTCTATCTGACTGCTTAGCATGTCAGGGATGTGGGAGGGAGAGAATCTGGAACTCAAAAAAAAGAGGAAATGTTAAACATTGTTTTTACAGGTAATCGGAGAAAAAATAAGCTATTGTTTAAAATCATCATTATTGAGTGTGAAGATAAGAATTTGTAGCCACCAAATTATCATGTTTATGCTTAAAGTGCTTGACTAATCACAGTAAGAACTGAAAATCATTATTTGAGGATTAGGGACTGCATATTTTGAAATTCAATTATAGGTCACTCATCTTGTTTTATAGGAAGAACATTCTTTGGCCTTTATCATCATTTTTACTTGGCACTTCTTCTGCCTTTATACAACATTATAGAATTGCATGAATTTAATAAAGACTTTGTAAATTCTCAGGATATGTAAGCCATTATTTTGAGAATACCTCTACAGATGAATAGGGCAAATTTCCCAAAATTCTGGATTCCTAAGCATAAAAATCTACTCTCCATACCCTGAAAATAGTGGAAGTAGACCAGTTTATTCTATACGCCACTGACTAAATAATCCGTCAATCTCAACGTTAGTTCAGCCCCATGTACATTATTTTCTTCATTGATGGATTAATCAAGGGAATCTGCAGGTGGTGAAAAATGCATTTCTGACCATAGTTACAATGTACACAGAAATGAAAATTTTCCAGTCCAATGAGTATTAGAAAATATGTTTTTCTTACGATGTTTTATTTGACCAGTGCTTGACCTTTCATTTGTAAGCTTTCACTGAGTTTGTACTCTTTGACAAGTACGGCTTCAAATAATGTGTGCTGACAATATAATATGGGCTCTAATTTCAACATTGCAAGAAAAGTTGGTCAAATATACTTAACAATGATTTCCTTGGTATGTGTATTCTTTGCATATGGAAACCTTCCTATATTCTTGTCCATATATAACCATATAATATTGGAGAGTATCTACCCAATAAAAATATAAAACATTATAAAGTAACTACAATGTTTTTGAGATTAAAAAAAAATTACAACTCTTTCCCAGTGAAATTGAATGATTTGACAATAGTTTGAGGTATTACTTCTCCAATAAAGATTTTAAAATTTTTATTAGTGATTAAAAAATTAAAATAAGAAACTAAGTTTTTCACATGATGAACCTGTTAGCACAGGTTCTTCTATCTGCTTTTCTAAAGGAAAGCAAATCAAAAAGGGTTAACAGTCTTACTTTGATCAAACATATATATCATTCACTTAGTTCAGGGGAAAAGTCAGTAAACTGAACTTCAGAAGATACAAACAGAAATTACAAGCAGACAAAAAATATAGACAGGGAAAATAACACAATTCAACAGACCAACAGACAGGGTTTCTAGCTATATGACCATTACATACACACACACACACACACACACACACACACACAGTTAGTTTGTTACTATATGTGTGTATTTGGGTATATGTGTGTATATATATACATATACACATATGTGTATATATATGTGTGTACATATATGTGTGTATATATATATACGCTTATACACTTATGTATATACACACATACATATATGTATATACAGAGAGAGAGAGAGAGAGAGAGAGAGAGAGAGAGAGAGAGAGAGGACATCAAAACCTTCATGACCCACTGCTTAATTT
>CM053583.1:106848456-106864283 GCA_028627135.1 Pseudochirops cupreus
AGACCCACTGCCCAATCACAAAGCTACAAGGCACGGGCATTCCTGGAAAACAAGCCTGGCGCCACAGGCTCCACATGACCACATTCAGCCTATTAGGGAACAGAGTATACTTTCAAATATCCAAGGGTCCTCAGGGTCACGTAGCCACTTTAACAAAGGGCCTAGGGGCAGGGAAGATCTTCAGATTCCCATAACAACCACTTCATCAGCAGTTTATTAGTGGGCCTATTTTCCTCATCTTCCTCCAGCATTTGTCATTTCTTGTAGTTGTGAGGTGGTACCTCAGAGTTCTTTTAATTTGTTTTTCTCTAATAATGATTTAAAGCATTTTTCATATGATTATAGATTTGATTTCTTTTTTTGAAAACTGTCTCTACAAATTCTTTGACCATTTATCAACTAGTTTTATCTCTTGTTTGTTCATTTTTCTTTCTAAGCTTGCTGTATATTTGAGAAAGGAGACCTTTATCAGAGAAACTTGCTGTAATTTTTTATATGACTTCATTGTCTATGGTATCTTTCAGCAAAGACAATTTCCCTGGTTAACTCCTTTAATTAGGCTTGTTTTTGCTTTATCTGAGATCATATTTGCTACTCCTGTCTTTTCACTTCAGCTGAAGCAATATGGATTCTTCTACAGCCCTATATATTAATGTTCTATGTATCTTTCTGTTTTGAATATGTCACTTGTAAACAACATGCTGTTGTACTCTGGTTTCTGTTCCATTCCACTTTCATTTTCTGGGTTAGTTCATCCCATTCACATTCATAGTTATGATCGCTTAACTGTTTATTTCCTTTCATTCTATTTCTTCTGTTTATCCTCCTTTCTTTTATGTTTGTGTGTATATTTCAACAAATTCTGATAAGAACAATATTTCAACCAATTCTGATGAGAGTAATATTCAAACTTTGCCAGTCAAATTTTCACCTCCAGTATAAAAGCTGTTCCTTGCATGCCTTTTTTATGAGAAAAGTTTCCTCATTCTACCCTTCACTTCCTTCTACCAGTTCATTCCTTTTTCTCACCTCTACGCTTTTTTAACAACATCCCAATTTAATCAACTCACATCATACCCATGCCCCCTGTCTATGTAGACTCCTTCTAACTGCCCTAATAATGATAAAGTTCTTAGGAGTTACATATAGCGTCTTCTTATATAAGAATGTAAACAATTCAGCTTTATTGAATCCCTTGTGATTACTCTTTTATGTTTACCTTCTCATGTTTCTCTTGAATTTTCCATTTAAATATCAAATTTTCTATTCATCTCTAGTCTTTTCATGAAGAATGTTTGGAAGTCATCTATTTCACTAAATTTCTATTTTACCCCTGAAGGATTATACTCAGTTTGTTGGTTAGGTTCCTGTTGGTTCTAATCAAAATCTTTCCAGAATATCATATTCTAAGCCCTCCATTTCTTTAGCATATAAGTTGCTAAATCTAGTGTGATCCTGACTGTAGATTCATGGTATTTGAATTGTTTCTTTCTGGCTATTTGCAATATCTGTTCCTTGACCTGACTGCTCTGGAATTTCATTATAATATTCCTGGGAGTTTTCATTTTTGGAACTCTTTTAGGAGGTGATTACTGGTTTCTTTCAGTTTTTAGTATACCCTCTGTATCTAAGATACCAAGGAAATTTCCTTGATAATGTCTTGAAATATGATGTCTATACTTTGTTTTAGATCATAGCTTTCAGTAGTCCAGTAATTTTTAAATGATTTCTCCTTGATATATCTTCCAGGTCACTTATATTTCTGCTGAGATATCTAATATTTTGGTTTTTTTATTATTCTGATTTTATTTTTATTGTTTCTTAAAGTTTATGGAGACATTAGTTTCCACTTGCCCAATTCTAATTTTTAAGGAGTTCTTTTCTTCAGTGAATTTTTGTGCCTCCTTTTGTATTGGACATATTCTGATTTTTAAGGACTTATTTTTGTCAGTGAATTTTTGTGCCTCTTTTAACATTAGACTAATTCTTTTTTTAAAGTGTTATTTTCTTCAGTAAATTTTGGGCCTCTTTTACCTAACTCTCTTTGCATAATTTTCTCATGTCATTCTCATTTTCTCTCTAAATTTGTCCTGTGTTACTCTTAACATTCTTTAGCCATTCCAGGAATTCTTTTTGGGCTTACCTCTAATTATTGTTTTTTTCTTTGAGACTTTGTAGCTGTTTTCACATTGTGTTCTGAGTTTGTGTCTTGTTCTTCTCTGCCACTGGAGTAGCTTTTTAATGGTCAAGTTATTTTCTTATTGTTTTACAAGCCTATTTCTTAAACTTTATATTAAATTGACCTCTGTTCACCTTGGGGTGGGGAGGGTAAAATGTTGTCAAACAGCGTTGCATGCTACAAAGAAATCTTTCATGAATGGAAAAGCCAATCCATGTGGCAAACATCATTGTTTTCTTATGTTTAGAACTTGCTATAGTTACCCCAACACTTAGTGATCATCACCCTGATAAGTCAGAAGGCATCAACATCATGGGCAGAACCTCCACCAGAAGAAAGATTACAATTCTCTTAAGGTTCAGATTATTGTTAGCATATTTATCAAGAAATAATTTTTTAAGTGAAAAGTATGCATGTTGCTTTTTAGACATACTATTATGTACTCTTAATAGAGTACAGTACAATGTAAATGTAACTTTTATATGCATGGTGCTGGGAAACCAAAAAAAAAAAAGTGTGGCTCACTTTTGTGCAATATTTGATTTATTGTAGTGGTCTTGAACTAAACCCACAACACCTCTTAAGTATGTATGTATGTGGGTGCATAGCATTTCCATCAATTGAATATAAACCCCTTGAAGACATTAACAAGGAGACTTTTTTTTTCTTTTTATTTTCAATGCCTAACATATATCAGGTATTGAATAAATGCTAGTTGGTTGATTGATTATAGCCATAGCTTCAAGGAACCAGCTGCTGCCACTGAGTTTTCCAAGACTCCTAGTCAACTCACCATGTCTTTTACACTAACCTAGACCAATGCTGACCCATTTAATTAGAAAGGGCATGTGCTACATATTGATTTAGAATACCATAAATTAATTTTTTCTCTGTCACATCACATTTTATTTTAAAATACTTAGCAATTGCAATTAAATCTGGTTCAAATCTACTTGGGAGTTTTACAGTATATGTACCCTACAGGTTTGAAGGTTGGCACCTCTATCTAGACCAATGTGTACAAACTATGTGTGATACTGAAATGAACTACTGAATTGACATTTTTCACATTACCTAAAAAGTCCTTTTGGGATGTGGAGAAAAAAATGTCATCCCCATAAGGTTGAAATCTTGGTCCAAATCCTCCTGCACCTTCCAGCTCAGATATCACTCATACAATTCTTGCTGACCTTTGAGGTTTTCCCTACAGATTTATCATAGCAATTCAGATCAAGTTAAAGTTTTGCTCCAAGCACAACATGACTTAAGGATTCTCTAGGGAGGGTCCATATGATACTTTCGTCACTCTCCTCCTTGCTCAAAGCAAAATTGGCCTCTGTGTTCTGTTCATTATACCACATCCCAGCACATCTGTCAAGGTGCACATGTTTAATATAATAAACTGTCATTTTCCTACTTGATGACAACTTACCTTATGGTAATAAGGTCAAAGGTAAGATAGAGAATTTATCATGCCTTTTTAATTTTGCTGCTAACCATAGTTAGCAGTAGTTTCAAACTACATGGGTGGTATGTGAGAAGTATCCTTAACAGAAAGGTTTTCTGATATTGTGCTTTTGGGGATTCATTCTTGTGTGTAGTAGCTGTTTGAACTTAGGTGATTAATTCCTCAGTTTCATCATCTGTAAAACAGGAAAAGTTTCCTACATTCCTCACAGTGTGGTTGTGATAATTGAAAAAGGTAGTAGATGTGAAAGAGGCTTTTAAATGAGTTAAATGTCACATACTGATACTCTCAATTATGAATTGAAAGGCAGCCAAAGTGGTTAAAGATGTGCTCATAGTCAGGAATAACTAGTTTCAAGTCATGTTTCTGACATAATACTGACTGTTTGACCATGACCATATCATGTTACCTCCTGTTGCCATAGGCAACTCTGTAAAATTCTAAGTTGTTGGATACGTGCTTATCTGTATTGTTAGAGGGTGATTCTATTCTAGGAATTCCATATACTAGTGGATCACAGAATACAAGGATTGCAGCTAGGTGGTGTTGGAGATAAATACAAATCTGTAGCCAGGAAGACCTGAGTTCAAAGCCAGCATCATATACCTACTAGTTGTGTAACAGCAAGTTGTTTCACCTCTGACTTCATTTCTTGATCTGTAAAATGGAGATAATACTAACACAGACCTCTCAGAGCTGTTGTTATAATCAAATGAGATAATATTTCTAATACACTTAGCATCGTTCCTTGAACATGGTCAGCGTGATATAAATTCTGGTTTAACAGCAACATCAACAACAATAATATCTAGAGCAGTGGTTCTCAATCTCTGGGTCGGGACCCATCTGGGGTTGAACAACCCTTTCACAGGGTCACCTAAGACCATCGGAAAACACATATTTCTGATGGTTTTAAGAAACTCCTCCATCTGTCTCCAGGTGGGTCTGCCCACATGCAGACATGCCCACATACAAGTATTAAAGGGTCGCAGCATTAGGAAGGTTGAGAACCACTGATCTAGAGAAAAGGGAAACAGAGGCTATTTTATAGAACCCACTCATGTTAAAGCTAAGGAAACTGAACTGCAGAAAATATAAGTGAATTTCCCATAGTCAAAGAAGTTAGGGTTCAGGAGTGGAATGGAGATGATACTTTTGACCCCTTATGTAGATAGTATATATGAGATCTTGAATTTAATTCTTTGAATAGAATATATTTCATTCATTACTTTGCTTTTTAAATAACATCCCAACCAAAAAATACAACGATGTATTCAAATTGTTATTTCTAAGTCAGATTCTTATGTATGTTTGGTCAGTCAGTCCAGAGCAGGATTATGATATGGTCAAAAGAGCACCATCTATCCTTGTACTCTGGATATGTGTATTCAAGCTTCTAATTAGCTTTGTGATCTTAAGCAAATCCCAAGAATGTTGGACCATTTCTTTGAAATATAGATACTGGGATAGAGAAGTGTCTGCATCTGTGATTTCATTTCTGTCAGGAATTCTTCTTGTAGAAACTTTCTCCATCAAGGCAGATTGACAATTTAAGAGAGTTGTCTTAGGTACTGAGAAGTTTACTGACTTGCCCACAGCCAGTCAACTGAGGACATAGGTCTGAAGCATGACTTGAAGACAGATTATCCTGATTCCAAGGCTGGTTTACTATATGAACATCGATTTTTATCATTATAGCTGTTCTCTGGCCATCAGCTTATGGGGTTAATTAAATTGACCATTTGAGTATTCAGTCTTGCCATTATAGGGAATCAAAGATTATTAGAATCTTAGAACTAGAAGGAACTTGAGAGAGTAGATGGAGAAACTGTGCTCTGAGAAGTGATTTATTAGTTAATAGTCATAGCTAGATTATAGTAGAATCTAGACCAGAACCCAATTTTCCTTCCTCCCGATTCAACATTCTTCATTCTACCATGTCCCTAGATAAACAGTTTTAATACTATTACAACAGATAAGTTGTAAAAAAATTGTAAAAGTTTTTATAAACATTTTCAAACCAAATAATGGGTGGATGTTATTACGTTGTGACGAGACTGAAGTCATGCTGAGGTTTTAGAACAAAAGCTGCAGTTATGGTTATACCTTCTCCTAACCATTTTGTAGACTAGATATATTATTGTTTCTATGACACGGTCAGAAACTGGCTATGGTAATACAATTTGTCCATGTAGCATTAAGTTTTCCATGTAAAGTGTTCCCATCAATATCACAAATATCCTTAAAATTCATGATTATTATCATCCTCATCATTACTTCATTGGTTATCTCACTATCATACTGAGGGCTCACTTCAGAAGTATTTAGTTTTCCTTAGGGTCAAAATCATATTAGAAATAATTGGGTTTGGAGAGGCTGCAAAATTCTATCCCCTTTAATAGCCCTGGTACAAATTCCATGCCCAACCATGGACAAGAGAATGCTACTTCAGAAGTGTCTGCTTACACTGGCTTTAGGACATATGGCATAATGCTGTCGCAGCTGTTCCAGAGCACTGGCACAGATGTCCAATTTGTTGCTGTCTTTCTTCTCCTCTTCCTTCCATTTTAATTATAGGAAGAAGCTAGATGTGAGGTTTAAGCTATGATGGTTCCTATGGTTGAAATAAGGGCAACATCATAACTGCTTCAGTCCTCCAGGAAAGTAGCAGTGAAAGGAAGCAGGCTATGCAAAGGAGATGCATAAGGATAAAATGTAAGCTATTAACATTTTTTTTAAATTAAGTTATAAAAATTAGGACTGGCTTAAAAACAATATCTCATGGTGCTTGCTTCCCATTTCTCCAAGACAGTATATATCAAATATCCATTCTTCTCTCCTGTGCCCCAATACATTAGTAAGTCAGTCATTCAATAAACATTCATTAAGCACCTACTATGCAAGACAAACTATGTTAAGCACTGAGGACACAGCTCTCAAGGAGCTCACAGTCTAATGTATACATTCATATATGTACATACAAACTATACACCGAATGAACTGGAAATAATCAGCAGAAGGAGTGCATCAGAATTAATGAGGATTGGCAAAGGCTTCCTCCAGAAGATAGGTTTTAGGTGATACCTGAAAGCCAAAGAAGCCAGGAGACTGAGATAAGAAGAGAGAATATTCCAGGAATGTGAGATAGCCCCCAAAATGTCTTGAGCTGGAAGATAGAGTTTCTTGTTTGAGGAATAGAAAGAAGGTCAGTATCACTGCATCTCAGAGTATGTTAGGACAAGGATGCTACCCTCTGAAAATTCATAGCAAGGTGTTAAAGAGTCGTTTATGAAAGCAGTCTCAATGTTATTACTTACTACTCTATTTCAGCACAACAGGTATTAAGCATCTTGTCTGTTTTTATCCCTGCCAACATTACACCTGAGTTCAAATCTGGACTTGGATATTTTCTGTGTCATATCAGTTGGGGTTCTTGCTTCTATTCCCTTTTCTTCTTTATTCTTGCCATCTCATGCCACCAGGAAACAACAATTCAGCATTTTATTACCTACAACAAAGTGGTTTTTTTCAAAAGTATGTTGTTACATTGTACATATTTTCAGATTTTTTTTCAATTGATCAGATATCCTGGTTTTTTCTCTTCTATGTCTCTTTTTTAAAAATTAATACAGAGAAGGCCCTTATACCAATGAAATTTGAAGTTTGGTTCTTACCCCTAAATATAAGATCACTTGATATGAATGAAAGGGATGGAAAAGTTTGGGATTTTGAAGTTTTAGGGATTAAGACCTTAATCTGTATTTGGAGCTGTTAAGTACTGTCTCTGACAATACAGGTTTACACCTTTAACTTTGCAGTCTAGAAGAGTTACTCAGAGGACTAAGAGGACTTGCTGAGAATGTCAAAGAAATTATGTGGCACATGCACACCTCTCCATCCACTACTGTCAACTGCCTTGAAATAGGTAATTATAGAATTTATATAATCCTAAATGCACTGCCCCCCCCCAAAGGAAATTTGTGTATCAAACCAAAAACAATTAACTCGACTTTACCTCCTAATCCTCATGAATTCAAGAAGGCAGACTTTATTTTTCTTTTTGGTGATAATTGTAAATTCTTTGAGAACAGGGACTTTTTTGCCTCTTTTTCTAGCTCTTCCCCCACCCCTGCTTAGCACAGTATTTGGCACATAATAGGTACTTAGTAAATATTGATTGATTGAAAGTAGATGACCTTGATGATGTCTCATCCTTGTCCACGGTAGCACTATCAGCTATAGTACTTGTGCCAAGCAGGAGTGTATTGAAAAATGTTTAACAATAGGATCTCAAAAATGTA
This sequence comes from Pseudochirops cupreus, assembly GCA_028627135.1. Lineage (NCBI taxonomy): Eukaryota > Metazoa > Chordata > Mammalia > Diprotodontia > Pseudocheiridae > Pseudochirops > Pseudochirops cupreus. Next base: position 106,856,405 of record CM053583.1, read on the forward strand.
TGTATGGCACATATTTAAGTTTAATTCTGCATTATTAAAATTTTCCCCTTCACTTTATCACATCTATATAATTTTAAAAAAATAATAAATCAAACCCTAGCTCCTAGTGTTTGATTATTTCTAATTAATTAATCGACTCTGGTTCAAGGCAGCTGCCAAAGGTAACTGGAATCAAATGGTTCAATTCCTAGAAAAGAGGCCTGAAAATTTCCTACCACATGCATCACAGACTTAGTCAATAAATCTTTACTAACCATCCACTCTGGGCCAGGCACTGTACTGAAAGCTAGTTAGCAACATAAAAGAATCCCTGCCATATGAGAGTTAACCGTCTGACGGGAGACACCAATACTTAAAAAGAAAGTGCAAAGGGGTATCCAGAGGAGGGCAAAATAAATAAGCTGAGGAAGGGGGTGCTATAGAATTGCTTTCACCTTGCAGCATGTTAAGTCTCTGGAGATTGTGGAGTTCAGAGTAACAGTCAGTAGGAAATGATAAGGTGAATGCCCTGGGAACCCTCCTTAAAGCAGGAGGATCTGGGAGTAGCTTTTCGACATCTATCCTTCATGGTCTGTTACTAAAGGGAGAGAGGGCTTGGGGGGGCAGGGGGTGCTGAGGAGGTGGGAGTTTCACAGTTGATTTTATCTTGAAGACCTATGAGTTTCTAGAAAGGCTGGTGCTCTGATAATAAGGTTGCAAGGGGCATGCTCAGAAGACTGATAGTGGGGTAGCTCTCAAGGGAAACAGCCAGGTCATTCCCGTTGTGCCTTCCAGAGGTGAAATTCTTGGCTCTGTGGAAGGACATTGCAGCTGAAGAGCTTATGTAGGTTTGGACTTTGCTCATTGAATCTTGCCCTTGCTAGTTATGTGACCCCAAGCAAATTGCTTGAGCCTCAATTTTATCATTTATAAAATGGGGATTATAATAGCAGTTTCACAAAGTGGTGAGGTCCAAATGACAAGGCAATGTATGTCAATGTACAAACTTGATGGAACTATGTAATTATCAATAGCTATGAGCAGATTTTTAAAAAAATAAATTAAAACAATAATAGCAATAACCTCACCCAGGTTATTTTTAAAATCTATGTGTTGGTCCTAAATGACAACAGAAAACAAAAATAATTAAACTTTAATCCATGAGATGATGAAAGTTCTGAAATGACGGGGTCCTCAGAATGTTGTTTTAACCAGTGTTTGATGTAATGGTATACATTTCATGAATCTGTGTTATGATAAATATGAAACAGGAATTATTTTTAAATTGTAAAAAAAAGAAAGAAGGTCAAAGGATATAGACAAAATGAAATAGATTCTGACCCCTATCAGCTTATATTTACTGAAGGTAATGAATAATCTTTTTGAGAAAGAAGTTTTCGCACATAAATAAAAGAAAAATTATAAAACATACACAAATTTAAGCACATTACATATGTATACATACATATACAAATATGTCTTAACATCACAAATGGTTCATAGAGTTTCAGGACATTAGCTTAGAAAGAGAAGCCAAAAATTTCAGTTATGAATTATTAAGATTAGCTCAGGATGCAGTTGTAGTATTATCTTCGAATTACCTAGAACTGCACTTTCATTTTAGCAACCTATTTTTGGTGATCATTAAGCAAGTGGTAAGCTTTATATAAGATGGATACCCAGAGTAAGTTAAATTACTATTCCTTAGGAAATTGTTAGAAAAGATCTGTCAATGTTAAAGGGGGGAGGGGATCTTGAATCATAGCTTTTAGAATAGTGATGTTTCATTGAAAATTACCTTATCAGCTAAAAAATACCACATTAATAAATTAGTCATTGTTTTTTAGTCAACAAAAATTGTTTTCAAGTTGAAAAATAAGAAATAGTTTCTCTTTTCTTTCCATCATAACACGGATGTATAAAGTTCAAACCAACTTTTGTTATCCATCTTTGATTAAAGCCACATTCTGAAGACTGACTCAACCATTTCAGAAGTTTCATCTCAAATGTTTTAAAGTTTTATTTATTTTTGTTTTCTCTTTTTCTTCTTGAAAAGATAATTTACTACAAATTAGCCTAGAGTGAGTTAATAAAAACCCTTGGAAATTATATGGAATAAAGGAAATGCTGACAGAATGTGTACAACACCACCAGAACCAGTAAAGTATTCATCTCCTCTAAATGAATAACTTTCCAGTTGAAGGAGAAACTGTTTCTTAGGGTTTCTCTTAGTTGCCAGATAATTATACTTGTGGCTTATTTGAGCACAGCTGCTTCCAAGTTTATGAGACACAAAAGGGAAATGTCTCAGGAATCTTGTGATATGCAACTTACTCAGCAGGGAAAGCTGAAATCTCCTGCAGGAATCAGCAGGGCCTTTTTTGTCGCCATGCCTCCAGGCAAATGTTGAGGAAAGACTCAATACTGGCATTAGTCACTGTGTGACTACTCCGTGGCAAGAATTTTGGCACCAATGAAACACAAAGCAATAACAGACGGTTGCCATAATAAACCCTCAGATCTTGACAGGACTGATTATATAGGCTGAAGCTGCCAACAGGAGAACTTCTCACTTACCAGGGGGGGAGCAGCAGCATGTCAATCACTGTTTCTTGTCTGGAGGTTTTATATCTAACAGCTTCAACTCAGCTAGGAGCTCAATAGCATTGAATTTCAAAGTGACAACAACTAGACCTTTAACACAAGCTAAAAGGAAAGAAGGGAAAGTGTAGTAATTCCCCATCTCCTTCCTTTACTTTGAACTGAAAACAATAATTCATAAAAAATTTTAAATCAGTCTTGGAATAATGTAATGATATACTGGGATTTTTAAAAAAAAATTGATTCTCTGACATCTGAGTCTGAAGTCCAACTGTTGTAAATCTTGAATTCAAGTTTCTGTAAGTATTCTGTTATGAGGGAGAACTTTTCTTCTCCTTACACAAATTCTGCATATTCTGAACTCCTGACTCATATGTTTAAGATTGGGGGTTAATAACATTCCACACAGGCTCAGAGGATTATATGATCATAGGATAGCCCATATTTTACTCCAAGTATTCAAACTGTTCCTTTTATTTTTTCCTTTAAAAATAACTAAAATGAGGCTTTTAAAAGAATATTGTTGTATGTGTGAATAGTTTGGTTGCCAAAGGGTAGAGAAACAAGACTTTTACATAAATATGAAATAACTTATGAGGATGAAAATTATACTTCTATCTTTGGTGAACAATGTGGTGGTTGAAAAGGGCAAGGAAAACATTACTAAAAATCAATGAACAACTTGTTGGCAAATGGATAAAGTGCCAGTCCTGGGTCAGAAAGACTCCTTTTCCTGGGTTCAGATCTGGCCTCACACGTTTACTAGGCCGTGTTACCCAGGGCAAGTCACTTAACTCTGTTTACCTCCATTTCCTCATCAGTAAAATGAGCTAGAGAAGTAAATGGTAAACCACTCCTGTCTTTTTGCCAAGAAAACCTCAAATGAAGTCACAAAGAGAGGGACATGACTGAAAAATGAACAACAACAAATCTATGCAAAGAAATAGTTTTCAGACAACTCATGAGCAATTTGTATGACAAAATGTAGACTATTATATGTGGCATACATAATAAAAAAGCTTGACTCACAAATGTAAAGGATCTAAGGTTCTACTTCTTTAGGTTATAAACAATTTGGATTTAAGAAGGGCTCAAAAAAGAGCCTTTATGTGTTAATAACATGAAATGCAAGTATGATGAAACTAGCAACAGAGACAGTGTTGAAAAAGACCATTTTAAATACTGAGGAATGTTTGAGGCTACAAAAGAATTGGTATCCCTTAGCTCATTTGCATGCAACTATTTAAGGCTTAAAATGTTAATATTCACAGTATAGTAAATCAAAAGACTGTTCTGAGAATATAGAAGGATTAAGTAAGTGTGACTGATGTCACAAGGGAGATTTTCACGAGTTTTTACAGCTTAAGGGAAAAACGAGTTATTCCACAACAGAAAGTTCAGATTTGAATCACTCAAAGTGCATGAGGAACCTGACTAGAGTGGAGCAGGAGAGTGAAGAATAAGCAGAGAGTAAAAAAGCCAGTGTTGTAGAGCTCTGTAAGAAATCAGCTGCTGCAGTCAGTTGACAAGAAAGTTTCAAATGTGAGATACCTGATTAACTTGAGCTCATTGGAAGTGAATTTACATTTCAGCTATTGACCTTCAGCACATCCTAGTGATTGTGCTAGAAGCCTCTTAGATGTTTCTTTGTCCTTTGCTCTCCAGGGAAAAACAGATTTTAAAGGTGATAACATAGAATTGTGACAGTCAATGCTGTCTATACTTGTGTGCTTTGTCCAGGGAAGGTCACTTAAGGAATTTTGCTATGGGCTCTGCTCTGCTTTCTACAAGCTAATTGAATGGTGTAAAATCCTAATGAAGAACTCACTTGGTTTTTCTGTTTTGCCTAGAGAGAGTCAGACTAATAGAATTTGCTGGCTTAAGGAGAACTTTTAGTTAAGTCAATAGCTGAACACGAGGGATGCTTTTAAGAGTGATTTTGACTTAAATGAGAGTGTAACTACTTCCTCAGTTTGAGAGTAGAAGATTATCTGTTCAGCACACAAGTGGTAAGGACAAGAAAAAGCAGATTTTTGTGTTCTAAAATGGACTAATGGACTAATGATGTCAAGTCCTACAATATAGAGTTATGAGATACTATGAGCACACATTTTTCTCACTAATTTGTTTCCTTGTTAGGTTTCTGTAAATGGCTTTGCTTATCCCTTAATGCATTATTCCCTTATCCCTTAAATGCATTGGTTGCAAAGTCTGACCAAAGTTTATGTGTGTACTTCAATATGTAAATAAAGGAACACATCTCTCCTTGGCTACAATAGGTGAGTGAGGGACTCATTACCTCTTGGGTACAGTGTCAGACCCAAAAGTACAGTCCCTAGTTCTGGTCAGCAGCTCACGAGCTAAGGGGAGGTACCAGTGACCCAGACTAAGCTGATTGCCCATCTATCTAGTCTGATTAGATTGTAATGGGAAGGGACAACTTAAAGTCATTACAGAAGTAATTGGTATTGCATTGCATTTACAATTACCAGAAATCAAAGTTGAAGGTAAGTAAGGTCTAGAGGCCAGTGATTCAAGCAGCAAAATATATAGGAAGGAATAGTGGATGGAAGAGAGAAAAGATATGGAAGTCCCAATCAAGGAATTCGGGAATGAAGAGCTGATCTGTAGGCATCAAGCAAGGGTGGGACATAACCATGCTGTAAAGGGATGGGCAATGACTGCTCATCTGACTAGAAATTTGAGTGGAGTTTTTATAGGGTTCTTCAAGGAATTTACCTCCCCCTGTACATCTGCCTGATGATGAAGTTTGTCTCCCAATACAGAGTAAATGAAGACCTGTCCAATGTTCTGATCTTGGCCGTCGCTAAAAAAACTGCATAGGAGACAGTAACCTATCAGAATGCATAGTCAAACAAGACAAGGCTAGGGGAAAATAGTCAACAAGTCATTTAGTAAGTTTCCATAGCAAATTAAAACTCTGTCACAACTCAGAATTTGAACCCTAGGTCATAAGAAATATTAAAAGATAGCACAGTAATGCATGTTTCTATTACATTCATTATATTTATTATCTCTGGATTTGCCTTATATCATTGTCTATGGCAGTGGTTCTCAACCTATGGGTCTTGACCCCTTTAGGGTCAAATGACCCTTTCACAGGGGTTTCCTAAGAGCATTGGAAAACACATATTTCCAATGGTCTTAGGAACCTCCTCTGTCTCCAGGTGGGTCCACCCACATGCAGACACCCACATATGACTATTAAAGGGTTGTGGCATTAGGATGATTGAGAACCACTGGTCTATGGTATCATTATATTTACTGCTTTTGTCTTATTCTTTAAAAGATGATTATGTATAAGTGTCAATTGTGATTTTATTCAAGGTGACTGCTTTGTAAAATAGAATAACACTTTCCAGGGCTCAAGAGATATAGTGGTGAGTAGAGAGATTTATTTTCCTACAACAGGATCACCCCCAGAACTCAGACAGAATTTGAGTATAGATGCATGGTGGTTGTCTTCTGTGAATCTAAAGGCATAATTGTGATGGCAAGAAGAGAAAGCTAAGCCAGACTGGAGTGTGAATTTGGGTTTATTTACTATCACATGCACATGTTTATCTTAAAGACAATAGTGTCTTAATTGTAAAATTAATAGTCATCAATAAGCACAAAATGTCCTATATACAAAGAACATAAATGATTTCATATAAAATACTGTTTTCTCTAAAATTTATTTATTGAGTAGCTGAAAAATAAAGTGCTCCATAATAGTAACCTTGGAAACTACAAATTGTGAATAAAATATAGTTCTTGCCCTCACAGAAATTATGATCTGGTAGGGAAGACAAGAGATGTTTGACAATGGTGATTTTAACACAGCATAGAATGGTGATGAATCCCAGAGGAAAAATAATGGAGTATTATAGAAGACTAGAAGAAGAGTGATAACTCTCCAGTGAGCTCATCTGGAAGAGAGAAGGTTTCATGAAGAAGGAAAGCATTTCAACTAAACTATAATGGATGTAGACAACTAGATATGAGCTGATTGGAAGAAGCAAATGTGTGGAGGCAAAAAATGAACAGGCACTTGAAAGACCAGAAAATATTCCCTTTTGACTAGAACATAGAGCACCTTGTAATGGTAATTAATTTAAATTTGAAGAACCTTTTTTATTCTGTCAAGTAAGGAGATACTTAGCCCTTAGTAACTAATCAAACCTCTGTGAAGGAAACAGAAGGTGTGAACTCCTGTCTCCTGTTGCTGACATAACAGGAAGGGGTTGGACAAAACAGGAAGCCAATGCTTTGTGTGTGTATAAGAAAAGCCCCAGAGAGACACAGCCAAAATTTTCTGAGAACTTGTGGTGGTGGAGCTTCTTCTGAACAGGAGCCTAGGAGGCCAGCAGCCCAGGAACCCAGCTGACAGAGGAGCCCAAGAGCCCAGGAGAAGACTGAGGAAGCAGAAGACTGAGGAAGCATGACCAGGATACTAATATTTTGTTTGTGGCTTGGTTGAGCCTTGAATTCTCAGGAACAGAAATTGTGAAGGATTTGAGATGGACTGGACCCTGTGAGCTCCAATTTGAAGCAGAACCTACCTGGAGAGCTGGACAAGGAACTGGGAGCTGTCTGCCATTTTGAACCCAGTGAATCTAGTTTGATGAATCCAGGTAGAGTCTGGGACCATGGAAAGGGATCCGGGGAATCTGAGAACCAGCAGCAAGTCATTATGAAGAAAAGACCTCTCCTTGGGTATTGAATGCTATGATGATAACATGGTTTACTAGTGAACTAGGGGTGGGGATTTGTGTATTTTCTAATGATTGTACTTAGTGATTAAGGATACTTAGTAACTAATTGCTAAAGAAGTGACTGATTGAGTTAGCCCAGTTGACCCATGAGTGGAAGACTGGCTATTTTACTCTGAGATGACTGAATGGCTGAGTAAGGAGTCAAACCTCCTTAGGGATACCAGATGATTGTTCTTTGTTCAAAGCTATTATGACCACTTTGGTGAAAACTATGTGGCCATTTAAATGATAAGCTGTTGTGAACATAATATTGTGATTTTCTGGGATATTGTGAATAATGTACATTGATTTTCTGAGAATATTTTGCTTTGCTTTGTTGTGAAATAAACAGAATGTTCACTATAATGTATAATCAGAACCTTAAAAGCTGTTCACAGTAGCATTCCTATGGAAAGCTGCTCATGCATGGCATTACATACCTTTAAGGCAATGGTTAGGGCAGGGAGGAGGTATTTAGATAGCATGCCAGCATGCTGGATAAAGAACCAGATTTGGAGTAAAAAAGGTTTGAGTTCCAATTC
>CM053583.1:106864783-106886646 GCA_028627135.1 Pseudochirops cupreus
AGACGGGGGGAGGGGGAATACACTGGGATGGCTGTTTTGGGGAGGTGCGTAGGGGAAAGATGGGGAGAAAATATGTAACTCAAAATCTTGTGGAAATGAACGATGCAAACTAAAATAAAATTTAAAAAAAGAGAAGGAAGTCTATTTAGGTTTGAGGAAAATGCAACTACTAGCAAGGTATCAAGTAACTACCTTAATTCCCACCACCTGAAAACTAGTTATATTTTATTTAACCCTACCCTCTGGAATCTCTAATACCCTTAATTGGGTCTTGGGGGTGGTTAGTATCTCTGCCATTGGCTTCAGTCCCAATCAGTGGTATTCTCTCAAATGTGGAAAATCCCTTGAACCCCAATTCCATTTATCCACTTAACTGTTGGATTTGGGCTATTCATTTCAAAAGCATAATAGCGAATATTCAAATTCTCCCCAACCTGAGGGGAGTAGCTTCCACCAAAAAGTCTCCCATACTACTTTATGCTCTGGAGAAGGAAGGGTTTTAGTTTCTAAATTTAGCTCAGATCCTAACATAGAGCAGAGGCAGCTCCAAGTCTAAATTTTTCTTTGGTCTCAAGGCCTAAGCACCCTGATCTTGCTTCCCCGCTGGCTGATTGCCATATTACACCTTGAATCCTGATTCCATGGGCATTCATCGTGTCTCAAACTCCCTATTCCAGTGGGAATTACTGACTTCATCTACCACTGAGGACAAATGGAACAGATCAAACACCTCAAACCCATTTCTCAGGGTCATGTGTTCCAGAAGGTGAGAAGTAAAGGAAAGGTATCCTTTCTCCCCTCACCAGTTCTGGTCATAACATAGTGCCAAGAGTGAATCTTTACTTTCCCTGGTCACTGACCAGAAAAAGAAAGAGCAGGAAGGAGAGCAAGATTGCCCAATTCTGAGAGTTTTAAAGTCAAAACTTCTTCTGGCTAAAAGCTTAAAGGAAGTTGTTCTCGTCTACATGGTAGGGAAATGCAGGAAGTCTCCCAGAAGGATAATACCTCCATGTGAAATGATCAGGAAATGAACAGCAACACACTTATTAAATAAAGAAAAAAAAAAGAAGAAAAACTTGATAAAGATAAAGTGCTAACCAAAAGTTGAATGGATTGCCGTAGGAGTTAGAAAGCTCTCCTTTACTAGTATGTCTTCAAGTGAGACTGATTGATTGCTTGTCAAGGATTTTATATAGGGGATTTTCATGCATGTTTGGTAAATTCTGTTCCTGGATAAAATGGCTTCTGAGATCATGTGAAGATAAACACACATATAGATAGATAAATAGATAGATAGATAGATAGATAGATAGATAGATATGAATGTTTTAATATATTAAATATTGTGTAGGTTTTAACACATTAAAGTTTATTATTTGTTTATTTTATTAAATCTATTTTTTCTCCTGCCCTTCATCCCCCATCTATTCCCTTTCTAATTTGTCATCTAAGACTTTTACACCTATACCCAGGGATATTCTTATCCATATGCAGAAGAATTAATTGCCATACATGGTATAATTTCATAGGCTTTGGAAAGGATGTTCTGCTACTGATCCCTAAGATACCCCTCTATGCCCTCAATTCCATTAACAGGAGATAAAGGCTTTCATTCAACAATTAGAAATGAGGCTTAAAATTCAAATACTTCTGGGAAAGATAATGATGTTTATTTCAGTTTCAGTAAGGTGGCAGTGATTGATACCAGATCCTTTCCTGAGAGTTGGTTTTAATAGAGTAGGAGATAGTTTATAAAAGAAGTTCTGGCTATTTGAAAGGGACAGAGTAGAGGTGCAGAAAGTTTGGGATTAGGACAGGAGAATCTGATTTATTTCACATGTTCACCTATACCTAATGCTGTACATTCCTGTCCTGTTGAATCAATCATGTCACAAATTTGTGCCTCAGCTTTTAATACATGATCTGACTTTACAATTATCTTCTTAACAATGCAATCATATGATTATCTCTGATGCCTGCTACTACTGCTGAGTTTTTAAAAGTTTAAGTTGCCTTTTTTCAAGAAATTACCACTGTCATCTCTTGATATAAACATTTTCTTCCCACATTATTGTAATTATCACTTAAAACATTTAATACTTGAAAGCTGAAGTCATTACTTGGAAAATATGAATATTAATTCTTTTTCCAATTCAGTAAACTAGGTTCTGTAACTACCATTATTTTCCTTTAAAATTTCTGTTCTATCTTGGGACTTTTTTTATTTCTATAGAGGTAGATCCACCTACTGATTACAGATGTGCTGAACTTGCTACTTTTTTTCATTATTCTTATTGTGAAAAACAAATGACATTTTTGTTTACTCTTTCTTAAGTCTTTTGTATCTGTCTTAAGAAATCTGTGGGGTTTGAAATTAATGAATCAAGCAAAAGAGAAAATTGTTGGAATTGTTTCCATCAATGATAGCTTAATTTGTCTATACTCAGAATATAACTTTTTTATTCTTTTACCTTATTGTCATGCACTGAAAAATATTACTCTATAACCAACGTATCCTTTGTCTTTTGGTATATGTCAGGCTAGTCCTTCAAGACAGATAGGATATATATACGACATACATAGAATTTCATGTAGCTGGGGTAGCCTTTACAACCAAGGACATACATTAATCCCAATATGCAACAATGATAAAAAAATCTCATATTCAATCCTACTTATATTGTTGAAACAGAATTAATTTGTCTGCCTTGAAATACACAACAAAACATCACTTGTTTTAAATAAAATAAGAGTCACGGTCTCATGTTTTCATAATTTATAAATTCCAGTAGATTGCCAAATGTTATCTTTTCTTACTCCTAAATTAGGAAAGTGGAATTCACATATATCAATCCCCTCATGACAAAATTTTAAAATTATAACCTTATGATTATGTTTTTAAAAAGAATAAAAAATTACATTATTTTGTTTTGCATTCCTCCAGAATGATGAACTTGAGACGCAATGATGTGGCATAGAGGATAAAGAGCCAGACTCAAGGCCAAAATGACCTGCATTCAGGTCATGCCCAATACATACTGGCTTAGTGACTCTGTGCTACTCATAGCCCCCAGTCCACCCCCAATGTCATTAACAACCTTAGTGCTCTATGCAACATTCTAAGAGTATAAACTTCAGAATTACTATTACTGTTGCTATTACCATTAGTGTTACCTCTACTCAAAGTTTCTTATACTAATGAAGTCAAAGATTCATTTCCTATTTATTATTGTGTTTAATGCCTTAAAATTACTTGGAAGTTCATTTTCTTGAAGGAGTAGTTGTAAGGGTCACAAAATAGTGCCAGATTGCAAATGGTAATGTTGAGACACAGGGATGTGTTTGAGGCCCCGGAATTAGTTGGATCACATGGAGGTCAGAGTGTATTGAGCGGTCGCTGGCCAGGGGATGTTGCATTGCTCAGAACTTTCTTGCGTGGGATACCTGAGGTTCCCCATTGATGTCTCCACACCTTGGGGTCTTCATGCCATGTATTACATTGTACATTACATAATGGACATACATTACAATGTAAATTGTAATTACAATTTACCTCCCCTCTCTTAATCCCGCTCAGCTGGGCTGTGTCACATGTGGGGTGTGGATATTGGGTAGATAAAAGGATCCAAGCCTTGGAGGGGCAGGGGGCTTTGGAGTCCTGTGGTAAGGCTTCCGGGCGGGTATAACTTTAATAAACCCTCTTAAAAACATCTATCCTCCGGCATTACTTTCATTAAAGAGAAAACACAGGCATCCTCTCCATTGAAAAGGTAAGTACCTTCTGCCCTTAGGGCAGGGCTGCTGAACCCTGACAAGTAGTTAAGTGACCTCTTGCATACTGCATTATACCCAGAGTCAGGTGTACTTGAATTAAAATCTGGCCTTTGACACTTACTATCTGTGTGACCCTGGGTACATCATTTACATACTTTATCCTCCACTTGCCCTAGTCTCCTATACTGTGAACTGGGAAAAATAATAGCATCTGCCTCCCAGGGTTGTTGTGAGTCTCAAATGAGTTACTATTTATAAAGCCTTTATCACAGTGCCTGGTCTACATTAAGTGCATAAAATGCACTAAGCCTCTCAGCTCACTATGACTTGAATAGGATCAATATAATTATCCATCTTAAATATTTACTAATACTTTTTGACACGTATTCATTTGACTTGAAATTCATAGACTCTCATTTTAGGGAAGCTCTGTCCCCAAATTTCTTCATTCATTCTGTGGTCAAACTATAGACCCAATCATTTCAAAGGATTATACAAATTCCCAAACACTATTTGGAGTAAAAAATCCCATTCTTGAATCCCAACTCTGTAGCTTACCACCTATATATGACCTTGGTCAAGTCACTTAACCACTCTAGTCCTGATTTTCCTCTTCTGTAAAATGAGGACTACTGCAAATGAATTTTTAAAATGTAAAGTCTTTTGCAAGATACTGAAAATTTTAGGAACACAAGTGACTTACATCAATGATTCTGATGGAAGGAAAGACTTCAGTTAAGAAAGACAGATATTTGAAGTTAACTACTAGTTAAGAAAACAGGGTATAAAAAATAGTTTATTGAATTTTAGACTGACTTAAAATATAAGAATGATAAGCACTTTTTCAGGGATTAAAAACACACTGACCAAAGGCTAGCAAAATAAGCATATGCCCAGAGTCTTGAAAATCTAAGCTAAAGTTCTTCAAAATTAAAAAAAGAGGGAGTAAGAAAACTAGAGATAGACAGATAATCAATCCACCAAGATAGAAATAATACAGAACAGATACAACATCAAAATATAATGGCAATTGAGACACCAAGCTTTTCATGAGAGACAAAATGCCTAAAAAGGAGCAACAATAAAATGTGTGGCTTAAAATGTGTATATGCAAAATCATAAAATTATGATAAGGTGAACTGGAAGTCCTAATACAAGGAGGCAAATTGAGATCCAAAGATATCATTGAGTTTTAGTGAAATGAGACTTGCCTGGAAATGAATTTAGAAGATTATTTCTTTTGAGTGGTGAGAAATAGGAGGGCAGTCTACCCTATAATTTCAGTAATGTAAAGCTCAATTGGCAAGGAAACTTCTTAACCTGCTACAGGTTTATTTTTCATATTATAGTCTTGAAGATTTCCTGTGGAGCACTTAAAACTTAAGGGTCACACAGCAAGTATGTAGCTGATTCTCGACTAGAAATCATGTCTTCCTTATGAGACCACCTTTTTTTTTCCCCCACTATGTCATCTACTTCTAACTACTATGTATATGTTTTTATAAAAATCATTTCCCTCCTTGGAATGTAAGCTCCTTGAAGGTCGTTGCTACTTTTGCTGTTTCTTCTCAGCACTAAGGAAACTGTTTTGAGATGATAACATTTTAATAAATACTTGCTTATTTTATACTACCCCCTTAGCAGGACACTAAAAATTTAATCAAAAAAGGCTTTGTGTATGAAAGGGAAAAGGAGAATTGTCCGTGTATATCCAACAATCTAGAAACGATATGATAAGCTAGAAATCGTTGAATAAGGACATAGTAAAGTGTTGTTGGGTTGTATTGTAGTTCAGTTATTTCAGTCATGACTGACTCTCCATGACTTCATTTGGGGATTTCTTAGCAAAGATACTGAAGTGATTTGCCACTTTTCCCCCTCCTTTTACAGACAAGGAACTGAGGCAAACAGTGAAATAACTTGCCCAGGGTGATATTACTAGGAAGTGTCTGAGGCCAGATTTAAACTCAGGAACATGGGTCCTCCTAACATGACACCAGGGCCCACACTCTATCCTTTGCTGCCCTATTCAGACACAATAATGGTGCCCTCCTCAAAGGGTTGTTGTGAGTCTCAAATGAGATAATATTTTTAAAGCATTTTCATAGTGCCCGGAACATATTAGATTCTTAATAAGTAATTTTCCTTCCTTCTGACATGATTTGGAATATATGGTCTCAAGGTCTCTTTTAACACTTTAGCCCTAAGATCCCCTCCAGTTCCAGTTCCACTTCCTGTGATCCTATGACCTACAAGATCCAAAGCTTCAAAATTCTAACCACTGAACACAACCACCTAACATTCTATTTTCCCACTTTTTCATTTCATTTCAAACCTCTTTTTTGCTGTCATGACATAGAATCTCTTGCACCAAGTGCCATTCTTCTGTTCCACTCGACTCTTTACTTAACATAAACTATATGACCGGCCACTTTAATCATTTGCTAGCTACCATCTGAAATTCCTAGTTAACCCCATTTAAATTTTTTTTCCTATTTTATCTACACATGTAAATACTCATCCCATAATTAATGCTGTCATTCTTTTTCTTTTTATTGTGGTATGGCTGCTGTCCCTGGACAAAGAGGTAAATTAATGATGCACAATCTCAGCTCAGTCCTAGGTGATGCTTGGTATGTTTTCCAATATACCTTGCTTGACTCTGTATCATTCCCAAATGAGAAGTGTTCCAATTGCCAACCTTTCTATCATATTTCTGGGTCATAGGTTTTTGTTAAACTCATTTCTTTACCATATTGCTGTCCTTAACACATATTTTTAAACCCTTAAAAGATCAAAAGAACCTCTTCTTCTCTAACTCTTCTATTAATTAGTATCACAAGGTTACACAATTCCAATCTGCATGACTTCTAGTTCATCTACACAACTCGGCAAAAGACACTAATAATTCAAACAGCCAATGGACTTCTACATGAAGTTCTATGGATGCAGATCAAAACAAGGGGCCAAGAAGAAAGGAGCACAGGAAAAGGGTCTGTGAAGGAGATTCTCACTGAGAGGGTTAATAAATCATAAGAGGATGGAAGAATCAGACTAAGACTAGACCATAACAAGGAACAAAGGAATAGATTTATCCAACATACAAAACTGGACAGTGTGTTTTTCTGCACAGGCTGCTGTAAATTCAATATTTGGGAATATGAATCTAATTGGTTATGAGTGCTATAATTAGAATCATTGTAAGTCAAACACTGTCTACAATGCCAATATGCCTGATACCAAATCTTATATCTAATAGAAATATTTATTTCTTAATAAAGGGAATATTTTTTTAATTGGGCGAACTTTGTAAAACCCCTAGAATATCTTTCTTAAATGCCTGCCTATTTTTTTTAATCTTTAGGACTTTCACTGAATGCAGATAAATTTACCAGGTGACTGAGAATTAGATTTGCAAATGTGGATTTTATTAAATATGCAATATATTGTCAATATTGTCATTGGATTTGTGACCTAATCTCTTCTGGTGCAGAAAGCATCTCTTTCAATACCTTCTCATAATGTGCAGATCTTGTTCACATTTTCCACAAATATTTGACAAATTATATCGATTTTGTACCATTCCTTTGCCTTTTATATTATTGGTCAATTTCATTCTTCAGAAATCATAGTCATGGGAATAATGATTACAGATTTAGCACTGCAAAAAAATCTAAGAGGTCCCACTACTTTATTTTAAAGATGAATAATGGAGACTGCTGCCTTAAGTGACTTGTTCAAGGTAAGAAGTAACTGAGCTGGTATCAGGAGCAGATCTGGTGGGCATTTTCTTAAGCCTCTTTAATTTTCAAATATATCATTTTTCCAGGCAAGAAAATGTGAGGGCAGATTTCTTAATTTGAAAACTTGAGATTAAGGGTTAAGCAATGAACTTTCCTTGCCCCACATAATTCTGTAATTCGGCCCAGCCCCAACTAGAAGTGAGTCAGTAAAGATAAATCAATAGCAATTGCAATTAAATTTGTTCACTTACCATAGCACAGATTGACCTCCCCCTGTCATATTGGGGGAGGAGGATTCATATCTAATGGTCTGTCTACAACTACTACTACCTATATGAATTTCTAGGCTTGTAAGTCTCTGACACAATGGTCCAGTCGTGAGTTATCAAGGAGTATAAGAAATCCTCCATTTGGTCATTTTACTCATCACTACCAGCAAGAACTGCTGACCAACTTGCCACCAACAAACAGGTAGGAATAGGATGCTTGGGAATAATAGCAGGACCTGCCTCCCCAACCAGTAGCTCCACTTCAAATCCATCCTTTTTAGTCATCACACAGGAAAGCAAAATCAGTGGAGAACACTACTAGCTGCCTACAAACCTACTCTGCCAACCAACTATCAAAGAAGGGTTAGATGAGATAGTCTAGCTGAAACATGACACCTTGAGAGAGCTAGGAGTCAATATGAGCCAGGTGTATCAAACCACCACCACCATACGGCCTCCCACCTGTCCTCCAATTCTAATGGAGACAGTCCAGGACCTTGAACCTAAAAGCCTTGAGAAAGCAATGCTTCCAGCAAGCACTTTCAGGCATCATTATAGTTAATAATGTTCGCGGAGCTACAGCCTCACAGCTGCTTCTGGAGATGCTATAGTTGTCCAGACTGGAGACCTAGGAAAGTAAGGTCTTTCCACAAAAGTCTTTGGATCTGCCAAATGAAATAACATCACAAACTAATATGATTGTTTTTTAGTAAATGACATTAAAGAAGAGGCATTATATCTGCTTTACCACTGAACCTTAAGGATTATGGGATCTTTCCATTTGACTTGCAGCTGAAACCTCCCATATGTATTGTCTCCCTGACAAAAATACAAGATTCTTGAGAATGGAGGATGTCTTATTTTTTTCAATTTGTATTCCCAGAGTTAGCAATTTTCACGTCCCTGGATATCACATGAGTATTACTAAGAAAATGATGACCCCTGATGCTTATAGTCTCCAAAAATTAATGGGCCTACATTAAGAATCACGAGAGTCCTACTTAACCTGTAACCTACCAACATCATCACTGAGAAAAAGGAATACAAACGTATATTACTTAGACATTTTCTATGTGGGCAAGGTGTAGCGGAAAGCTGAAACAATTCTCTAGGTGATAAAGGAAAATAATATAAACATGTTTTTCTTAACTATTTGGACAGTTTAGAGAAAAGCAATCATATTAATTATCCTGATAATCATCTCTGCTTTCTATTTCCCTTTCTTTGCATCAACAAAGCCAAAAATTCCCAGTAGATTTGGTAGGAATTTGACAAAAAACAAAATGCTGATTCAAAAATTAGATATGTTACCTATCTAGGTAAACTTTAGTAACATTTTGTGAAGTTTTTTAGACTCTGATTACATGAGTACCTTATCTTTTGTATATCTAGGTTAAATTTAATTGGGATTTTTTACTTAGAATATTTGTTAGGGCTTAATGTGCTCCATGAGAAAGATATCATCATTACAATATTCAATCCATCAACATTTATTGAGCATCTTCAAAGTAAATGAATGAGAGAAATTCCAGAGAGAATGGTTTTGAATTTCCTATTTTCAAAAGTTTTCCTATGTTCTCTTTTGGAAAGGGGAGAAAATAATTGAATATTTTGAAGGAAGGAAAATGACTGTATAGCAGCATTGCAGTACTAGCTGGACAGCACAAATAGAAATGTCATTCAAATTATTTTTCCACTGTGCTTCCCCTTTCTTTAACTACAGAATCTGTTCAAGGAGTGAAAAGTGGTGTTGTTTGACATTAGTGATCAGTCATTCAGGGAAGCAGCCATTCACAACCTCTTCATCTCTCTCAAGATAGACCTATACTGACTTGCTACTCAATTTCAAAGAAATACATACATATGTGTGTGTGTCTGTATTATACCCATTTTCTCATTTAATTTGATAGTTTCATCCCCTTAGTTTGCTACTAAAACTGATTCTTCTCTCCATTTCCTCACTAGAAACTGAAATAAAATAAATAGAGAAAAAGAGAAGTCAAATAGCTAATAAGTGAGTTAGTCTTTACTTCATCCATACAGGGATGCCTGAACTAATGGAGAAAATAGTCCTTGAGACCAAATAGGGTGATTTTACAGATATATGTTTTGGTATTGGTTAAAAGAAACTCTCCTTCCATAACAAAGCTGCTTAACTGGCTAACTATTCCACAGCTTTTCTCAAGAAACTTCATTGACTGCCTCCTATCTCTAGGATAAAATAAAAAACTTTTGCTTAGTACTTAACTAGCTGTCAGGCTAGTTCTGTAGTTGTCATAGCAGCAGAATCATCTGATAACTGAACCACAGTTTTGTGTTTTTAAACCCATGTCTAAAATGGAAATGACTCCACTTATATCATTCAGCCTGCTTGGAAACTTCCAGAGTCAGGGACTAGACTACCCCCTCGAATTTTCTTATTCCATGTATTTTGTTTTTGTTTTTGTTTTTTTTGGAGGAAGATGGCAGGGCAGTTGGGATTAAGTGACTTAGCTGTCTGAGGCCGGATTTTAACTCAGGTCCTCCAGACTCCAGGTCTGGTGCTCTACTCATTGTGCAACCTAGCTGCCCTATCTTATTCCATTTTTTTTTTTGTAAGGTAAATGGGGTCATGTGATTTGCTTGGGGAGTCACATGGCTAGTAAGTATAGAGTGTCTGAAACTGGAGTTTAAGTCAGTTCTCCTTGACTCCAGGGTGTGTGCTTTATCCACTGCACCCACCTAACCGCCATCTTATACCATTTCTATTTAGTTCTAATTTTTAGAATGCTTTTATCCTTAGTTTGATATATGAGCTACCATCTTTTGTTCCAAGTCTTCCAAAGGGTATCTAAAAAAGTATCCAAAAAGAGGTATCCAAATAGAAAATGTATCCAAACAGAAAAAAATAATCCAAATAGAAAAACTCTTCACTTTCATCTATATGACAACTTGTCCCACATTTGAAAAAATGTGATTGTGTTTCTTTTAAGTCTTCCCATTTGATGTTTGTTAATAATTTTCATAAAATGTGCAACCAGGACTGAATACAATAGTCTAGCATCTGAATTGGGCAAAGAATTATCAACTGTCAAAGGCTATCAACTGCCTTTTTCTGGATTCTATAATTAAAATTAATTCTTTATAAGATCTCATTAATTTTGTTGCTGTAATGTTACATCATTGACTCATTCTGAACTTGGAGTTCTCCAACATCTTTTATGTCCTTCCTTTGAACTTTAATTGTTTTTGGCCACGTCTTCCATGTAAGAAATATGTATTATGTAATCATATTTTTTTGGCCTATTAAGATCTTTTGGATTTCCCCTTTGTAATAGAACATTTTATCTGGATCTCCCACCTTCATAACATAAAGTTTTATAATCATTTCTTTTCTTCATTTAAGCCATTAATAAAAAATTTCTAACCCAAAAGGGCCAAACACTTGGTTCAATAGATCTCTTCTGGAGAATTACCTCTACTATAACATCAGTTTAGTAAGCATGGATTCCATTCAGTCAACAAGCTCCGAATTCATTCAATTTTGTTTTTATCCAGCTCATATCTTTTCTACAAGGATATTATGAGAGACCCTGTCAAATGCCTTATTGTGGTCCAGCTATATTATATCTTGGAATTCCCCTTATCTACCAGTATAGTGACCCTGTCAAAAATGGAAATGAGTTTTGTCAAGTGTGACTTTTTCTTTATGAATCTGAAGTGACTCACAAACTTGCCCTGCAATAAAACACTCAACAATTGTTTTTCTTCTAATAATTTAACAGCCTGTATATGGAAGAATTCCTGTTCTTCCTTCTGAAAATCAAGATGCTGATCTATTATCTCTTTTGGCTTCTCCTCCATATCCCATTAACATTTTATCAATAATCATAAACAGTGTTATAACCACAAGTTCCTTCAGCACCAAAATATATAATTAATTAAGGCAAGTGGCTTAAATAAAAGTGAAATGTTAGTTGCCATTTTTCTTGAACATATCTTCTTTTATCTTGGGTTTATTTTATTCCATCCACACTTCTTATTTGTTCTGCTCTTGTTAGAATGATGTTGATTCTCCCAAATAGAAAGTACACAGAAACAAATAAGACCTGAATGGTACTACGTTCTCTTTTGATTTCTGTAACCATCTTCTGATTCATCTTCCTTATCTGTATTCTTCTTGGTTCTAACATAAGGGCAAAAGTCTTTTTTGTTTTTCTTAGTATTTATTACGTCAGCTAACTAACAAAACATATATTTTGTACCTACTACATCTCTGGCACTGTGTTGGCTACTGCGGACACAAAGACAAAAATTCAGCAGTTCCTGCTATCAAGTTTACATTGGGTTACTATTGGGTTATTGCATATGCCTCTCCTCAGACTTGCCATTCGTATTCCTGATACTGTTGTTAAAAACGGGTGCTAACAATTTGTATTTGCCCTTAGTTGTATATCTTCACATAACTTTTGAAGTCACATCTGTCACTTCAGTTGCTTTCTGCTTGTTTTTTGGTTGAAATTTTTGTGTGACTACCCAGTCAGAATCAGTTCCTCTTCAGTTTATTGTCCTTTTACAGTATCAGATGATGTAATCACCCCTATCTTTACCCAAAAAAAACTTCTGCCCATTGTGCCTGGTTACATCCCCTTCAGCCAGTTCAGCAAATCAGTGAAAAATATTGATTAAGTGACTACACTATGACAGGAACCATAGATTAATAGAAGAATAATTAACAGCTATCATGTTCCTTCTTTTTTTAGTTTCTTCAACGTATTCTCAAATGAATGAATTCTAACCTTTTTGTGCCATGGAAGCCTTTCATAGTTTGATGAAGTCTATGGAAACATGTAAAGGTATAACATAAAATGCAGCGGATTTTAGGAAACTGTGTCAAATTATATTTATTGAAATATGTTACATTATCAAATATTAATACATGTGCTTTTATATTAATTAAATAAGATCATTTCCCAGTTTTCTCGTGAATATTTTTTGACATGTAGTATTTTCATAGAATAGCAATAGTGGTGAGAGTAGATGACATTCCAAGGTATATGCAACAATTTTAGTCAATGGCTAAGTCACAGTCACGGCTAATGATAACACAAATTTGGGCCTACATTCATAATTGAAGGAAATGACAAATTAGGACACCAGGTTAAAAACTCTTGCTCTAGCTCATTATTGTCCTTTTGAAAATACAGTAGGCAAAACTGAACATGGGACTCCAGATTTTGTATGATTATGATAGAACACAATGAAAGTATCACTGTTCTTCTGGACTCCATTTTTATTCAACTCAAAATTTCATTGGCTTCTTCAACTGACATATCACATCATTCACACATATTTTTTTGTAAGCCACTGAAACATTTATGTATTTTTAGCTTTATATGATTTAACTAGGTTATGCTTCATCTAATACTCTGTAATTTCATAAAATGTTACAATTGGCCCTCAGTCTTTTTAGAGTCAACAGTATCAACACCAAAAATGGAAAATTCCATGGATGACCTCATCAACCTAAAATAGGATGTCTTCAGGAAATCAAGATAGTATTATTAATGGAGTATATAATGTTTAACCTAAAATGGCCCTAAACAACTTTACATTTAGCATTAAGTATGGTGTACTGGCTGTAGAGTCAGGAGTATCTGAGTTCAAATCTGACCCCAGATACTTAACATAAAACTAGCTGTGTGACCTTAGTCAATCACTTACCCCCAATTGCCCTACATTCTCCCCTTCAAAAAGAAAAAAAAATTAGCATTTAGTTACTATGCAATCTATTGGTTTATTTGTGATACTTCCTTATTTATGTCAATAGGTAACGGTATGTTAGAGGAAAGGTGGGAAGTTGGGTTAGAAAAGACAAAATCCTACTGTAGATATCTGAAAGACCTACTTATTTTTGATTATCTACATTACCAAAAGAAAAACACCATGTTTTTGAAAAATGTTTATTTGTATTACAGAAAAACATGCTATCATTCTTTCATCAATTTAATAACCATATGCTAAATACTTACTTTATCCACTGAGCTAATTCTGGGGAAAGTTTAAAAATGATTAATATATGGTCTCTGTGTTTACATATCTCAGGAGGAGCATCTCATTTTTGCTGTGAAAAATATACATGGCTCCATTTTATTCCTTTCCGATTCCTTATGAGACCATGGAGAGTCCCATAGTATGGGAAAATTGTTGGCCACTAGATTAAAAAAAAAGTTATTTTCTCAACAATAGTAAAGTAACCTCAAAATAGCTGAAAAAATAATAATTATCTCAATTGGGAATCTGTAGCTGGAAGTGCTATAAAACTTAAATTTTTTATTAAAAGCAAATATACATGCATATATATATATCTACATATGTCTATATATGTATATATATAACATAAAATAATGCCTCATGAGAATGTGTGTGTGTATCAGAGGTCACTTTATTTGCAATTGATATACAAGTAATAATTACTCTCACTATAAACCTGAATAATATGTCTGCTCTCTATGCTAAAGATTTTACATCTTTAAAATAAAATGTATTACACAATTATGTAGGAAAATAACTGTATTTTCTTTCTTCTGCATTTTATTGGATTCTGTGAACCTGTCACCATGAATATCTCCTCTAATCTTGTAGATATATATAAGGAATTCAACATACTAGGTCATATTCATGTGGGTATGAATGCAGTGTGGCAAGGGAAGAAGAGAGGTTGAGCCATTGAGATAACTCATAATTTACAAAAGGCAAGTAGTATACTTTTTATCTCCCTTTCCATAATCAAACAAGAAGTTGATGGCTTGGCAAATTGGCAAAGTTGTAGCCATAGCACCCTTCCAATTTAGGTATGGATTTTGCTATATTCCATTCACTGAGTCAGTAGGAACAAGCTGCTTTTGGGGAAAGACTTGATCAACAGATTGCTCCAGCAGCTGTGAATTCTGCATGGCCATCAGGTTTCTCTGACACCTTTGCTTTACCCAGACCTTGGGCCTTGAATATTATTTGTCAGTAATCCTTTTTGCCGGTAATGGTACCACCTGCACTGTGGTCATCAGGGCCTTCCCCTATTGAATCAGAACACTTTATGTGCTATTAATTAGTCTTTATGCTTACCAGAATATCAAACATGCTAACACCATGATTATTATGTGGGATGGAAGTTGGATACCCATGTGTATTGGTAATGGAATTTGGAACTGCCCCTGTATTTGCCTGGTTTTTGGGTTGAGTGTTAAAACCCAGAGTTTGTGAATCCCACTTGTGGGATGGACTTGTTGACGTGAAGAGAGGGGGCTGAACTGGGAGGAGCCGTGAATTGGGAGAGAGGCCCAAGCCTAGAGAAGGCCAGAAGGATTTTGGGAGAGCAGTATCCAGTATCCTGGAGCCTGAGTTGCTGAGAGAAAGACTGCTGAGAGCCCATTGGAACTGCCAGCTGGTACTGCCACCTGGAACTGCCAAGGACTGAGGAGGCATGGTTGTGATGCTGGTATTTTGTCTGTCTGTTTTGATGTTGTTTTGCCAGATTCACTGGATGGTGAAGAACAGTGCTGCTGTTGTAGAGGTCCTGGAACCTGGCTGTTGGTTCAGAAGCCCCGAAGGAGGATTTTCTTGTGGTACCTGCACAGAAATCCAGGAAGAGGGCCTTGCTGATGTTTTCAGGGATTCTGGGACTGTTCTACAGGCAGAGAGTGACTTGATGAGGACACTGGCTGTGGCTTTGTTGAGACTTGTCTCCCCAGGAACTGAGATTGCTGAGGGCTTGCCTGGAGTGAAAATGAAAGAAGGACATTTCCTTGAGTATTCAATGCTGAGTTTAACCTTGTAACTTACGGGTGGATGGCCTTTTTTGCTCTCCTGCCCCTTTTGAGATTCAGGGATGGGAAGCCTTTGAGTGACTGACCAAATGAATGTACTTTATTTATGGTTGGAGACTAATCTCCATTTGAGAAGAGACTTTTGACTGACTAAATGAATATACTGTCTAGGGGTGGAGTAGCACCTGTATTGAATTGAGAACTTGCTTGCTAAAGGAACTAGTTACACTGTATTTTGACTTTCTCTGTTCTGTGAATGTTTGCGGAATAAATGGGGTTTACTATGCTGGTAATCTGAACTTTGGAAGTTGCCTTTGCTTGGCATTACACCATGTCTTGCAGCCTTCTCAGAAGGTGAGCCAACGAGAACAGAGTTCCATTGTGAAGTGGTAATGATACACCAAAACATTTTTTCTCTTGCAACTCTCCATGCCTGGAACAGTCTCCCTCTTCTGCTTCACCTACTGACCCCCTTAACTTCCTTCAAGTCCCAACTAAAGTCCCATCTTCTACAGGAAGCCTTTCCCAATTCCTCTTAATTCCAATGCCTTCCCTCTATGAATAATTTCATATTTATCTTGCATATAGCTCATTTGTACATATTTGTTTACTTGTTGTCTCCCTTAGATTGTGAGCTCCTTGATGGCAGGACCTGACTTTTGCTTCTTTTTGTATTCCCAGTACTTTGTACGGTGCCTCGCCCCTTGTAGGCACTTAAGTGTTTATTGATTACTCTTTGTTCAGCATCAGTAAACTGAGTAGGCTTCATGGGGAACTAATAGTTTGATCCTACAGTCAATATCCTATGATCACTGTTCTTTTCTTTATCTTTTTCTATTCCTCTCTCACCTTCCCTCCTTAGGAGGGCCTCATATTTAATTCCTGAGGCAAACTTCTGAGGAGAAGTTTAAAACCAGTGCACAATTGTTCACTCTATAATCCTCATTAAGCCTCAGGCCTAAAGACTCAGTCCTTATCAGAAGTGATGATCTCAACAAGCCAATAAAAGGCAGATTCACAATTGTTCAGTGTGAAATTTTAGATACTGAAATAACTTTGCTGTGAGACAGTTGCAAATTTTTTTTGGTGGTAAGGGATCAGAACAGTGATTTTGAGGTCAGTGAATTGTGAGAAAAAATGTTTTGGCAAGCCATAAGTATGTGCATCTAACATCTTTCTCAGCATCCATGTAAACATGCCCTAATCAGAACCACTAGGGACACATTGCTAGGATCCAAAGATATTCTTCTACAGATTGCTATAGATAGGCCTTGGTATAAAAGAGGAGAAAAATGGATATTTACAATTTCACAGGAGAAAAAAAAACTAATGCTAACCACTTTATTCAATATGCTCTTTCATTAAATATCTACTATGCCTTCTGCCTGCCTGGTAAAACTAAGAGCATGGGGGTAAGGAGGTTTCCATAAACAAAGGTGGTGAATTGTGCTGACCCAGGGGGTAATCTATTGTTCCTGGAGGACCCTTTGTAAAGAAGCACCTTGGGCTCAGTTTGTTGGCATACTCCATTACCTCACTGCTGAGCACCTTAAAGATCAGTTCAATTTGTGACTTTGCATCTGCAGGACCTGGTACCATAGTGCCTTGGCATAAAGATGCTTATTTAAGTTTGTTTCCTTTAAAGGAAAGGCACTTTAGAAAGAAGAAAGAGCAACAGTGATCCCTAGCCCCCAGAACCTGCTGGACCCTCTGAACTTAGAGCCATGGAATATTAGTGGCCCAAAGGATTTTAGATCTTCTCCAGTCTTAAACTCACAAGAATATGGGCTTTTTAGGAATGAAAAGTCCAATCAACACTTGAATTTTACAGAAAATGTAACTGTGGCCCAGAGAAAGGAAATCAACCAAAATGACTAAAGACTTCTTGATGAGGAAAACCTCACAAGAAATGGAGGTTTGTATCTTCCAAGTTTTTATATTGGTTGCCTAGATATTGCAAGGTTAAGTGAGTCAAGTTTGAAGAGTTTGAACCCAGATATTCCTGAATCCAAGTTTGAAGAGTTTGAACCCAGATATTCCTGAATCCAAGATCAACTCTGTTCATTACACAGTGCTGTCTTTTAGATTCAGAGGGATGGATAGAATGGTGGAAAGATGTCTTCTGTTGGAATGCAATACTCTTGCTGCTGAGGCTTATCACTTGAATTTTCCCAGAGCCATGATTTCTCTCTTTAGTCTCTTGTTGAAGCCTTGGAATTCACACTTTATAGAACATGTTTTTTTAAGATGTCAGGCATTTTTTGGTACAATGTCTATCATGTAACCTTTCTCAATAATTTTTCATTTTTGTTACAGCGTTTGACCCAGAGTTTTCACTGGAGAATAAAGTGAAGGTTGTGGTTTAAAATCTAAAATTTCTTGAGGGAAGGAGGATTCCTGTTGGCTGGGTTGTGGAGTCAAGGGAACTGTAAGGAAACGGAAGAGCCTAATTGCTCTTGTTAATTGGGTCAAAGTACAGAGACTGACTCATTGATTCTAGTTTGTAGCCACAAGATTGCTTTTTATGAGCCCCTAGAGAAATCTGAAAAGGAAGCTATAAGGCAGTGGTTCTCAACCTTCTTAATGCTGCGTCCCTTTAATACTCATATGTGGGCGTATCTGCATGTGGGCAGATTGCCTGGAGACAGATGGAGAAGCAGTGTCTCCGTTCCTAAGACCATCAGAAATATGTGTTTTCTGATGGTCTTATGCAACACCTGTGACCCCTCTGAAAGGGTCATTTGACCCCCAAAGTGGTCACAACCCACATGTTGAGAACCGCTGCTATAAGGAGTCAGGAAGATTATAGGTATCTGAATAAAAAACAAAAGTTGATATAACCTGGCTCTGGTCTTTTTGCTATCTGGTTGAAAATTCAGAATCTAGATTGCTTCACCAGAAGCATTTGACCCATTTAGGGAGAATAGGCCATGGGACTAAAATGTCCACTGTTCAGGAAATTGTTGCTTTCATTCAAAATTGGGGGAAAAGAAGGAATAAGGAATGAGAGTGTTACTTCACCATGGATATACCTTGGCCCATTCCATATTGAACTCTGAGTGAGTTTAATTTGACAATAGGTTTGGGGATTTTTAATGAGAAAAATACTAAATATTTAAACTGATAACATTACATTTCTTCCTGCTCATTAAATCTCAGATGTGATAGAAGGTTACCTTTCTACCATAAACTAATCTGATCTCTGATCCTGGGTTTTGTTAAAACTATGTACAACAGAGTCTTATTCTAATAACATTTATATAAGACTTCAAAGTTTGCAAAACACTAAAAGTATTTCATTTGATTCCCATACCCACCCTGGGAGGATGCTTCTGTCATTATCATCTCAATTTTGTAGATGAGGAAACTGAGACAGGAGTCATGATTTTTGGTGGCAACATAGCTAATGTCTGAAGCAGGATTTGAATTTAGGTTTTCTAGACTCCAATTCCAGGGTTCTAGCTACTGGCCATGTAGTGGCTACACTGAATCAGTTAGAGCAGGTCTTCTTGACTTAGAGGTCAGGGATTTCATGAATGTGTACAGGGTTGGGGGCTGGGTGTAGGGGTCAGTGTGAGTCTAAAAACACCTTTGGTGCTGATGGTCACAGCCCAGTTGCTAAAGCTAACGGATCGTCGTGAAAGACCACTTGCCTGATGAGCGGCTGCTGAGATTGGCTTGCTTGGCCTGTCCTCCCATTGGTCCATCCCTCTAGCACATGTGGATATCATGCTTTAATCAAGTACCTGTAGGGTATATAAGGAGGAGGCTATAATACAGTAAAGGACAGATGCTGTATACTTCTCTCTCACCTCTGGTCTCTTCAATCCCTCCTGAGAATACAGCCTAAGGCTGGCCCTTAGGCTACAGAGTTAAGAAGCAGCCATTTCAGATGGGAGAATCTTTTTTAATATGATTTATTTTTGTAATCCTATATATTTTATTTTATGCATTTAAGATATTATTCTGAGAAGTAGTCTACAGGTTTCATTGTTGTGCAGAGAATAAGAGCAAGATGAGACCTGGGTTCAAGGTAAATTTAGGTGTGGATTTATTAATTAAGCATGCAGCTACCCTGGAGTATAAATTCAAATTGAGGGCCTCAGTTGAATGTATGACCATTGCTTAAAAAGGCTAAAACCACAAAAACCACAAAAACCACAATCAGGGAGGGGAGCTAGCAGAAGCAATGACATACAGAAGCCAAGAACAGCCATTGGTTAGATCTATAGCTCATGGCTAATTTGGGAATATAGTGCAAGGGTACAAGGACACAACTTTCCTGTGACATGGGGGTCCCTCCCAGAACAGGTTGGAGGATGCAGGGTGGCAGTTTCATTGGTTAATGGGGGAGTGGGGAACAGTAATCTCCCAGAATAGACCAGGGTCATGTTCTGGGTGAAGGGTGTAGGGACCCTGCTTGGTCAGCAGAACAGGACGGGGTGGTCTCTACATAAGACACACCACAACCCCAGGCTGATCCTTGTACACTATGCTGATTCAGGGAGAATATACAGAATGCTGATTTGAGGAAGGAGGGGGTTAGGTGACTACACCTTGGGCAATATCCAGGACCAAGTCTTAAGCTGTTTCAAGCTATTACACGTGTAAGATAGATACAAATACAAAAAAAATATAAAAGGGCTTAATGGTAGGCCACAAATCAGGTAGCATATAGTGGCCTGGGATTTGGGTTTGGGTCCAACATCATCAGATTGCCAAAGGGATCCAGGACACAAAAGTTACTGATAGGATGTCTAATCTGATTTCTTTAGTACAGAGATCCCTTCTATCAACTAGCAGCAGGTGCCTGGGCCATCGCCTGTTATCTTGGCTTATGTCTTGCCATTGTACTCTGATGGGTCTAGAGGAGAGAATGAGACTGATAACTTTGCACAGCTCTGCCTCACTTAAATCCAGTTCACTTCCATGTCAAACTATCAGCCTCCTGATGTCATTGGTCTTCTTTGAGAAGGAAGGATGCACAACAAATAGCAGTACATGAAGTTAATGAGCTAGATAAGTATTAACCCAATAGAAAAAAACTTAGACTGGGAAGGGGGGCATTTTCCATATCTGTCCCTCCTCTCTACTTTCACAGACAATGCACACAAATCTTACTCCATAAATAGCTAATTGTTTATATACGTTATTTTGGGTGGACTATTTTAAACAATTGGGCAGCCTGCTTGCATAACTATTATTATCATTATTATTTTAATTGGTAAATACCTAAGGAGGTGGAACATAGTGTAGTCAATGGCACAGATGAAGTCCAAAGTCAGTTTGATTTGAAGCCACTGCCTGGAAGCCAGTAGTGGTATAAATTAGGCAACAAGAATTTAAATTGCCTGGGGCTCTCAAATATGTCCTGAGAAGTTTCTTCTCAGATAAGCAGTCCAGGTCACTGCAACTTCACTTTTTAGTATTTCCTCCATTAGTATTTAGTATTTCCTTCAGTATTCATCAAGACAGTGCAGAAAATGGAGGAGGGAGATAGGGTAGAATACAAAAATGTGTAAATATCTTGGCTAACCCTGCATCTTACTGAGCAATAAATAGCAGAACAGTGCTACTGGGGACATAACAATGGATTTAGAATGAGAACCTGCATTCAAATCCCAGATTTGTTCTTTAAAACCTTTTGGATATTGGATTGGAACTCGAGACAAGAGGAGGCAAACCACCATACCTACTCCTGAAAATCCCTGAAGTTTGTACACAACCAAATAACGAAGATAATCCAATAAGAAAACCAGTTACTATGTGACCCAGTAGATAGATTTCTGGGCCAAAAGTCAGGAAGACTCATCTTCCAGAGTTCAACTATTGCCTCAGACACTTATTAACTGGGTGATACAGGTTAAGGCATTTAAACTTATTTGCCTCAATTTCCTCATCTGCATAATGAGCTAGAGAAAGAAATGGCTAGCACCTCCAGTTATCTTTGGTCAAAAAAACCCAAATGGGGTCACAAAGAGTAGGACATGATTTCTGAAAAAATAATAAATGTATTTATTTTTAGTTTTCAATATTTACTTGTAAGAATTTGAGTTCTAAATTTTCCCCTTCCTTTCCCTCCCCCCTCCAGAAGATGACATGCATGTTGATATGTATGATATATGCATAACCATGTTAAACATATTTTCACATTATTCATGTTATGAAAAAAGAATCAGAACAAAAGAGAGAAGCCAAGAGAAGTAAAAAACAACATCAATAACAAAAAAGAAAGTGAAAATCATATGTTTTGATCTGCATTCAGACTCTGA
>CM053583.1:106887146-106911752 GCA_028627135.1 Pseudochirops cupreus
CACTTCCCTTATTTCTCTTCCCAATTTTTCTTCCACTTCCCTTATTTGGTTTTGAAAATCTTTCTTCAGCTCATCTCTAGCTTTAAGGCATTCTTCATGTTTATTGGAGGCCCCTGGTGGGGGTGCTCTGGCTGCGCTCTCCTCCTCCCTCTCTCTCCCATGATCTTTCTTTTCCCCAAAGAAGGAATCAAGGGTTTGGAAGCTATTCTTACTTTGCTTCTTATGCTTATTCTTACTCATGGTTCTTCAGACCGTGATTTTTTTTTAAATCTCTGTGGGGCTCTGCTTCCAGAAGGGAAAGCTCTGTCCCAAATCACTGGGGTCCTCCCGGCTGCCGTAGCTCTTAGGGAGAGGCTGGGAACTCTTCCTATATACTTCCGGCTGAACAGATAGTGAGGACTTCAAGACCGAGGCCCAAGACGGCAATCCGTCCAGGCTCCTCAACGCAAGAGCCCTGGCCCAGAACAGTCGCTCAGTCCCCCTGCTGCCTGCAGGCTGGGGCGCAAAGCTGCAAAGCTGAGGGGGGTGCAAAACCTCTGCCTTTCACTTTTCCGCTCTTGAGGCCTTCAGGCCAGACTGCTTATGTCCCCCTTTCACAATTCCCATTCACAGCTGCCGCTAATCCGCTCACCTGAAGCTTGTCAGCTCCTCCCCTCCTGCTGTCCAGCCGCCGCCCCCGGGGCACAGCCGCGGCTTCAGGCCAGGCTGGTTTGGGTTTGCAGTGCTGATATGGTTCCTCGTAGCCGAGCTGACTTTAGTGGGAAGTATCTTTGTGTGCGTTTTGGAGTTCTAGGATTGGTTTAGAGTCCTATTTTATGGGTATTTTTGGGTGGCTATGTGAGAGCTGCGATGTGTTGCTGATGCTACACCGCCATCTTGGCTCCGCCCCCTGTAACAACTTCTGTATTTCAATTACATTTGCCAAACATTTATTAAAGGCCTGCTGGGTAGAGAGCATTGTATTAAGTTCAAGGAGAGAAACAAGTCTGTCCCAATGCTTCTGCTTAGATTTTATGTATGCACCCCTAAGAATTTAGGAAATTATTCAAAGAGAAATAATCCAGAAGCTAGATGTGTGTCAACCAGACCTAATATTTCCAGTATCTTTCCAAAGATAGAGGTAATATTTAACTGGGCTTGCCCCATGTGTCCAAGAACAAGCAGGTGGACAAAGGAAACATTCTGTGTGTTCAGTCTCTTTCCAGCACCTACTCATATGAATTTCCATCAAAGAAAGTAAAAGAGACAGAGTGACAGTGAACAACATGGAGATGTGTGGACTTTATGGTCAGTGCTTCCAAAAGTAACCAAGGTCTGGGAGGTGTAACAAATTCTAAAATGTCTGCAAGCAGCTAAGCTGTAAGAAATGCTAACTTTCCCTCTTAATTCCCATCGTCCTTTCCCTATCCATACATTTCAGACAAGGAATGAACACCTGTATTCCCTTTCTTTTTCTCTGAGCTGTGGGTTTGTGCAGTTTGCATCTCCCACTTTCACCCACATAGCTAAGAACAATGTTGGAGGAATAATAGGAAGAAATAGTGATGACTATCCCTGAAATGTATAATTTGTTCTAGTTTCCATTCTATTTTATTCTGTATTCAATATATTTTAATCTCTCAGTCAGCACAAAAGATTCCCCAAAAGCTTCATTATCTCCCATTTAGTAAAGGAAAAAGAATGAGATATTTTCAGGTTTTTAAATGTCAGATCTGCTACCAATTTGAGATAGCGTGTTTCAGTCTTTAAGGTCACTTCCAAATACTGAAGCTTGCAGGGAATCTCTCATGCGTGTTGCAGAGAGTAACTGAAGAGCCCTGGCCCAGGGTGTCATGTTTTGGCTAATTCAGATATTACACTTGGTGAACTCAAAACCTTTGGCTGGAAAATTATTCTTGTGATATGTTGTCTTCCTGTTTATTGAAGAAGGTATCACTGAGACAAAAATGTGTCACACAAGATTTAGCTCATTGAATTTACATTCACAATTAGGGAAAAGTCATTCACATTTACAAATAAAAGAAGGATGTATGATTTTTTCTTCATGGTCAAATCCTGGTAAAGAATTAGGAAATAGGTCCTACTGAGTTAGGTAAGGGTCATAAAGGTTAATTAATTTACTCAGGATTGAACAATAAAATCCTTAAGTGAAATTTTAAACTTAGCTGTTCCTGACTCCAAACTGAGATGTCTTTCTATTCTGCTATCCATTTATACAACATGTATGTAAATAATCAAGACTCACAATGATATATGATGAATACATTAATAGAATGCAAAGACAAAAAGTTCTATGTCATATGTGAAGAGGTAAGTTCTGTATTAGAGACACTATGAAGTAGCAGGATGAGTGGGGAACTTTTAGTAAAAAAACCCTGGATTTTTATACATGGCCACAGTGAGCTTCCTCAGTTCCCTTATCTGTAAAATGTAGATAATAATACTTATAGTAACAACCTCAAAGGATTATTCATCAGAAAGTACTTTGTAAAAGCATACTAGACAAATATTAATTATTTTCAGTAACATGGGAGATCAAAGAGGCCTTATCAGAAAGGTAGAATTTCAATTAGGTTTTATAGGATGAAGAGGTATTCAGTAGTTAAGAGGGAAATGGAAGGCATTGTAGGTTTATTGTAATATATGCAAAGGCACAAAGGTGAACAAATGTAGGTAATATTCCAGTGACAAAAGCTAATACAGGAGTGTACAAAGTATATAGAAGAGAAAAAAAATAGGAAGTAATTTTGGAATGATTGCATTGTGTCAGTTTTACTTGAATGTCAGGCAATTGTATGTATATGAATATATGTTTGTGTACATGTATCTATGCTAATTCTTCTAGGGGAACCAAAAGTGTAAAAGTGGAAAAATATCAGGACATTGATTATATGTTTATACAGAAGGGAGGATATATCCACAAATCCAAAACATATAAGGGCTACAGTTCTGGTCATGATTAAAAAACCTGCTCAGTGTCTTTTATGTAAAATTTAACACCAGAATGCAACTAGGTTCATGGAGACAATAATATTGCCTGGTAATGTCTGAGCTCTACAAATGGCATAGGGATTGAAAGAGGGAGGCAACTATTTTGTCCCTGTATCCAAAAGGTGCGTCTTCCCATAAGTAAAAGGTAGAATTCATATAAACAACACATGCTGACACTACAATTATCAATTGTTTAAATGACTCAATAAAAATGTAGCCTCCTAATTTATCTTCTCATCTC
Source organism: Pseudochirops cupreus (assembly GCA_028627135.1). NCBI lineage: Eukaryota > Metazoa > Chordata > Mammalia > Diprotodontia > Pseudocheiridae > Pseudochirops > Pseudochirops cupreus. Next base: position 106,890,379 of record CM053583.1, read on the forward strand.
TATGCCTAACAGATTCCAATCTATGCTTTGTAACAAAACTAATTTTTGTTCTGTATGAATATGCTGAAATGAATCCCAGGCTTAAAAATCTTTGGTGGCCCTCTATTACCTGACATTCAAGGCAAACTGACTCAACCCAACCATTCCAAAGTTACCTCCTCTTGTTCATTCCTTCAGGCTTGTCTCACTAATTGTTACATCATGGACCATAGTATTCTGCGATTTTCTTGGGAAGGATATTGGAGGGGTTCGCTGTTTTCTTTTTCAATAGATTAAAGCAAACAGAGGTTAAGTAACTTACCCAGGGACACATAGTTATTAAGTGCCTGAGGCTGGTTTAGAATTCAGATCTTCCTGACTCCAGACCAAGAACTCTATCCACTTAACCATATAGCTGCATATATACATATATACCTACATACATATGTTGTATGTCTCATTTGGCATTGTTTTGTCCCATTCTCTATAGGGTAGAATCAAATGCAAAATATGAAATAAATCTTCAACATTTAAAGTGTAATTGTGGTAATTATGTAAAGTGTAATTATATAATTGTGGTACAAGGAAAAGAGCATTGTATTTCATCTCAGAGGACCTGGGTACACATTCCAGTCTTACCACTTAATGTTTATTAAAACTTGGTATTTCTTACCAGCTGCACTCCATATTTCTCCAGTTTGCACCAGATTCTCTAAGTACCTCCATTCACAGAAGGCTTAGAGGCCATGTCTTCATTTCTCTCTAGACTATGCCTTGGACTATTCTATCCTTTCTCTGTGAGATACTTTTTCCCCACTACCTATAAGATTCCTTTTTTTTTGTATTGTCTAATCTCAGTAGAACATAAACTCCTTAAAGGCAAGGCTCCTCTTTATTTTTTTCTGCTTGATTTGTATTCCAAACCTTAGCACTGTCCCTCATATCTAGTAAGTACTTACTAAATGTTTGTTGACTCTATGTTGACTGACTAAATGTCTTAATCTCTGTAGTCTTCTGTTTCATTATCTATAAAACTAAGGATTTGTACAACATCTTTCAATCTAAGTTCCTACTACTTAGGATGACAATAGAGGCTAGGCTTCTTATTTCATACAGAACTTACAGATTAGGAAACTCTCTTTATCCACAATGTCTGCACTTCTTTATAATTTATAGTCTCAGAGAATTGCTAGACCCTTGAATTAATTAATTAATTAATTAGCCCCATTAATGGGATAACAGCAGCGATTGTTGTTGTTTGTCCTTTGTTCTTTAAGAGGACCAATGACATCAGGAAGGAGAAAGCATGACTTGCAAGTGAATTGAATTCAAATGAGGCAGGGCTGTACAGAGTCACCATTCTCACTCCGGTCTTCCAAAGCCATCTGAGTCCAGTGGCAAGATATGGATCAGGACAATTGGAGATGGCTATTTAAAAAAAAAAAAATCAGTCTGGGAAGGGAAGACCATCAGGGTAACTGGCTAAAACAGAAGCAATTTCAATTTACACTCACTCTGGGACATCAAAACACATACAACAGTGAGGAAAGAGATTGAAAAGATGACAGAAGATGACAATCCCTTGGAGTGAATTATGAAAGGACACCAATGGGAAAAGTGGAAGCTATTCATAAAGTAAGTTAGAATTACTAAGAATCAATCAAAATATATAAATCTTAAAGATATTTTTTATGCATTTTACTTTTAGTGAAGCTTAAATTTCTACAGAAACAGACCAACAAAAAAACTTCTCTCACTTTCCAATGTGATACCTAAAGGAATGGTATAACAAAATTTTCAGTTTCTTTTAAAATTTATAAGCTAGCTTGCAAAAAGTCATTAAATAGACCCACTATGACTCCATTATTTACAGTGGGCTGACTTTGAGGTATAAAAAGTTTAAGTGACTTCAGAAAGGTCATATTTCTTGAGACATAGCCAAGAGCTTCAATCTTAAAGAACAACATTGCAAATAGAAAGGAAAACACTCATCTTATGTAAAGCAAAAACTTATTGAGTCATGATTACTTTGTCTACAATAAATAAAAAAGTGTAGAGTATTATATGCCAAAAAGAAAGGGAGTTTGATGTGTGTTTCCAAATAACATCCTACATAATTTCATTCAAGTTTTTCAGCTCATTCTCTAAGTATACCATCATATCATCTACAAAAAGCAATAGATTTGTCTCATTATTGCCTATTTTAATTCCTTAAATTTCTTTTCCTTTTCTTATTTATAAAGCTAAAATTTCTAGCAGTATATTGAATAATGGTGACAATGGCCATCCCCCTAATATTATTGGAACGGCTTCTGTCTTACCCCCTTACAGATAATGCTTTCTGTGGTTTTAGATACATACTGCTTATCATTTTAAAGAAAGCTGCCTTTATTCCTATGTTCTCTATCATTTTTAAAAGGAATGGCTGATCTATTTTGTCAAAGGATTTTTCTACATCTATTGAGATATTCATATGATTTCTATTAGTTTTGTTGTTGATATGGTCAATTATGCTAATAGTTTTCCTAATATTGAACCAGTCTTGCATTTCTTGTATAAATCACAACTGGTCATAGTGTATTATCATCCTGATAAGGTGCTGTAATGTCTTCAGAATTTTAAAAATTTTTGCATTAATATTCATTAGAAAAATTGGTCTATAATTTTCTTCTTCTGTTTTAGCTCTTCCTGGTTTAGGAATTAGCACCATATTTGTGTCACAAAAGGAATTTTGTAGGACTTCTTCTTCACTTATTTTTCCAAAGAGTTTCAATAGCATCATCTTTAAATGTGTGGCAGAATTCTCTTGCAAATCAATCTGGTTCTGGAGAATGTTTTCTTAGGAAGTTCAGTTATGGTTTATTCAATTTCTTTTCTAAAATGGGCTTAAGTATTTTATTTCCTCTTCTGTTAATCTGGGCAATCTATATTTTTGTAAATATTCATCCATTTCGGTTAGATTGTCAGATTTATTGACATACAGTTGGGCAAAACAGCTCCTAATGACTGCTTCAATTTCCTCTTCCTTGGTGTTGAATTCACCCTTTTCATTTTTGATAATGGTATTTTGGTTCTCTTTCTTTTTTTTTTTTTTATCAAATTAACCAAAGATTTATCTATTTTATTTTATTTTTCACAAAACCAGCTCTCAATTTTATTTATTTATTCGATAATTTTCTTACTTTCTATTTTATTAATCTTATCATTCATTTTCAGAATTTCTAATTTGACATTTAATTGGGGATCACCCACTGCATTAGGGTGGCCTGGCCTACTCATACCTTTTGTGTTCTGGGTTTCAGGACTGGCAGTTTGCCTGCTGTGCTAGGGCTGCATACCTCACAGCTGGCCTGCTGTGCCATTGGCCTGCTGAGCTCAGACCATGGGACCTTAGTTGCTAATCTGTGATGTGATCAAGAGCCTCTCACTGACTTGCCTGGACACCACCTACACTGGGCTGTGCTTTCCTTTTATCCAAAATGAGAGACCCTTCCTGGAGTCTTTCTAAGTTGTCCTGGGATGAAAAAAATTGTTTCGCTCCATCTTTTTGTGGATTCTATCCCTTCACAATTCTTTTAAAGACTTGATTTAGCATTGCTTCCCAAGGAAACTAGGGAGAGATCAGGTAACTTCCTGGCTTGTTTCCACCATTTTGGTTCTGCTTCCCACCCCTACCCCCATCATTTTTTAAAGTGAACTTTCAGCAGAGGGTGTCAATCTAGGTCATTCATCCTCAAAATCCTAATAAACTATTACATAATAGGTCCCCTGGTTTCCTTTACATCTCAGCTAAAATATCACTCTCTTCAAGGAACCTTTCTTGGTCTTCCCTAACATTATGTCTTCCCCTTCAAAATGCTATCTAAATTATCTTGGTTTAAGTTGCTTACATGCTGTATCTGCCATTAGTTTGTGAGCTTCTTGAATACAGAAAGAGTTTCTGCCTGTCTTTGTATCCCCAGTGCATGGCACATTATCTGACACATAGTAGGTGCTTAATAAATGCTTGTTAACTTTACTTAAGTTCACTTCCTGACTCATCTTTGAGAATCCTTAATTTTCTCTAAAGCACAACTCAGACGCCACCTCTAAAGATGATGTTTCTTGATTTTACACTCTCCTAATCCCTCTACAATTATTAGCACTCTCCTCTCTTAAAATTATTTTGCATTATTTTGTTTAGATTTTTTACTTACTCCTTGAAATGCCAGATCATTTAATAGAACATAAGTTACTTGAGGACAAGGATTGCTTTATTTTCCCCTTATACATAGTCCTAAACAGCCATTGGAATTTGGTAGGTATGTAGTAAGTGTTTTTAAATTTAATCTTACACCTGTCAAATTGGAGAGGAAAAAAGTTTTATGATGAAGGTTTAAAAAAATGTTTAGAGGGACGCTGAAGGGAAATTACACACATACACAAACACACACATATGCAAACATATGCACACAAATACACATGTATATGATTTATGTGTAAGTATTATGTATATGTGTGTGTGTGTGTGTGTGTGTGTGTGTATTCTCATCTGGTGAAGAAGTATATTTGTCCAATTATACTGGAAGATAACTTTGCATTGTGTGAAAACTTCACATTTTTTGTAGTAGAAATGCTACTACTGGAATCATACCACTAATAGGTGACACAGACAAAAAAAGGTAGTTTACTAATAAATCAAAACATTACTAGAAGTATTCATTGAAAAATTTACAGAAAAAAATAAGGAAGCATGATGCCCCCACCAATGTAGGAGTGCTGGGATAAAAAAAAAATACAGTAAAAGCAATAACTTAAACTATGTAAATAGAAAGATGTTAAAAAGACAAAAAAAATAGACCAAATAAAACTCTGCTCCCACATTACTAAACTTATTATCACATTATTTCTATCAATAAATGATAGCTACAAAGATGGAAGTAATGTGTGCTGTCATGAGAGTAAGATTAATTATTTTCTTAAATTTTTAATGACATAGAGGAATTTTCTGATGTGTTGAAATAAAAGAATTTTCAATGGGTAAGTGACAGAGAGGAAAGAGCTAAAGATTTTTGCAAGATGAAATCTGGGTGACTTGGAGGATGGTGATGACCAACAAGAGATGTGGATGTTGAGAAGAAAAGTAGTTTTGTGCACCAATTAATCAAGAAGCGTTTTAAGTGCCTACTCTTTCGCAGGAACTACATTAGGCACTGAGACAGCAAGCCAAAACTGTGGGGCACCTAGGTGGCCAGTGAACAGAGCACTGGCTTTGGAGTCAGGAAGACCTGAGTTCAAATCAGGCCTCAGACACTTAAGACAAAACTAGCCCTGTGACCTTGGACAAGTCACTTAAACCCACCTGCCCTACCTTCCCCCTCCAAAAAAAAAAAAAAAGGAAACAGCGTCTGCTCTTAAGGAACATTCCATTACATTGGGCAAACAATGTATGCATTACAAAGTTTGAATTTACATCCAGGAATATAATAGTACAAGATCACAATGCAAGATAGAAGGAACCTCAAAAGTCATCTAGTACAATATCCCCATTTTATATGTGAGGGAACTAAGATTCAATTCAATTCAGTAAACATTTATTATGGGCCTACCAGGCAGAGTGCTTTGCACTGGAGGTTATAAATGACAAAAAGAGAGGGTCCATGCCATGGAGGATCTTAAAATATTATGGAAGTAGGACCATATAAAGGAAGATAATGTACAAAAGGGAAGTGTAAATGGGTGGGAATGAGACCGGGGTACCTGGCACAAGGACATTATTCCCTACGGTATAAATCAAGCAAAGAAGTTGATGGGAAATGAAGTTACTAGGGAGATTGTGAGCCCTCTGTCAAAGAAAGCTTTGAGAAGTGTTTAGTGCTCCACCTTCCAGTCCTCCAATTAGAGAAGAGGGGCCACTGAGGGTGAGTTGTTAAAGAATAAAAGAGCAACACCTGCATCATTCTTAGTGTTGCTGACATTTCAAGTGATCCCCTTATCCTAGAAGGTAGGATGTTCCTACATCATTTATTTTGATTTTCTAACTCTTTGGAGGTTTATTCGAATAGTCTGACAAATTGTCATCTTTAGGAGAAACTTACTCAAACTAGAACTTCACTATACCATCTTCCAGTGTGAAACTGAGGAAGTTAACTTATCAATGTTTCTCTTACCTTTAAGACAGCAGGATGACTTCCCCAATTCTCTTAGAAGAAAAAAACAAGGAAAGCATTCCTCAGGGATCTTTTATCTTACTTAAAACTACAGAAAGAATTGGAGCAGCTGAAACACCAGGTGGTGGGGCTTAATGTTGGTTTTCCTATTGCTACTAATTATTTCTTTTATCTCTGTTTATTATGTTGGATAAGGAACATTGTGTGGTACAAAGAGCACCAGACTGATCTGGGAAAGATCAAATGTTTTGAGCCTCCATTTAGTCCTACCCTAGCAGTGAGGGGATTTGAAAGGATGAACTGAGAGAATATCTGTTTATTCTATGTTTATTTATATGTATTTTTACATTATGTTTATATTATTTATTCCTGCTCACTAAAGTCCCAAAGGCGAGAATTGGGTAGTGAAGATGCTTTATTGCATATATTTGCCCTATCATTATTCATAAGCTCGTGGGATCGTAGGTTTAGAGCTGGAAGGGAAAGTGGAATCAATTTATTAGCCAACAAGCAATTTATCATAATATGTGCCAAACATTGTGGTTGATATTGGAAATACAAAGCCTAAAATGGAAGCATCTCTGTTGCCCAAGAGTGTCATTATGACTAACTCCTTAAAGACACATCTGAGGAAATGGAGACTCCACGAAGTTAAATGACTTACACAAGTTCACACAGCAGCAGAGCTGGCATCTATACGTTTTTAAAAATATCAACATCAATAATGAATATATTGAGTAATAAAACATTTAAAATGGGCCTTTAATATTTAGCATTCCCCTGAAAATTCAAATAGCAAGCCACTTCATGTATAAGAGTATACAATATCATTATAATATCATGTAAGAAAAAGAAAAATCAGAACATTCACTTTTTGTTAATTTAAGAGAAATGACATGATATAAAACCTTGGGATTTCCTTTTAAAAATAACACCTTTGGAAAGACACCAAAAGTTAAGGTGATTTTGTGGCTAATATATTTATCTCCTTTGTAATGAGATACAACAATGACTAATTATTTATGTAAAGAAGGTTTAAAAGCTAAATAGAAGACCTGCTTGCCAAAAACAAAATAGAAAATAATTTTACAGTTATTGGAGACATTAAAATAATGCAGAAAGCGACTGCAATTTGTACAAATCCATTCCTTTAAGTGCTAATTTAGACAAATGATTTGCTTTTGCTCTGCTAAAAAAAAAATCAGAATACTTCACATCTTTTCTCATTTGATCCTCAATAAAAGCTTTTTAATATAGGCATTAGGGTTGTTATTATTTCCATTTTACAGCTGTAGGAATTTGGGATTATATGAAGTGACTTTTACCTATAGTTAAATATTTATTAAGTTTAAGAGGCAGGTCTTCTTGAACTCAAGTCCAGAAGGCTGGACTTTGCTGCCTCTCTCTCTGAAAAAAAAAAAAATTGAGCACGGGAATACATAAAAGACATTCTCAGAAACTACTTCTGTATTTTTTTAAGAATGTGGACTGTTCAGGTAGCTTTGTAGGTAAATCAGGCATTTTGTTTTCTTTTGTTACATTTTTTTGGGGGTATGGGTTTGGATTATAACATATATGTGATTTCACTGAGAGAGGAAACTCTAAATGAAGAACTTCCAATGCCAATAAGGTTCAGCATCTTCTCTGTACCTTGTAGTATTAGAGAGTTAACATATACAGTGAATATTTAAGTGACTTGTCCACAATCAATGTATGTGTCAGCAGTTGTACTTGAACCTAGGTCTTGCTGAATGAAATGAAATAGATTTGCCAAGCTAATGCAAAATATTTAAAATTGACAAGGAAAAAAGAAAACTGCATACACCAAATTTATGCCATAGTGAACTTGTTTCTTATAACTAAATTATAAGCTCTTATCCTCTTATCCATAATTTACTATATATTGGCTATAATTGGAGCTTACTTGGAGTATAATATCTGGGGCACAGATCTTTTGAACATATATGTTTTAGACAAGTTAGCCCAGCTTTATGGGTTTCTATGCCCATAATTCTTCAAAATTCTTAAGTCCTCACTGGTACATTTACTTTTACTAGCCAACCAGAAGACATAATTCATCAAAAAAATAGGTATTTAATAAAATAAGAACTAATAAAAATAGGAATAGATCATTTCCTCCATAAACCTGAGGTACCTTTTCCCATAAATATGTAAATTTTGTACACATATAGGGAATTCATGTAGAGAAGTAGACAAAATAAGTAACATATGTGACCAAGGCACAAATATGGATGGGCAAATCATAACTTCAGTGCTCTAGAGCTGCCAGTGTCTTCAAATGATATCATACTTCCATTCTTTCTGAATACTGCTCCAATCTTGAATGGTTACTATGAGATGATGTCCTTATAGTCTTGGTCATGCATTTCCATTTTCACTGGTAGGATTCTCCATGCTACCTATTCTTCGATTTCACCTTTTCAGAGAATCTACTTCTTACCTTGCCTCTTGTCTGCTAGGATCCACTGAATATAACAAACAGCCAAACAAAACCTCTTACTAATGAGGGCAGGCTTTAGATATGCTTTAGATATCTAATACTTTAGATACAGTTTTAGTTTCACCAAACTATGAACCCTATTCTGATAAAAGAGCTAAAAGCCAAGCAAAATGACATAGGTGGAGAATGTCTTAATTTTCTTTTAATTCTTCTTACAAGAAAGATCCAAGCACTTATCCCAGTCTTTTCTGTCATTTAGGTTAATACAATCTCTGTAATTCTTGTCCATCTTCTGAATAACCAGAATGTTTTCAGAAACATTTTAAGTTCTACCATTTCAATAACTTACCAAGGACAGTCTGGGTCTATTGTCCCTGATTTTCATTTGATCTTCTCTGAAAATGCAAGGGAGGGAGAACAGGAAGGAACATAACCTTGATATGTTACTCATTGCTGTCATTGCCCTTTAGCTAATTTTTTTATTCCAAATTTCTGTCTTCAATATGTGCATTAAAAAAAAAGTCCTTGCTTTGAGCTTTCCAGCAGGTTTTCCCCATCAATATAAAACTCTGGACTATATAACACAAGGAAGATATAGTCTTCTAAAAGTGATTTCTCAACTGAATGTGATACGACTACCATATAGTCAGTATAAATGAAGGTGAGTTCTATCAATACTAATAAAGTTTATTTTTGAAAGTGACATTTAAAATGCTTTATAGAAACACACACTCAAAAATTATTAGAAAATTGAAATATTATCATGAATTGTTGTTCTGCAGTAGTTGTTGCTATAGTTTTTCCCCCAGTGGCTTTGTGTACTGATTATTTTTGGAGGTTTTCTGAACAAACATAGCCATGGGACTGATCCATTCCAATGACTGTTGACCTCTACTAGTGTGGCACAAAGTACAGTAATCTTGCATTTGATCATACTAAGTGAATCAGATGTTTTGTGACCTGTCAGATTGACTGATTTTTAGAGAAATATCTTGTCTTTTCCAATAGGGAAACAAGTAACAAATAAAAGAAAGAAATACTTACAAAACAAATGCCTTCCCTGTTGCCCACGAATATTGATGATCAAGAAGCTAGTTAGTGGTAAAGTTGACAAAAAGCTCAAACCAAGAAGTAGGCTTACCTGATAAAGAGGCCTTTCTTTTTTTTTTCTATTTGATGCAGAAATTGGAATTTTGCTCTGTGAATATCATCATTATTATTCTACAGCATCATTTGGTAATAATACCAGACTTAATTTTTTCCCTTTGGTATACTATAAACTATTTATTTTTAAATATGATAAATTCTCTATACCAATTACAAGTCTCACACAGGATATTAATAGTATTCATAACTATTTTTCTACTTTCAAACTTTTAACACTTTCTAATTGTCATGTGAATGAGTATGTCTTTATGTGTTATATGAAAGTATTTCTTCACTTTTTTTGGTACTCCTAAAGAAACTGACATTAGCAGACCCTTTTATATAGTGTTGATTTTAGCCCACAAAGTTCAAACTTTGAGTGTAGATATTCATTTATTTATTCCATAGATACTTAACAAGTACCTATTCTGCTCAAGGCATTGCACTGGAAATGTTTTAACAGCTGTAAATAGTAAAATGCATAATGTGTAAATATATGCTTATGTGTATATGTATATATACATATGCATATAGATAGATAGATATAGATATAGATACGTCATGCTTATATTTCTCTTAGATCTCTAACATCTGTAACTTGACATCTCTGGGCATTACTTGCATTTTCTACAAATTGAGGAATGAAATTTGATTACCTCCATGATCCATGCCAGCTTTTATTCTATGATAGGATAATCTGATTAGAACATTGCTGCTAAGAGTCATTTCAGCTCTAGAGTTTTATTTTATGATGTAAAGTAATACAATGAAAAGAACACTGATCTTGGAGTTAGGGAATTTGGGTTCAAAAACTGACTCCTATATGACTTTGAGATTACTAATCTCAAATGTTTGGGTTGTTATAATTTTCAAATGCTTTATCCTAACCTTCTACATGTTTTTTATTTTTGCCCCTCTATTAACAAACAACTAGTTGTAATGGTAATGAAATTTGAAGATCCCTTTGAATTGGAAAGCTGACAGGTACTTAGCACCTAGTTTCAAATTAAGCCTCTGTAAAGAAACAGGAGGTATAAACCCCTGTTGCTGATGTAACAGGAAGGGGTTGAACAGGGAAGAGCTAATACCTATATAAGGAAGAGCACAAACTGGACAATCAGAACTTATTGGGATAATCTTCATGGAGTCAGAGCAGCTGCTGCCAAAGAGAAAGATCTGAGGACTTACCAGGGCCAACTGGAGCTGCCAGAAGAAGCATGACTGTGGTGTCAGTACTTTGTCTGTTTTTGGCTATGTAAAGTTTTCTCTTCCCAGGAACAGACACTGTGAAGGACTTGAGATGGACTGGATACTGTGAGCTTCAATATGGAGCAGGAACTACATAGACAGCTGCACAAGAAAGTGGGATCTATCTGCCTTTGAACTCAGGTGGAAGTTGGTTAGATTCCATGGGACCATGGAAGCTGAAAGCCTGCCCAAGTCAAAATAAAAAGACCTCTCCATGGGTACTGAGTAGTGACTGATCAAATAGGGTACTGAGTAGTGACTGATCAAATAGGGTACTGAGTAGTGACTGATGAAATTGTGATTTACTTGTGACCTAGTGGTGGATGGCTTTTGTACTTTCTACTACCCCTTAAGAGGGTACTGAGTAGGGATTATGAAATTTTAATTTAATTGCACCCCATGGGTGGAGGGTTTGACTTTTGCACTTTGTGTCCCTTCAAGCCTCCTTAAGGATGATTGAATGATTTAGTTACTAAATGATTTAGTTACTAAATGATTGAGTTACTAAATGATTGTACTTTGTTCAAAATTATGTGACCACTTTGGTGAAAACTATGTGGCCATTTTAGTGATAAGTTGTTGAGTTGTGACATAGTGAATGCTGTACCTTGATTTTATGTGAATGTTTTGCTTTGATTTATTATTGAATAAATAGAGAGTTTGCTATATTATATAATCAGAACCTTGAAAGCTGTTCACAGCAGCAGTCCTCTGGAAAGGTGCTCATGCGTGACTTTACACTAGTCCATTTCTAAAGAATTTCCATCAAAAGTGTATGACTTAACTACATTGTATTGCCTTGTTCACAAGAGAAATTTATTTAAACAAAAATCCTACTTAACTGATGTGACCTGATGATCTTTAAAGTATGCCTCTTAGTGAAAACTCTTTGTTTTCAACTCTTGGTAAAGTCAGAATTTAATATTACTAAAACTACTTAAAAGCTCTTTTGAATTTTTATAACTATTGTGGAATTTTTTAAATGAAGCTTGGATTATCATTCTGTTAAAATAATATAATAATTTCTCAAAGGCTATCACATTGGAGAATTTTGCAATAAGAATCACCTCTCTGGATATGAGCTTCCTTGACTGCAAAATGAGAGAGTTGTAATAATCTCTATAATATTTTGCAGCTTTATATTTATAATTCAATGATTGGCTTTAATTTTGCAATTACCCCATTTTTGTCTTGATGTTGATATCAGTTCTACAAATTTTCAAATCTTATGTTTATGGAAATTCAACCCAATGTTAGTGAAAAGGCATTGTGTTTAAAAAAAAAGGTTTTTTGCTTGTTTCATTTTTTTCCTATGGGTCATTCACTCAGGAGAGTGTGAAAAAGAGAGGAAGAAAGAAGGTAAGTGAAGGAGGGAGCTAAAATGCAAAATTTTCCTCTCCGTATAGAGATGTTGGACAAATTCATTAAAATACATTTATTTGACACCTACTAAGGACAAGGAAAAGTGCTAGAAGTCAGAGAAAGATAAAAATAACAGCCCCTCCCTTTAATGAGTTTACCTTTAATTTGAGGATTTAATATGTTATTGGATAATCAAATAGCAGTTAATGGAGAATTAGAGAGCATTAACTTCATAGATTATAGGCATGAGCTAGAATTTTGAATGAACCTTGAAAGAAAGTAGGAAAGTGAGAATGGAGAAAGGGCAAGTGGGAGAACAATAGTCTGGAGTTGGAGGGCTCTGTTTGGAGAGTAGCAAATGGGCCAATTTGCCTGGAGTGTAACACTTCCCAACCCAGGAAGACATTACTTAAAGGTTAGGATTTAGTGCTTATCTGGGGACCTCTTAAAGTGGGAATATTAAAAAGTATCAATGTCCAATGTAGATCACATGTAGCAAAGATATATATATATATATATATATATATATATATATTTCTTTTATACAAGTACAAAAGAGATGCAAGACCATCAAGCCTGAAATAATAATAATTATAGCAACAACAAGAAGAATAAAAAAACTCGTAATACTTGACTAACATTTACAAAGTACTTTCAAGCTTGAAAGTGAAGTGCTTCACAAACAATATCTCATTTTATCCCCACAACAACCCTGGATGTAGGTACTATTATCATCCATATTTTACAGATAAGGAAACTAAATCAGAGGTTAATTGACTTGTTCAAGGTAGCTTATGTATATTTAGTGTCTGAGACTGGATTTTAACTCAGGGCTTCCTGACTTTAAGTGCAACAGTATTTTTTTCTCCTGCCCACATAGTTGAATTAATGAAAATAAACAAACTAACAACTTAAATAAACCGCAGCCATAGTGCAAGAACAACATTCTTCATGTACATTTTTTAAAGACTTAATAAGGTTTATTGGACTGCTTAAATGTGAATAGGCATTTTGCATTTCTGTTGAATTCTGCAATGTCCAAACATTTTTCTCTGACTCCTTGTCTTCTGACAAATCCAACCAGGTCTTAAATCATCTGCCTTTGGGAGGTCATCTTGTCTAAGAAGTGTTATCATAGGTGGAAGGATGGCACTTTTCACACAGGCTAAGAAATCAGAATCTCCCAAAACCTTGGAGGTGTCTCCAAGTCTAGACATGGTCATGGCCATGTCAGGACAATATTCAATCACCCATGCTAAGTGAAGGAGCACAAAGCAGAAGATGTGGCTAATCTATAAACAATTACTGAATGCCTACTATGTGCTAAGTATTCAGGATATAAAGAAGTGTAAAAGACAATCCCTAACCTCAAAGAACTTCATGTCTAAGGGGGAAGCAGGAAGGCAAGAAAACAGGAAGGAAGGAAAAAAGGAAGGAAGGAAACATACATTAAGTAAATACTATTGATCAGCCTCTCTACTAAAAACTTTACAAATATTATCTTTTGATATTTACAATAGACCTGAGAGGTAGGTCAAAATCCCCATTTTACAGTTGAGGAAGCTGAGGTAAACAGAGGTAAAGTGACTTACCCACGGTCACAGGGCATCAGGCATTGTGTTAGTTGCTAGTAGATTGTAGGCTACTTATAGGTGATAAAGCATTTGGATTTAGGTCCTTTGTTGTTCTTATTAAGTTTTTTTTTTTTTATGTGGGAAGATGCATTTAGGCTTCATGTACTTGTGTTTAACATTTTTGGTTTGAAAAAAATAATAAAACTTTGTGAGTTTAAAAAAAATATTGTTCATTTAAATACTGGAATAATTCCTTTGTCTATGTAGCACTTTACAAAATATGACTTGTATAATAGAAATCATTGAGTAATGGAAAACAAAATATACTCTTTGTTAGTGACATTTATTATTACTCTGATTTTGTTAGGAGTAAATTACTGGGTTAGGATGGTGAATGATGCCTTATGATCCCTTCTGCCCAGGAATAAGTTAAAAAGTGCTCCAGGGAAAATTGAGTTCATTAAGTGTTCAAAATTGAAAACAATACACAAACACATACCATTCCTTTACACAAAAAATGTTTATTCTAAAACTTACAAGAAAGGTTCCCATATAGAGGAACCTATAAATTAGACATCTGCTCTACAACAAAGAAAAAGTGGAGATATTGCTTCTTTTCTTAGACTACAAAGAAATGAGCATAAAATAATATATATAGCATATTATATGGACATATAAGTTTTTAATCATTAAAATTTATATGTTTGCATATAAATAAGTAATGTGTAAATATGTATGTATTACATATATAGTTACACACACATACATTATACTCCATTTCTCTTACTTGTTTTTCAAAATCCTTCTTGAGCTCCTCCATGGCCTGTAACCAATTCACATTTTTCTTGGAAGTTTTTGGTATAGGCATTCCAACTTTGTTGTCTTCCTCCCATTCCATGCTTTGATCCTTTTTGTCCCCAAAAAAGGAATCTAAAGTTGGATTGCTGGGCCTGCTATGCTTCTTTTGCCTGCTCATGTTGCCAGTCAATTACTTGACTTTTGAACTCTTTGCCACAATAGAACTCTGCTTCCAGAGAGGAGAGCCTGGGTTTTTCACAGCTGCTAGAGCTATTAATTGGTTGCCCTCTCTGCTGTCCCCATAAGCTCTGGCCCACTGGTCACACACCTCAGGACCACCAACCAAGAGAGCAATCTCCATCCAGGCAGGTTAAAGCAGGAGTAATTACCCTCTGAATGTTTGCTTGGTCCTCCTACAATCTGTAGGCCAGGAGCTCTGAAGCAGCTATGTGGAAGTGGCTGCACTGCTACCATGCCTCCACCTCTTCTTGCTCCTGGAGCAGAGGCCTGACCATGCTCTGTTTCCCCCAGTCCCAGCAGAGTTCCACACTGACCTTTTACTTTATCTTTGGCATTTATGGGTTGATATTTCTGGAAACCACCACAGCTGCTGGTGATCCACTATCCTGAAGTCCACTTCAGCCATTGCTTGTTGGGGCTGCCCTGGGGCTAAAACCACAGGGTCATGTGGTGCTGTGCTCTGCTCCCAGCATGCTGCAATGGACACTTCCTGTCTGCCTGCCAGGCTTCCTTCAGGAGGAAATTTGTTTCTTTCTGTCACTTTGTAGGTTCTGTAGGTCTAAAATTTGTTCAGTTATTTTATAGGTATTTGAGGTGGTTATGGGGGGAGCTCACGGAGTTGTCCTGCTTCTACACAACCATCTTGACTCTGGCACACATATATTATACTCCAAAAGGAGACTGAATGGTAACACCATAGCAAGAGACATAACTAGGCATATAATATTTTGTATGTAAATATATAGTTGATATATAAACAATATGCACATACTATATGTTTGTGTACTATCACTCAGTGTCCTTTTGGAATGTATGAGGACCTGGTCAAAGTGGTATGGAGCAACTGACTAAAAGCTCAAGGAAGCTGACCTAGTCCCTTTCTATATCCAAGAATTGCTTGATGCTGACCAGACTCAGCCTCTGATTATTTTGTAAATGCTTACTCAGTTTCTAAGATTTCTAAGTTTTCTTTTGAGACTTTTGGGTTATTATGCATACAACTTACTTTGTCAAACCCAGGGATGTTCCAACCCCCTTGCACCTGTAGTCTGGCCATCTAAGAATGGTAGCCCTCTTTCTGCCCCTCGCCCTGTTCTAATAACCCCACACCCAGTCATCTCCTAGGGCTCCTCAGCACTTGCTGCTATTTGGTACCACAGTTGCAATTCCCCTGTCCAGATCATAAATTTTGCTGTATTGACTGTCTTCTCTTTAATTCAGGTTGACAGTACGAGTGTGCGTTATTTGTAACACTGGCGTCCCAGATATTCTATTATACCTGTCCCAATCCTCTGAACTTTCCCTTACTATTGCTACTACTGCACTTCCTCAGTATTTCTGACTCTGGTATTACTTTTAGCTACAAAAATTAAAAACAAAACCATATTATTTTGCAACCTTCTCTAGAATGTTTGGCACCTAAAAACTTTTCATAGTTCATTTCCCTTTTTAACTACCAGTGAAAGAAAATCTCAGGTATTGAAATACCATCAGCCAGAGAGACAGATAGACATTCCAGTTATTTTTGAAAGCCAGGGAAGTAATTAAATGAAAAAAAAATAAAAGGGACTAATAAATCATTGGTGTCTATAAGCCCCAGCTGATCTGCTTCTATAGCTCCCACTGACTTTAGCATCACAGAAGCTTTATAGCCACTTCAAGAGCTTTCAATCCATACTGGGCAGGGCTTCAATCATGTGGGATCTCAAAGGATTTCAGATCAGTTCCACTTTTTTTTTCATTCCTATACTGTGTTAGTGACTGAAAAAGAGAGCTTAGAAAATGTGTTCTTAACTTTTGGTGCAAGGGATGGAGGCAGAGTCAATGCTCATTACCAAACCTTTAAGGGCCTGATGTTTAGAGCCAAAGAGCTCTGAAAATATTGGAAAAAACTGAATAATTTGGAGCACAAGGCAACGAACTGGATATGGGCTTGGGAAAGGATTGTTTGAAGAGATTTCACTTGCATGGCAATTTGCAAATGTTGCCACTTTGAGTACCCTCCTTGCTCCAGTTTACCACTGGGCTGTTGTTATTAGTGGATTGTATTTCTTTTTTTCAATTAAACAGGTAAATTTCTATCTGGGGAGCTCACATTAAAGTGAAACGACTGTTGATGGCATTTCCCCAGCTGATTTATTCTGTTCAGAACAGCTGAAAGTACTGGAACAAGACTGCCACCAAGTGTGCCAATAGCAACATTATGAAGGAAAAATCTGGGGAAGGGCCAGAGCTGCAAAGGCTGTTTTCACAGTGGCCCTAACTTTAACTAATTTGTAGCTAAGGGGCAAAGGCCTAGCAGGCTTTACAAATTTAGTACTGTTTGGTGAAGCTTTTAGGGATTCAGGTTTATATGGCAAGATAGAATGCGAAACCATCATTTAAGTGTTTGTATTTAAAGCTTTATCCCTTTGGCACAACGATTTTGTTAAAAACAAATGAACAAACAAAAACCCCTAAGAGGGTTGGCAGGGGAAGGGGTCTCTAGTCCAAAGAATTCAATGAATCTGACTTGAGGCAAGGTAGGAAGAGATTGAGGGGTTGCAAAGGGACTGTTCAGGGAGGGAAGATTACTAATCAGTTGCAGACCACCCTGAAATCTTTGTTTTTTGAAGTGTGTTGACCTTATATTTTTCTCATCTGTCTCTAAACGTGCTAACTGAACATCTGAGAGTTAATTGTACAGTTCTAAAATAATTGAAGTGTTGGATCTATTCCTTATATAACTACCAGCAGTCCTTCATGTCATTCCCTACCTAGGGTATCAGTCTGACTAGTACACAGTTCTGAGTGAAAGGAGAGTATACCTTCTTTTTAAAATTTTAATTGAAGTCTGCAAAGTAATTGAACTACAACTGCCTATGTGGTGTTTATGATATAGATAGCAATAAACCACGTGAAGCCTATGGATTGTAGAATTAGAGTTGGAAGGAACTGCAGAAGTTATCTCTCATTTTACAAATAAGGAAACTAAGGTACCAAAGAGTTTAAGTCACTTCTTCAAATACTCAGTAAGTAAGGCAGTAAGTCCATAGTAAAACTGTAGTTGCAACTTATATCTTCTGTCTCCAAATTCCATGTCCTTTCCACAACATAACATTGCTTTTATGGTACTTTGTCCTAGTGTGTTTGTTTGAAAGGCTATAGTCTTTAGTCTTCCCCATCTCAAAGGACTGAGCCTTGCTTGTATTTGTATTAACAGCAACTTAAGAGGACTAATCTCTTAATTATTCTGTGCAAATGAGATGATTACTCAAAGGCAGAACACTGATATAGGTTCAATAGTTTTATATCCAGAGCATTCGTGTATGTATGTATGTATGCATGTATGTATATATGATGATGTAATGCACATAACGCTCAATTCTCCTTCGGTAAATAAAAAGTATGCTTGCTCTATCAGTATTTGGGAAAAGTAACACTAAACACTGAAAGTCTAAACTGCTAAACTAACTCCATAATTCACTGGACACAACAAGACATGAGGCAAAGTTTCCTCAAACTAGAGTATACCTCTTTCCAAATCTAGCTTACCGGATCTTACTCCCTTCTTTATAATTTATTCAAATATTAGTAAAAAATCACTAAAATGGAGGAAAACACTGAACAGAGTTACACAAGGATTCGGGAACTAGGGGATTTTCGTAACTAAGAGGAAAATGTCATCTTTTACATTGCCTGACAAGAGATTCTGCCACCTAAGTCAACTGGATTAATACTGTCAGCCACCTGAGATCCGGCATCAAAAAATGATGTAGATGTTTGTTTTGTTTTTCTGAAATTTCAGACAAATGGACTAAAACAACTGGTTGCTGTTTGTTCGGGCCAATGATTTCTTCCAGATGGAGAACTCCTGCTGTGGATATTCATTCCACTGATGTAGATCAGCAACTCATCAGGTGATTTATTGTGCAGAGAGTTGCCTAACAGAAAATTATCCCAATTCTCTATTTTTTTTTAGAACAAACCTCTAGTTAAACAATTAACTAGAACAATTTCCTCTTGTAACATGAAGGGGGAAAAAGATGAGTCCTAAGGATCATAGCTTTGGAGTTGGAAAGGACACCAGAAATCATCTCTTCTAAATCTTTCATTTTATGGATGGGGGCAGTGAAACACTAGAGAAGTCAAGTGACTTGCTCAAATACACACAAGCAGTAATTAGCAAAGATACATTTCCAGTCTTTCAACTCTAAATTCCCATCTTTCCATTAACTCACATTGTCTCTAAAATATTGTTTAATGTGTTTGTTTGAAGGGTTGTCTCTAGTCTTTTGATTTCTACCAGTCCCAAAGCACCCAGAGTGCTATTTTTCTAATTTATTTTCTCTTTATTCTTCATGCAGAGACTAAATACATAAAATTGTCTTCAGAATAATGAGGGGGAATTGCTCTAAAAGGTGTCTCTGAGTGCCCACTCACTAGATTATTCATTCTCATGATACTAAATGCACTTTTTGTTTTGATGCTTAAAAAAATAAAATATTTTCAAATATATCCCTTCCCCTTCCATTAACTGTAACAAAGGTTAAAAAAGAAAGAGGAAAAAATTCACCAACACTAACCAACATACTAATCATATCTGAAATTATATGCCATATTCCATACACATACTCCCCCACCTCTGCAATGAAGTACGTTTTCTCAATTCTTCTCCACAGCCAAATTAGTCATTAAAATCAATCAGTGTTTAGATGATTTTGTTGTTGTTGTCCTTGTATATATATTATTGCAATCATTGTACATATAATTTTCTCAGTTCTGTTTATTCCTACATGCTTACATAGTAAAAAGTATTTGGCTCCTAGTATTGTCTATTTAATTAGAGAGTGTTTAAATATCAAACCATATTTCTTAGTGGGTGAGCATATTCTCTATTGGTATAACAGTAATTACCCAAGCCAAAAGCAGAAACACAATTCTGTTGCAGGGTTAGCTTCTGATAACAAAGCCATCTCACTCACTCAAGTCATTCCAGTGGATTAGGAAGCAAAAAAGAAAGTGAATTCTCCAGAGGTGTCTTCCAGATGGTGAATTCCTGAAAAGAAAGGGATTTGATGCTCTTGCATGAAATTGTCCACTCTTCAAATTAAATGAATAACCAATTGGGGTTTGAGTTATTCAAGTCAAACAAAAGACCTCCCCAAATCCTGACAGCAGTGCAAATATACTCTAACCAGACAGTCAGATCTCAGAAGCAGGAAATCAATGAACTCAGATGAGAAGCATAGAGAGGAGAAAGTTATTAGGAATATTTTAGTAGTAAAATGACTGACTCTTATTTGTATAACATAAGCCCTCAATGAAAGTTTACAGTACACTATTCTTCTTTCACAAAAAGGCTACAAACATTGAAAACAACTCAATTAAACAAACTATTTTAGTGAGTAAAGCAACGTAGTGTTTAACCAATTCACAAATCAATTATTTCATTACCAAGCTGAAGATCATCAGCATTCTTAGGACTTAGTATGGACCCCACTACAGCGTACAGCACAAAGACATTCCATAACTACTAACTGAATCAAAAAGTGGCACCAAGATATTCAATTATCCCCATGCTTCATTGAATGGGTGAGTTAGTCTTTTACTTGGATCTCAACTGATTTACATTCAATTAGAAAGTAATAAAGTAGTTCTCCAGCTTGATTGATTTGCTTCTTTCTTTTGATTTTTATACACTTTTAACACTATTTTTTTTGGAAGTAGTCACCACTCACACTTTTGGCCCCTTTGGTCAAGCATGGTGTCTAGAAATTTCCTTTTTTTTAAACTAATTATTCTTGCTAACTAGGTACTGAACACAGTTGTTAGGAGCCAATGAAAGAGAATAAGTGCTACAGGCATTTCCTAATTTTTGTACCTGGAGACAAAGCCATGGTCACCCTACCTTGGCTTCTGGTGTTCTGCTAGTCAGCTAATTCCAATCAATCAAGAAGTACTTAATAACCTCCTTTCATGTATCAGACATGGCTGTAGGCATAAGTGATGCTAAAATTAAAATGAAATTTTGCCTGATGCCTGATGACTTCCATTTCCCCTACCCTCAAGGTGCTTATTCTATGGGGAAGGGAGAATATGTACAAAAATAAATAAAAACACAATATATACAGAATTCATGTGAGATGATTTTGAAAGATATGTCTACCATTGAAGGGATAAGGAAAGACTTCAGACATGTACTGTTAAGCAGTATTAAGAAAATAAAGAATTCTAGGATGAAGAGATAATGTGGTAGTTCATTTCTAGAATTATGGACAGGAGTGTCAAGTTTCAGATATCACAAGTAAACTGTTAGAAACCACTATATAACAGAATTCAAAGATACTAAGATAAATATATTCTGATTTGTGTTGTTTACCTTCACTACAAAGGAATAGTTTTTAAAAATTATTCTTTCAGATGAACAAATTGTAC